>OX596171.1:10778632-11991491 GCA_951394245.1 Cyclophora punctaria
TTGTGAGCCTCTCATCTCACAGAAGATTTCAGAACATTAAAGTTTATAAATGTGAATGTTCTATGTCGTTTGTTTTTCGTATTTTTAAAATTGGTATGATGTGTTTGTTATTAATCGAAATGGAAAATGATGTGTGTAAAATATGCTTAACTAGCAGCGCTCCGCGGTTTTACCCGCGTTGTGCCCGTTCCCGTGGGAATTTCGGGAATATTTTTTTACATAAAAACCTTCCTCTTGAATCACTCTACCTATTACAAAAAACCGCATCAAAATCCGTTGCGTAATTTTAAAGATACATACAGACAAACAGACAAACAAACAGACAAAAATAGCGACTTTGTTTTATACTATGTAGTATGTATGTATATATTTTCATAACTTACAAGACGACCCGGGGAACTTTGTACTGTGAATAAAAGTATATTTTCTCAACGTTTGAACCTTATCTGAACTTATGTAAGTTGGTTCTCGAGTTTTGGCGAGACAAACAAACAGCAATTGATTTGAATATATATCACATCAAGTAAGTTACATTTTAAATTTTGCACAGCACAATATACATAAATTTAACTTTATGTCCAACAAAATATAATGTATCAGGACAGCGTAGAACTCAAATACATACAGTCTGTAACGTTATACTTATACAGTGTGAATAACTACATATTATAAAGCAAAGTCCCCGGCCGCGTCTGTCTGTCTGTTCGCGATAAACTCAAATACTACTGCAGGGAATTTGACTGGGTTTTTTTAAATAGGTAGAGTGATTCAAGAGGAAGGTTTATATGTATAAAAATCCCGAAATTCCCACTGGAACGGACACGACGCGGGTATAACCGTGGGGCGCTGCTAGTAATAACATAACTTTCAGTTCAGTACCCATAACTAGTGCAATGACTTTGCAAGACAATATTACATACAAAATTTATTAGAAAAGAGACTGTCTGCGAAATATCGCCATTCCCATTCTGAAACTGTACGTAATCTAGAAATCTAAAATGAAACTACATTTTTCATTTAAACTAACTGCTTTTTAAGTGTGGTGAGCTCTTGGCTAGCCCAGTTGGCTAGGTCATAAGAAAACTGACCCTGAATGACCTAGACTAACCGAAGGTCGTGCTAAACTTTCCCCTTTAACTAACATACTTATTAACAACGTGTTGACACGCGAATTTTTTAAAGTTTGCATGTAAATAGCGATTTACAGGCTTTAAATAAACGTGGGTCTTTTAAACGTAAACGTGGCTAAGGATATCATCTACTTAGGACTGGAGATTTCGCTTCGCGTCGCCTAATTATTAATACCAGTAAAAATTTGGAAGAGAATCATGAAAAGTTTAAACCTATAAACTATAATGTAGTACATCTACAACTCTGTGTGGACACTGCGCTAGTACGCTACGCTAGTGTCCGTTCCCATGGGAATTTTGGGATGAAAAATAGCTTATAACCTTCGCGTTGAATGTGGCTATATATTACAAAAATAATCGTTGAAATCGGACGGATAATTCCCGAGATTAGCTCGAACATACAAACAATCTTACAAGTTTTACCTCACTCAGAGGCACTCAGAGGCACAACATACAAATAATCTTACAAGTTTTACCTCTTTATAATATTAGTATAGATGTATGAATATTTTATTCTACAAACCTGTGCTAAAACTAAAATTTCATGGATCATCACCATTACACACCGAAAAAGCTTGCCTTTCTAACATAATGTGCAAAAACTCGCCACAATAACAGTCATACAATCCAGTCATCGTACATTAGGGTCACGTCCAAGATATTCGACGAGCCATATTACTACAGATTCCACTATACGTTAGGTTTGGCGAGAATTATACAGTTTGACCACTTATAGTCATAAATTATAGGAAACTAGCTGCGCCCCGCGGTTTTACCCGCGTTGTGGCCGTTCCCTTGAGAATTTAAGAACCGCTCCACCGATTTTGTGCAAACTTCACATAAACTATCTACTAAATAGTCCGAACAAAGCCTAAACATTTGGTTTAGATAGGTGAGCCCGTTCTTGAGTTATAAAATTACAACTAAAAGTGGCATTGATTTTTATAAAGAGAGAGAAATGTGGAGCATATTAACCAGCTATAACTACACTACTTTTGAATTGAAACCATATTTACGGATACACTTCGCTTTTATTTTACATTTTTATCTGACGTTTCGGGCCCTTTACAGGAACCGTGATCACAGAATTCATCAATTTGCTTAAACTTAAGAAACCAGTATATAACTACCTCTTTAGTAAGTTATATGTTGGACATGTAAATTGATTTTTTTACTTAGGTGAATAATTAAGTTGTACAGTCGGCCAAGAAAGTGGTCTACCACTTTTGACAAAAGTTTCTGCGAGATGTAACGATCGCTAAGGTTGACTTTTCTATGCACAATTATGTTATGACGTTTTGTCTGTTATCTGAGATGCCTGACATTTGACATCATTGGGTGACTTAGTTGGACCTCTATTATTCAATGAAAATTGACCTTGTTGTTTCATGACGTTCAAATGAATCTCAACCGTAGGGTGGTAGACCACATTTTTGGCTGACTGTACTATATCACGTTTTTGACATAAGACATAAGTAGGAAATGAAAGAGTGTTTTTCACTAAAACTATGTTAGCTTACTAGGTTAGTTTTCGACCAATCAAACGAAGAAATACTATGTTGGAAAGGCTTCCAAATATAAATTCTGGAATTCATTTGTTTTATTAAACACATTGAAACCAACTTGGCACCCTTTGGAATTTCAATATATATAAGAGTGAAATATTATAGTTTGAAGATTAATAAAATAAATTCTATATTCTATAATTCAATATTGTACCAAATCATGATCATATTTTTCTCACTACTGAGCAAAGGTCTGTCCCAATTTTTTCCATTTGGAACTGTCTCTCGCCACTACTTTCCACTATTTCCTTAAAGAATACATACATATATCATACTCTACCTCAACTAACTTAAGTTTATATTAAGTTACTTTGCCAATTATTATCCTGTTTAAATTACGGCAGCTCATACAGCCTCCAGCAAGAAAACTTTAAACAAGCAAAGTTCCAACACTTTATGTATGAAAGCTCGAAAGCTAGTATTTATAACAAATGTATACTGAACTTTTACACTTTTAATTGGTTCTAGAATAACATGTAGAAAGATAAAAAGTTAAATAAGAGTGACCTTTATCAATGCTCTATGCAACTTGCTCAACTGAGATCTCAAGACACACAGTTTTTTTGTAAATTAAAGAGTATTTTAATTTACTCAGTGTCTCTAGAGAGATTAAGGGTGCATTTCCATTGTAGGGGAGTGGAGCTGTGCGGAGCTTAATTGGCTCAATATATTACAGTTACTGTGAGTTTACAAGCTGTGAGAAAGCATAATCTAAAAACCGCTTATCAACTATAGGCAGCCTCATATTAAGCGGGCTGCCTCGCCCCGAGGCCGCTCGAATGGAGACGCTGCCTAAACCTGAGGCGCAATACGTCATTGGTATTTTTGTTACTGATGCAAGCAGTTTGCCTCAAGTTTGAGGCTGCTAGACTCGAGGCTGCCTAATCTTCGCAGTTTCTGAAGTTTATTGCAATTTGACATGTGTGATGTAACCGACAATTGAAGTCGCTGCCTCGTCGTAAACTCTATCCAAACCACAACTCATCGAAGCAATTTGAAAATGTTATACTTGTACAACACCGGATCGTACGATAGTAATCTATCATCAACTACATATCCTCTAACTTAATTTTTGTTTTAACTAGATACCTCTAGCACGTAGCTCTAACAGGCCCATCCATTGTTACAGGCGGAGCGAGTTTCTAGGATATGTCTCGTTTCCGCTAAACGATGCCACTAAGGGCGACATCAGAGGCACTTACTTCCTGCAAGCCAACGCGAGAGCCGACAAGCGAGTGACGGACACCCGCAAGATGGCCACTGACAATACCGAGACCAGCACCAATGATGGAACCAAGGACAATCATAACGAGAAAGGTGGGGTTTACTTTACTTTTTATTAAAAGTAAAAGCCTGTAATGGGTAGTAACTTTAAAGTTATAAGTTTTTACTTAACACGCGCGCGCTCGTGGCTTAGTTTTGTTAAGCAGCTCGGTTCCTTCTTGGATGGGTGACCGATAGTGGTATTTCTATCTGAGCGCTCCCGTGCTTCGGAGGGCATTTTAAATTCAGTCGATCCCGGTTGCTTCAATCGTCAGACCATATCGAATGTTTTTTCTTATATGAACATAAACAATGGGGCTTTTGAAAAAAAAAATTTTTTGTGATAAATGGAAAGATTATATATTAGTTTTATAACAAAACTATTTTTATTTTATTTTTTTCGCAATAATTCAAAAGTTATTTCAAAATAAAAATTAATTTTTGAATCCAGTACCGAAAACACTCCGACAACTCCCGAACAAACGTGTGACGTAATTATGTTATGTAGTTCCACTGGTTAGATTTCACCACTGAGTTTTCACTCGTTGTAAAGGAAGGTTTATATGTTTATGAAAAGAGGTTCGGTTACATCGCAAACTTTTGGAGGGAAAGAGAATAAAAGGGCGGGCATCTTGATTGTAAACGCAGTACGTACTTATGGTTTAACATAATTACGTCACAACTACGGTGACCAATCATGGCGCGTTTATAGTCACGTGATTTTTATTGAAATTTCATCAATTTTTAATTGTTTATAATTAATTGAAAAAATATTTTTTTAAGTTTTTTACATTAAATATCAATATTATTAATAATACAGTTTTAAAATACATTAAAAAAATCAATTTTTTTTTTTTTCAAAAGCCCAATTGACACCCAAACGTTATCCAACAACTATGTCTGCACATTATGTAGGTACTACGAGCGTGAATTAAACTGGCAACCCCAAAACAGTCAGAACTCTCACATTCCAATGTGTCTACGGGCTTGTCATGTCACAAAATAATTATAACATTTTCTTCATAAAAGTATTTCACCTGTAAATAAAATATGAGTGTTAACCTTATCAATCGCCAATCAATATCGACAGATCTATTTTAGGTCTAGAAATGTGGGCAGGAAAATATAATTTTCCACGTTACACCCACACAGAAATACAGAAATAGAATACTTTAATGTCAGACATACGATTACCTTTACATTCACGGATGTCGCTTTGATTCTTAATTACATATAAACGACGTTAAACCAATTTGAAGTATTAAGTACAATTAGGCTGTTGAAAATCAATATTTTATATGGAATATTTAATAAATAGGACGTTTCTAAAGGAAAACGTTTGACGAGTGGCAGTGGACGTGTGGACATATTGTGGTGTTCAAGTGTTCAATGATGAGATTATGGGGTCGTAATAGGGCTCGTAAAAATACTCTTAAGTCTTAAATCTTACCCTCCTTATTCATAAACACTCATTAACTAAAACACTGTATAGTGTTTTGTCTTTTTTGCTCTTTGGAAAATATCGAAGGTCGAAAAGGGACAAACCATTTGATTAGGTATCAATGCTGATAAAAGCGTTTATAAAAAATGCTAAAAAAAGTTTCTAAGCTTTCCAACCCGTGCTTCAAAGTGGCACGTTAAGTTGTCGGTTCCGGTTGTTCCAATCGTTAGACTGTGTCGGCGGCCTTTAGACGGTCTAAAAACACAGATACATACCAGATTTAGCCTTACTCGAAATGAATGAGCTCTTCAACAGTTCTTTCAATCGTACTTTTAATTCCAGGAGCGACAAACGGTCCTTCTTCCACCACATCAGCCAGCCAAGCGCAGGCGGTGGCGGCGGCGCTGCAGCGGGAGGCTGACGAGCATCTGTTCCTGAGGTACTTGGAGCTGGACCCGCCCGAGGACCCGGCGGCGCCGCGCCGCGCGCAGAGGAACGGCCGAACACCCTTCACTACTACTAGGAAGTGAGTAACTGTGATACCACTTGTAGATCCCCGCGGTCGTACGGTGGTACCTATAGTGACGCTGAGCCCGATAAGCACCTCTTTCTGAGGTACCTGAGAATCAAACTTTTGTGGGCACAAACTCTGAACCAAAGTTAACTATGGTAATATTTTAGTATAGAATGTATACACATTCTATATACTATAATGTATCTGTTCAGTTCGACATTAAAGGTACGAACTCAACCTTTATAGTGATCTCGATTTCGACTTCTTTAGCGTTTACTAGTTTACCCAAAACCTTAGTAAGCCTCATCAAGTATCCTTATATCCGTACAAACTGGTTATTTCTAAATAAGTAACATTTTAAGCAATATTTGCCCAAACTTTAAGCAAAAAGTTTCTAATGAAGCAATGACAATAAAAACCAATGACCTGAACCCAAAATGAAAATTTGAGATAAAACAGATGCCTTGAGGAAAACGAGAGAATATTTCTATCCTATTCTTGCTACGGATATTCATTCAGTGAAGTAAAGAAAAGCAAATAAATTATTATATACTGTACTTACTTTGCTTTCTCTTTTACGTGTATATTAAGAGCCTGGGCAGACCTTACACCAGACAGTGGTTAGGCAGTCTTCTTGTGACTGAACGCATAACATGAAGGAACGCACACTACAGACAAAACGTCATACAGACTTTCTTATATAGACGATATAATTGGTACCGATAACTGTTCTTACACAGAATAAAAACCGTCTGCTTAACTTGTCTGCGTTGGTCAATACAAGTATTGTTTATTCGATCCAATACCAATATGATTATTCTAAATCCTTTTTTTCTTCTACAGACTTGTCCGTGGTACTGGCGGTGGGTTTGGGTTCACCGTGGTGTGGACTCGCCCGCCCAGGGTAGAGAGGGTCGCGCAGGGCGGGTCGGCGGAGAGGGCCGGGCTGCGGGCGGGCGACTACATCGTGTTCGTGGGCAACAAGAACGTAGTCACCGCCTCGGAGGAGGAAGTTAGGACTCTTGTTAAGTAAGTATTTTTGGATTAAAGATAGGGGAAAGGTAGCATGATACGTTTTATTTTTGTTTCTCAACTTGTTCGAGCTGAATTCAATATTAAGACTTAGGTATTGAGACTTACTAATCACAGTGATATCCTCAGTATAAAATAAGGAATCAATAATGTCAAATAATCAAAGATATACCAATTAGAATCCAGAGTCAATCTAGAGTCAATCAGCTTCAACAATAGTTTCTAATACCTTATACTTAATCAAATTATATCTGGTGGTATCTCGTGTAATAATTTATAGGATTCAAGTTCCTAATCACTTTTTTCTTCTTTCCCAGGTCAGCCGGCCAAATGCTGAACATCGAGACATACAGACGCGTGCCCCAAAACGGTGCTGGCATCAAACCTCGCGTCGCTCAAGTGCCCGGACCTCAGGAGTCAACCCCTCCGCCGCAACCGAGGTCGCCTCGGACGGTGGCTCTAGCCTCGCCGGCGACTCAAGCCAGACCACCCACTGCCTGCTCCTCAACAAGCCAATCACTCGACAGACGCAAACTTCACCTCCCTCAAGTCACATTCTCCAAAGAGGTCGGTAACGGCATCATAGTCTAAAACAACCATTCCAAATTTAAAAAAGAAACTAGTCACGCGTCATTCGAATTTATTCTTTTTTGGCATAAAAAAGTGGTGCTAGTAGGGAACTCTTTCGTGAAAAAAAAATATAGCGTGTTCAAATTCCGTGTACAGTTTGCGTATATTTAATTCTATTGTACATACTTCGGTATACATTCCATTTAGTTAGTAAGCGTGTTTACAGATTTTAGTACTTACAGTTGTGTAATTAGGTATTATAGGTTCGTTAGGTTAAGTCAAATTCATAAAGGGGAATCGTTACGTTTAAGCTTGCCTGTTTTTGTTTATATTTATTTTGTTATCATGTTTTCTTTATATTAATTTTCTTTGAGATTTTGTGTGTTATTCTTTTTATTATTTGTAATTCATTTCAGTAAATCTTAGTTAGTATTATAATTTGTTGTGTAGCCGACTTGAATGTCTAATTTATTTCTGTGTTCTCTAAAAGAATTGGTTCCTGTTGTTTTTATTTCGTTTCTTATTTATTTTAGTAATCATTTAGTGCAAATAAATTTATTGCTTTTTAATTTATTTTTGTTATTTTCTTTTCATTATCACTCCTCATCCCTTCACCATCCATCACTTTACTATAAGTTACTTATTTTTTTTAAACAGACAATTGTAGATTAATAGTTGTTCCAGATCTAAACTAAAAAGTTCACCATCATCTTTAAGTATTAGCACAATGTTTAAAGCAGAATTTAAATATAACATTCAGTCTGAGAAATTACCAAAGTTATCATCCAAAAGCAACTAAATAGTGAACTGGTTTGCTGTAATATACCCACGAAATAGAGAAGGGTCAGTAAGTACTTCATTCATCCGTGAATATAAAAGTAAAGTAAAGTATTAGCCTGTAATGTCCCACTGTTGGGCAAAGGCCTCTCGTCTCACTGAAGATATCAGTCCAGTGAATATAACTTTCTTTAAATGTTTAAATTGAATAAGTTATTTGGTTATACTTCAAATTTTATTAAGATAATTAATAATCTTAATTTTAATAAGAATTCTGCAGTTGAAAGTCACCTATAGGTAAAACTTTAATTTGGGACGCCATTAACTTAGAAGGTTATTCACGATGCATTAAGATTAAAGTTGTCTATGATTCACCTAAAAATAAGCTCTTAATATTTAAGGGTTGCTATACAACAAATATTCCACTACAAATGGGTTCCAAATAAAAGATCATTACTGTACATAATAAGATCCAAAAACTACGTACATTCTTAGCCTGTACTTAATAAGATCCAGAAATCACCTACAGTTATCACCTTTACATAACAAGATCTAGAAATCACCTATAGTCCTATGACGAAATTAGAACCATTAAATCAGGATTCATTAAGTAGATGTCACTTTCTTCAAAGCATCCTTTAATATGATAAGGTACTCGATACATTTTATCATTTTATACGATCTTGAATCACCTACACTATCTGTCATATCCATTGTGTAAAGGTAAGAACCAACGTAGACTACAGTTCACTCAACAACCACAAGACTGATTTTAGCACCTTCATATGTTCTTTATAAGCTTTATAAGCTCGTCATAGATTCGGGATCATAATCACAAAGAAAAACAAGACGTCTTCCAGATTTTCATAATGTTGTTACATAGCAACAGTCTGGACTACGAATAACTTAACTATATTCAGCACACGCCTCTAGATGTCAACCGACGGTCTGAACATCAAAAATTAAAATAAGTAGTCAAATCCTATTGGACTCTGAAATCATCAATAGCAACTCTCGTAGCATAAAACTGTGGCATAGACCTTGTCAGAGACCTTTAAACAGATTAATGACCAGAGCTATCCATTAACCTAGCCAAGCTCATATACCTATAGATACTTCAAAACATACCTATTAACAGACAATATTAACTTATAAGATCCAATTGGAATGCCTAATCCCCAAAAATTTGAAATTATTAGCGCAAAATCTTCTTACACCTATTTTTCATCACCAAACATACCCATGGACCATCAAACTCGACCTCCAATCTCCTCAGACGCCAGGCCTGACCACTGATGGCCGCAGGAGGGCGCTCCTGGCCGTCGTGGCTCGAGAGCAACACTACGCCACTTGCCTGCAGTTTGGTCTGGTCCGATTCGTATCTCCGTTGCTGGAGCGAGCTGATCTGATCGCTCCCAGTGACCACCAGTTGCTGTTCCAGAATATTGAAGAGGTAAGTGATGGAAACCGTCTCTAAACGAGGCAGAGGGTCAACTGACTTTACTCAAGTCATTAAAGTCTTAGGGCCTTATGCTATCAAGAAATAGTTACTTGAAATAAATCTACATGTTTTTAACATACAGGGTTTCAAAAAGAAATTTGTTCAATGAATCAATATTGAAAAAAAATGTGTAAAAAAAATATTTACAAGTAAAAGATTGCGTAAAATATTTAAGACACTTTTTATTCATATCTCATAGTCTTTGGACTAGTTAAGACACTCAAGTATATTGTGACACTGTGATAACTAAACTAATGAGCACGAAACCAGCCAACCGTTTTCAAATGATGAACCATGAATGACCTGAGATATAAGTAACCAATTATCTCCCAGATCTTCAGGCTGTCGGAAGACATGCTAGATCAAATAGTTCAAGATGATGGCGAGATCCAAACGTCGACAGTAATCGCGGTATACCTGCAGAAGACGCCCGCGTTCCTTAGCCTTTACAAGAAGTACTGCTTGGGTCTGAAGAGAGCTGACTGCGTCCTGGTAAGTGTCAAGGTGTAACACTTGCAATATGTAAATGTAAATCACTTGCAATATGTGATGCGAAAACTAGTTAGACTTAGTTTGAACATTAATATGTAAATGAAGGAGATATAGAGAGACATATTACATATCGCAATGTAATTCAAATCAACCACCCAATGATAAAATACAAGAATATGAAGAGATAATATTGTGTATTATTTGAAAAGTCGCCAAATTCTTTAAAGGATAAGTTACGTAGCTGGTAAAGCTGATGTGCAGAGATGATCAATGAAAACTTTATAAATGGCAGATAATTTTTATAATTTGGAAGGCTGAAACAGATGCTACATTCAAAAATACTACGATTTCTTTACCACAGGTAAAAAAATCCAAAGACTCGAGCGGCGCGTTCTCCCGGTTCTGCACCAGCCCGCCCATCCCCCGCCGGCGGCCGGACATCACGTCTCTCGTCCACAAACCCTTGGAGCAGTTCCGGGAACTCCTGCGGCTGATGAGGGCGGCTGCTGCCGCCAGCGGCGCTGGTCCCTACGACCAGCTGGAGAAGAAGCAACTGCAAGTTATTGTTGAGCAGTTGCAGGTTCGTATTCTTTTAGAAATGGGGTTATTAGGTTCTATATTTGACAATTATGTGGTTTAGAAGGTAATCCACTGGGACCATGAGTAAAAACTTTTGTTATTCATAAATCATTAGTGTTTTTGCACCAGAACTAAGTTACCGTAGCAAAACGAGGTGTCCGTTTGCTTTTGCTCATTTACTTATCTTTTTATTCGACCAGGTTGGATACCAAGACGTGACAGCCGGCTCCGGTCTGATGGGCCTCGCGGGAGACGGGAAGCCGCTGCTCTCTGTAGCTGATCTGGAAAGTAGACTCGTGTTCACTAGATGTAAGGTAAGTTCAACAAAACCGCCTGAGGTCGTCTTTTGAATTATTCACCAAGTTGATAAAGTAGTAAGTAAAGTACTTTGATTGGTGCTTTGTTCAAAAGAGCCACCAATGAATAACTTGAATTTGGAAAATATTCTTCAGAACCTTTTATTCCCAGAGGGATTCCTCATTATTGACGCATTACTACGGGATTTTTCGCGGCACCGAAGGATGATTTAGTTACTAATGTACACAAATCGCGAAAGTTTGAAAAAATATATCCCTCGTCTTCACATACTATAAACTACATATAACTGTGAACCATAACTATTTACATTGCCCATACTTGTCATCCTCAATCAACTTCTTCCTTTCTTCTCTAGCCATTCGTACTAAGCACACCAGGCCGGCAGTGGATCTTCGGCGGGGAGCTCTCGCGAGTGGAAGGGCGCGCCGTGCGTCCGTACTGGGCGCTGCTGTTCAGTGACCTGCTGCTGTTCGCCACGGTGTCGCGGGACCGCGTGCTGTTCGTCACGGAGGAGCCGGTGGCGCTGGCCACTGTATCTGAGGCGCAGTTCAATGTTAGGAAGAAAGGTCGGTGGAATTAGTTGGTGGAATAGGTGGTCCCTGATTGGTGGGTTGGGTTGGATGTTCATTTCCGTGGAATCATCCGAATAAGTAGCCTATATCCCGCTTTAAGATACCGCTCCTCTCACTGTACTGATATCTTCAGTGAGTTGAGAGGCCTTTGCCTAGCGATGGGATATTACAGGCTAATACTTTTTATAGTAGAGAAGTAAACATTCGTCAATGTGTTTCGAATATTGTCATATTCAAACAATATGCTGATGATGATGACCAAGGTCATAACTAGCCTCCATCCCTTTAGCCACCGAGTTCCGTCTGATCCTGGGCCGCGTGGGCGGCGAGTCCCCGCTGGTGTCGTGCGCGCCGCGCGCGCCGGGCCGCACGCGCACCGTCGTGCTGCGCGCGCCCTCCATCGACCTGAAGGCCGTCTGGCAGAGCTTACTACAAAGGCAGATGTGAGTATTGTATCAAACATTGAGGTATATCTTGTTATTTTTCTTCTTCTTGTCGAGTAAGTTAGTGGTAAACACTGGTGTCGGAGTGTTTAGACCGCCTAAAGGCCTCCGACATGGTCTAACAATTGAAATAACCGGGACTCCCAAGATATAACAGAACAGATCCAAATAAGCTGTGCCATAAGTGCACCTGTGAATTTGGTACTGATTTAGCTGGAGATGGTAATGATGGAAGAGATGGTGGAATGTTATCTCTTAGAATAATAATGGAAGTGCAGGTTAGCTAGTATTTTGAGAAATAGGCAATGGCTGGACATATTAGATTGTATGTCCTGGTTGCTACATCAGACTATGTTGGAGGCTTTTATGTGGTCCATCATGATATCAATATAAATAAGGATAGTGATGATGAATACCTTATTTTCAGATACCGCGCCCACACAATGTCCGGAACCCCGCTCGGCTCCCCACTGGACTCTCCCGACCCTCAGCTCACGTTTTCCCTCGCAACACTGGATTCCCAACAACGTCAGGTATCAGCATCCAGCATCCAACGGCATTCCAGCCTCGCATTACTACCGGCCAGCTCTTACCGATCGCACCTCAACATGTTGGTCGAAGAACGACCGGAGAAAGAAGTCAGAGTCAGTTTTGACGTCAGAACCAGCTCGGACTCCCCCACGCCGCAGCCTGTCAGAGGACCTTTGAGTACAGTCTGGAGAACCGCCCCAACTCCTGAGACGCCCTCAGCGAATCTCTCTCCAGCTGAATCTCAAACGTTTTCTTCCCATTTCGTTTCAACCTCTAGCATAGAGAGGAACGACGAGCGCGCTACTTCCCCGAGCGCTCAGCTCACGCCGGACGCGGGTGAAGAATACTCGGAGATGCATTCTCCTTGTAGATGGGAGTCTTTTGAGGCAGATCTCGCTTTGGCAGATTTGGACGTCGATCCGTCGTATAAACACGCGGTCGAAGAGCGTATCTTCCTGCCTGATGACCCCCTTCTCCCCCGAATGGCTCTCCCAGAACGACCAACCCCTCCCGCGTATTTAGAACTTTGATCCGCGGAGTCGGATCCGGAGCTAGCAGACTCTTGCTACCCTCGGACACATTCCAACTGGAGATAAAGAGATCGTTCCGTCTCTTGCTGCTGTGGCAAATTTTTATAGTTGATTGGTCTTGGAACCGCATAGGCGTTAGGAGTCGCTGTCGACTCGACAGGTTGGCAAAGCTTTCGTTGTGTAGACTGGCCGGTGAAGGCGCGAGCAAGTTTGTTGGATTGTTATGAAATTCGCTTATAGTCGAGATTAAGGTTGTGGTAACAAAATTTTGAGAGACATATTTTCGACACTAGCAGTATTAAAAAGAAATCTTCGTATTTTGATGATGTTAGTAAAAGTCTATTTTATAAGTCTGATCCCCACTTATGATTGAACAATGTTAGTATTTAAAATACTAAAGAGGACGCTATACATAGTACTGAACTTACAAATGGGGTAATTAACGATTTGCTTAATGGAACGTATATGCCAATATTTTACATGTATTAAAGGTTCGAGCACATTATGCCGGGCCGCAGCGTGTCGGGGCGGAGCGCAAAAATCCGCTCAAATCGCTTTAATACAATTTGTATAGAATATCGCACACTGTGCCGGGCCGCAGCGGCTCGCATTAATGCGAGGCGGATTCTCGTCCGTGCGATGCGGCCCGCCCCGCCCCGCTGCGCCCCGTCAACAGTGTGCTATAGCTAGCGGATTGGTGCGCACATTGAGTTATATGTACTACGTACTAGAGAAGCCACTTCCAACAAGCTTCGTGAGAGATTCGCACCGGACAGGTGTCCAGTGTTCACTTAGCCGATGGCCAGCTCTGACCAGAACTACATGTGTTACAGCTATTGTTTTTTCAAATAAAATATGCCCTCATGTGCATTGCGTTATTGCAAAAATACTTTAAGAAACACAAATAGAAGTAAAGAAGTGACCTTTCACTCGTAGGTATAATTTTCTACTCCGAAAACAATTTTAAATAAATATTTAAAAATAAATATTTTTACATCAACAAACGGTCATATTACAAAGAGTATATGAGATATGAGATACAGAGTGGACACTATCGACGAGCATTGATAAATTCCTAATTCCGATTGATATTATATATTATCAACCATCTTTTTATATTAACCGACTTCAAAAAGGAGGTTTGTTCGACCCTAAGTTTTAAAAACATAGTTCTATTTTTTGTCTGCCATTTCTCGGAAACTATTGATCCGATTTGGGCGGGATTTTTTTTAAATGGGTTTTTTATATAAATATCTTCAAAAAAAAAACATGAAAATCGGTTCATATAGTTACAACGGATTATACATCCGCGAGCACACAAAAAAAAACTCATGTATATACGGACAAATTGAGAAACTTCCTCCTTTTTTAAGTCGGTTAAAAAACCTTTTGCTATTATTCTTCATATACTTTTAATAAAAATAAAAATTTACTTCTGAGATTATTGAAAAAAAGAAAGATTTTTATAATCTCTATTGTTAAATTCCGAGTAATGTCATTCAACTAGACCTATCCGTCAATGTAGTACATATAACTCAATGGGTGCGCACGCGAGCACGTGTTTATTTGATATTGCGTTTTTGAGTATTTGCGTGTTCCTGAACAAAAATGAATGAAGAACTTTTGATAAGTTTAGTTCAAGGTTATAAAGAACTGTATAATTTACAAGATTCTCATTATGATGACCAGCAAAGGAGAGACAACATTTGGAAAGAAATAGGGGAGATAATGAAAGAACCTGGTAAGTAACACTGACAAGTATTTATTTCTTAAGTTATAAAAGTTAAGGAGAATGATGAAGTAAGGATGTTTATATGTGAAGAAGTTTTCAGTAAGACGGGTTCCAAAAAGGCGAGCGAGTAAAAAAAGAGATGATATTATCTTTAGGATCTTTAGTGCTTCTATTTATTCAATTCAATTACATTCATGATTCAACCAACTTCATTAGCAATCAATAACAAACTGACATTACAACTGTCAAGTACCTTTGACGTTCTTTTAAATACTAAAACAGATTATATTTTTAAATGAAAGCTGTGTCGACGGTTGCTATGGTACTACAAATAATGTCCGCGCACTACAAAATGAATACCTTCATAAATTTTGGCGGGAAACAAAAAACATGGCGGCCACCTGATTTGAGTGACAGATCCCTGGGCTGTGTCGAATAAATCGCCTTACTGTCAACAGATTAGTTTCTTCGCATACCTCTTCTAATAACCCTGGACTGCCACTCAACCGTACCAGTTGGAGATACAAAGTATCTTTTAAATTGATCACGGACACACATTGCGTCTAGTGCTGCATGGCCTCCAATATGTGGCAAATCTGTTATAGCTTCTGTTACCACATTTCTCTGAGCTTCCTCTTCAGACCAGTAGCAAATGTCGTTTCGCAGTAAATTGTGCAAACAGCAAGTGGCTAGTATAATAACATTAACGTGTTTCGGCAATAACGAAAAACGTCTTTCGTAAACTCTAAACTTTTTCACTAATAGACCAAAAGCATTTTCGCTCACACGCCTAGCTCTACTCAGCCTATAATTAAAAGCTTTCTTGTCTTCGTCATTTGTCAACTGATTTGCTGGATATGGTCTCATCAAATGTCTGGTTAAAGGAAAAGCTTCGTCTCCAACGATGACATGTGGTAACCTTAAGTCTGTACCCGGTATTAAACGATCAGCAGGCAAATTTAACTGTCCATCGATTAAAGCGTTGCCAAAATTAGAGTTATTGAGTATTTGGCTATCAGAATTTTTACCCAAAGCACCAACATCGATGACTGTAAAATGGTAGTCCGCATCGACTAAGGCCAATAAAACTATAGTAAACGTTTTTTTGTAAGAAAAATAAAGGGAACCGCTATTCGGTGGTGCTTCAATAATAACATGCTTTCCATCCAGTGCCCCAATGCAATTTGGAAAGTTCCATTGCCTTCTAAAACGCTGTTCTTTACGTTTCCAGTCTGCTTCTGTCGGTACGGGCATGACATTAGGTGACAGTTTCTTAAATATGGCTGTACATGCTTCGTAAATAATTTGTCTAACAGTTGATTCACCAAGTCGAAAAGTAGTGGCTAATGACTTCATTGAATTTCCTGTTGCCAAATACCTGAAACATAAAAAGCAATGTAGTTTAAACATCTTGCATCTTTTGGCCGATCTTTACGTTAATGCAAGCCAATAAGGTTACGCTCCTTGGTGTCCTTTAATCGCATCATCCTATTTATGCTTTATGTTCTAACTTTACTAATACCTATATTTTTTCTTCCACAGCTAAAACTTGCAGAGACAGATGGAGACGTATAAGAGATAATTACAGACGCGCTAAAAAGTTAAGGAAAACTAAAAGTGGACAAGCTGCTACAAATATGAAGAAACCAAAATATGAAGATTTATTGTCATTCCTTAACCCCTATATTAGCAACGAGGATGAAACTTTTTCAAATTTTCCACCAAATAATTTCCAAGAGTCAAGTAATGAGGATAATAGTCTTTTAGATGATACCCATAGCCGTGATAGCACTGGTACAAGTGCTGGTACTTCACAAAGCACTATAAGAAATCGTCCTGGTTCTTTAAATGATACTCATAGCCGTGATAGCACTGATTCAAGTGCTGGTACTTCACAAAGCACTATAAGAAATCGTCCTGGTTCTTCAGAAGACAGCTCACTTCGTCCTTACAAAAGAAATTCTAGAAGCTTAGATACTCCACCACAGCTTTCACCAACACATTCGTTATTGCAAGAGTATTTAGAAAAAAAATACAGTGCCAAGAAAAATAAATCAGACAAAATAGTTGATTTTTTCAAGAACTTGGGGGAAACTGTTTCAAATTTTCCGGAAGATGTACAAATTCGTGTAAAACGTGAAGTTTTTAAAATAGTTACCGATGCAGAGGAGTTGGTTTTCAAGGACAAGTCTAAACCACAATATGTATTAGAATTATCTCAAAAGAGCTCATTGCCCATGATCGTTATTAATTCAAACGATGTTGATGCGCAACCTCCAAACCAAATAATAACACCAACTTCAACAAACGTTGTGAATCCAAATGATATTGATACACAGGAAGAGATTTGTCTTGATGATATCGAATTAAATGCTTTTTTAAATTCTATTCAACAAAAAAAAGATAACCAATGAATGATATTATGAGCGATGGGCTTATAAGAGGCCAAACACAAAGAGAAATGGAAGATGTTGATTTTACTACTCTTTAAGTTAGAAAGATTTTTGTTCTGTGATTTTGTGATAATATAATTTTGGCATTATGTCTTCCGTTTTCTTTTCTTTCAAATGAAAACATACCGTAACTAGCGCCGCTGCTAACTATTAAAAAGACAAATACTGACGTACTTTTTTTCGAATAAGTTTACTTAAAGTTTATTTCATTGAAGCCTTGAACACATTCATGTACAAGTAATAAGACAAAAAAAGACGTGTGGCACTCGGGGACTGCCGCGGTGAAGCTATTGCATAGCATTTTGTATCAACTTATGCAATTACATATTATTTGATATATTTGATTATCTTTCTCTCTCACCACCCTCTCTCTCCACCCTCTCTCACCCCCCCCTCTCTCACCACCCTCTCTCAACCCCTCTCTCACCCCCCTCTCTCACCACCCTCTCTCACCACCCTCTCTCACCACCCTCTCTCCCCACCCTCTCTCACCCCCTCTCTCACCCCTCTCTCACCCCTCTCTCACCCCCTCTCTCACCCCTCTCTCACCCCCCTCTATCACCCCCTCTCTCACCACCCTCTCTCACCCCTCTCTCACCCCTCTCTCACCCCTCTCTCACCCCCCTCTATCACCCCCTCTCTCACCACCCTCTCTCACCACCCTCTCTCACCACCCTCTCTCACCACCCTCTCTCACCCCCTCTCTCACCCCTCTCTCACCCCTCTCTCACCCCTCTCTCACCCCCTCTCTCACCCCTCTCTCACCCCCCTCTATCACCCCCTCTCTCACCACCCTCTCTCACCACCCTCTCTCACCCCCAACGCACAATCGCACACAACGCCGTGTCGAAGACTGCTGAACTGAAACGACGTTAGACGATGCACGGCCTTCAAGCCACACCTCCTTCCCGTCGGATCGGGTAAGCGTGAGGTTTTTTTCGTCACGGTATTTTTGGATTTGGTCCCCGCGCTCAAGGCCCGCGATAGAAGCTATGCAATAGCTTAAAAATTGCTAGCTTGATAAATATTTTTGACTTGATGTATTTTAAGATTAAACTTTAAAAACGTAATAACTTAATTTATTTAAGTATATAAAAAAATTCTCGATTGGCGGCTTTAATGACGGTCTGTTTTCACCAAAACCACAAGATCCCAACGTACCACCTCACTAACAATTTAAGATACAATTTTCACAGAATTAAGTAGGAGGATAAAAGGATAACTATAAATCAATAGGTATGCTTTAATGAAACTTACCTCAAACACACCACAAGCCGCTCTTCTGGTCCGATAGGCTCACGAAAAGTTGTCGTTTTTTTATGCAGATCCCCCTTTATTATTTCAAGTAATTGAAAATATCGATCAGGAGTCATACGAAAATATCCCCAAAACTTGTCTTTGTCTGCTAAAAGATCGGGAAAAAGATGATGGTATTCGCCGAATACCTTTCTCTTGGCACAAATTGGATGTATCCATATTTTACGTTTTCTTTTTTGTTGTCTATGTTCAATAACTTCATCTTCTAACAACAGGCAAAAAAAAGAAAGTTCTTCGTCAGAGCTATCCATAACGTACAGTTGCATGCAAATTCTGGCAGTACACTGAGCTCAAAATCCGTCAATGCACTGTGACCCGGCCCGTCACTAATGTGCTAGGTAAACATTTTGCGCTGCGCTGCGGCCCGCTCCGCCCCGTTGCGGCCCGGCATAATGTGCTCGAACCATTAGAACATTTGTGTCAAAATTGTAACCATAGGGTACCAATGTCTATAATAGCGGATAACGATAATGTACAACTACAGTTTCAACATTTTGTATAGTAACATTTGCTTCATATTGTCTTCCGTCCTTTCCTAAGACGAAATTCAAAAGCTTCCCTTGTTTTGGTACTGATTTCTGATTGTGTAATACTTTCCGCTCTTTTTGCATTTACACTAACTCTATGATTATACTGTGTAAAGGAACAATTAGTATTATTGATGGACAACTTACTCATGATATAATTGTTTTAAATAGACGATGTACAGATTGATTTTGATGTATATCTGTACATAGCCTTATTGTACAGGTCATGTGGATATTTGGCGATCACCGCGAGATCAGTCTTGTAGAGTTCATTGTAGAATTAGATCATTTTGATTTAATCTTTTATTATACTAGATAAAAACATGAAACATGTCGCCGCTAAACAATTTAATGTACTTATAATGAAAAATGGTAGTAAATATTTGATGGATAGTTGTAAAAGTATTGTTTGTTATCCAACTGTTGTTAATAAGTGTTTAGATGTCATTGATGTTAATGATAATAAAGTTAAATTGTTTGTAACTCATCTTCATTCGCTAGCATCGCAAAATGTTCACATAACCTACCTCTCGGGTTATTTGTATGTGTATTTATTAATATGACCTCTTTTTTACAAAAACGTATTCGTAGTTAGAATCAATAATTTTCGATGTCTTTGGCTGTGTGTAAATTTTAATATAGTCGTAAAAATTGTACGAGGAAATAACATAATTTTGAGAAACCATTTTACTAATAGCTCTGGGTTCTTTACGAGGTAAATATAATGAACTTAATATATGAATTTGGATGTTTGTGTTTAGATCGGAACAGTATATTTCTAATTAATCAGTTTAATAAAGTGAATTTGTCAATGGCGATCACTTTTTTTATTTCGTTCACTAAGTCCAGTTTTGCGACGCTAACGAATACTATAACCCTACCATTTTTCTTTGTAACCTAAATTGTTTCTGATAAGTATCATGTTAATAAAAAAAATAACAAAATTTGACTGATCGCCATAGATGGTAAGTTCCAAATATCCACATTATCTGATATAGACGTTTTATCTCACGATCGCCCTTGAGCCACACTTCTAAAGGTAATTGTAGATACAAATTATCTTAATGTGCATCATGTCAGTTCGCGTCAAAATCCTGTCAAAATTGTCTTTGAAGTAGCGATAGCATGGTAGGTTGAGTAAACAAAGAAAAAAATATTCGATGGTAATTCGCAGAAATAAATGTCAAATGAATATAAACAGTGATCTTGCCGACGGTATTGAAGTTACGCACACAAAGACGCGTGTCTACAATAATAGTTCGAGGTGCTTGTGAAATAAAACAACTATACCCACAATTAAACACAAGACAGCCAAAATAATGTTTCGTCTAACCGTTTTAGACAAGAAGAAGTTCCCAAGAAACCCAAACGGGAGCTGGTGGTAGCGCCACAGAAGGTGGTAGAAGTACAAGGAGTAGAGGATCCACAATGCATCTTCAGAGATGGATGACGCAACTGCCAGAAGCCGAGGAGATGGATCCCCCTGAACCTGATATGGAGGTAAGAAACAACACGTATTAAGAAATAGAGACGACTGTGCACTTCCAAACTTCAAATATAGACACCCATACAAAAGTAATCTATGTATTGGAATGTCACACTTATCTGGTTGGAACAAGTAAGAGTCCGTTCTCACATTTCGGCTATCGAATCCAAATTTAATCAGGTGGCGGCGCCTTCTACTGTTTACTATTGACGCCGACACAAAATCGGAACTCGACAAGTAAACTTTCATATAAAGGCGTTGTGACTGTAATCTAAGCAGTAATATTTACTTCAAACTAGTCGACCTACCGATATTTTATCGTTCAATTGCACCTGTTACTGAACGTAAAAAATAACATGATTAAAGTTTGATTTTATGTCCAAGATGTGGAGCGTAGAAGAGCTAAGAAAAAGATCCAAAGAACTGAATCTCCTAGAAGTAGCCGATTTAGTTTCTAATATTGAAGCTAAAGTTTTATCACCGAGTGACAAGAAGGATAATGATAGAAGTCCTTCTAAAAGCAGTAATTCCGGAAGTCAAGTAAGTCCAGAATTAGTGAGTAAAGTCAGTAAACAATAATAACAGAAGATATTTAATATTTTTCACAGTTAATGTAATTATAATTAACATCATGAGAACTATGCTTACAAAATGTCCATTGATTTTTCAGATTACAGTCCGCACAAGTCCAGTGGTAGTAGACACGATACCAGTCTGCAGACAATGCCACAAAAAATGTCTCTCAAAGCCAAACAGTCCCCTAGTATCGCAACGAGAACCTCCAGTCATTCCAGCCAAACCAAAAACAGAAGCATCGCCCCAAAACTCAAATTCTAACAAAAGCACAGCGAGCAGTTGTAGTGCTAACTGTGATGTAAGGAAATTCAAAGGTATATGCCACTTAGAACGCAAAGGTGCTATGCGATTGCGTCCAGAAGATGCGCCAAGGGCAGCGATGAAAGTCATAGACTCAATCGAACAAAGCCAGAAGATGTTGAAGTCAACATCGTATGAACTGAAAACTGAATCACCGATCCTTGCTAGGAGTATGTCAAGGAGCGGTACGAAAAGTCAACTAGAGTTAAGGAAAGAGAACTCCATCCGATCGCCCAGCCCTTCATCCAGCAGTAGAAACAACAGTCCACTCTCAACGAGCCACACAACCTGTAGCTCCATGGTATTCAATTCAAGCTCAAACGACTTAAGAATGTCCAACTCGAACATCGCAAACCAAGTCCAATGCGTCGTAGCTCAAGAAAAATACATAAACGAAGTCAAATACGTCGAAAACATAACGTTATCCAAAACGAAGACTGTGACATCCAGCTACCCTTCACCAGCATCAGTCAGAAAAGAACAGATAACACGTCAAAAGGCTGAAAACGTTCTAAATAAAGTATTAGGTATGAATATAATCACGAAACGAGAAAACGTTGGGACTTGTCTAAAGACGTCGTCAGTTTTCTTAGAAGACGATTCCATACGTGAAGAAGAAAATGATTTTAGAATTGAGAGGGGTATGAGGAGGTCTCCTAGAATGGGAATATCAGCTGTGAGTAAAATGAACGGAGACATTAACAAGAAGACTGAAAGAACGGAGGATCATAACGCTAATACTAACGTGAACGATATTTGTTCTGACGATGATTTAGAGCTGGGGCCGCTGATGCTGATGAGTCTCTCGGCCATCAACCCAGCCGCTCATTTGATGCGAGTAGAGCCATTTAAAAGAGCTTCATCGAATAGTATAACCAACCCTGGCTCTAGGCCGGCGAGTTTAGGATCTGCTAAGTCGGAATCACCCGTTCCTAATATAGCTGTAGTGCCACCTACACCGGATTATAATTCCGCTAATAAGACTGTGAGTACTATTTATCAATCGTTACGTTTTTATTGTAGTAAAACATTGAACGCATGGCAGCGTTTTTAGTTATCCACTTTACCAAAATTTCTTGCATTTCATACAATAAGCATTCACAACATACCCAACAACCATAGAGTACCAAAAATGTTAAACTTTAATTATTCGCTGTTTTTATTTTATTTTAAAAAATTTGTAATGTCAAAAAAATCCTACGTGATTTTGAACACTTCGGTTTTAAGTGACTTAAATTAACACAAGTTAAATGCATGATTCATCAACACTAATCCATACTATTAACATCAAATACTACCCAAAACCAACCACAAACCATATGGTTCCAGGATGAGCTGGTGGACGACTCCCCCGAGTCCCCGGACGCGCCCGAGGACCTCCCCTACGTGTCCCTGAAGCGCTACGGCACGATGTCCAGCCTCGAGAGGCTCCCATCCGACGAGACTGACGATGGTAACGTAAGACTGACAGCTATGGAGCCGGACAGCGCCAAGAATTATAATGCAGGTAACAATCAGCAAAGTAAATGTAGTTTGTAATGTCCGTCTGCTGGACACAGACGTCTCATTTTACTGAAGGTATATCGGTATTGTCAGAAGGAGGAAAGGCAATTGATTTTTAAAAATTAGGTCATATTAAAACCAAAATAGTCCAAGAAATCTAATAACATAATAGCGACCTCTAATAGCCCTAAATAGACATCAGTGGAAGGAGGGTATATAGGCGTTGCCATGCTATGAGACATTCCATGATGGCTAACTTTAATAATATTCACAACATTATGTGATACTTTCATCCGACCTTCCTAAGAATTTCTAAATGACATTTCCGACTGCTAACAGTGATGCAAGTTTCTTAATAATGCGACATAGCTCGCAAAAATCATATGCGTCTGTTTGCTTGATTTTCTTTATAATATCTTCAAAAGAATCTGCCATATAGTCAAGTCAAATCAAGTCAAGTGGCAGTGACTCATTTTGTATACCTTCGAATATATTTGCCAGTATCTGGTACTGCGAGTGGAGGCATCATGGGATGGACCGCCCGCGCTGGGTCCTTCGTCGTGGAGAAGATGAACATATTCAGCTACACGGAGAGCGTTCCTAACACTTCTATTGTGCACAAACAGCCTTCTTTCTTGGAGAGGTGAGTTTAGTATTAAATATATGAAAGTGAATATTAAAATTGAATGAATTTCAAAAAAAAACACTCCAAAGGAAATATATCTTTGAATGGGGAACTGATGTTTAAAGCCTCATAATCAACAATCAGTGCCCCGCGGTTTTACCCGTGGTGTTCGCGTGGGAATTTTGGAAAAAAATTGCCTATAACCTGTCTATATCTGTGGCTAATGTGGCCCGTTGAATGTGGCTATCCATTACAAAAATGATTATTTAAATCGGATTGTAGTATCTAACATTACGCATTAAAAAAACAAACAAAAATACATGTAGCTTTATTATAATGGTATAGGCAGATCCCAATTTCAACTGATTTTTTCACAGAATACTTGAGGAGTATTTTTTCACACTCTACAGTTTAAGATATTATTTTGACTTGTTTTTTAATTTCACACGTTAGATGTGGACGACTCCAGAGGCCTCCAACGAAGCTCAGATAAAGTGAAGTATGAATAAAAACTAGGTTTTTATAGTACCATATTGTGGTTTTGTAATTTTGACAATTTGTATATCTATACTCGTATGTTTGCTGCTACTTGACTTTATACTCAACATAATATTCAAATCCTACTTATTTACCAATTTATACATAGTATTATATTTTTATGAAATTAGATAAAAGGCTAGATGTGTATCCAATTGTATTAAACGACGTAGAAAATGTTTTAGACATAATATACTATATCATATTAGTTTTAGATATCTAACTGTTTGAAATTACTTAGAAAAAACGTTTAGAAAATAGAAAAATAAAAATCATAAAAAGCTATTGGACTTATTACTTTTAGATTTTTTAGTAACGATAATAAATTATTAGTTTAGTCTTAATAACTGTGTCAACAAAATATTTCAATAGACCTTATTTAACCTTTACATAACGAACTATAGAAAAAATATATATTTGTATTGTAATGGTTTAAATAGTATGTATGGGAAACAATCTCAACTACGTAGTATCTAGTCTTAACCAAAATCTTATTTTCTTCTATTCACTAAAGTCACACTTTTAGATGTCTGGGTGTGAGTGACTGGAAACCGACGAACAATGAAGATGGTACAGGAGAAACTGGTGAGGGCAGTGGAGCCAGCGGTGAAGACGCTTGGGGCACTCCATCTTCAGGAGACCTGTCTGATAACCTGCCTGATTCAGACCATGGAACTTTGTCGGTAAGATAACATAATTTAGAAGCAAAATCTTTCTTTCTTTTAGTACCTTCTGTAAAAAAAACGAAAGATCCAATAAGATAGCTGTACCTACTGAAGAGTTTTCTCATTATTTGTTCTTTATCATAGTTACTAAGCCTCAGCTTATATATTTTCTAAATTTTAAATCGAAAGCGTTGCCATTTGGGTCTTTATGTATACAAATCAGTTTATGTTTTAAAAAAAATGTTAATTTGTTTAGTAGTATATAGTTGGCTTTAGACAAATTCTCAAATCGTTTGAACGGAAACCTGTCATTGTTTCAGTCCCCAACAAAGTCGTCATCATCATACGCTGGTGATGACGACACAGAGCTAATGATGGACGAGCTGCTCATGGCCCCGACTATCACGGGACCCACAACGCTACGACCACTGTTACCTAGGTAAATCTCCCTACTACCAACGTAGCTAGTACTCAAGTACTTTATGCTTGTAATGCTTCCACATTGCACTTATCTCTTACTTGCTTGCTATTTCCTCTTTCTTTAGTTTTGGAACTTTGAGAAGGACTAATAATAATTCGGAATGTAGGGATGTTTTCAGGAGAAGACTAGAACCTCTGTTAGAAGAAGAATGCTCCGACAGTGGAAGCGAGGACAACAAGGCGACTCCCACCAACAGCGAAGACCAGGTGACTATTTTTAACATACTTGATGTAGGTGAATGTACAGACAATTCTACTATAAACGATATTAAAACAAAAACTCTTAAAACAGTCAAATTAACTACTGCACTCTAAAAGTAAACTTTGGAATTGCATTGTGAAAATAATTATAGAATAATAGACGCTTAGTTAGAAATGTTGCTTCAATAGTTTAAATGTTTAATAAATTAATCAATGTCCAAATAAGCATGCAGATTAAATCAATAGGTTCATGCATGTTCATTGCATGAACACCAAGTAAAACTGAACTAAAGAATCTAAAACAAATTGGCCCAAAAGACCCTGAAATAAAATTTGATTGGAATTGGACGTAATGTTTAGAAGCGTAGATTCTGTGAGGGCGTATCACCAGCGGGCTTAAGATGCACACCAATGACTGTATCTCTTCTATCTTTTATCTCTTTTCTTTATATAGAAAGAGAGCTAGAGGGATGTCTTTAGATGAGAGAAAAACAAAGAGAAAACCTTTGTCTTGGTTTGCACCTTAGCCCTCAGATAGGAGTAGCGTAGAGAGTAGTTAGGTAAAATCTGACATTGTGACTGGTCCGCTGGTGCGGCGCTTGGCGCAGGGCAGCGGGCTTGGCCTCGGTGCTGACGTCTGCTGCGACGTGCCGCACCTGCCGCCCTCTGCTTCAGAATCAGGTGAGTTCACCAGTTAACGAGTTGAGTGAGCGGGTGAGTTGTGTTGACGAGTTCATACTGTTTATCGGTGCAGACAATTGCTTGAGTTATTACAGTGTAAATAATGAGGTAATGCAATTTAAATGAGTTTGAGTTTACGTAACACTAAATGAATAAATTTTGAGCAAGAATATGCAAAAATACCCGCAAATACTGTACAATTTTGGTACTAAGATCAAACTGGAACAATAGGTAGCTTCAAACTCGAAAATGTTATTGGTATCAATTAAGCTAATTTTGCATTTACAAATAGATTGTGAAAAAGGTCTTTAAAGAAGATTTATCTAAAGGAACATTCACAGTATTAACTTGAATGACATTTTGGCAGAAAAATGGACTGCTTGACAATGTATCGAAGGTGAGATGGCGTTGGCAACGGGACTATCATTATACGATCAATGTTATTTGGAGCACGATGCATGTTTGTTTCTCGTCAAACATCAATGTGTCTCCCTGATTTTGAACCAACCCCGCTAATTCCTTTCGATTTTAAGTAGACCGAAAGTAAAGTCATCTATATACTTCTCTTTTACATTATTTACGAAGCACGTTAAACCTTTTATTTAAGTCTGTAGTTGCACAGTCTACTTCAAAGCTATATTAAAAATGATTTTGGTTCTGCCATACTTTTGTTTTTACTTTTACTACTTCTGGTACTTTTACTTGTATTTCTAGAGTTGATGTTTTATGCTCTTGAAATAAACAAATGAACGATGACGGTGAATAAATGAATGAATAGAGCAAAGGTAGTTGAGAAATAAGAAAAAGTCGCAAAAGCCAGGATACCAAATCAAACAAGGCTGTTTTTTGCCCTATTTTTGTTGCCGCTCTTACAATTGATCGTCAAAACCTATATGGATTACTAAAGCTTAAACCGATAGCTCCAGCTGTAATAGCTAAGCTAACTTCATAACAACTAAACACTGCACGACTGGACTCGACTTAAGACCCGTGTTCATGAACATCACTACTATTCTTATTATAACTTATTAACTTACTATTCATTACTCGGTCACTATGCGAACTCAGAATTATATTAGTTCGTTCAAAGGCACTCTATTTTGATCTTCATCAGATTAAACTTGAATCTCCAATTTTGGAACGTATCTTTTATACATACTATGAATCAAATTATAAACTGAAACGTGGTCATATGCTCACCTTTTTCAATGTCGGTCATAATCAGTGACCTTACTCAGCTTACAGACTATTCAACGGTTTTATTTATGAACACGGAAGAGTCTGGTCCAACATCTGATGAGGTGCTCAATGTAAACCATGATGTGTATGTAACAGAAGCCGAGGACGGGGGTGCGGGCGCCGCAGTACATGGGGAGGGGCGCGCTGGTGGCGCCACGTCCGACCTGAGCCCCGACCGGACACCCACCAACGAAGCACCCTCGATGCCCTTACTATCTGGTGAGAAAGTTGACCGAACTAGTACCTACATTCTCAAAACCTTCATTTAACCTTCGGTAAGAACTTTAGGAGTAAAGATAACGCTGGTACTTTTGGTAGTAGATTTCTTTCGCTTCGCAGGTAACTGATAGTAGTTAGTTTTTCTCCCACAGTACTATTAATTTTCTTCTTCCACGTTTTCTGTTTCTGTAATTCTGTGACACCGTCTTTGACACTGCCCTTTTCATCATTCCTTAGGCTTATAGAAGTCTCTTTAGATGGGTCTATTTTTAGTGGTTTTGACTGTGATTTTGGTTTAGTTTTAAAAGAGTTTGCGGAAACCCGTGCCGCTGTTGGAGCCGCTGCTGCGCCACGTCGGGGGTCGGCCAGTTCAGCAAGCACCTCCTCAACACTCGAGCGCACCACCATACACAACCCCACGCCGATCTCAAACCTACACCAATCACCACGTGAGTATTGGACTACGAGTATACTCGTTATGACTGTGGACTACAATGTGTGTATTGACTTGTACTAATTTCTCAAATTAATGGGCAATAATCATTGGAAAGTCAAAGTTACTGATTTCAAAGTTATGATCCACTATGAAATTTAAGAAAAATCAATTATCTATGGTTACATTACCAGTCTTGGAGCCAGCACCAGCAGTGGAAGACTGTACGGAGCCCGAGACACAGAAACCAGCGACGCCGGAGGAACGACTTACTCCTCGAGCGGAGATGAGGCTGGCGCTCGACCAGGGCAAGGACATGATGGCAGACCAGGAGGCGTCTTGGGTGAGGACACTTGTAAACAATGATTGATTCCCTAAACCATTAATTTTTTTGCACACCGCTATTTCTGCCAATTAGAACCAGATTTGGGAAATATTCAAAAAAAGCTTCATGGTGGTCTCATATAAAATGTCATTAAAGTCGGTCGATATTTTTAGTGCGGTTTTCCACAAGAAACCGATAGTATCGAACCACTTTTCTCCTGCCAGAGTGGCAACAACAATTCCCTGACCTCGTTTTCCTCCGTGGCAGGCTGGCGGGTCCGACCCCTGGTCGTTTCGCGCAGCGTGCCAGCGCTCTCTCCTGCGCCGAGTGTCGAGCGCAGACGCAGTGACGCTGTGCCGCGCGCTGCCGCGCCGCACCGCCCCTCATACTACTTCGCGCAATTCTGTATATGCTTGGAAACGTAAGAGAAACATACACTTGAAGCCTCATTACACATAAACATACACTCAGGACCTCCAGGAAACCATCAGTCGCGATACCATTCGATGATCTTTTGCTAACAACAGACAACAGAGAGTATAATTTTTGTTTGTTACTTTACGACTGCGTCGCTGCGAGGTCTGATAGGTGATTAAAATACATCCTTACATAATAAGGCAGATTTTTAGAGGTCTACACAGACCAACTTCATAAGACTTTTGTCGGAAAACTGAATAATCTCCATGATAGCTTAGTCAAACATTAATTTTAGTTCCAGAAAGCGAGAAACCTATGGAGATGGAGCAACTGGCACGAGTGGAAGCTCAGACGATGCGTTCGCGGACGCGCTCTCTATGCCAGAACGGGAAGATGTAAGTAGACACTCATATAAAACTAATACATTTGAAAAACACACGATAAACGCCAAAGTGGTCTATTGCCATGTTTAATCGTCAACCAACATTCAGAGGTTGCAAGTTTATAAACACTCCATACGGGCCCGTAACAATTATTGCTAATAGGTTAGTAATGAGCGACCCTCTATCCCCACAGAATGGGTTTCCTTCGACGTCGCGCGTCTTCCGATAGCCCCCGCCGCGAGCCGTTCCTCCTCAGCGCGAAGCCGTTCTCCCCGCGCCGCACGACCGTGAGCAACAACGGCTATTATAAGATTTGCTTTGTCAATGGCTCTGTGTAACACTGCAGCTTCATGTGCCAATACGAGTAGCTCTGGTTCTGATTCTGGTTGTCTTTGGCCTGTTTCTTCACTTGTTTGATCTTGATGTCGAAATATTAGCAACAGTGGGTCAATTCTGCTAAATAAAGTGTTGGTCATTTGAGTGTCAATTGGATCTAGATTGGGTCTGAATTGGGTCTAGATTGACTCTGAATTTTATCTCGATAAAATAATTTGACTCATTATTCGTGCCGTGAAATGTTTCAAAGTATTCAATAGAGATCCATTTGACACATAATTAGCAGACGTGATCCAAAGCAGGTTTAATATGAAGGCAGCTAAGGGTAAGTTCCTCGATCTCTTTTTAGTTTAAAAAGATCAGGAAGAAAAGAAAAACTTTTATTCAAGGCATATAAAACAGTTTTCGTTTAAATTTAAATATATAGCAGTTTTCAAATATTTTCACTGCACTTTATCCATCACTAAACTTAATTCTTTACCCGTCCATTTCTAGATCATTTCTGTTTCTGATATTTTGACATTGAGAAGAGCATTAGCATACTTGAGTAGTAACGGAAGTTTTTTCATTGGATTGATATTATGAAACCAATCCTTTGGAATTAGAAATAATGTTATTAATGCCAGTAACGATTCTAAAATTAGAGACGGAACTTTTATATAAAAATGTCCTTTTTAGAGGGTAGTTTTATTTGATTATCTAAATCTTGATATAAACGAACTGTTGTAAGACAATGTGTAATGCTAACGTAGCGGTGTTCTAAGGAAGGTCAATTGAAACAGTGATTATGAAGCTGAATTGTGAAATGATGTCAAATATTCTGCCTTGCCTTTTAATCTAATTGTAATGGAAAAACTTTCTATCATTATAGGTAATGCTAATAATAATATAGATGTAGGAACAAAACTAAGAGTTAAAATTACTTCGGGAATTGATGAAAGTCCCTTTCAGTTTAATCGTTCAAGTAAACTAATTAGATTTACTTAATTCATATTTTATATGAATTTTGAGTCCTTTGATTAAGAATTTGTTATTCAATAATGTTTGATTAGTGTGTGAGATAAAAATGAAATTAGTGAGAATGTAAGTCAAATTCTTAACTTAATGTTGGCCAATGTGATTGCCTTTAAAACTAATTTGTTGTTTATTAAATAAATCATTAGAGATAACGATCATGTTTAAAATATATCTCCGCTTAAGTCCATTGCAATTTGTGATGTTTTTGTGTCATAAGGTGAGCGTAGATAGTGTCAGATAAGTCAGTTCTGTCTTGTGACCAAACATGAAACTAATCAAACTCAATACAATATTGGAATGTTTGTGAACCTGATAGATACAACAGACTTACCTAGCACCAATTATATTTGATAGTTGACGTCATTTGAAGCTAGGTAAAAGCTAGCCACTAGCGCCATCTATAAACCCTTGAAAGTTTTGGCACTAACGCAACTACGGAGTGGTTCCCAAACTTTGTTTTTATCAAATTTTAAAGTATTGTATTTAGGACACAGTAATTTGAAATGTGAATAATCCTTCCCACTGCCTCTTGATTGTTGTCCCAAGAAGTAGTTTATTTCATCAAAAAATTCATAGAGTTGGTTTGGGAACCACTGTCTTTAGCGAACACCTTATCAAATCCAGCTTTTTAGCAAAATTCATTTTGTTAATTGTTAAACTAATTCTGTCCATTGCGATTGGAACGAAAAATTCTTTGAAAATATATTTTTATTAAAAATATTTTTGCGCTTTTCATTCTACATCCTTCAGCTTTGCAATCCTGTCGTTTTCGCTAAATCTCTATCACTTAGATTTAGCAAGATATTTGTTGGCTAGCTTAGCCAGCTGCGCTTAGCGTTTAGTCAAGCAATTGAACATCTCATTACATGAGAGAATGGTGCATCTCTCGTTGTATTTTTCATAAAAAAAACTTTATATCATACTAAATATCAGACAAGCTATACTGACATGGAGTCGAAGCATTCAATCAAGAAAGATGTACCATCTTACAGCTCGTCCCCTTTTGTCAGCTATTGGGTCCGGATTTTCATCAATCCGAGTGAGCAAGAATCTAGAGCTAAAATCGATGATTTTATATAAGCCATTCTTGCTTGGCACTTGTCCTGAAATAACATAGATATCGACAATTTGGAACGGGCACTGACTTCTATGGTCCATAATGCTCATATTGCTGTTGATTCACGCATATTTCAAACAATGAGTCAGTGTGAGTTGATCATTAGTGCAAAATATGAGTGACGCACCCACATACAAGCTTATTAACTACAAACATGACAAGGGCGTCGTCAGATGATGACCTAGAGGAAGGTAAGGCTTAGTAGCCTAGAGGGCGGAAAGTTGATAGGGAAATTGTCAAAATTTTGAAATTATGCTTAAACTCAAAAGACAAGTTGTAAGCAGTTGCTCCCTCTGGCGACGCCCTTGAAACACGAAGGTAATTTAGTCAGTTCTTCGTAAATTGAAGTCCTTGCACCTTCACCACCTGATTTGTTAATTACAGGAAAAACAATTCGAAAAAAGATTCTGGAAGCAAGTCACTAGAAGACGCCAGTCCCTCGGATCTATCAGCCAAATATAAACATAAGATAAACAAAACCAACATTTTAATATAACTCAAAGATAATTTCAAAAAGTGTTCACTTCAAGAATCTAAAATAGATAATTTACCATATGTATGCGATGAGCAAGTAGAAATAAATATTAACCTAACTCTTAACTTTGGTGAAGTTAATTCTCAAAATGTAAATAGAGATGTTCTTGTTATGTAGATCGGTCGGTATTTAGCGCCAAATGGGAGGAATGACAATGCCAAATAAATATGAAAGGGACCTTCGAAGTATCTCATATCGGTAGTTATAAAAACGAATATAACCTAATAGTTATTAACAGGTGTTAAATGGAACTGTTATTTTAAGGTGTGAAAAACTGTTACTTAAGGTGTTATAAATAACTGTTGTAAATAACGTTGTAACGGTATAAAGTTTCTTATAAGTAGTTGTAATATAAACAATAATTTTAATTGCTTTTACTATTAACTAATTCTAGTATTTGCCTTAAAGTCGTTTGAATTTTTATGAATTTTAACAAATTTCGAATTATCTTGTGCATAGAGACGTAAATATTTGTAAGTTATTGGTGTATAATGCTGTTTTCTGATAGGATCTATGTATTTTGGCTATTGCAAATTTTACATAAGTATCTATGTGTTTCAATTGATAGGATTTGTGTATCGTGTTAATAATGTCATTTATTCAAGTAATATTGAACCTAATTTGGGTTCACCAATATAAATTGAGACACAAGAGTTCCAAGGCTGCAACTGACACAACGGAATAAAAGTCAAATCTGTGTCAGTAGAAGCTCTGATGACTCCAAGGGATGGCTCATAGTTTATACTATTAACTTTTCAACTGTAATCAACCCACAGTCGAAAAGCATACTACTGTTATTGAATGGTTTAACTCAAAAATTACTTGCTATTGTAATATATTTATGATAATATCTATAATAATACTTCTAAATTTTCGTCCAATATATCGCTTTCTGAGTGGCGTTATGTTTGAGATATTATGTGGGCGAGTTTTGTACTTGCGTGTGTGTGTCAATGAATTTTGGGTGTGTGTGTGCGCGTGTGTGTGAACTCATAAGAAGCGTATTTCATGAAAATATTTTCAGTCGGGGGAACTAATCTTTTTTTAAAAGCTTCGTTTTAGATAGATTTTAAAAGTTTTACGATATTTTGTAGATAAATAATTAAACTAATGATGTCGAATTTATGATTTAATAAAAAAATATATCTTATTGGTTGTGTTTCTGCGTTTTATGAATTTTAATTAATAAATCTGTTAAATATAAGTTTTTTATTCATTTATCCTATCCATAACCCAGAATTCAATAAAATATGCATAGTAGGACTACATAGTAGATCACGCCACAATTTCCCCATAGCTGAGCTGTGGAAAGAGACTCAGATTTCAGTCATTTTCAGACATTTCCGATTCAGGAAAAGTGTAGCCCTGAGCTGTTAAGCTGCAGCAATCAAAGCTATGTGTCTCATTGTGTGCATTTTTTATGTTGAGCTACAGCCAATCAGAGCTATGTATCGAGTGCTGCTGACAGGTGACAGCCAATCAGAGGCTTGGTGCCACAACCAGAGTGTCGCTTTTCACCTACGCTCAGTGTAATGTACAAAACCAAAGGATTGGATTAAATAAAACAATAAATAAAAAGTTAATCGTATATTTGAATTAAAATCATATTAGATGTACAATTTGTAAACAGATCTGAAAATATTTTATCTTCATTAATTACACTCACTTTCAGCACCAATAACTAATCTAACTGAAAACTAACTAATATGTCGTAAAAGTATTTTCAACTACGAAAATGCTTTGAAATTAATCAAAATAATTGCAATATTTTTGAAAATTCAATCTTCAAACTATGTATATATATCAGCTTTGTTAAACATATATTTAATTATATTAGTTATAACTTAAAACTAACACATTCGTTGAGCTTGCGCTATCCCAATCCCGGTTTCCCCACGCGTGGACATAGCAATCAAGGCAAGGGATATCATAACCTCTTTTTACTGCAGTCGAGTAAACGAGGGCCTTGCCTTAGCTGCTAGGTTTACAACACATAATCCTTGTATTTACAATAATAAAAATATTTCACAAAAAAAGAAATTATAGAGTATTTTTTTATATTTTTGCGTTTAAAAAAGCAATTGTTAATTTGGCACTATATAAAAACCTGTTAATCTATTTTAAGTTGTCAAATTTAAGACTATGGTAAGAAACATTAGTTATTATATCAATATTACATTTTTATTGAATTATGTAACTTTAAAAAATAATCTAATAAAATATAATATTCAATATGCTGTACTTTTATAATCTATATTTATTTTTTTATAATTAGTATGTCACTCGATCAGGTAAATAATTAGTCACAAACGAACACACATTTAATGGAATGTACTATAATAACGGCAGTGAAAATATCACTTGAGATGATAAATATAACCTTATTTGAGCATCAATTAAGTACTTTACCAAAATGCTATATTTCTTCGAACATTTGAAACTTTATTTCACGCCATCTAGCGAAAATAAGCCGAACTACTTAGTAGTTAGGCCTAGATCGCACATGCGGTATTCACAGTGTTTTTTGTTTTTGCATTGTGTTTTCGTTTTAGTCCCTCCATTCTCTTGTAGACGCCTGGAAAGTTCTCACTTCCGATGACGAGAATGTGGACAGACCTTGTGGTCCTGAAAACATGAAAAAATAGGGTAAAATATACAATTCCCCCTATTTCTACACCTCCGTAAAAAGCTCTTCGTATAAATAATGCAGCCAAATATTGTCATGGGATTAATAAACATTTGTAAAGTTTATTTGACATCGCCATTTTGAAAAAGAAAATGGCGGCGGCAGCCAGTTTCGGTTCGCTTAACGGTTTACTTCCCCCATTACTAGTTTACCCACTACAAGTTTACTTTGCCTAACTTTGCCAATCAATCATTCAAATTGGAATTCAAAAATGGAATTGGATTATGGATTACTTTTGTTTTCTCTTTTTTCTTTGTTCCCAACTCCTTCCTAACTCGTCCCGCATACCAAGTCTTTATCAAATAGTTGCTCACCTCTGACCCTCCGTCCCGGCGTGGGCGTGACGTCACCTTCAGGCGCGGTCCACTGCTCCACCACCTCGGTAGCGGAGCGCGCCAGCGACGGCTGACTGATGGACCGGTTCAGGGAGTGGCGCCAGGACCTGCGAGAAAACGATTAGTTAAGAGTTCGTTACGGGTGATTGTCTATTACCTAAATATGCAACGAGAGGCCAGAAATTTTATCCCTACAATTTATATCCCCTTTACCAGTGAGAAGATAATAAAGAGCTCTTTACACAGAAGAAGATATAAACCTGTCTGATGAAGGCTTAACTAAGGAGTAACCATTCAGTAGCACTCTTTGCTCCCTTATGTTTTTAAGTTCCCTTCTACGATACCTAGTTACTCCATTGCAAGCAACTGCTAAAAATCACCAGATCCATCTTTACTAAGATTACCTATCACAATGAATTCCTTAGAAGATTAACGACATGAATTTTATCTTTCAGTTCGACATTTTTTTCGTCAAAGAACTAATGTTATCCAAATGTATCAGGCCCCACTTACTGGTGGTGATGGAAGGGGTGCTCGGAGTCGCTGTCGTCGTCGTAGTACCGGCCGAGGTGCGTGCCGCCCGACACCTCCGAGTGCGTGTCGGCCTGCTCCCGCGCGTAGTCCACCATCATCTCCGACATTGATCTGAAAATTAGGTGAAAATTCGTTAAAGCTATGGCTAATGTATTTTTGAAGGGTTTCTAGCTTGTGTGTTACAGTTGGGTTAGTATGAAGTACCTATGAAGAGTTTGTCATAGTTTTGTCATGGAATCTGCGAAACCATGACAAGACATAATATATTCCATCTATTACAAACTTTCATTGCGCTTTTTTTCATTTCTACTTACCGTCATCCCAGATCCAGACCAGAATCTATTAAATCTTCATTACAATGCCAATTCCCTAAGCAGACTGACCTCATATCGACGTGATCACTCCTGTACGACGACCGGCGCGAGCGCTGCGGCTCCCGCAGCGAGGTGGCGTCGCTGTCGTACTCGTACAGTGTGGGCAGGGAGCTGCGCCGCGACCGGGAGTCCCACTCTGATTTCTTGCGGTAACGGTTCTGAAAAAATGACGGGAGATTTTGAGCAAAATCCTGACTTTCAACATAATCTCTTTATGCTAATTTTAAATTGAATCCAATCTGAAAAGCTTTGTGAACCATCTCATTAACTTACCATGGGTTTATCAAGTAGAGATGCCAGAATCCTTATAAAAATCTCACACATGGAGTGCACAAGCGGTGCTCTTGCATGCTCTTTTAAAATCTATTGACTTTTACCATTATCATTGTCATTGTCATAATCTCAAAACATTTGGGATCCAAGTCTAGTCAGGAAGAATTCCAACCCAATTCTGTGTATCAAAACCAGACCTGACCTTTTCACATAATTAAAAGTATCTACTATTTTACCTTGGGTTTATCCAGCGGAGGCGCCAGGATCCTAATAATGACTTCCCACTTGGGCGGAGTGTACAACGGTGCGAAGCGGTGGTCGTGCGCGACACGGTAGAAGTCGTCACGCGTGGTGGAGCGCGCGAGCTCGCGGCGCAGCGCGCTCTCGTGCGTGATCACCTCGCGCCAGCGGAGCCGCTCCGTGCGCGTGAGGCGATGCACACGCTCCTGTTCCGATAGCACCTGGAACAAACGTAGTGTCAAATGGTAGGGCCAGAGGTCAGAGGCCAGAGGAGGATACAGATGACATCTACTTACATGGCTATTGATAAAGAAAATCGGTTAAAAGTGACTGAACTACATCAATTTATAACCTTATATTAGCAGCAAAGATAAAAAAGATATCCTTCCATGGATTCGGTGCATCGGATCGCTAGTCTCAGTTAAACCTATCAGGTTGTTGTTGTAAAGGCACAACCAAACTCAGAACTAAAGTGACCGAACTCACAACCACTCACCACTACCACTCACTCACAACCACTCACTCAACTCTCACTCGACTGACAACCAAACCCTCTGGACCCACCTCATCCTGCGCCTCAGTCCGCAGCACCCTGGTGAGCACGGTCCAGTTGTCGGGCACGGGCGGCGCGGGCGTGGGCTCGGGCACGTCCTCGTCGTCCTCCTCGCGGTACAGCGGGTTGCGGGCCGGGGGCAGTTCCGGAAGGAGTGGCAGCTCGGGCGGGTATGACGAGCTCGTCTGCTTGATCAGCTCGGGGGAGAACAGGTCAGGCCCGCCTTTACCTGCGGGGGCATTGTAAGAATCATTCAATCTTCATCAAGGTAAAGTAAAGTATAAATGCTTTTTTAATGACAGAAAAACTGTGTTGTATATTTTGAACCTTCTTGGGTGTTGGCTAGGTCGTCTTTTCCGTGAGTTATTCCCAACGACAAGCATTCAATATGCAACTCCACAGATTTTTTACTTGCGTTGAAAAAGCGCTCTTGCCAACAAGACTTATTAATAGTAGCCGTAAAAATAAATTAACATAAATTCATAACGCGCCACTAACATAATTTTGCGGTTAGTTCCATTGATACAACTGATTGCCATACGAAAAGTAGGTAAGCACAGCGTACATGGTAGGATACTTGTCTTCCTTTCCCCAACATTCTCCTTAAATGTTTCTAACTACAAAACAAACAGCCAACAACTCACCAATAAACATCTGCGGCGGCAACGACATTGGAACCCTTTCCATCTTCGGAGTGAGGGTCATTCCTGAGGCACTGCTGATGTCAGAGAAGTTCTCCCACTGAGCTTCGGGGAGTGTGTGGTTTCTGATGGTGACGTCGAACTGAGGCGGCGGCGCGGGCACCTGCTTGTACTCGGTGACTAGTCGCTTGTGGCGCTCGATATCTTCAATGGTCTTCTTCTCGGTGATCGTTCGGAGGAACACGTCGTCAACCACGTGGGATGTTATTTCTGGTCTCCTGGTAAAGGGACGGGTAAATTGTTTAACTTTTAGGTCCAATGTAGTCAATTTAGATCCCAGAAGAAATAAATACATGGCACGGGTAAACCCGTGCCATGTATTAAAAATCAATAAAATCTTAATAATAAATCTTAAAAGATTTACATCTTAAGCCCGGGTGACACGAGGCTAGTATTTTGAAGCTAGGATAGTAAGCTAGTAAGGGGTCACTAGCTTGGTTTCTAGCTTACCTACTAGCCTGGATTGTAACCAAGCTAGTGCTGTCTACACGAAGCTAGGAAATTTCAAGCTAGTCAAGTCAGTAGTCTCGCATTTGCTTGTCCTTGTAAGATGGAATACTTGCATTCCACAAACATTCCTCTTCTCTGTACAATTGAACGAATTTTAAATTAATTTCGTCCGCTAATTTCGGCATTTTAACAAATTGCACGCACTCTCACCACGCTCACCGACTGCACACTAGCTTAGGTTCGCTAGCTTCGCGGTTGACACGAAGCTAGTAACGAAGCCAGGATAGTAAAACGGGTGGTGGGGGGCGCCTACTAGCTTGAAAAATAGAACCCCAAGCTATAAAACTATCCTGGCTTGAGGCACTAGCTTGCTAGCTTCCACACTAGCTTACTAGCTTGTAAACGAAGCTAGTTCCGTCTACACGAAGCTAGTGTCACTAGCTTACTAGCTTGGCAGCACTAGCTTGGCTCACTAGCTTGATTTACTAGCCTCGTGTCACCCGGGCTTTAATAGGCAGACGTCGTACATAATTTATCTTTATTATGCAAACAAACTGAGTACCTGACATTACATTTCTTTCCAAAGAAGAGGGTACCTTTTTACGCAAAGTTGGTGTCTACAATGCAACATAACACTTTAGCTCTGATAATATAATTATAACCATAGACATCAACCTCTTCGCTGCGCGTTTAATCATAAGGCTAAGTGGTATAATTAAACCGTTCCAACTTATTCTCCCAAAGTTAGTTATTTGTAAAAGAATGTCCATACCTGGCGGGCATGATGGGTGCTTCAGGCATGGTCTCGAGGCTCTCCATGTACATCTCCTGCTCCTCGGTCTGCCTCCGCTCGCTGATCACCGGCGGCGGAGGAGGTGGCTTCTGCAACATTCGTAAGATATTTAGCGACAACTTGTCTTGGCGAGTTTGTTCTTGTTTTTTCACGTGCTATGTACAGACATCTTCAAAGTTGGATCCATTTTCTAGTTTTTGGACGTGGTTATAGGAGGTCTTCTCTCTTGTCTATACTACAAGTAGGTGACCACTAGCCTTACTTTTTTTAATCCCATTCGATTCGATTTAATTCAAAGAACATTCTGACAACATAAAATGTTTTCTCCACTCCGTAACCGCTCCGTTCCGCTACGATGGACATGCAGGTACAACTTTTGACTCTTTAAAGACATGCAATTTCTACAAAGCTTTGAAAGCAAATTCACTAACTAAACGATTACTACTACAGCAACTTAAAACTGGTTTATATTTAACTACATGCTTCACTGTGTAACTCAATATTCAGATCTATTTTCGGTAGCAACCGCAGCAGCCGCAGCAGGCAGCCACTGCCGATCGCACGCAGCAGTGTCGCCGCACTCGAAATTTCATAGAAATTCTAGAAACTTAGAAACCTGCTTGCGGTCGGCAGTTGCTATCTGCTGGTGCAATTGCTAACGAAAAAAAACCTTAAAGGTCATGCAGTCTTGAAATTACTACCATTTAGAGTACTTCAAATGACTTTTATTCTTATCATTCAACTTACATTCCAGTTTGGATGGACTCTACACGTGCAAACTAGACTAAGCTTAAACTGCTTAACTACATGAAACTAATTAACACATATATGACAAGTCCCCATACCGTACCCAATACCCATACACAAAAATCCATGCCAGAACCCACCTTGGCTATATGGAACATCCTGGCGTGTGACATGTCAGTCACTTCAGTCACCGAGTGTGTGTCAGTCATTTCCGTGTTGAGTGACACTATGGACCGCGGCCTCCTGGACCACTCCTGGTTAGTTCATGAATGGATGGTCAGATTAAACACACGTGAATGAAGTGTAAGATTTAACACACGTGAATGTAGTGTCGGATTAAATACACGTGAATGGAGTGTAAGATTGCAGACACGTGATTGTAGTGTCGGATTAAATACACGTGAATGGCGTGTCAGATTCAACACACGTGAATTGAGTGTCAGATTAAACACACGTGATATGATGATGATGTGACTGATTTATTAAAGAAAATAAGTGAATGTTGTGCTACACGTTCGCTGCATTTCGGAATAAAACTCGAATATTCTTAATTTTTTAAGGTTTTCTTCAATCCCTTAGCAGTAAGTGATAAAATATAACACATTAAATTTTGAAGTGAAAAGTTATATTTAAGTTGTGAGTTGTGTAGTGAAAATGTCAATTATTTTACGAGATTATAATTTGTGCACAATGACGAATGTGAAGTGATATTGTTAAGATATTTGTGGTTATGATTCTTCTTGAGTTATCCGCTTTTGATGAACTAGTCGTAATCTCAGCCTCGTCGATTACGTTCGACTCTATTCTCCTATGTAATAGTGGTGTCATCTATCTATGTAAGTTTAACAGCCCTACCATTAAAAAGTTATCCAGTTAGAATATGAAATATCCATAATATATTGACACAACGACAAGATTTTGCCCGACTTTGGACAAGCAATATATAAACGGAGCATAACTTACATGGGAATAACCTATTTTATTGGCAAGGCTGTATCAATATTATCCTTTGTTATATCTTAACACACACACAACCGAAATCGTTCCAAAATCAAACGTCCACTTAACCCTTACATGACTGACCTGTCTGTTAACCTGCGAGTAGACAGCGGGAGGTCGCGGCGGTCGCTCCGGCGGCGGCGGATGCAGCGCGCGCGCCGGCAGCGGCAGCGCGCCCGGAGATACCGTGCGGACAGACTCTTGACGCTCGTGCTCTTCTAGGAGAGTTGCTTGTCTGTGGGTTAATACAATGTATGTTGTAACGAGCATTATTCAATGACTAAAATTTAGTAAACGTCCAACTCGATATCATTATATGTAAGGTTTAGTTTACCAGATATATGTCACAAAGTAGTGACTTTATAATTGAATAGTAGTATCATGAAAATATGGAACGAAAACTGTTCATAACTGATTCAATCAAGGCTTATGAGGGTAAACATAAAATTATTCATATATTTTTTTCACAGATAACTAAAGTGAAATAAAGAAGAATGGTCAATGAATCATCTATTTACAATCAAGTGTAAAACAATAAAAACCAAACTTCAAAGTTAAACTTACCTAATGCTGCCTCCGTCCGTCTCGGTAACCGTGATGGTGGAAGGCGGCGAGGGCGGCACGGGCGCGCGCTGCACCCGCACTCGTACATCGAAGGCGGGCGGCGCGCCTGTGCGGAGACGCATGTTAGACGCGCTCGTCTCGTGAGTCTCGCCGTACCCTGGTTAGGCGGTTAGGGGTTAACTTATTACAATGAAGTTTTAGGTGATTGTCGAAGTTGTTGGTGATTTATTTATAAGTAGACAGAGTAAAAGTCATTGCAAGGTAAACGCTTGAGATGGCGTTAACATCAGTCTAATGGATGTTATATGAAAAAGTTTGAAACTAAAGTAAAATATAAGTAAATGAATTCGGAGAAGAAATAATAAATAGATATATTTTATTATTGGTTTTATTATATATTGTGTTATTCTTGTTTAGCTTTTTATTGCCGTGTTATAATTTATAGAATGCTTATGTAAAATGTAAGTAGATAAAAAAATAAACAATTAAAATGATTAAATGACATGAATTGAAATAGATACTGTGGTAGCTGTGTTTAACACTGATCACTGCAGGGCGAGGTATCTCAAAGACAAAGATCTCCAATCATTAGACATATCTGTCTTGTCCGTAAGAATAAGAATAACATTAATTTATTGCCAAAAATATACAGTAGTAGTAGTCTAACGATTATAGCAAACTATAGCAACTAGGCCAACTTTAGACTGGTAGTAAGGGAGTAGACATAAAGCTTCCCTTACCTTCGCTATGATAAGACTCGTCCATCATGAAGGCCTGGTTGGCGTGCGCGTGCTCCGCCTCGCTGGGCGTCTCGGAGGGGTAGTCCGAGGGGATGGTGTCGGACGCCACGCTCGCGGCCTCACCCGTCACGGGATAGACCGGGTGCGCGCGGGGGATCTTCACTTCTGTAGGGTAGAAATGTTGGAGCTGAGAATAGGTGGAACTTGGAGCGAAGCTAAGGTAACCAAGAAAACTAGGGGCAATCGTAACTGGCGAATACATTGTCGGGTGTCAAAATGGTACCCCAATTTGGCGTAATAAGTTTAAAGTTTCCTCTCACCTTGTATACTCTCCCTGCTCACAATAGACGCTGATGAGTCATCGATGAGCCTCCTGGGAGGCGGCAGCGCGCGTCTTCTCAGACAGAGGTAGGAGACCCCCAGGCCGAGCAGCAGCAGCGTGAGGAACAGGATGGCGCAGATGATCATTAGGATGTGGGTCCCAGCCAGGGGGGCCTTGGCTGGCAGGGGGCCTTTCTCGGGGCTGGAGACAAGAGATGATGAGGTAACCTTAGCTAGTTCAGTTTTATTTTTTACATTTTGTTCTATCAGAGAGACAAAAAGTCTGTGACAGAAGTATCTGTCTTGATTCTGGGCTGTTTTGAAGTAACAGAACACCAATTACGCTTACATCCCTTTAATCTTCTTTTTTCATACATTACATATCAAAAATCTTTCATTAACATCTCTTAAGGGTTTATTAGTAACTGTGAGTGCAGCAGTCAGACCTAGTCACTGCATTAGGCGGTTACGGCCGTCTCCGTTTCACATGTCTGAAACGGACTCCCATGTGTGAACGGGCCGTTACGGTACAGGCTGCAATGGTCTGACCAAAAAACCGCTAATCTTCAATCTTGCCAAGGAGACTAATTTTAGGCATATGCCTTCATAATTCTTACATTATTATTGATTAGGTTAAGTACTCACGTGAATATCAGCGGGTTGAACACCGGTTTGGGCACGATGGGCGGCGGGTAGCGGCACACGATGGTGATCACCTCGTCTCCGTCCATCTCCAGCCCCGGGTGGAACCGCACCACGATGTTGTTGGTGAACACTCGCAGAGGATCCTGCAGTCACCAAAATTAATTCAAAGAGAATTAGCCTCATTTGTACCACTGTCTGTACCTTACAGTATAGTAACCAGAATCACGTCTATACGAGTAACGAGACAATAATTGCCGACTGTGGATATGGTGATGACAAACCCAGGCTATGATGTTTGAAAAGTATTGAAGCCGGGACCTCAGGATTTGTCCTTGGACTAGTTTTCGTGTTGGACCACGGGTAATTATTTTGGACTATGTGTGATCATGTTGGACGAACGGGTAATTCTGTTGGACTACGGGGAATTCTGTTGACCAATTATAATAATGTGGATAATTTTTTAGGACTACAGGTCACGGGCAATTATATAGGACCACGGGTAATTATGTTGAACCACGGAGATATTATGTTTTAGACCACGCCCACTTATTTTCTACTAGGTAAAGAATATAAAGGATATCGCACCTGTTTTGTACCACATCCCTTCAGAGGCAACTCGAGCTTGTATGAAAGTGCTCCTTTACCGGAGACTTGGCAAGCTGAGTTCCGGTCGAAGTCCGCGTACGCTATTCCGTAGAATTTTTCGTTGAATTTCAATTCGATCTGAAAGAAAAAGATAGGCAAAGTCAAGTTATGATAAGAAAAAATATAAAGATCAAAAATAATTCAGTGATAATTCATTTATTTTGACTAGAAAAACGTTAACCTCTACTAAAACCCAGTATGATGTAAATTATGACAAAGTTTTCATAGACAAAGATACAGTGAAACCAACCTGCATAGACCCGGCAGCACAGTTGAGAGCCGCCTTCGTTCGGTTCAGGAAGATCACTGGACTTAGGTCGTCTAGTTTGGTCACCTGTAAATAAATAAAAAGATGGATTTTAAGGAAATGCAATTAAGGGTGACAATATTTCTTAACCAAAAAGACCAAAGATTTCTTAACCAAATATTAACGCCCCTACTTAGAAACGTAAAATGTTTCCTCAGTAGAGATTTAATAAGTGATGTTGACAGGTATGTAAGAAAAAAAATGTCAATTAGTTGACGTTTCCGAGTACGGCAGTGAGGCGTTCGTTGATTGTAGCGAATTCTGAAGACAAAAAGACATGTGTGCTTCTCGCTCTTTACTGAACTCTTGCTTGTAAACTAACGAGACTCGCTACTTGTTAACTCGCTCAATGTCAATCACACTTTACAGATTTCCATTCCAGTCACACCTCTCCTCTTTATCTTCAATCTCTACGAACCAAAACATTTAATTGAAATAGGCACCAACGAATTGAGAACTCCTTGAGAAACTCCCTCTTTAACTCGACTAAAAATAGATAATCATTAAACTACTCAAGTCTTAGCTACACGCACCAGAAACTTATTAGTACGAAAGGTTTAATCGATCATAAATAACATTTGCACAACATTACTCGTGGCCACGTCGGCTGCACTTTATTCCCTCGGCTGCAGTCTGCGGCCGCACTTTATTTAGTTTACTTTCGAAGAGCTTGTCATCGTAAATCTGTACTACTAATTATTCGCCGGTGGCTATTCTACTCTGGAGTGCGTGTCCATTGATTTGAAGACATATTGTGCTAACTTTAGAACATTATAACAGAATATTTCAAGTTTATATTTCGCTTTCTTGCAAGTACAGATAAGCAGCGGGGCGCGTGGTTTTCTGCGCCTGCATAACCGTTACCTTGGAAATTTCAGGACATAGTTGTCCTAAAATTTGCTTATGACACAAATCTATATCTCTGTTAATTTTCATCTAAACCTGTTCAATAGATTGTGCATGATTGACTAACAAAAATCCATCCAAACTACCGCATAAATACCAGCAGGATTATGAAAGAAATGTCCGAATATTTTAACAAACCCAGCACTTTTAAATACCGAACCTTCTTTATTTAAAGTTCATTAAAAAATAAAAACATTCTTCATTCAAAAAATACCTTCCGTCCATTTTTTCTTTTATCGTGTCTGAAACAATGGACACTCGCTATTTCCACAGGCTATCTAAAAAGGTTCTACTCTTAAAATGCGATCGAACACCGTCGTATATCGTTATAGGTACAGTCGGCAAATCAAAATGGTACGCACTTTAATACTTTGTCATACTCAAACTTTTACGATGTCTAGTTACATGTCAGTGAGAATTGTCGAAGTTATAATTGGACATGGTACTAAACTGCGTATGTTGTGTATTAAAATCTATGTATACAAGCATTTAACGTATCATACCTAAGGTTTTAATGTAACCTTTTTGCTTTTTGTGACTAATGATAGTTTATAAAGGTAAATTAGAACCATTTTATAATATAATATATTAATTATAATATTATAATAATTTATGTATTACTTAAGTTGATCCAAGTACTTCACTTTTTAATGATTACTTGATAAGTTATTCGCTCAGAATTTAAAAATAAATATTTATTATTATGTTTCATTTAATTGGGAATAAGTGATAATATTGTTTTTAATTTAACAAAACGTAGATAAATAACATTACATTTAAACAAAATGTATGTATGTGTGTAAAGAAGCGAGTGTTAAACAAACTTGGCTTTAGAATTCGCGGACTCGCAGCTTGCGGAACTCGCTTAATGCCTTATGAGGAGACTTATCTGTCAGAATAAGCGAAGCGAAGAGGCTTCCAGCTATCTCTATGGTCAGATATAGTCCTTGTTAACTGTAACAAGGTATACCTTGCGAGCGCAAAAACGAATCCACGAAAATAACAGGGAATCAAAACATAAATTGAATACTTTATAAAACAACTAGCAGCGTCCCGCGGTTTTACCTATGTTGTACCCGTTCCCATGGGAATTTCAGGATGAAAAGTAGCCTATATCCTTCCCGTTGAATGTGGCTATCCAGTACAAAAGAATTTTTCAAATCGGACCAGTAGTTCCTGAGATTAACGCGTTCAAACAAACAAACTCTGCAGTTTTATAATATTACTAGCAGCGCCCCGCGGTTTTACCCGCGTTGTGCCCGTTCCCGTGGGAATTTCGGGATAAAATGTAGCCTATAGCCTTCCTCGATAAATAGACTATCTAACAGTGAAAGAATTATTCAAATCGGTTCAGTAGTTTCTGAGATTAGCGCGTTTAAACAAACAAACAAACAAACAAACAAACAAACAAACAAACAAAACAAACAAACTCTTCAGCTTTATAATATTAGTATAGATAAGAATATAAGAATATAAAAAGAGAGAATCGTTTACCAAAAGTAAATCGCAAAATTGTTATTTAAAATAACTACATAAAAGGTTAGTTAATATTAAGTACTCATTCCATAGAGTTGTATGCCCTTAAACTTTTACGACATTCAAATGAAGCGGTTATAATTAAATGAATGGAAGCCATTTTTAAAAGTTGTTAAAGTGTTAATTGTAAAGTGAACTAATAAAATCGTTTATTTAAAGTTTATGGCCACTTTTAATGGCTGTTTTTATTAAAGGTAATACAGGTGAACAACGCATAGGTTGAGTTCAACTTAATGTCTGTTATAAAGTCACTTTAGAGGGAAAATAAGACAATTTTAAGGTTTCTACGGGACACAAGTACACACAAAGAGGTTTAACCAAGGTTTAACAGAAATTTAACTAACCTTCTTCATTCGACAAAACATGCCCCGCGGTTTTACCCGCATTATCCCCATTTCCGTGGCAATTTCGGGATAAAACTTTGCCTATAACCTTCTTCTTGAATAAAACAACTGAATACAAAAAGAACCATTCGAATCTGACTGATAATTCCCGATACCATCCCGAACATACAAACAAACAAAATTACAAAACCATTTTATAATATTAGTATAGAAGTATTGATGACGTTTGGATTTAGTAAGTTGCGAGAGGACGCGAGTGTCAGATATTCAGATATGTCATACCTATTATCTACTTGCTCGCTCGCGATCCATTAATCTCAAAGACTCTCAGATTTTTAAACATGCTCAACTAAAGACGTCTCTAACTACTGTCTCTTTTGTTTTTATCCCACAAAAAGTAGGTAAAGTTCAATAACATTACTTACCCAAATCATCTATTGCAAATCTTCGCAAAAGAAAATAAGTCGAGCAATTCGTCCTAAGCCGGATTATTGTAACTGTTAACTAAAACAATACACCAATACTGGCAACATTACCCCAAGATAGCACAAGTATCAGTAATCTGGTGCGCGGTACACTTTCGGTCACGTATTTCGTCCGTCATTATTTTATTGTACACAAATGGCGCGGTTTGACCTACAGCGTGAGATGGACAAAATAAAAATAATAGCGATTTCGAGTAATAAGTGGAGTAGTGGAGATCTGTATTATTTAAAGACGGTAATTTTGTTTAAAACGAAGATTTGTGGGTATGGAGACAAATACCCGTTCATTATTTCATTCATTCGTTCGTTCTTTCTTCACCTTTGTTGAAAAGGATGTTTTATCGTTATTGATCTTGATTTAAGTTTTCTATAAAACACGACTAGCTTATTTTTGGTAAGCTTAACTTAGGTTTTAAAGTGGTCGATTTCAGCGGCGCTAAAAGCCTGAGTTTACTATAGTCACAACATACTTCAAGCTGACTCGCTCGACGGGAACCTTACTTCTTCCTTACTCTGTCGAACAAACTGTTGCCAATACAAATCCTTTATTTAGCCTTAAGGGTGCATTTCCACTGAAGCCGATCGGAATTTTGTCAAAGCCGCACTCTGACCTATTAAGGTAACACGCGTCATCACTAGATGGCAGAATCTCTACGTTAGAACAAATGACTATCCTGTACGACATCCCCTCACCTTCCCGTCAAGCACAGTCTGCTCGGGCAGTCCCTCTCCCTGGTACTCTATGTTGTTGGCCTGCGACCCGTAGTTGGACTGCGCGCATGCGCACGACACGCACGCAAACAACCACCACACTAGCGCCATCTTTGTTCTGAAACAACACATTCTGACATTAGATTAAAGCTTCAAAACTTCGAAAAGCTAAATCTAGATGGTATACACATTACATCGGAAAATCAAACATTAATAAAGTAATAATTAGTTTAATATTAGTTAATAGCTATTATATCCCAATTACACTACTGAGTTCACTTAAAGCTGTCGCTAAAGATTTCTATCAAATACAGCCAACGAACGTGCGTCGAACAACTTAAGTCCTTAGGTACCTAGTAGTCGTTACATGAGCCATGTCAGAGGCCTTTGGCGGCTCAATAACTCTGACACCAGGATTGGTCAAGTTGACCATCCACTCGATGAAGAAGAAGTCCTTAGGTAAAAATGTAATGTACAAGAAACCTAATGCTATTTACAAGTCCTACAGAAAGCAACCTAGGTTAGTAGTAAATAAACGCCACCCAGCAGAAATCTACCGAATACAAAACAACAGTTACCCATAACATTCTACTCAACTCCCTCAGAACTTGGCCCGTCCCAGGACTGCCAGTAGAATTCATATGAGGCTCAGTGAATCAGTCAAAGCCGTTGGGATTACCTAACTGAGTGCGCCCAATAGATCGTAAGTATTGAACATTTCTAGTAGGTTAAGAGTTTACAGAGCATTCCATGTTGGATTGTTATAATAACACAAGCAGCGCCCTGCAGATTAACCCCGTAGGAATTTTGTGTTATAGTATTTCCCTTGAATGTGGCTATTGAATACCATTACAAAAAGAATTTTTGAGATTAGCGCGTTCAAAAAAACAAAAACCAAAATCTTCAACTTTATATGTTACCATAGATTAGTAGAATAGATGATATAATTATTTGGTAAAATATCTAAACTTCTAAATGTCTTTGGTATAACTTTTCAAATATGGATCAGGTTTGAGATCATCAACACGCAATAGGCAAGTGTGGTCGTTATAATAACATCTATTTGGCATATAAAGGTCGAAACTTTTCCTTGTTGCAACCAATTCGGCCTCCTAAACTTTTCAAACATGGCTCGGGTTTGATTTGAGATAATCCCTAAATTATCCCTAATCTTACTTATATCACAAAATATGCCTCATATCTTCGGTCGTGTGTCAATAGTGACGTAACAAATCTTATTGCGATAATTTATCCGCCATTTGACATTTAAAAAGAAACTATTTATAACTTGCCTGCTATTTGAGATAATTATCTCAGATAGCTCATACTGGGATAGTTATCTCAGATAGGTTATACGGAACGTCTGAAGTCCGAAGGTTTTAAGACATTAAGCTTATTGTTTCCTCTACAAATGAAATGATCACCATCTCTGTGATTTAGCAAGGACAACAACATACACTCGAGCGCAACCTTCAATGAAAGTTATAGGAATTAGATCCTTATTGTTGAAGTCATAAAGCTCATTGATGACCAGCTGGCGTGAAGGTTGATGTCAAATTGACATTTAATGTATGATGTCATCAAATGTCAATAGAGATTGAGTAGAATTTAATGTCTTGGAAATAAAATATCGTGGAAAATATGCAGACAGACATGAGTACTGAGTTGGCTGCGATTTTCTTGACAGTTAAGCTTTGCAACTCGTTGTATAGGTTAAGCGAGTGTACAACTGCCAGTAGACGAGTTCAATACTACACGAACGTCTTATGTCACGAAAAATTGCAATTGTAAAGTACAGATTCTTCAGCATAATACAAGTATGTATTACGATTCGTACTAGTACTTGTATAAGGATGTTGGCATTATGGTTGACAGATACTAGTAATGTATTATATTAAAGCATTAAAAGTCAAAAGTAATTTAAAATTGGTTTACGCTCTAAAAAGACACAATTGTAAATGCATTTTCTGTTTTATCCACACAGACTCGTTCGTATAAATAAATATTACAAAAAATTGCATTCGAACATTACAATTGTGAATTCAAAAGAAAACAGTAATTGGTGCCTGTGGAGTTAATGTACGGTATCATAACTTATTACAAAAAACGTGCGTAATCGACGCATCTTAATGCCAAAGGTACAAATGTGAAATATTATTGAATATTACGCCTCCCACTGTAGAGCAGAACATGTAACTTTGAATTTATTTATAAAGTATTAACGGTGTGTGGTGCACACTTACTGTATGTAATAATGTAATGTAATGAAAACGATGTGTACACAGTGAATGCGTTTATTGCACTAAAATATAATTAATACTTATAATTAAATGTTAACTTAAGTGCGCCGCGTCAGCACATACAAAATGCTGATGTACGCTTGCTCGTACATGCTGGCGACTTAAGAAGATGTATGAAATAAATGTAAAAGTAAACAAGTAAATGTAAAATCAAAAGTAAAGTAAAATCAAATTAACAAGTAGAAATCAAATGTAGGAATAAGTAAAAATATGTAAAACTTAATGTAAAGTAAATTGTCAGTTCACGGGGGTGAAGCCTTATCCACCTTCACACTATATAGGTCACGCGGGACCTCACTCTCACTACGTAGGTCATTCGGGACCTCACTAGCACTGTGTATGTCTGTGAGGAGCACCTGCGCAGGAGGCCTTGGCTTGGCCCCTGGTGGAGCCTCCGCAAGCGTTTGTTGCTCGTTCATGTTCTGTGTAGAGATCACTCGTCGATGACTCAGCTTTAGATAGATACTCCAACAAGCGAGTGTGATTACTGCGGCGAGTAATATGTACAGCAGCGCATAGTGGTGGATGTCATGAGTAGATACGTTGGAGAAGGCAGTCTCCTGTTGAGCCTTCATCTGTTCAATTTTCTGATGTAGTTGTTGTAGTTTGTCGTCATGACTTTCCAGCTCGAGAGGGTGGAAGGTAATGTTGTTAATAATATTGTTTACCTCCGGTATCTGTGGTGGTTCATATATGTTATCATTTACTTGTAAAGTTGAATGGTAATTGTAATGTGAGCGAATTATAAATGTGTCACTCTTTAGAACGCAGCCTTGACCTAATGTCATAAGGCCAGTTCCGTTCAATAACTTCAATGTTATGCCACCTTGGCAGAAAATGCGAACGTAGCATTCCTTGCAACACGAGAAGAGCCATGTTACGCCGCTTTGCAGCTGACGCCACATATTGTGACAATTGTTTGATGATTTAATACATGCCGTTGGTTTTCTATTGTTTATAATTTGCGATTCGCAATTGTTGGTATCGCTTTTGACATTATAAATCGGAGTGGTTAAAGGGCATAATAATGTGTTTTCATTAAGCTTAAGGCATGAATTGAAGGTGGTTGTGTCAAATGGTATGATCATGTCCTTTTGTAAGTTTATAGCTACAAGATCGAAAGTTGGTTGTATAGTGACGTTTTTACTACGTCCTTGTTCTCTGGTGCTTCAGGAGGGTGTGTGTCACCCGGGGGTAGCGGTATCAGCTTGACAATCGGCCGTTTTGTGACCCCATTTTTTGTTTTGAGTGTTACTACTCGCACAAGTCCGTCCCTTCCAGGATGTACGTCGGTAACCTTGCCAAGTAGCCACCTACCTGGTGGTGTGTTGTCCTCTTTGATGATGACTACATCGTTAACGTTGAGGTTTTGTTTGACTCTCAGCCATTTTTGTCGAGATTGTAGAGTTTGTAAGTACTCCGTTGACCATCTGTTCCAGAAATCGTGATACATGCTATCGATTAATTGCCATCTTGTGTGAATGTTTTGTATGTCTCCGCCGGTCGGAGGCGCAATGAGTGAGCCCCCTACCAGGAAGTGTGCGGGCGTTAAAACGTCCAAATCATCGCTGTTTTCAGTTAGAGACATGAGTGGTCTAGAGTTAAGGCATGCCTCAATTTGAGTTAATACTGTTGTATATTCCTCAAATGTAAGTTTTTGTTCTCCTATGACTCGCTTGAGGTGATGTTTGAGTGCTCGTACGGCCGCCTCCCACAGCCCGCCGGCGCTGGGCCATGCTGGCGCGTTAAAATGCCACTGAGTGCCTGCTTCGGCTAAGCAATTCATAAACTGTGTGTCAGCATATTGTTGTAGAATGTTTCTATATTCCCGGTTGAGAATTTTGCAGGCGCCAACGAAATTTGTACCGTTGTCGCTGTACATGTGACCAGGTGTCCCACGTCGTGAACACATTCTCTTGTAAGCAGCTATAAATGCGGCTGAGCTCAGGTCGGAAACTAACTCAAGATGTACTGCTTTTGTAGATAGGCAGACAAATACAGCTACATATCCTTTTGTAGTCTTAATACCACGGCCCTTGTTGGCCTTTATTTCGACTTGTCCGGTAAAGTCTACCCCACAATGGTTAAATGGTTTGGATGGTGTGACTCGAGGCTGTGGCATGTCCGCCATCAACTGAGTATTTTTAGTAGCATTGAAACGTAGGCATCGCGTACATCGCCTCAGCTGTTTCTTGACAGTTTGATTCCCTCCAATGATCCAGTACTCTGTTCGTAAATAAGCCAATGTGAGTCGTGGCCCGCCATGTAGTGTTTGCTGATGTGCGCGATCAATTAGGAGCTCTGTTAATCGATGTCCTTTGGGTATGATGGCGGGATGTTTTGCTGAGTATGGTAGATCTGAATGTTTTAGTCGACCACCGACTCGCAGCAGTCCCTCAGAACATACAAAGGGACATAATTGACGTAAATTACTCTTTGTGGTTACCATACGACCTTTTTTTGTTTGGTTTAGGTCTTCTGCGAATGTAGCCGATTGTATTGTTTTTATAATAATATTGGATGCATGTTTTAATTCGTCAGCACTTAGGTAGTTATGTTTACTGGTTAATTGTTTCTTTATTTGTTTTATAAATCGCAAAATCCAACATGTAATCCGAGTGACCTTTGTAATAGAGTTGCATTTATTAAGCAATTCTTCAATGAATGTCAATGAACTTGTTTGTGTAATGTAGGTCTGTTTGGCTTTCATTTCTAACTCCGGTAAAATAATTGTTGTGGACATTTCTTCAATCTCTGTATTAAGGATTTTAGATGGTCCTTTCCACCACAGGGAGTTGCCGATCAGCTGCGACGGATATATACCCCGACTAGCACAATCAGCTGGATTTTCCGATGTCGATATGTATCTCCAGTTTGTGTGTGGGATTATTTGTGTTATTTCCGCTACTCGATTGGCCACGAATGTTTTCCACCGCGATGGTTCACCTTGCAGCCACCCTAGCACCACCATGGAGTCTGTCCATCCGTATACCTTTATCTCATAGCCAGTCATAGAACCTGATACCTTTTTCATTAAGCGTGCGAGTAGTTGCGCTCCGCATAACTCGAGCCTAGGTATCGAAATGTCCTTGTTAAGCGGTGCAAGTTTTGTTTTGGCACTAACCAACTGTATTGATGTTTCGCCTTTGTCCTGTATTGTTTTACAGTATATGACACATGCGAAGGACTTGTTGGACGCGTCGCAGAACCCGTGCATCTCTATGGGTTGTTGTGTGGCTCCGATCCAACGAGTGATTTTGATTTTGTTTAGGTTGGCTATGTCTGCCTTTAATGTTAACCATTCGTTTTCAAGATGTGGCGGAAGTGGGTCATTCCAGTTTATACCTGTTTTCCACGCATTTTGAAATATAAGCTTCGCCTTAATAGTGACGGGTGATAGCCATCCTAACGGATCATATAATTTAGAAATGCTCGAAAGAAGTGTCCTTTTAGTAGTTAGTGCGCTGTCATGTGAGTCATCTATGGTGTATGAAAAAGTAAACTCATCGCTTCTGGGGTTCCATTTGATTCCAAGTGTTTTGTTTGTTTGTGAATGTTTAAAGTCTAGCATGTGCTCACTGATCTGACTTGTTTTTAATTCATCTAATAAAGTTGGGTTGTTGCTTGCCCATTTCCGTAGATTAAATCCACCGCCATGTAATATCGCGATCAGCTGGTTTTGTATATCCCGGGCAATTTGAAGGTTGTTATGCCCGCCCAGCAGATCGTCGACGTATAGTTGTTGAGTCAGCATTTCACATGCTAACGGATATTTTTGTCCGTCATCCTTTACTAACTGTTTAATTGTTCGCATTGATAAGTAGGGAGCCGACTTAGTGCCATAAGTTACAGTACATAGTTGGTAGGTTTGTATGTTGTCTTGTGACGTGTCTCTCCATACTATTTTCTGTAAATGTTGATCGTCTTCATGTATGTAGATTTGTCTGTAGAATTTTTCTATGTCGGCTGTATACACATACTTGTATTTCCTCCAGCGTAAAAGAATGCCTTGCAGATCCTGTTGCAGGTTCGGACCGCTTAGCATAAGTTGGTTCAGACTTTGTCCTGATGTGGTTTGCGCTGACGCATTGAATACTACGCGCAGCTTTGTAGTGCTAGAGTCCGGTCTGATAACCCCATGGTGTGGGAGATAACAGCTCGGTTGTTGAGGATACTTGCTGAGTTTCATGTGGTTCAAAAGCAAATATTCCTTAATAAACTTTCTGTAGTTTTCATTCAAAAAGCTGTGTTTTTGCATACGCTTTTCTAATTGTATAAATTGTGCGATAGCTTGTGATTTAGATTCACCTAAATGTTGGGCAAAGTCAGCCTTCATAGGTATCCTGACTTGATATCTGCCACTAGGTAATCTTAATGTTGTAGACTCGAATAACTGTTCGCAATACACTTCATCTAAACTCATGTTTGCGTGTTCTTGTTTTGTTTCTTGTATCTCTTCCATTTCCCAAAAACGTGATATTTCATCCAAGTCGTTGATAATAGCGTAACAATTGTATTGTTTGGAGTGTTCTCCAAATAATATCCACCCAATTTTCGTGTTTTGAGCGATGGGTATGTTCATGGGTCCTCTCAGTATCGCATCCATCACGACTCTCGAGTAAACACTAGCGTCTAAGAGTATGTCCACTTGTGACGAGATGTTGAAGTTGGGATCGGCTAGTTGGATGCCTTGTATGTGGGACCACGCCGGCTTGGAGAATGTTATGTTAGGCAAATTATTTAAAACCTCAGTCATTATGTGTATTTCTTTTGTAAAGCAAAATTCACTGTAACAAGATTTGCATTCCAATTCGATTAAGCCTTTGCTTCTCTTTGATGAAATACCAACACCCGTTATTGTTCCGCTAATCTTGTGTCTCTTTAAACCTAACCTTTGAGCCGCGTTTTCTGTGATGAGACAGATCTGCGACCCTTGGTCTATCAATGCTCTCATTTGTAGATACCTTCCATCTCGTGATTTTACCTGTATTAACGCTGTAGGTAGTAAAACATCGCTCTCACTTCTTTGTGAAGCATGGTTAACATTTTGCTGCGCGTGCAAAGTTGAGGCAAATGTAGGCTTACACGCGTTATGTAAAAATGTATGATGAGGTTCGTTGCACTCCTTGCACCTCTTCGTAGAATTGCATTGCTTGCCATTATGACAGTATAAGCAATTTCGACATATGTTTAATTTATCGACAATATTTATTTTTTCATTTCCAATCATGTTTCGAAATTGTGGACAATAAATTAAAATATGATTATTTTTGCAGAGAGGGCATTTCCTGTTGTTGTTAGCCTGAAATGCCGCTGTGTATGCCTTAGGTTTTGCAACACCTTGTTCTAGTTTGTTAGGCAAACTTTTCCAAGTAGCCTTTTGCTGTGAATGAATATGGTTAGGGCTGTCCGTAAGTGGTTCGAGAGCTGTAAATTTGCTCTCCAAAAACTCCATGAGTTCGTCAAATGAAGGAAGTTCGCGAGGCGACCTTCTTGACTCCATGTATGCTGCGTATGTTTCGGGGTCCAATTTTGTGGCAATTATGTAAACCAGAATGGGATCCCACGATGTTGTCTCCACTCCGAGGTTTTGAACCGCATGCACTGTTTCCATACTGACATCGTGTAGTCTCTTTAAAAGTGTCGAAGATGGTTTATGAACGCTGGGCTGATCCATAAATGTCTTAATTTGTTGGTTAAACAATTTTTGTACATTGTTATACCTATGTTTCAGTAGATCCCAGCATGTTTCATAGTTTTCCTCTGTGACTGTTAAATGTTGTACTAAACGCTCAGCTTCACCTTTGAGCTTGCCCTTAAGAATGTGCATTTTCTGGGCCTGCGTCAAAGAAGCGTTGTTGTGGATAGCCATGTACAGGTCCATAAATGTTGGCCATGCGTTGTAATTGCCAGAGAAGAAAGGCAATTCTATTTTTGGTGTGGAGTTGCGCTCGTGAGTTGCTGCTGTTAATTTGTGATTTAACAACTTGATGGTATGTTCAAATTTGGTTTCATGTTGTGAGTACTCCGCTTCATAGGTTGCGTCTGACCCTTCCAACAGTTTGTCGATTTGCCAATGACAGTTCTCAACCACCTTCCACCTCTCCTGTAACTTCTGTAGCTTGTACTCAATATCCCACTTCTCAGAAATACCTTGCACGTCTATACCATTGACAACTCTCAAAAATGCTCTAAAGTTAGTTCGTTGCTCATCCTTCAACTCGTCTGCTCTGGATGACGCACCCTTTTCAATCATGTATTGCCCTTTCGACGAGCCCGATGAACCAAATGTATCAATTCGAATACGTATTTCCTCGTACATTTTCGTAACCCTGTCGAACACTCGTTGCGTAAAATACTCATGACTCCTGTCCTCCGCCGTGCGCAATTCCTTGTCGTTATCGACGAACTCGTCGTACTGGCTATCAAGCGATTTCAACCGCTTCGCGAAGTAGTCTCCTACTTTACGTTCCACCGGATCTTTGTTGAAGTTGATCCCTATTTTCTCGATGTTTTCCATCAACTCCCGTTGGCGAGATAATAAAAACTCCATTGTAACGGTAAAGATCTACCCAAAGTGTAAAAATGGAAAGATCTTACTTGTGAGTCGATGCGATGTATGTTGACGAGGTCACCTGATGTGTGTAGGCAGCCCTCGTCGAGATGTGCCGCGAGCTGTGTTGCCCACAAATGTGTAGACACAGCTGGACTGTTTGCCCAACCTGTGTTGTTTTGTGAACTGAGATGTCCACAAATGTATGTAGAATGTCGATCACTAGCACTAGGTGTCACTGCACTAATTCAGTATGTAGTTACCGAACTTGAAAGTACAATGAGCAACTGCACTGTAATCCAATGTCGAACCTCAACCGATAAGAGGCCTCGAAAATCCTTTTGTCGAAGGACCGATTGTTGCACAACCCGAGGTTTAGTCTCTACAGTTATCGAGATCCGGCTCGAAGGACCAAAAATGTGTGGTGCACACTTACTGTATGTAATAATGTAATGTAATGAAAACGATGTGTACACAGTGAATGCGTTTATTGCACTAAAATATAATTAATACTTATAATTAAATGTTAACTTAAGTGCGCCGCGTCAGCACATACAAAATGCTGATGTACGCTTGCTCGTACAAACGGTAAAGTTTTGCATTTATTTTGGGATGTTTTCATAATATATTTTATAATAAACAAGCTGACATCGATTCACCTACAGTCAATGAAGGTTAAAAATCAATTTATTACAGGTTAATAAAATTAAAAAGTATCATAAAAATTGGTATCGCCGGTCCTTTTTTTAGTTACAAGTGTAACTAACACAACTTTTTTTAATATATATATATAAGATGATATTCACCTTAAGACCAGCATAGCTTATCCTTTAACAGTAAAACTATTTAAGCAGTGAAATACTCGTCTAACAACACGAGGAGGAAAATGTAGTCAATATTACGACATTTAATGTTAAATCTCCAGTGAGGGTGAGGGTGAACACTAAGGGTGACCGCAGACTACGAGTATACTAACAATAGTCTTAACTGACTTACTCTATGAAATATATGTAGGTGCGTACAGTCCCACCATCTTATCTGTTCAGTTGACAGCGTCGCTAGTGGAGAATTTGGTATACATAATATAAGAAATTCACCAAGAAACAAAGGTAATTAAAACATGTCTTGCAAGTCAGTCTATAGATATTATTAAAATTTAAGAAACTACAATATCAATCATATAAAGCCTAACTAACATAGTATAGATTCAATATGACGCGGCTGTAGTTCCCATTTTGCCCACCTGAACAGTTAAGTTGGTGGCACTGTACTCTATAGACGAGATGTCACATTGACTTTTCCATAGATTTTCATAGAGCAAAAGTCAGAAATATATATCTACGCTCAGCCTAAAGATCATTAACCTCGTTTTTGCCCATCATTTTAGTTTCAAGCTCATAATTTTTTCGCAAGCCACAATTTATTTTGAGAATGAATTACGACGTGCGATATGTTTGCTAAAGATCGCTGTCGTACAAAAAACGGCAATTTGCCACATACTGCGTTAGTTACGGCGATCGATATATTATTTAATTTGCTTTATTACTGGAGATATGTGTTTATTTATTATTACAGCTTTAAAAAAGGAAGAGGTCTCAATTTGGATGGTTCCATATTTGATGTAGGCTCGAACATAACTTTAATTTTTTTTTTGTAAATTTGTAAATGCAATTGTAAATGCATTTTCTGTTTTATCCACACAGACTCGTTCGTATAAATAAATATTACAAAAAATTGCATTCGAACATTACAATTGTGAATTCAAAAGAAAACAGTAATTGGTGCCTGTGGAGTTAATGTACGGTATCATAACTTATTACAAAAAACGTGCGTAATCGACGCATCTTAATGCCAAAGGTACAAATGTGAAATATTATTGAATATTACGCCTCCCACTGTAGAGCAGAACATGTAACTTTGAATTTATTTATAAAGTATTAACGGTGTGTGGTGCACACTTACTGTATGTAATAATGTAATGTAATGAAAACGATGTGTACACAGTGAATGCGTTTATTGCACTAAAATATAATTAATACTTATAATTAAATGTTAACTTAAGTGCGCCGCGTCAGCACATACAAAATGCTGATGTACGCTTGCTCGTACATGCTGGCGACTTAAGAAGATGTATGAAATAAATGTAAAAGTAAACAAGTAAATGTAAAATCAAAAGTAAAGTAAAATCAAATTAACAAGTAGAAATCAAATGTAGGAATAAGTAAAAATATGTAAAACTTAATGTAAAGTAAATTGTCAGTTCACGGGGGTGAAGCCTTATCCACCTTCACACTATATAGGTCACGCGGGACCTCACTCTCACTACGTAGGTCATTCGGGACCTCACTAGCACTGTGTATGTCTGTGAGGAGCACCTGCGCAGGAGGCCTTGGCTTGGCCCCTGGTGGAGCCTCCGCAAGCGTTTGTTGCTCGTTCATGTTCTGTGTAGAGATCACTCGTCGATGACTCAGCTTTAGATAGATACTCCAACAAGCGAGTGTGATTACTGCGGCGAGTAATATGTACAGCAGCGCATAGTGGTGGATGTCATGAGTAGATACGTTGGAGAAGGCAGTCTCCTGTTGAGCCTTCATCTGTTCAATTTTCTGATGTAGTTGTTGTAGTTTGTCGTCATGACTTTCCAGCTCGAGAGGGTGGAAGGTAATGTTGTTAATAATATTGTTTACCTCCGGTATCTGTGGTGGTTCATATATGTTATCATTTACTTGTAAAGTTGAATGGTAATTGTAATGTGAGCGAATTATAAATGTGTCACTCTTTAGAACGCAGCCTTGACCTAATGTCATAAGGCCAGTTCCGTTCAATAACTTCAATGTTATGCCACCTTGGCAGAAAATGCGAACGTAGCATTCCTTGCAACACGAGAAGAGCCATGTTACGCCGCTTTGCAGCTGACGCCACATATTGTGACAATTGTTTGATGATTTAATACATGCCGTTGGTTTTCTATTGTTTATAATTTGCGATTCGCAATTGTTGGTATCGCTTTTGACATTATAAATCGGAGTGGTTAAAGGGCATAATAATGTGTTTTCATTAAGCTTAAGGCATGAATTGAAGGTGGTTGTGTCAAATGGTATGATCATGTCCTTTTGTAAGTTTATAGCTACAAGATCGAAAGTTGGTTGTATAGTGACGTTTTTACTACGTCCTTGTTCTCTGGTGCTTCAGGAGGGTGTGTGTCACCCGGGGGTAGCGGTATCAGCTTGACAATCGGCCGTTTTGTGACCCCATTTTTTGTTTTGAGTGTTACTACTCGCACAAGTCCGTCCCTTCCAGGATGTACGTCGGTAACCTTGCCAAGTAGCCACCTACCTGGTGGTGTGTTGTCCTCTTTGATGATGACTACATCGTTAACGTTGAGGTTTTGTTTGACTCTCAGCCATTTTTGTCGAGATTGTAGAGTTTGTAAGTACTCCGTTGACCATCTGTTCCAGAAATCGTGATACATGCTATCGATTAATTGCCATCTTGTGTGAATGTTTTGTATGTCTCCGCCGGTCGGAGGCGCAATGAGTGAGCCCCCTACCAGGAAGTGTGCGGGCGTTAAAACGTCCAAATCATCGCTGTTTTCAGTTAGAGACATGAGTGGTCTAGAGTTAAGGCATGCCTCAATTTGAGTTAATACTGTTGTATATTCCTCAAATGTAAGTTTTTGTTCTCCTATGACTCGCTTGAGGTGATGTTTGAGTGCTCGTACGGCCGCCTCCCACAGCCCGCCGGCGCTGGGCCATGCTGGCGCGTTAAAATGCCACTGAGTGCCTGCTTCGGCTAAGCAATTCATAAACTGTGTGTCAGCATATTGTTGTAGAATGTTTCTATATTCCCGGTTGAGAATTTTGCAGGCGCCAACGAAATTTGTACCGTTGTCGCTGTACATGTGACCAGGTGTCCCACGTCGTGAACACATTCTCTTGTAAGCAGCTATAAATGCGGCTGAGCTCAGGTCGGAAACTAACTCAAGATGTACTGCTTTTGTAGATAGGCAGACAAATACAGCTACATATCCTTTTGTAGTCTTAATACCACGGCCCTTGTTGGCCTTTATTTCGACTTGTCCGGTAAAGTCTACCCCACAATGGTTAAATGGTTTGGATGGTGTGACTCGAGGCTGTGGCATGTCCGCCATCAACTGAGTATTTTTAGTAGCATTGAAACGTAGGCATCGCGTACATCGCCTCAGCTGTTTCTTGACAGTTTGATTCCCTCCAATGATCCAGTACTCTGTTCGTAAATAAGCCAATGTGAGTCGTGGCCCGCCATGTAGTGTTTGCTGATGTGCGCGATCAATTAGGAGCTCTGTTAATCGATGTCCTTTGGGTATGATGGCGGGATGTTTTGCTGAGTATGGTAGATCTGAATGTTTTAGTCGACCACCGACTCGCAGCAGTCCCTCAGAACATACAAAGGGACATAATTGACGTAAATTACTCTTTGTGGTTACCATACGACCTTTTTTTGTTTGGTTTAGGTCTTCTGCGAATGTAGCCGATTGTATTGTTTTTATAATAATATTGGATGCATGTTTTAATTCGTCAGCACTTAGGTAGTTATGTTTACTGGTTAATTGTTTCTTTATTTGTTTTATAAATCGCAAAATCCAACATGTAATCCGAGTGACCTTTGTAATAGAGTTGCATTTATTAAGCAATTCTTCAATGAATGTCAATGAACTTGTTTGTGTAATGTAGGTCTGTTTGGCTTTCATTTCTAACTCCGGTAAAATAATTGTTGTGGACATTTCTTCAATCTCTGTATTAAGGATTTTAGATGGTCCTTTCCACCACAGGGAGTTGCCGATCAGCTGCGACGGATATATACCCCGACTAGCACAATCAGCTGGATTTTCCGATGTCGATATGTATCTCCAGTTTGTGTGTGGGATTATTTGTGTTATTTCCGCTACTCGATTGGCCACGAATGTTTTCCACCGCGATGGTTCACCTTGCAGCCACCCTAGCACCACCATGGAGTCTGTCCATCCGTATACCTTTATCTCATAGCCAGTCATAGAACCTGATACCTTTTTCATTAAGCGTGCGAGTAGTTGCGCTCCGCATAACTCGAGCCTAGGTATCGAAATGTCCTTGTTAAGCGGTGCAAGTTTTGTTTTGGCACTAACCAACTGTATTGATGTTTCGCCTTTGTCCTGTATTGTTTTACAGTATATGACACATGCGAAGGACTTGTTGGACGCGTCGCAGAACCCGTGCATCTCTATGGGTTGTTGTGTGGCTCCGATCCAACGAGTGATTTTGATTTTGTTTAGGTTGGCTATGTCTGCCTTTAATGTTAACCATTCGTTTTCAAGATGTGGCGGAAGTGGGTCATTCCAGTTTATACCTGTTTTCCACGCATTTTGAAATATAAGCTTCGCCTTAATAGTGACGGGTGATAGCCATCCTAACGGATCATATAATTTAGAAATGCTCGAAAGAAGTGTCCTTTTAGTAGTTAGTGCGCTGTCATGTGAGTCATCTATGGTGTATGAAAAAGTAAACTCATCGCTTCTGGGGTTCCATTTGATTCCAAGTGTTTTGTTTGTTTGTGAATGTTTAAAGTCTAGCATGTGCTCACTGATCTGACTTGTTTTTAATTCATCTAATAAAGTTGGGTTGTTGCTTGCCCATTTCCGTAGATTAAATCCACCGCCATGTAATATCGCGATCAGCTGGTTTTGTATATCCCGGGCAATTTGAAGGTTGTTATGCCCGCCCAGCAGATCGTCGACGTATAGTTGTTGAGTCAGCATTTCACATGCTAACGGATATTTTTGTCCGTCATCCTTTACTAACTGTTTAATTGTTCGCATTGATAAGTAGGGAGCCGACTTAGTGCCATAAGTTACAGTACATAGTTGGTAGGTTTGTATGTTGTCTTGTGACGTGTCTCTCCATACTATTTTCTGTAAATGTTGATCGTCTTCATGTATGTAGATTTGTCTGTAGAATTTTTCTATGTCGGCTGTATACACATACTTGTATTTCCTCCAGCGTAAAAGAATGCCTTGCAGATCCTGTTGCAGGTTCGGACCGCTTAGCATAAGTTGGTTCAGACTTTGTCCTGATGTGGTTTGCGCTGACGCATTGAATACTACGCGCAGCTTTGTAGTGCTAGAGTCCGGTCTGATAACCCCATGGTGTGGGAGATAACAGCTCGGTTGTTGAGGATACTTGCTGAGTTTCATGTGGTTCAAAAGCAAATATTCCTTAATAAACTTTCTGTAGTTTTCATTCAAAAAGCTGTGTTTTTGCATACGCTTTTCTAATTGTATAAATTGTGCGATAGCTTGTGATTTAGATTCACCTAAATGTTGGGCAAAGTCAGCCTTCATAGGTATCCTGACTTGATATCTGCCACTAGGTAATCTTAATGTTGTAGACTCGAATAACTGTTCGCAATACACTTCATCTAAACTCATGTTTGCGTGTTCTTGTTTTGTTTCTTGTATCTCTTCCATTTCCCAAAAACGTGATATTTCATCCAAGTCGTTGATAATAGCGTAACAATTGTATTGTTTGGAGTGTTCTCCAAATAATATCCACCCAATTTTCGTGTTTTGAGCGATGGGTATGTTCATGGGTCCTCTCAGTATCGCATCCATCACGACTCTCGAGTAAACACTAGCGTCTAAGAGTATGTCCACTTGTGACGAGATGTTGAAGTTGGGATCGGCTAGTTGGATGCCTTGTATGTGGGACCACGCCGGCTTGGAGAATGTTATGTTAGGCAAATTATTTAAAACCTCAGTCATTATGTGTATTTCTTTTGTAAAGCAAAATTCACTGTAACAAGATTTGCATTCCAATTCGATTAAGCCTTTGCTTCTCTTTGATGAAATACCAACACCCGTTATTGTTCCGCTAATCTTGTGTCTCTTTAAACCTAACCTTTGAGCCGCGTTTTCTGTGATGAGACAGATCTGCGACCCTTGGTCTATCAATGCTCTCATTTGTAGATACCTTCCATCTCGTGATTTTACCTGTATTAACGCTGTAGGTAGTAAAACATCGCTCTCACTTCTTTGTGAAGCATGGTTAACATTTTGCTGCGCGTGCAAAGTTGAGGCAAATGTAGGCTTACACGCGTTATGTAAAAATGTATGATGAGGTTCGTTGCACTCCTTGCACCTCTTCGTAGAATTGCATTGCTTGCCATTATGACAGTATAAGCAATTTCGACATATGTTTAATTTATCGACAATATTTATTTTTTCATTTCCAATCATGTTTCGAAATTGTGGACAATAAATTAAAATATGATTATTTTTGCAGAGAGGGCATTTCCTGTTGTTGTTAGCCTGAAATGCCGCTGTGTATGCCTTAGGTTTTGCAACACCTTGTTCTAGTTTGTTAGGCAAACTTTTCCAAGTAGCCTTTTGCTGTGAATGAATATGGTTAGGGCTGTCCGTAAGTGGTTCGAGAGCTGTAAATTTGCTCTCCAAAAACTCCATGAGTTCGTCAAATGAAGGAAGTTCGCGAGGCGACCTTCTTGACTCCATGTATGCTGCGTATGTTTCGGGGTCCAATTTTGTGGCAATTATGTAAACCAGAATGGGATCCCACGATGTTGTCTCCACTCCGAGGTTTTGAACCGCATGCACTGTTTCCATACTGACATCGTGTAGTCTCTTTAAAAGTGTCGAAGATGGTTTATGAACGCTGGGCTGATCCATAAATGTCTTAATTTGTTGGTTAAACAATTTTTGTACATTGTTATACCTATGTTTCAGTAGATCCCAGCATGTTTCATAGTTTTCCTCTGTGACTGTTAAATGTTGTACTAAACGCTCAGCTTCACCTTTGAGCTTGCCCTTAAGAATGTGCATTTTCTGGGCCTGCGTCAAAGAAGCGTTGTTGTGGATAGCCATGTACAGGTCCATAAATGTTGGCCATGCGTTGTAATTGCCAGAGAAGAAAGGCAATTCTATTTTTGGTGTGGAGTTGCGCTCGTGAGTTGCTGCTGTTAATTTGTGATTTAACAACTTGATGGTATGTTCAAATTTGGTTTCATGTTGTGAGTACTCCGCTTCATAGGTTGCGTCTGACCCTTCCAACAGTTTGTCGATTTGCCAATGACAGTTCTCAACCACCTTCCACCTCTCCTGTAACTTCTGTAGCTTGTACTCAATATCCCACTTCTCAGAAATACCTTGCACGTCTATACCATTGACAACTCTCAAAAATGCTCTAAAGTTAGTTCGTTGCTCATCCTTCAACTCGTCTGCTCTGGATGACGCACCCTTTTCAATCATGTATTGCCCTTTCGACGAGCCCGATGAACCAAATGTATCAATTCGAATACGTATTTCCTCGTACATTTTCGTAACCCTGTCGAACACTCGTTGCGTAAAATACTCATGACTCCTGTCCTCCGCCGTGCGCAATTCCTTGTCGTTATCGACGAACTCGTCGTACTGGCTATCAAGCGATTTCAACCGCTTCGCGAAGTAGTCTCCTACTTTACGTTCCACCGGATCTTTGTTGAAGTTGATCCCTATTTTCTCGATGTTTTCCATCAACTCCCGTTGGCGAGATAATAAAAACTCCATTGTAACGGTAAAGATCTACCCAAAGTGTAAAAATGGAAAGATCTTACTTGTGAGTCGATGCGATGTATGTTGACGAGGTCACCTGATGTGTGTAGGCAGCCCTCGTCGAGATGTGCCGCGAGCTGTGTTGCCCACAAATGTGTAAACACAGCTGGACTGTTTGCCCAACCTGTGTTGTTTTGTGAACTGAGATGTCCACAAATGTATGTAGAATGTCGATCACTAGCACTAGGTGTCACTGCACTAATTCAGTATGTAGTTACCGAACTTGAAAGTACAATGAGCAACTGCACTGTAATCCAATGTCGAACCTCAACCGATAAGAGGCCTCGAAAATCCTTTTGTCGAAGGACCGATTGTTGCACAACCCGAGGTTTAGTCTCTACAGTTATCGAGATCCGGCTCGAAGGACCAAAAATGTGTGGTGCACACTTACTGTATGTAATAATGTAATGTAATGAAAACGATGTGTACACAGTGAATGCGTTTATTGCACTAAAATATAATTAATACTTATAATTAAATGTTAACTTAAGTGCGCCGCGTCAGCACATACAAAATGCTGATGTACGCTTGCTCGTACAAACGGTAAAGTTTTGCATTTATTTTGGGATGTTTTCATAATATATTTTATAATAAACAAGCTGACATCGATTCACCTACAGTCAATGAAGGTTAAAAATCAATTTATTACAGGTTAATAAAATTAAAAAGTATCATAAAAATTGGTATCGCCGGTCCTTTTTTTAGTTACAAGTGTAACTAACACAACTTTTTTTAATATATATATATAAGATGATATTCACCTTAAGACCAGCATAGCTTATCCTTTAACAGTAAAACTATTTAAGCAGTGAAATACTCGTCTAACAACACGAGGAGGAAAATGTAGTCAATATTACGACATTTAATGTTAAATCTCCAGTGAGGGTGAGGGTGAACACTAAGGGTGACCGCAGACTACGAGTATACTAACAATAGTCTTAACTGACTTACTCTATGAAATATATGTAGGTGCGTACAGTCCCACCATCTTATCTGTTCAGTTGACAGCGTCGCTAGTGGAGAATTTGGTATACATAATATAAGAAATTCACCAAGAAACAAAGGTAATTAAAACATGTCTTGCAAGTCAGTCTATAGATATTATTAAAATTTAAGAAACTACAATATCAATCATATAAAGCCTAACTAACATAGTATAGATTCAATATGACGCGGCTGTAGTTCCCATTTTGCCCACCTGAACAGTTAAGTTGGTGGCACTGTACTCTATAGACGAGATGTCACATTGACTTTTCCATAGATTTTCATAGAGCAAAAGTCAGAAATATATATCTACGCTCAGCCTAAAGATCATTAACCTCGTTTTTGCCCATCATTTTAGTTTCAAGCTCATAATTTTTTCGCAAGCCACAATTTATTTTGAGAATGAATTACGACGTGCGATATGTTTGCTAAAGATCGCTGTCGTACAAAAAACGGCAATTTGCCACATACTGCGTTAGTTACGGCGATCGATATATTATTTAATTTGCTTTATTACTGGAGATATGTGTTTATTTATTATTACAGCTTTAAAAAAGGAAGAGGTCTCAATTTGGATGGTTCCATATTTGATGTAGGCTCGAACATAACTTTAATTTTTTTTTATTCTTTCCATGTCTACTTGCCAGTATTATCTTTTTGGGAATGACTTTATTAAAAACATCCAGCTCTTTCCGCCATCCCGTCGGAGGTTGACCTGAGGGCCTACAGATATTCAAAACTTTCCATTCCGTCGAAACCTTTGCCCATCTGTCCTGCTGAATTTGTCTGAAAGCGTTTTCAAAATACTTTTTCTTTCATTTCATTTTTCCAAAAAGGTACACATATTTTTAGAAGTAACTTTATATTCTTTTTTTAAGTATGTATTTGTCTACATGCTTTCAAAGGATTGTAGTTATAAATATGGTTATACAACCTCCAAGATATAATCTATAGTCTATACCCTCTGATACCACGTCTATAGACTATGCCTTCGCTGTAGTCACATATCAGGCGCGGCAGGGTCCCGTAGGCGTCGATTGTAGCTCCCACTCGGTACCTAGCATACTAGAACACCAAGCTTTTAAAGGAACCTGTACATAGTACAAACGCTTACACAGGTTTTCAGGCACCTGTATAAAGTTAGCAATTAATAAACGAATTACGTCAAAGGGTGCCTACTAGAGTAGAGAAAACAAGCATTTATCCTTTGGGAAATCAAGGAATGTAAGAAACTATCTTAGATTTTATTTTAACTAATGTTCTTGTTTTATAATGTTTGTCATTAGCATTACGTATGTCCGAAAGTAGTCTTTGTTAGAAATTCTAGTTTGAACACCTTATTTCGCTTACTATAACGTACCTTTGGTAGTTACTATTACCTAATGTGTTTATTTTTCAAGTAATAATTTCCTAGTTCCAAGTAAATATCTGACTTAACAAAAGTAACAAGAAACAAATACAGATCGAGTGAACTAAGTTCGTAACACGACACTAAGTGTACACACGTCCTTTTTCCCGCTTAACTATTCTACCGTGTAAAAGGACCTTTACCGCAACAATCCTTGCACCTACTTAAATAATGAATATTGTGTTTCTATGCTAATCTCCACGGAGGCTGTATCTCAACCCTATGTCTTTGTCTTAATGATAATTTAAAAACCAGTTACTCTAGTTTATTTGTTTTTATTAAACGCTCCTTGTCTCTGGTTTGAGTCTAGTTTGTCGATGGTAGAGTGTTGAGTGTTTCAGTCACGCGATGTGTAGATAATAGTGATGTACAATTTAAAAAGAAGATAATGTTCTACGTTTAAAAATGGTTAAGTATGAGTTGGGCTATTATGCTAGGGTGGTGTCCATGTTCAGTTTTATGATACCTACCCATAGTTAGAGCTGTTATGCGGAGTTGCTATGCTACATTCGGTATCCACCAATCGAATCAAACATAGCATACATACCTGTAATTGAAAAGCACCCTTAACATATAAGAAGTAACCCCTTACTTCGTATATGCTTAAGGAATTAATCTCCGTTAAGGGTGTTAAGGGTGTTGTACATAGCATTCCTTATTTAAATACGAAACTCTTGGCATTCTTTAATTAAATATTTTCTTTCTTCTCCTACTTATTAAATTTCACTTCTATAGTCAACAAGAATTAAAATTCCGTTGATCCTAAAAGTTCAATAAACTTCGTAATACCATCATAAACGTGAGTCCCGACTACAAATCAATACAACTGTTAAATCACAAATCTATCCACAATCTAACACGTTTATCGCAGTATAATTTTCATCGTTGATATAATTACGAACTCACCAACAAAATTGAACTTTAACACTTGTGCTTAATGTCCAAAATACTTGGAACTCTATACCTATGTAAGATGACTTAACTTCACGAGTATAAAATCAATAATTTATTATGCGGTCGTCTAAGACTAAATAAAAAGTCAAGACGAAACGCTATCAATAGTAACGTGAAGCCCGATTTGTTACTGGATTTATAAAGAAGTGTGCACGGTGAGGTGTAATTTGATTGTCCATATTGAGATCGTTAACTAACACCTACAACCCCTTAAATCATCTGACGGCTCCCATAACATCCATAACATATAACCAAGTTCAAACCCAAAAACCAAAACCATTACATTTCAATGAATATTTTGTTCATATACTTATATAAAACTTTTAGGTGTAATTTTCAAATGCTTCACTATATTCCTCAGCACTCTACCTCGACTTTATATATAACCTAAGGTAATTACATCATATCCATCTAACGCTAGTTCTTGATGTTAAAATAACTGTTCCAGTGGGAAATGTCGTTATAAATACCAATTGATAGAGCTACTGATTCGTTATAATTGCAAATGTGTCTGTATGTTGTTGTTCTACTGTTCTTCCGTTTGTGTAAGAACTTAGTTATAGTTATCTATCTATATATATAAAATTCAAAGTCCTGACTGACTGACTGATAATCAACGCACAGCCTCAACCGCAACAGCTACAAACATGAAATTTGGCAGGAAGGTTCTTCAAGCGACGTAAGTGCACACTAAGAAAGGATTTTCGAAAATTCCTACGGGAACGGGCTCAACGCAGGCAAAGCCGCGGGGCGCTGCTAGTTGGAACATTATATCTGTGTGAGTTTATCGAGCTGTAGTGTTCTCGCTTATTTGCCTCTAATATATGCTCCATGATACTGTAAATGAAATGAAATGAAATATTTATTTGCGCAAACATATGTAAATATAAAGATGATTGATTACAATAAATAGGATCAATATGTTCTACCTCTAAGGCATGCAAATTATTAAATTATTAAAGCCCTAATTTCACCATTACAACTAAACTCGATCAGTTTAACTTAATCCTAGTTCACAGACTGACATGATCTCATAAACTGAGATCACACCTTCAAATAGAATCTACCTTAATAGAATCTTACCTTACAAATGTAAACCTGTCATAAAACATTAAATAAGGCTATTTCGGAACACTAGTATTGTGTTATATAATACTTTAAAAAATATCGCCACCATAGACAGGACCATAGATAACAGACCAAAGACTAGCAATATATCCTTATCATCTCCATCAAAATCCAATCCCAAATAAATCACAGCCAACCAGATTCACTTGACATTATTACATGACACAAGTGCATTGCAAAAACTTTACCTGTACAAGATGAGGTTACTCCAATATCACACCTAACCATCAAGAAATAAGGTGCAAAATACAGCTGTTAATTATGTAACGACGACCTTATGAATACATTTTTGGCTGTGGTTACTTTCACTTTTGTATCGGGTACATAGATATGTTGGTGTACCTATATGTAAACTTATGTAATGGTACACAATGTATTGTTTAAGATGTTTTCTGCTTACTTTTAGGTTATATTCCGTAACAATTGTTTGAAAAGCATTCTTTTTAAGTTTTGACTATTTATGAGAATATAGCTTGATGTTAGTTTAAACAAAGGGTTTAACCGAAACGGTGGATTTAAATTGGGATTCATTTAAATTAGAATTCACAATTGGATTTAAATTGAATTGGAATCACCCGTATTTTAGCATTTAGCATCAAGACAAAACAAAGATATTCAATTACCGATATAACGCACTCAGAGAAAGTAAAGATTTTGACTTAAAATGAAAAATTATGTCAATTTGTGAAGTGTCGTAATGGACGTCTCTGAGTGCGGAAGTTTGTGTACAAACCTTTTTCCTAAGAAGGAATTATCTTTGGTGGGAAACATTTCTTAAATGTTAGGACTCGTGCAAATATATTGTAATTTATTGTAGAAATAGATTGTACTACCGAATATCTGACTTAATATCCGAATAATACCAATAACTCCCCCCCTCTCACCCCCTCCCTTTCAAAACTAGTTCAAATGTATCCGCAACAAGCCGCAGCGCCTAATCTCTACCATCTGGTGCCGCGTCCTTGCGCCTGCGCATGCCCCACATTCTACGTACCTCCCGCCACGCGCCACTCGCCGCTAGGCCAGACTATCGGATTTAATGTATAGTGCATACCTAACTTTAACTTAGATAAGTTAGAGTATTGTATAGAGAAAAAACATGTACCACATCGGAATTCGGAATAGGAAAGAGACCAACCTAAGAAAATGTAGAACATGCATAAAACCTTTGCGTATTCAAACTATTTCAAACTTTGGGTTTTTTATGCGAGTAGGTTAGTGACCAGCTTACTAACATTTCTCAGAATATGATTTAGGATCAGACAAAGTACTAATATTCTTAATTTAAAGTACTTATATTAAATGCTCTATGATAAGTTAAGAAAGAAAGAAAAATGAATATATGTCAAATTCTAGGTATACTCTCTTTGAAACCAAAAATCTATCTACCTATAGTTTCATACCCGTAAATACCCGTAGTCACAGAATGTTCCCCGCTCACTTGTTTATTTGCCTTTAAATCTCAAGCTCGGTCACCAAGCTAGGAGCGACCCGCGGTTTCACCCACATTGTGCCTGTTTTCGTGAGAATTTCAGGACGAAAATTAGCCTATAACCTTTCCGATGAATGAAGCTATCCGTTACAAAAAGAATTATTGAAATCGGCTTAGCAGTTTTTGAGATAAACGCGTTCAAACGAACTAAAAATCAACTCTTCAGCTTATTAGTATAGATTGTGTTCAACAACACACCATCCTCTTTTGATGTGTGTTGTAACCTTCATTGTTTTACCTACTGTTGTTCGCTGATTTAATTCGCCATATCCTGCGATAGTAATCATTAAATTGTAGAAATATTACTTGTGTAACGTAATTGTTAGGTATCTATGTATACTAGGTAATTATTCAAGTAATTACTTATACATACATTGAAAAAGGTAGGTGTTTACATAATTTTACTATTATTATTGTGGTCTTATTTGTATAAAACCTTATTCTTTATTATCATTACGAGTATAGGAAAATTTTGAACGCAAAAACAAACTTGGGCTTGGATGCAGATTTCGGTTCAAATACCCGGCTAATGAACTTGAAAAAATAAACAAATAATCAAAAATGCATTTAGAAGGAACGATCGTAAAATCCAAATTTAAATCCAAAAGACGCATTCCCAAAGTCGCCTTACAACATTAGTTGACATTTTATAAAACCAATCAACATTAATAAACTTGCAAAATACTCGTTTTCAAATAAAATTATTACATAAAGTGGATAAAACAAAATAAAAACATTGAAGAAAGATATACGTGAAGTCACTTCTATATTTGGATTCGGTATTTTCAAGGTCGGCAGCAAGTAAAGTCCACTCTGTCAAACCGAGTTCATTAGTGGTCCCAAAAAAAAAGAATTGACATTCGATTCGACCAAACACTTTTATAATCAACCTGTCAGATTCGAAATAAGAATCAGAACAGAATCAATGTTGGTTTGACAGATTATTATTTTGAACAAAAGTAAGAAGCTCTTCATAAATTGTAGCGTTCGATTTTTGATATGTTTTGACGTTTGTGTAATTGTTGATGAAAAGAGGCGTGGACCAAAAAGTATTAATTAGAGTATTGGTGCACGCACATTTAAATATCGTTCCAAGAAGTTTTGTAGAGTTTTCTTTAAAAATATGGATGCTATTTCTTAAAAACTCATTTCAGACACAATGTAATAACATCATCAAAAACTGTACCCTGGGGGCGACTGTTACATCTGATATAAGACAATGTAACGAACAATAATGGAATTATTGCAATATTTGTAAGTTCTCATTTTGCAATGGTGTCTACAAAACATGCCGAGGGCACTTACTGGTTACAAACACGTTTTGACCACTTCATTATTCACTTATTCGCTTTAATAATCGTGTATTTGATCTCTAGAAATGAATAAATACTTTATGCGGGCATACTCCTTTTTATGCGAGTTTCACTTGTGTCTATTTTGAGATAGATTTGTTATAAATAGGTTTTACGCAAGCTTATTTCTGTACTTGCCTCAGCGATGATCATAATCTCGAACAAGAACTTATAGTGAGTGGGGTTTACAAGTTCAATGCATATTTATGTTTATTTAAATGCTTAAAGTTAAAAAACGCTAGTCGCCATAGCTTGTCGCAGTCTCCTGTACGGTAGCACCATCCTAATGCTCTTGTGCAATATCTATGGTGCTACCATTTTGGCAAAAAGCTAACGGTAAGCTTTTCGTAGAATAACGAACAAACGATTTCCTTAAACATGAAACCGTAAACCAACCTTGTCTGTTTATGCAAAGTGGTGAATTTATAAGTTCACATGCGCGGGGCGGGCCAATCAATTTACTTGAATTATCATTCAACGAGCAGGAGTCATTTATTTGTAGCCCGTGTTGTAAAGTCTCCTTGTAACGCAGCTTACATGATTATGTATACTCGGAAAAGCTTGAGTAACATGAGAAATTTATATTTTGTATATGTTTTTCTAAATTTAATTTTCGATGTTATCTTGCTTAATGGGTGCTTGAAATAAACAGATTTTACTTTATTTATGTATTTAGGGTGGGTGGTTTCAAATGGTCATTGTAACATACGTTCGTTAAAAGTTCAGGATAACGTATACTGTTAAAAGTTTGTTAAAAAAAAGGCTTTGTTTCATAACTTAAATTACAGTCTGTCAAAGTTATTCAACGACCAGTAGAAAGCGACGATTTCTCATTATCTTACGTCTGTTAAAACTGACATTTTGTTTTTACGTTTACTGGTGCGTAAGGGTCAGCTGAAGTCACCCACCCTTAGTTTCTCTCACCGATATTCTCTTCTTCTCTCAACAAAATCTTGTGATATTCTCATTTCACTTGTAGCTCTAAACTTGCTCTACCTTAAGTAGGAACTTACTTAAAGTCTTGTCTATAGAGAATATCCGACGTATACTTAGACTCCTTTAATTACGGATGTATGAAGAGTTATAAAATTATACGACGAATATCATATAATAACTCGATTCTAAATCAACGTTATTATACTAAAATATAACAAAACAACGCAATCACATGCAACTATTTCTACCAACACATCAAAGATAAAATTCCACAATTTAAATACAATACAAAAACTTACAATTAAACGGCAAAAACACGTTGCAATGCAAGCTATTTTAATATTTATTTTTTGCAAGATAAATTATCTTTTTGTATGGCAGGAGTTACTTATGTACCCGTATCAAATACCAGTTCCCCGCTATTGAAGTGTCTACTTCGTTACTAACCCGATGTCTGATAATGTCTACCTCCTTAAGCCTTGTTAAACCTAAAATGCTAACAATCATAATGAACCCTATCTTGTAACAAAAAAAGTCTCATTTCCATTGCACTAGAAAAGGTCCTTTGAATATTGGTTCTTACTATTGAAACTCGAAAGTAATAAATAAAGGATTTTAAACGACATTTCATGTAATGGATGATCTTGATTAATATAAGTTGTGTTACTGGGTCTTAAAATAGAATTAAAGCAAAAATATGCAAGTAACTTCGAGTAGGTAGGCCAACACTGAAGAAAAAATGGAGTTTAAAAATACTATAGAACATTTTGAAATAAACAACATTTTTTAATGAATATCTACTCAATTAAGCTTCTGAAGGTATTTATGATAATTCTATTATTAAAAGTATTTATGTATGTTAAATAAGGAAATAAATAGCCTGTTTTATTAGTTTCTTTTGAATGGTAGTGCAAGTTTAATAGTATTAGTTGTTTATAGTCTTGGCAGCAACGAATTACAGCCTCATATTATTTAATTATTAGTTTTTTGCTACTGCAGAGATTAATTAGCATACACGTGTAACAACTATAATATAAAACATTTTTTTATATATGTATAATAAATAATATATAACATTCCAAAGTTATTTGTTTAACCCACGGTAAAAGCTAGAAAATTGTTGTTATAGGCTTTTTCTCAGATGCCATACAAATCAAGTATGGACGGTTAACGGTTATCATCTATTGTTTAAGTCTAAGCGAGAACCGTGCGAGTTGCCGAAACCGTAGTAGTGGTAATAGATGTTAAAGCAGCGAAGTTTTTCTTACATTGTTCGCTGTCACAGTGTCACTATAAATTCAATGCAGCCTATGTATCATGATTACAGTTTCTTTTGTTTTAATGATGCCTCTTCGTCCATGAAATGAGTTTTTATTCAAATATTCACTCACTTATCTGTTCACTCGATGTTAGCATCGATCTTATGTATCGACTTTGTTCCGAGAAATCATGGTACTTATTTGATTAGTAAAAAAAGTTGGTAATATGCCCCAAAAGTTACATTTCATGGATTTTAGTTGCTAACGTTACGTCTTTTGCCTACATTTGTACTCGAAACAAATATCTGTACAAAACTTCAACACACTAATAAAAGTGTTTCGAGACCGATTAGTATCAAATATCAATTACCACAGCGCACGTAGTAACTAGTTACGCACTCTAACAAGTATTTCCATTTTCAATTTTCCCACACCGACATTCCCGCCACTTCCTTATTAAAGCGATTTCCGTCATGGCAACACCGACACTTATTTTAAATTCTTACCTAGCAACACTGCGTTCCTTCAATCAAGATGGCGGACAGTTTCTTGTTGGATCGACACTTGGTCACATTGTCGGCTCGTTACTGAAACAAAGAAATACATAGATAAATAATTACAGGACAAATTCACACACGGTTAATTCGACCCAAACTATATATGATATAATTGACACCCAAGCGTCCTCGCCTACAACTATGTCTATACATATTGTTGACTCAGCGCGGGAACCGAACCTGCAACCCCCGACATTAGCGCTCTCACAAACCACTGTGTCAACGGGCTTGTCATAGAATAAATTATTAGTCAATCATTGGTATTATTTGACGGATTCTGGATATTGGAAGAATGGATTAAGTGAACTCTTCACATTTTGATTTAAAACTTGAAACTAGGTCTATGCATGTTTTCTTTTACATGCATATCTCAAAAGAAACGAAACCATGCAATCGAAGTTATCCGAAGCTTAAAGACCGCTTGGTACATAATAGAAACTATGTTTAACTAATAGACTACCAACTACTGTAAAGTACAGTTTAATTTAATTCTCACAATGTTCATCTGTCATCTACACATAAAACATAGATGACAGATAACTGTCACTAGATCAACCATAGATAACAAAACCACAGTTACTCTGTAGATGGTACAGATTAAATATAACGAAACAATACTCAAGTAGGTGTGAAGACGCCCCTTTATCATATTCAAGGATCTGTAACATGTCAAACGAGTTTCAGTGTCTCATGTTTATTAATATTTATACAGGCAAAAATTCGTAAAACTTTTGGTAGGTAATAAAAAGGTTTTTAAGAAAAATATCCTGTCCGTGAAGTGACATTTCCATAACCTTCTAGAATTACTGGATTCTGCCTAAAAACTTGTAAACAAATATTTTGGACGCGTATATTATAATAATACTGCATACCTTACCTATACACGGCCAGTTGCATTATATAATTGTACAAAAAGCAACAATAATAGTGTGCATATTTTCTGATTTTCCCTCTCATTAGTACGTACTGTGTCAGATCCCACCATTTTCTGTCATTTTCATTGAAATATTTTTTAAAAACTTTAATTTAAAATTGGAATTATATTGACAAGTGTCCTAACGAATGCTCCACAGCGACACTACAGATAGATAATGTCAAATAAACCTAATTAGGGTTAAAAAAAATATATACTTTATTCCTTTACAGCTTATTATTAATGATCTAAAAAAGCTCCCACTCAAACAGAAGCTAACAAAAACTGGAACAAAAACCGCTCCGTGTTCCCGATGACACTAATACAACTAATATTTTACATTGTCTGCCCGTCAGATCATATCTTACGTGTTAGCTTCACTGTACGTGGGTGATTGACAGGTGGCTTCATTGAAAGTGGCTCGTATTTAAATAAACTTTTTATGAGCTTTGTATCTGATCTATTTGTGAAAAAACTTAATATCTTTTGTTTGGGCAGGGAATTGAGTTATGAAAATATTAACGGTAAAGATAACTATCTTTCATATTGCCACGGTATCAATACATTTTACAATTGATATCTCTACTATAGTGTAACCTACCATAACATTTTTGATTCAAGTAAAACATAAGAAAAATTGTCTACGTACTTACGTATACTCGTCGTAAAACTATACATAACTATTTATTTAATGCTAAATTTAGATTTGATAATTGAAAAGAAGCCTTACTTGATTAGAACTCATTGAAATTGACACACCCTAATAATATTATATTTCATCATAATCTAGCATAATTAAAACACATGTTTTCTTAATAATGTCACGACAAAGTACCAAGCAATGAATCACAGAGCGCTAGTCACCATAAGTGACTTAGGTCTACAAGTCCGGGTTATAAATATGTAAACGATCACCATATACCAACACATTAACTTATATGGGTTATTCTATTCATAACTCAGTTATCTTTATATTCTAGCTTATATACTCGTTTTCAGGCGTCCTGTGGCCTGATGGCCTGACTATGAGCTCGATCGAATACGTTGAACGATCAATTCACCGACATGTTATCTACGACCAAAACGTGAAATTTTGTACTACGTACTGTTGCGCGGACATTGCATGACAGATATATACTCTGCTACGCGGTACTTTGTGAAAACAAAAGAACATCCGCGCGGACGACTTCGCACTACTGTGGTGCGTACTGCGTAGCCAGACATTACGAAGGCATTGTTGTTTTGAAGTAATCATTTTTGTAATCAAAAGCTACATTTAACGGGAAGGTTATAAGCTGTATTTCGTCTTCCACGGGAACGAGCACAACGCATGTATTCGTGGTTTCGGAAAATAATCCAACCATACATTAATTTCACAGAAGCGTTACTTAGTAAATTACAATTAAAAAGCATACTTAAACACCCACAAACTAAAATACTAATACAAACTATCTATAAAACTTTTAAATGACTCATACATGTCTCATACAATTTTTGGTAATTCAACTTGAAATTCCATTCACAACAAATTCCATAAAACAATTCACCTATCGATTGTTAACATTATTACTGCGTCCAGCGAAGTGTCATTCAATGTCATACAAATTCCATACACGTGGACTTCGTCATACAAGTGGTTACGCATAGATTGATGCACTTTATGTATTAGCGATATAAATAACTTATCTACATAAGGAACAAAGGACATTATTGTGTTTGTGTCGCATAGTAATGAACTTTTTTATATATCTAAGTTTAACTCCTTGGAAACTCTTTTAGCTTCGGTGTAAATGCTCTTTCAGTAAAACCCATTTTATTCGTCTTGCTGCACACGTCACTTGAGCCATGTCAGAGGCCTTTGGCGGCTCAATAACTCTGACACAAGGATTGGTCAGGTTGACCATCCACTCAATGAAGAAGAAGAAGTAAGAAAAACAAAAGAAAATTCACGCGATTGGTTACTGCGCCATACTGCAGCGCTTGCAAGCCTATTAAAAACGCTTAAAATGACAGAACTCTCCAATGATTTTGATACATGTCAAACAGTGCTAAATCATGCTTCACAATGCCCATAATTCATTTTACGAGCTCCTATAATTTAGTACCTACACTAAAATAATTAATAATTAAATAATGCCTTAATTAACGTAACATCACGTAAATAAAAATTGTCTTTTCGCAAAAAATCTCCTTAAACTGATGCGATGTTAAGGTGTTCCTTTACTATCTATGGTGCCGCCGTAACCACAAGCGCCGACTCGCTTTACCTAATTTAAATTTAATTAAATCTCTAATAGCCTTGCCTTTATTCGAAGACACGTAAGTCCTCGTAAACATGTCTTGGGCTTTCTGACTGAGGAATATTTACGAAGACGGTTTTAAAATCGTTAAGCTTAAAAGCTTGCCTTCGAAGTGAGCTTACGATCTTCAAATATTCGAGCTTTGTTTAGTCATTTGTTTTAATTGTGATCTTTATCTTGTATTGATATGTTTTTGATGATTTGATGGTATTGACTTTATTTAGTTCGTAATTTACTACTCAGATTAAACTAATGTAATCGCCTGGTTGAAGAGCTATGCAACAAATAGACCAAAACAGCTATTACTCAAACATCCATTGAACGTCAAAGTTAAAAAGCAGTGCAACATCTTTTCAAAGCATTTTGTTTTATTTAACTTCTCATCGTCCATTTTATTGTTTACCGCCCGCGTAATAACCATCATCCCGACCATTACAAGTTCCATAGACTACAAATAACCAAAGAGTACAAATACGCGAAAACATTCACAAGGCGGTCATTTACTGACAGTTTCTAAGAAGGTCGAACGATCGCATCCTGCCGCAGTGAGCACTGAGCAGTGCGTGATAACATGCAGTCCAATTCACGCACACAGTTATTTAAATTATTTCATATTATATTTTTTTATAAGCGTTTCGGAGAGACCTTTGCTGGGACGATATAGGTTAAGAAAAGGACTTGTATGGGAGATAACATTTTTGTGCTACATGTACTAAAACGTCATTAAGACTGATTATATCTCATTTTATTTACTTAGAAAAACATTATATTCAACGAAATCCTAGAAAAATATGTACAGACTTACTTTATGATGTATACTGAACATACATCATAGGAATGCATCCTGTATACTCCTCGATGCATCTGCATTATAAGCCCCATACTTTAAAAAATATTTAAGTTTTTAAATATTACCTCTTTCTGTTTATGAGTCCTTTTAAAACTCTATATTTTACCTCCACGGTAATTAAAAATGGAATGCAATGATGACTTCTTCATTACTTTTATCACCAGAAAAAATGCCTTTTAATGCCTTCATGAATACAGCACAACTTTATTCTAGGTCACTTTACGAGACAATTTTTATGGCCTGTAATAATAACACGGGTTATCCATGTTGATCATTTATAAATGTTTGTAACCGATAATATAATATACACATACAAAGGTTTTTTTATGTAAATGCAATCTACGTATATAGGTAGTTAATTTTCAAACCAAGAACAAAAGAAAATCAATTTAAAAATCTTTAGGAAAACATTATCAAAAGAGTGTTTTCTAAAGGCTATTACATCATTGAGGGCAAGGTCCTGCAGAGGAACAATGTAGACTAAAAATAAATAATAATGATAAAAAATACTCCAGTAAGATGAGTTGCCTTTACCCAATTGTGGTACATACCTTACAATTTAATCTATCCTAAAACAATAAATATAAAGAGATTTATTTGTTTGTTTGAACCCGATAATCTCACAAACGACCAATCCGACTTAAATAATTATTTTTGCAATAGAGAGCCTCATCCAACAGAAATTTTATAAGCTACTTTTCATCCCGATATTCGCACAGGAACGGGAACTACGCGGGTAAAACCATGAGGCACGCTAATCTTTTTTTATAGTTTAAAGATGAAAGACATATCCCAAGGCCAGTGTATACCAACGTCAACCTCGTGGAGTACCGAACGGAAGCTGACTCATTACAATGACGCCAACAAATACTTCGCAGAAACCAAACGATTGTTAAATAAATACCAGACAAATACACAAAAAAGATAATATCTGTATGTACGATTGATAGTTGGTATGTCTTTACCGCAGCCATAATATGAGTATAATAATAAAATACATTATATGAGTTTCTATGTATAAATATTTGTATCCATAACGCCACAGTTCTTCAGTGTTTTGGATCCGCAATCGCGGTTTTCCTCATAGCTGGACAAAACCATGTTGGCACTACACTATCTAAGAGTTAAGTGTAGTTTAGATTACTACAAACAAAACGGGTGACTCTCTGTTTTTCCATGTGACTGGTGGTTACCATCACGTTACCATCTACGCTATATTACGTTGCTTATCACAGCAAACGTAACATAGCATAGAACTGATGACAAGGCACCCCCAAAAAAATAGGGTTATTACTCCGTCTCTAACCCATCAGTGTAAAATAAGCTTAGTAATACAAGTTAGTTTACAATGGATTCAAGCTAAATCTAAAGCCACACACACATACCAACATTCACTAATATTCGTAACCAATTAAAAGCAACAACATTCCGACCAGTTAATAAAGGTTAAGACAAAAAGAACAAGTTCAAACGCGCCGAGCAGTTTGAATTAGCTTCCCGTTAATGAGGAATAATAGAAAAACAAATAAACATCGGACAACGGTGGTTTGTCGGTGGCTTTGTCGAGCTTAATGAAGAGTATTCATTCTTGTACCAGAGTATGAAGGAGGTTTAGTTAATTTTATTTTATTAGACTAACCGTCGGTTTTTCCCGCGTTATGACCGTGCCCGTGAGAATTTTGCGGCTAAAAAACATCCATTTGAATGTAGCTATCTTATACATCAATAATTATTAGGATCGGATTATTCAAATCGGATTGGTTGTTCCTGAGATGAGCACGTCTAAACAGATAAAAAAACAGAAAAACAAACTCTTCATTTTAATATTAATATAGATAGATAGACAATGGCCAATCAAAGTTCAAAGACAGGCAAAGTCATAGAATGAGCGAAGCGAAGAGGTTACTATGTCAAAGCGATACTTTTTCACCGTGTTTTGTTTACACCATTAAATCCGTTTTTCACAATATTCAAGAAAGGAATTAGCCAAAATTGGCTACCCTCTATCTACACTGATGAAATGAACTCTTATAAGATAATATGCAGATCTAAAGCAGTCATTCAAAATTATGTTTAGAAATTGTATGTTGTCATAATCAAAAATAACCATACAAAGTCTCATTTGAGCATCAATAAATATGCAAATTCTTAGATAAAAACAGATAAAACAATAAAAACGGTTGTTCGTAATAATGAATAGCTATTAGATGACCCAGGCTTCAGTCCGTATCCTAAGCTTGGATGCACACAACCTTGTAGTCACCTTCATCAGGCGTAATGTGTAAATAAAGTATAATTTTATACGAGTACTACATAATATATGACGAAGTGAATTATATTACTTTAAAGAACGCGTTGATATCTTTTCTATGAAACACCGATTCGGAAACATGTAGAGCGGATTGCACAAAAACTCTAAAATCAATTTAGTATACTAAATATATTTAAGAAACAAAAGCTATCCCTTCAAGTTGAACTTTATAATGCATCGAATAGAACACCATTTCAGATGAACGTCATTTGTTTTTCAAATAAGTAAGCGCTAAATCAAATTAAGAATCTTTGTGCAATTCACTCTAATTATTATTTGTAAACATGTTTAGATTGAGTGAGTTTATAAGCTGCCATTTAGGGACTTGAATTGAACGAGTGGGCGAGTGGGTGATAAGAAGTGTGACATGTGTGTCTCTTACGCTTACGCTATGCATTGACTTTAAATATTACGCTACGCTAGAACTTGATCGTCACAAATATCAAACAAACTCCGCCAACTCGCAGCTCGTAAATTCTCTAAATATTAATAACGGCTTAGTATAAAATAATTCAATAAGGTAAAAATCTTAATATTTATTGTATTAAGTTGAAGATTTTTTAATTGTTTGAACAATGTTCGAATCTTAGAAACTATCAACCCGATTTGAATAATTCATTTAGTAAAGGATAGCCACATTTAACGGGAAGGTTATAGGCTATTTTTCGTCCCAAAATTCCCACGGGAACGGACATAAAGCGGGTAAAACTGCGGTCACTGCTAGTTCTAACGATAAAACTCATAAATAATTTTGTAGAGCGCGTTGATGTCTTTTGTATGAAACATCGGTTCAGTAACAATTCGACAAGTCACTTTAAATTCAAGCACAAATGTATTATACTACAAATTAGTTTCATTATTGTCAGTGAGAAACGTGTGGTAAGAGCAAAAAATAATTACTTTTTTACGCTTGTATTATCCAGAATAGGTTACGAGTATGTTGCCAATTTTAATTTGTTCAGACAGCATTGAAATCAACATTAAACAAGAAAAACAAAAACCATAGAGCGTTTTCTCTATGTTTTTTATTCTTTAAGTTTGTGTTGTCTATGGCAGTGGTATCACACCTCTATTTGTTGTTTCATTTACAAAGTATTCCAGTATTGTAACACTATAGGTCAACAAATCGCATGTAAATATTTGCTTCGAAAGAACGTTGTCCAAGTACAAATAATACAAAAATAATGGTTGATAAGTTGACTTGGGTTCTGTAGAAAATGTTCAAAGTATTGTATAATGTATGTATTGTAGTTGTTATATTACCCTGTTTAGTTTAGCTTTAAATATCATAAACATTGAAGACACCATTGTCTATTCGTGGTGATTTTATCAGTTGACTTTCAGGTTTGCCAATACATTAGTAATCTGAAGGCTTTGCATTTGACACAGTTCCATATATAACAAACAAAGATTCAGATTAATTTAAAACCTATTTTGAGGCTGATTATATCTTTATATATATAATTCTACTGTACGTGTGTATCACTGAACTCCTCCTAAACGGATTTGAATGATTTGTTTTTTTTTATGCGTTTGGGTGGCACCCTAGATGGTTTAGATTCACACTAGCGACATCTATTGGGTCGCAGATGAAAACAACGCGCGGGACAGCTAGTTTTTAGTCTCATATGTTGCAGTGTCGATAGTTTTACCACCACACCGCGGAACCCTGTACTGCGAAGGTGCAACAAACCGGCACTCATGTTGCTAATTGTCACAGCGGTTACGATTCCCGTAGATAACAAAAACTACGACCGTCTCCGAGTTTAAAGACATGCGTCGACTTTAACTTTAAATATTTCACACTAGCGTTAATGTGACGATTCAAAGAAGCGCCATGTTCGCTCCTTTTTAATGTCTTTTGTGAAATGTTTTTCACGCCCTTGCGTGTTTTTTGTGTCGGTCGTGTTTTTAATTACCCGCTTGTGAGAAGGGTTTGTTTTTGCTAACATATTTCATACCTATTTATTTCTAAATTATAAGTAGCTTTTGTTTTGTAGTGACAACAGAGTAGTTGAGCTAGTTGCCAATACAAGCATCACACATTTCAATTTAGGGTCAGTTCACACCGAGACGCGACGCGGCGCGACGCTGCGCGCACATTTTTCATAGAGCGACTCAGAATATACTTTATTCACTACACGAAAAGATACACATTACATTGTGAGAATTCAGATTACGTTGCACCACGCAGCACTGCGCCTCGAGGTGCCTCGCGGCGTAGCGCGACGTATCGTGACGCAGCGGTGCATCGCCGGTCAGCGAGGCGTCGTCCTGCTACGATTTTAAGATGCGCCTCGCGACGTTGCGATGCGTCTCGCGACGACGCGCGGCGTAGCGCGAAATCATTGGCCTCTTTGAGTATCGTCGCGTCGCGTCGCGTCTCGGTGTGAATTGACCCTTACTCAGTTCAGTAGCCTGCTTTTGAACTTGCCAACTCGCCGTTCGCTCAATCTAAACGAGGCAACGTCAAAAAAAGCGTTTAAATTGACCTTTGCCTAATAGTGGAATCATAATGTGCGTTTTATACAGTTCAAAATCGAATCAATAAATGCTAATAAATATTTTTCATTTATTCCTATTTTGATGATTTCGGAAAAATCATCAAAACCAAATTCATAAAACACAAATATCTGACAACCGTCTCGCCCAATCGCATTCCGGTTCCAACCGACCAATTAAAACCACTGAAGAGTATTGAACCGATAAACCATCTCGAAACATTCACATATCGCTGCACTGTTATGTCAACACATTGGACTATGAAGCACCGTTAGCAACGTAACGTACCGTTGGCAATAAAAACTGAACTTTATGAGAAAAAGTTTGACTTTATGACAGACTAGCAGCGCCCCGCGGTTTTACCCGCGTTGTGTCCATTCCTGTGGGAATTTCGGGATGAAAAATAGCCTATGTTACTCGTGGATAATGTAGCTTTCGAATGGTGAAAGAATTTTTAAAAACGGTCCAGTAGTTTTTGAGCCTATTCATTACAACCAAACAAACAAAGTTTTCCTCTTTATAATATTAGTGTAAAAGATAAACGTGTAGATTTAATGGGCGTGTCCATTGAAGCGGTGCGGAGTTCAACTGACCAATCACAGCGCATTACGAAAAGATTTTGACAAATTTGATAGTTCCTTAGAGCCTGATTCATAAACCCTTATTAACAGCATTTTATCTATCAAATGGTTTGTCCCTTTCCGACACATGCTTTTCTTCAAAGAGCGAAAGAGACAAAACACTACAGTGTTTTAGTTAAATAATGTTTATGAATAAGGCGGGTGTTTCAAAAGTTTAAAAAGGGTTGATGAATAGTTTAGTTGGAAGGAAATTATGTTTTATAATTCTGCCCATTTATTTATATCAAAGTCCGATTATACAATAAATTCTAAGCGATATTCGTTTTCTGTATTTTTGTTTTGCCAGCAGTACATACCACGTCGATGATACTCGTCTCACGTAATATTACGTGAGGCGCAGGAATGATGGTTTGATTTTAATATTTTGGCGAAGAATAATACAGAAATAATAAAGCTGAGAAGATATTGCCTACCGTCTCGTTGATTTGACATCATTTTAAAATAGGCCAGAAAATTACTATTGGTATTCACCAATTATAGCACAGCTCTGGGGAAAAATAACCTTATTTTATAAAGCCACAAAGAGCTATGTTCAGTAAAAAGTTAGGTCTATTACATCGAAACTTAACTAATTTTCGAGAGATTTCACGAAAATTGCACTTTTGACAGATTTCTGGACCTCACGTCTCAGTGCTGCCGCCTAGTGGGTGACAATTCAGAAAACTCTCATTGACGTAACTTTTCATACATTTCACGTCTCCGAGTGACGGCGCTACATGAAAACAAAAACCTCTTTTCCGTATTTTTTCACAGCTCATCCAACGAGGTGGCATCGCGTGTGTGTAACCTCCATGTAAGTAAAGACTCATACATAATATGACACTCAAAATACAAGATAATTCGTTGTAACTACATAATGCAACATAATGCGTTGTAATTCGTGTAATAACAAGATTCGCATCGACTGTTTGACATTCATTCAGATGAAATGTAATTCTGAGTGATGTTAATTGTGTACTGAAGTCACGAGTTTTTCGAAAAAACAGATAAATTCTTTGAAGTATTTTTCAGTAGGCAGTTATATTAAAATGTGTTATTCGACGTTACGCCCTCACGATTGACGAGCCATTGTTTAAGTAAATTTGAATAATTTAAAAAGTAAAACATTCGAAACTCAAAATAAATATAAAATACTTACATAGGTTATTAAAAAAAGGTTTTATTATTCTTCATACAAACTCGGACTCAAACACGGGTTAGAAGCAAAAATAACCACAAACAACAGACGCCCGCGTAATTGTATGATTATTATGTTTTTGCTCAACTCGGCACGCTCACACATTCCCCACATTAACCAGTTAAAACAGCATAAAAAATAATACCTATATTAAAAATAAAAATAGCAACTGGTATTATGGAAATATCATGAGACTTTTAAACAAAATGCCTGGCCGTCCTCGCAGCGCCGGCCCGTGGTTACTTAAGAATTAATCCTCTAGGAATAATGGAGAAAACACATATTTTTGTGAGCGTTGAATATGTTATTTACGTTGAAGGGTGTTATTATGTTCCATTTACGCGTTTTGCTGTTTTTATAGTGAAACAAAACCTTGAATATTTTAGTAGAGTGTGAAGCTCAAATAACAAGACAATATGAGAGCTACGAGTATGTTCATGTCTTTTATTTGATGACTTTTATCTGTCCGCATATTTCTACCTACGCAAAAGCAGCTTTGGACAAATTTCAATGCCATTTCTCTTACAATTTATAACTACTACTTGTCATAAAAAAGGTCATAAAATTGGGAATGCTGGGTACTCAACTTTAACTTAATATAATATCTATATTTATTTTCAAACTAAACTTAGAAAATTGAGGACGCACATAACAATAATAGGTGATTAAGTTGATTTTATGCATTTTTAGATACGTAGTGATAAGCAAAATGGCGTCAACAATAAAAACAAATGCCTGTAACCGTGACATAACATGTTACGACAGCCTTACGACTTACGAGCTATCAGATGAATCACGACAAGTTATCATAAATACTACTCGTATGGTAAATAATCGCAATTCATTGAAAAATACATTCTTTAAAATTACACCCCATTCGCGCCATAAATCCATGCACTGGCATAGACAAGCAACATGGGCGCCGATTCTACATTGTCTCTGGCCCACATCAGATTTTTTTTATAAAACACCTTGACTTGCGCAGACTCTACTAATCTTTTGTTAGGCTGTCTTCCTTACTATCGTCTAACCTATAAAGGAGCGTACACTAGACACGAGACATCTGACAACTTTTTGTCTGTTACACTTAAAAATTGTTCTTATTACTGTAGCTAGACAAAAGTCAATCCAAAGACTGTCTGGACTATGCAGGGGTTCATTTACATACATCAGTCTATATAGATAAGTCTGGCACTACAGATATGACTACCTTTTCTTAGACAAGAGATTCCTTTTCTTACTAACATGCTTCGATTTTTGTGACAACGACCTACCCTGTATGTATAGTCTGCGATAGTATTTTGTTATTAAATAAAGTGTATTCTGGAGTTGGCGATGACAATCGGAGTCCGGTCTCCCGCAGTTTTATTAGACAGTTCATGATGTTTATGTGGCCTGGGAGCCATTATGCAAGAACTTTGCCGTGTTCGGTTTTGTATAAAACTTAGCTGGAATTCAAGAAGGTATGATAAGCAAATAAGTTAGTATTTTTTAAATATTTATTACATTCTGTATTCTAAGTACCATATATATTTTTTAATATTTATTCCATTCTGTTATTCTATTTTTAATTTTCAAATGTCATTAGCCGCGTACCCACCTAGCGCACGGGCTCGCGAGCCATGGCTTGCGAGCCAGCCATCATAAGTCGTGTATATTCAGCTGCAGCTATTTTCCTAGCTTCGTGCGCGAGCCAAAACATAACCGTACCCACCTAACACACAGCGCTCACCGAGGCACCTTTGAGCGCGTCAAGTTTACCGACAACAGATGGCTCGGGGCCGAGCCGTGCTCAGCCGAGCAAACGCGCGCCCGAGGCAGCCCGAGGCACGTCCACACCAGCCGAGCATTTGGCTCGCGAGCCATGGCTCGCGAGCCTGTGCGCTAGGTGGGTACGGTTATGTTTTGGCTCGCGCGCGAAGCTAGGAAAATAGCTGCAGCTGAATATACACGACTTATGATGGCTCAGCCTGCCTCGCGAGGCGGCCTCGTGTAAATTGAACAAAACTACTGAGGCTGGCTCGCGAGCCACGGCTCGCGAGCCTGTGCGCTAGGTGGGTACGCGGCTAATGAAGAATGGATACCTTTTACAACAAATAAAAAATAACGTACCTAGTTCACCTAGTACCTAGTTGTTTTTGCATTAGGTTTTTTTGCATTTTGGTACCGAGTGTATCGGCGAATAGCGAGTTGGCGAGTCAAATAGAACGCGAATGAGCAAGTACCTTGATATGTGTGATGTGAGCATCATGTTCTATTGAGCTCACAGCTCAAATTGCTTAATCTAACAACTTTTCCCTTTCTAATGATTTTACTAAATGCATTGTATCATGGTCCAATATATGTTGGTCCATGATAGTTTGTTCAAACTCATACCTCAAGCTACGCTAGTTAAGGTCACCACCACTACTGTTTGCTCCGCCCGTTAATGGACTACTCAAACAAACCTCATTTATCGACGAGCAGGCCTTCATAGATCGACATTGAGCGTAATTCGTTCAAATCTGAAACAAATGAACATTTTGTTAGATCTTTTGGTCGAATTATGTTTGTTACAGTTAATTATTGTTAATACAGTAAATACGCCTCATAACTCGTTGACGACAAGCTCGTTGGCACAGTGGCAGTGAGAGCGCTTACTGTGTCGGGTGTTGCGGGTTCGATTCCGGCCCGGAGTCAACAATATGTGCAGACATAGTTGTTGGCGACGACGCGACGTCTGGGTGTCTTTATTATATATCCTTATAAAGTATTTGTATATGTATGTATATGTATTAATTAGTTAGATTCCATAATAAAAGCCTAGAGCTTAGTTTGGGTCTAATTAACCTTGTGTGAATTTGTCCGGGTATATTATATTATAACTAGTCAACACTAGTTCAGATGATATACTCGTAATATGTCTTTTGATTGCACCATACAACAATGATTTCGTGGTGATTACGCCTTATACTTATACATATACAATACTTATCTAGGTTTAATGTACAGATTCTATAAGTTAAGATATGGGCCTTTAACCTGCAGTGACAAAGACATTGATATTATATTATCACAAGGACATAGACATAGGTATTTATATAGATAGTATAAGATACTAGCCGTGTCCCATACATACATACATACATACATACATACATACATACATACATACATACATACATACATACATACATACATACATACATACATACATACATACATACATACATACATACATACATACATACATACATACATACATCCTCTCAAACTTTCGGATTTATAATATTGGTAGGACTTGCGGAGTGGCTAATACTTCACCGTGAGTGTTGCCACTTAAAAAATATTTGCTTCAAACATGGAATAATAAACCTCCTTACGCATCAAGTTTAAATTACTTTCACCCTTTCCTGGACTTAAAGGATACTCAATGTGACTCCTTTGACTTTGGTCAGCCGGTTTCAACACTCCCTAATAACGTGCAATACTGTACTTTAAGTAAAAACTGATAAAGTTCATAATGGTATGTAATTTATTTTATTAACGAAAGTGATCGGCAACCTTGAATAAAACCTCTTTTGTTTAAACTTGTTTTGTTTTTTTGTTTGGGCTTGCGTTACGATATAGGTATTTGTTATTAAATATTTTTTTAACATAGTGTTCCCCGCTGTCTCACCTGTAGCGTACTTATTCCTGTAAGAGTTTCTGTGTAAAAATTGACCTATAGCTACGTCCGTCGACAAAGTCTCCAATGCCTATTATATGCCAATCATTATCGAGACAAATATTTGCCAAAATATAAAAAAATCGGTTCAGTAGATTGGTCGTAAAGCGGACAGACTTACAGACAAATACAAGCTACGTTGACCTCGGATTTGAATGCAAGAATAATATTTCATACTAGCGGCGCCCCGCGGTTTTACCCGCGCTGTGCCCGTTCCCGTGGGAATTTCGGGATAAAAAAATAGCCTATAACCTTCCCGTTGAATGTAGTTATCCATTACAAAAAGAATTATTCAAATCGGTTCAGTAGTTTCTGAGATTAGCGCGTTTAAACAAACAAACAAACAAACAAACAAACAAACAAAACAAACTCTTCAGCTTTATAATATTAGTATAGATCTATGGTTTAAACCTCGCTGTTAACAAAAGAACTTTAATATAAACATTTAAAACTATCATAAAGTTTGCAATAATTCTATAAAAAACCATAGATGATTTCTAGTCTTTTTACTCTGATCACTAAAAGGCGGTTAAACCATTAGTGCTCTAAACACTTTAATCCCATTACTACCACAAGTTCCGTGTGGCATAACCTCTTCCCACGTAGTCGGGTAACTTGTCAAACATGGCAGGACCAGTCGCTATGTATGGACTCAAGTTTCATAATTACGAAAAGGCTGTATGTGTTTAAATGGATTGCTCAACGTTTGATTTGATGACGATGAGAGCCAATGTGTTACCATACTTTTTAAACTTACATGATTCTAAATGAAACGGGTCTGTATCGCGTTAGAATATGTAACGTATTTACTAAAATATGTACTTGATGTAATCCGCTCGAAACGTATTTTAATACGGCTTTTGCTTAAGCAAAACATCTTCCCCATAAATAAATCTGTCGGCTAGTATTAGCCGCATATAAATCCGTTCAGTAGTATTTGACAAGAGCTTGAACCAACAAACGCGGCCAACGTATTCTTTAACTCCTTTTGGGACTACGACTGACTCTTCTCTACTAACACCTGAATACCTCATGTGAAACGCAACCCTAACTACCGCGCTCAGAGTCATCCAATAAAGGGCACTTAATTAACTGACGTAATTGTTCATACATTACATATGTCAAAGTCACTCCTACGGAACACAGACGAGACAGGGGCTCAAATCAAGAAGTGTACAAAAGACGTTAACCAAACGGTTACCCCAGTTATGCCTATTACATAGCAACGCACTGCATAATGTTTGTTATACTGTGTCGCCGGTAACTGTACTGGTGATGTATACGGTACCTGGAAGTCGTGTCTAACTTGCCACCACTATACTCATTGTTTAGTACTGTCGACTCGGTTGGAACTGGTTGCAATATGGTGTAAATACTGAGGGTTGATTGGTGGAACATTTGACATTGGAATTCCCACCAATCAAGATGCAGTATTTTATCATAACGTGTCTTGACGCATCCAATCACGATGTGGTACAGGCTATATAAGCTTACATTTAGGAAGCTGACGCCAGTACTCAGAGACGTGCTTCTTATTAATGAGATATTTTCACATTATTATTTCAGCAATTAATAAAAAACTGCTCAATATTTAAACTTCGTTATTACTTCACCGTTACATTAACCCTAATATGTAATAAGAAAATGCTAATTATAGGAACAAATGGCAAAGCTTGAATCGGTTTCCCCGACAAGAGCTCAACTCAAAGTTTTATGATGACAGTTATGACTACAAAGAAGAGAGTCTCCCATAAAAGAGGTCGGTCGCCAAAACCGCTGACTGTACATAGGAAAGCAATTGTTTTATTTAGCACTATTTACACGGTGAAAGGCGAATACCACTGGGAAATCTACCTTATATGGTTCATAATAGAGCTCTAGTTAGATTAACTGTAGGTTTTATAACGATTTGAACGATCCTTGTGTAAGGTTTCTCGCTCACTGAGGTTATCAGCATGCAGTACAGAAAAGAGGTTTGATATGGCCGGTTCTAATAACCTAGATATATACGTAGCAAATACAATTTTTAGATATTTTATCATTTAACTGCTTGAAAAGTTTACCTTTGTTAAATACCTTATTCATAAACAGCATTTTAGCTATGAAATGGTTTATCCCTTTCCGACAAAAGATATTTGCCAAAGAACAAAAGAGATAACACACTTTATATCAGGGTTTTACATAGTTTATGAATAAAGCGTCTTTTTGCCACTTAAAAGACAATAAAATGCGTGGAAATCAAAGCTAAAAGAAAGTATCTGCGTTAACAAATGTTACGAAATAATTCCCAAGCTGCATATCTCACGTTCTCAGTGTAATTGCATTCGTTCATCAACTTCTTACTGATTATTGTTTCCAATGAAAGTTGCAGTGAGAACGCCTTTCACTGCGTACTGAACTGGGGGCAAAGTTTGAATAAGACCATAGAGAATATTGTCTATTCTGGTAATAGAGAAACGACCATAGAGGATATTGTTTAGGATTTTCTGGTAATACAGAAAATACCATAGAGGATATTTTTGAGGATATTCTAATCATAGAGAATATTCTCTAGGTGGTAGGAATTCATCTAGCTCTGAAAGCTCACTAGAGCAGTGTTTCATTGGGGGTGCGATTGTAAAAGCGAGCTTAATTATAATCACTAGTCCATTTTGTACAAGAGTAAATGACTTATTATATTTTCATTTAAAAAAATAGTAGTTTGAAAATTAGTGTCATTGCTAGTAATCAACTACTTTATGATACTTATTTCCAAAATGCAGAATATTGCCAACTTTTCAAAGGTAATTCAACCTTTTTGCTCCGTATTTGTTTATGTTAAATAAACGTTTTTCTGTCTGTCTGTATATGGTTCGCATGTAACGCCGGTGTCTCAGTGAGAACATCAGGAAGCTGAACTAGTCTAACTTGTTCTGATCGAGTCTAGCGTTTAGGAATGTGCCTAGAATACTAGTTACGTCTAGGTATAGCATTAGGTTACCTACAATCATTGTTACGTGAAGGTAGGAACTTTATATCTATGCTTCTTAGGTTATTCCATTCACACTAAATATCTAAAGAATTTTAAGTCCTACATAACTATAAGATTTCCTTTTTTGACGTATGTCTATAATAGCTTCGATCAATTAAGTAGGTAATAGAGTATATTATATAACTCTTGAACTTTGTCTGCCTACATAAATCATTAATTTCCAAAGTACCAAAACATAAAATAAATTGCTTAATTCCAATTCACATCAACTCCAAAGTTAACGCCACAAAAAACAGACCACAACTCATTCGAATTACGAAACATTAAACATAGACAAAAAAGGGCAAACAATATTATAAACTGACATTTATAATGTTACCATAACTAATACTTTAGTTTTTTGTTAGTGTATAGCAGTATAGCTTATTTGGCTGAAATAAGATTAATCTTTAACTAAATTAAGTTATAACCCGTGTATATGGAAAAGATGTTTGTTACTACTTATCTACGTGGTTTATTAAAACCGATTTCAAACGGTGATGAATAGCTAAGAAACTTTTTAACAAATTTAAAAAAGTGATAGCACAGCTGTCTAAATCCAGTATACAAGACTTAACTTTAATCTATCACACATTGTATTGTTTACGTGAAGCTCGGTGAAATTATGAGTTTCTTGCTTACATTTCGCATCTATGAATCCATTGTTTGTACCCAAATCATTAGTTATTTAGAAACTATGTAACGTACACATTGTTATACAACAGAAGTGTCAGTGGGTGGATACGGCAAATCAAACTGCCTTACAACATGGTGGTTTAAAATGGAAGAGAAAGCGTGTTGATACATTTACACCATAGGTACATTATTAGATAACGTTTAAAGACAATAATGGCCCCCAAATATTACCTACTCATTTATTAAATCTTAGTATGTCCGTGCTACGGCTAGTACCCTAGTCGGTAAACCATAATAATCTAGGTATGCTTTCTTTAGTCATACAAATCGCTAGCATCCCACACTTTGCGGTCACACACACCCAATCGGTGTCACGGTCATATTGACAGTTCATTTGACAGGCGTGACTATTATGTAAAATGTATGACTACATACACATAGGTATTTGTTGTGTTTTTGTTCGAGTAAGTCTAAGTACCTACATAGTTAAATACTGATTTATGGGGAGGTATGATATTATTCAACCCCAAGAAAAATTTGGTATTAGACTTATTAGCTTGCAGCCTTGCATCCCCAGCCCGAGTGTAAGAATTAAATGGAGATAAATAGACTCCACAAATGAAGAAATAGACTTCATAATATAAGCGATGACCTATAATAAAGAAAATTAAAACAGGCGGGTAAATTCAAATTTGGTACCTGGTAACACAATAAAAAATACTATCTTGTTACCTACCCTACTGTGGAAAGCTCAAATAAATCAAATAGTAATAATTAGTTATGTTCCAATTTATCAGACATAAAGTAAATTGAGAACAAATTAAAGCCAAAATTAAGAAAATAATAATACAGTGCAGTTTACGAGTCGACAGTCAACCCTTTGGTTCTTGGTCTATGGTTAACACTTCCGTTGTCATAATAAATAATCATAATTCACCTTCCTTAAAATGAAAAAAAAACAAACGAACAATAGACATAACGAATTGCTTGCTAATAAAGATTTAATTATTCCATTCTTTATTTGAACGAGTTTCACTTTTAGCTACCGGCACACAATAACAACTTGATGTATGTCATTACTCAACGAACAATATTCAGTACAGGATCTTTTTGATAAATTAATTATCATTTATTATAAGGACGAATACCTTGATGTCATAGACATTGTTAAGTTGAAGAAAGAAACATGACAGGTGTTTTTTAATTGATTAAAACGTTGATATGATAATGCACAGAATACATAAATTTTACCCGACTTCCAAAAAAAGAAGAAGTTCTAAATTCGTATTTGTTATGTTATAAATAAAAACAAAATTATGTTCATTTAAAAACATTTATTTAAACTCAAATGCAAATAATACTTATTTATAATAAATTCACATTAATAAAAGACATGACATAATTAATAACTCCTTAGTTATTTATCATTAATAAAGGGCCTTACCCAAGTTAATTACAGTAAAATTAAATGTCATACAATTAATTTCATAACAGAACGCAACAAACACATTCCATACATTGAGTTTGGCAATACTTATAATTTAATGCAGACTTTAAATTCGGAATTGAAAATAATTTCAATCGAGAAATATAAATTCAAAAATTAACACACCATTCTCCGTTATTTTAAACCATAGATAAAACAACACTTTTATTTCAAATACTTATATAAATTGGAATTCCATAATTCCTTATCAAATACCTTATGTTATTATAAGTGAGACTGATTGTGAAATATACTATAATGAAGTGAGCATTATTATTATAAATTTTTAACATTATATTTACATATTCAACCTCTTTGTTGAGCGAAGAAAATATAGAGTTCTCTTATGAAAAGTATGACTATTACATAGTTAGAAAATACATCATTTAAAATAAAAATCTTCACGATTTGTACTCGTAATTTACTGGTAACATTAATTTTCTTAAAACATATCTTTAGGAACTAAAAATACCAAATGCAGTCGACTTTATATGCAGAAATAGTACAAATGGGTTGTCCTGTAGAATCTATTCCACATAAATAAGACAAAAATACCTAAGTTTCTATGAATTATCAATTCTATATTCAAATCTGTGGTTTATTTAGTGAGGTGACATTTAACATCTGTGGTGTATAACGAATATGTATATATTATCTATGACAAAAGAGAACTGGAGAGTGAACTTTAAGTTCGGAACAGCTGCGCCAGATCAAAGTCTTTCAGGTTGATAAGGCCAGTGTGACCGTTGATCATACAATAGTACTCCGCCCCTACAATGTACGCGAGCACCATAGCTCCCACTATACTGCCAAGAGACGTAGACTTTGGCAGCAATATTCCTGTAGCTATGAGCAACCCGATGTATGTCATGTACCTTGAAAAAAATAATTATGATCATAATCTGTGCCACTGAAAGCATAGAGTAGAAAATTGTACAGATTTTAATCTGTAACACTACATATACTACAATTTTTTATAAGCTGTTGTAACTGTTATATAACAGCCTCCATGGTCTAGTGGTTTGAGCGCTCGGCTCACGATCCGGAGGTTCCGGGTTCGATTCCCGGTGGGGATATCTCACAAAAATCACTTTGTGAGACTGTCCTCAGTTTGGTTAGGGCATTGCAGGCTGAATCACCTGATTGCCCGAAAAGTAAGATGATTCCGTGCTTCGGAGGGCACGTTAAGCCGTCGGTCCCGGTTACTTTCTACGGATAGTAGTCGTTACATGAGCCATGTCAGAGGCCTTTGGCGGCTCTATAACTCTGACACCAGGATTGGTCAAGTTGACCATCCACTCGATAAGAAGAAGAAGACTGTTATATAAGTAAATATTGCTCAAGTACAAAGATTAATTGTTTGTTAGAATTGAGTAATAACAATTAAATGAATATAATTGTTGTTATTCAGAAATAAATAGGTTAGGCATGAGTTATATAACTTACTATAGACTATAGACATATCTGTGTCATAGATAAGTAGACTTATATAATTTATGTGCCATTAAAAATACTAAATATTTATTGGTGGAAATGCAGACATTCCATCAATCAATAATATAATTTATGATATTATGCGTTATGTATCATATTCAAAAGAAATTGGAAATAAACTTAGTACCTGTTGAAAATGGTGACAACATTACATAATTAAAAGAAGATGTGAATGAAATAGTCATTGGAAGTAAATGAATATTACTTATAATATACTTGATATTGTTGAAATCATTACATGTATGAAAATATTTGTGACTAGCAGCGCCCCGCGGTTTTACGCGCGTTATGCCTGTTCCCGTGGGAATTTCGAGATGAATAGCCTATAACCTTCCCGTTGAATGTGGTTATCTATTACAAAAAGAATTATTCAAATCGGACTGATAATTCTCGAGATTACCTCGAACATACAAACTTAAAAAAATTACCCGTTGATAATATTAGTAGGTATAGATAATGGAAATAATTGATAAATAGATATTTTTGTTCATGTTATACAAACAGCCCCATCACCAATTAAAATAACATCAAATTTACCTATCCACAAGTAATCTGGTAGCAAACAATTAGAGCTCTTCGTTTCTGTAAGAAATTCATTGTTAAATGTTAATAAAAAATTAAAAGAAAACTCTAAATATCTATAAACATTTACAATATATACTTTTACAGGAAATACCTATACATGACTGATATGACTAGCAATTTATAATGTTTATAGATATTTTTTAAGTTAACTAAAAAACAAAACAAAAGTAATTAAAAAATGCCATTCAAAATCAAATTCAAAATAAAAATCGTAAGTAATTTTAGAATAAAAAATGTGATACTTAAACCAAATTGAAATTAACTCATATTATTATATTGACTGACAAACATTATTCAACAACAATAAACTAATTACCTGGAAGTAGTAAGCTTCTCCGACTGGTCCTCATCCTCCCGCTCAGCGATACAGAACTCCCCTTTCCTCAAGTACCCTTTAGCACACTTCCGGCACATATCTGGCCCGTCCCCATGACACCTATTACAAGACTTATCACACTTCATACAAGTGTACGACCCGATAGAGTTCAGACAAAATTCATCCCTCTTACATTTGGTTAAGTCATCACATTCATTGACATCTAGACAACCCTCGTCTGAGTCAAAGGTGAATCCCGGCTGGCATGCGACACAGTCTTTATGGGTCCCGGCTCGGCAACCTCCCAGACAAGACTGATGGCATTGAGAACACTCCATCTTACCATTGGGTTGTGTTAAGTAATATCCTATATCACACAAGTCACAGTCTTTACCAGAATATCCTTTGTTGCAGAGACATGTGCCGTTGCCTTTCCTAGTGCCATCTCCCCGACATTTCCCGTTGCCGCTACACAGGTTCTCATGATCACCTGGGCAAGGAGTACAGTCTTTACCATAGTGGTGTTTTGGGCAACATACTTGTAGTTTGTCAATACAAATGTAGGAGTACAAATCGGCCGATTCATCTGGGTCCTGAGCCCACCATTCCTCTATAAACTCTTCAGCCTTTTCAGCCATGTGGTGGCATTGCACAGAGTTCGTCTCACCTCTACATACACCCTCCTGTATATCAATAAGACGCATTTCACTGCGTTTGTATGACTTCTTTAGTTTTTCCTCCTCCCATGCGGTGTCGCCGCCTTCATACTTCCCTCTGGCCGTCCTCTCCAGGCCATTGTGGAAGGATTCGATGAATATCTTACAGGCTACACAGTCCCCCACTGCTTTCAGCTGGGACAATATTCCCGGGTTGATGATCGGTGGTTGAACATCGCACGAAATAAGTGGCAATACAATCACGCCTATTAGCACTATAAAGGCTTCGATTCTATGTTCCCTCATTGTTGTTACACCCTGAAAATAATTATCTTCCATTAAACACACTTATATTAAAGGTTTTCATTCATAAATCTCCTTAAAACTGTAAAAATATTGTAAACAATTGACGTGTGATTACCTCTATTGATCGGAGACTATTCTCGAAACACTTCTTATATTTATAACTCAGAATCTCTTTAAAACGTTGTTAATTAGATTTAAAATGTAAATGAATGTATTTTTTCTTCCTTTCGAAGTAATAAAGTAGAAATAAACTGACGTGTTACATTCCGACTCGCCGTAGTTTTTTGACGTTTATCCGCTCAGCTGTTGAGTTTGACATAGCATACCGCCATTTTTTGCGTTCCGTTCTACGAACGAATATAATTATCAGGTTTTTGCTTCTTTTAGAATTTACTAAACTAATGGTATTCATTTTCAGTCCTTAATTTAAACCAAATTTAGGAAAGATTTGTGGTAAATTAACGAACATTTAGAAATAATATTATTTCAATGTCTTTCCATATTTTCATCCTACGTAGCCGCCTACCTGACTTTTACGCTGGTGGCCGTGGGATGTTTCTTGTTGTTGACCTTTTAGCATTACCACCCAATACCGAATTGGAACCTTGTGATTTTATTCATTGGGAAAAAAAACTTACCTACCTATTTTAAAATTAATGAATGAAATTTGAATCTTATTGTTTCCGTCGATCTTTTCTATGTTTTTAGATAATCATTAATAAAGTTACAAATAGCCCTTGTACTTTGACGGAGCAACATTAATAATTCAACGTTGCTACTAAGTATAAGTTCAAAAACCCAATCAATCTCGAATAAACGTGTCTCATACGTAATTACCTGCACATAGACGATGATACTTGCATAATAGCTTCCTGCTTTCACCTCACTAAGTCTGTTCCTCACACAAAGTTAGGTTTGCGTGTGACAAAAAGGCGGAACTACACCCAACAAGTGAATTTTTACTCGCGTAAGATACTCGGTGCAAGTTTTAAGTGAAAATGTAAAATGGTCCACAGACAATAGACTTGCCTCGCACGAGTAACAATGAATGTGTGACAATTTTAATAGATGGAAAATTAAGCGATGTTATTAAATGTGTAATAAACGGATTTACTGTTACAGTTTTATCGCTTGTTTAAAAAGGTTACTCAGAGAACCTTCACTTTGCACATAAATACTCATATCTTGGACTTTGATGGTACAAGATGAATAACTCAGAATAGAAAATTAGCAGAAATAGTTCTAAGTACCTTCTAAAACTAGATTTTTTACCTTTCAATTTTATTACTACAGAAAAACTGACCTATGCCACCAATAAGCTAGAGCCTAACCAAATGCAAAAAAGTTGACTTCTAAGTCAGTAGAGATAAATAAATAAAACCTTAATAAAAAAAGATTTCGCTCACTACCATTGAATTACTAAGATCAAGATTAAGAAAATGATCAGCTAAAATTCCTTTGTCAACAGGAATCCACGGGATCGATCGCATCGACTTTATCAAGATGTAAGCTTGGACGTCGAGGTAGCATTGTGCGTTTGCGCATAGTCATCGGAGGCTATTCGGGAATCACTTTATCAGATCGTGGGGTTATTATCAAGACGGATTGCTTTTATTAAGATCAAATGATGCGTAAGTATAATAATTATTCTTTTGCTTTATTTGTGGTTATTGATTTTGTTTGGACGTGTGTTCTGTTGTCTGTAGAACCTTTGTTGAATTGAGCTGTGTGGGTTCAATGAAAATAATAGTTGCTAATACATAGGTGAGGAGCGAGTCCTCCTCACTGTACTGATATCTTCAGTAAGATGAGAGGCCTTTGCCCAGCAATGGGACATTACAGGCTAATACTTTAGTTTTAACACATAAGTGAACCATACCTTATCGTTTGCTGAAGTTTGTAAGTTTGTACGTAGATGATAGAAGATATGGAATAAGTAACATTAAATACCTATATAGCTGTTCAAAGTTAACGAAATCCCATAGTAAGATTGCAAATCAGTCCAACTTTTACCAGTCAACGTCCTAAACCCATAAAAATACGAAAACTTCATAATCTTGAATACACGAAACGTGCCAAAAAAGGACTTTAAAAACAATAAACTTGAATTTATGTTCGTTCTTGAGTCACCTGAACTGACGTCATGGTTGCAAATACCAGTCGGGCGGAGGCCTTGTCGCAGCCCACCACGACATTACGACAAGTCTTGATCGCCAGTCGCCAGCCACTAATACATAACATATACCTACAAATTCGTGAATGTATTGTTGTTCCTCGTCACACAAGGCTGTTGAGATTAGTATGACAAATTGTTTGTTCAAAATGAAATCGAAAATGCCTTTGAAAATCTAATTTCAATGTTTAACCTCTGTGGTTTGAAAAAGGAATTTATGTTTAAAGTAAACATTGATTTGCTTAAAATATGGTAAATAGGTACCTATCCCGTAAATAAAGTATTGGAGATTCGCTTATGTTATGCCATTGGTCACACAAACAACATAAATTAATGAGACGCAGACAAAACTTGTCTAAGGTGATTTAATAATAAAATCTTGAAATTATATATTTAATACCAATTTAACTAGGTAACTATTTATGCAATGATCTCTAGCCATTTTAACATTATAAAGGTATTTAAATAATTCTCGGAAATTGACTATTTTTTTCGTTAATTATACGTTCTACAAAATTGTCAAATGTAGGTCTAAAGGTCTATTCACATTATTCCAATATGTGAGACGTTCAATTTTGATTATTAAGCCACATATTAACCCGGGTCACTCCTGCCTTATACACTGCGAAACCAGCTTCTCGGTTTAAATAGGCACTCTCAATTTAGTTTCTCAAGATGATGTTGTTACAGAAAATGTGTTTAAATAAACATCAAAGTTTCAATACACATGGAACGTAAAATGAAATGGAATTAAATATCCGGTTCCTTTATCACCAAAGATTATTACCAATAAATTCCCGCCAATATTTGCAAAACGGTTTTATTTAGCGCTTAGCTTAGGTGGAGGTAGTGGTGGAAGGTGCAATGAGTGGGCGTTATGGTTCGCCCACACTAAACAAGCACGCTTTACCTTCGAACGTAACGTTGCGTAACGCAAGGTGTTTAGTCTGTATCTGACACACTTTTTTAAAATAATGTACTTAATTCGATTTTAAGAGGTCCTAATAATTTAATACTTATCATAAAAATATCATCAATTTTATCGCGGACGCATCAGATGACACCTTATTACCAACAAAAGTGAAGACAAAGTGACAAATTGATCGATTTTTACGGTAATATTTCAAAAGTTAATTTAAAAATGTTTAAAAAAGATTGATTGGAGGGAAGGGAAGACCATACAGTTTCTTTTTTCAAAATCCTGTGTTGCCACGTTAAAATTTATTCCCTTAATCCGGGAGTCCGTAAAAAGAAGTTGGACAATAATACGAGTACTTAGTTAACGTTAAGTTGTAAGTTATGGCAGGTTTTTAAAATAAGTATGTATGTTTTACGACTTTCAATAGTCAACGTTTAGATAAAATAGTAGATCTTAGCCCATACAAGATATTACCATCCTGTAGGAGTCACCTTGTTTTCGGGTTTCAAGTTAAAAAAAAGTTAAGTATACATATTAGATAACTGTCGTTGACAAGAAAACATCACTTTAGTTATAACTTACTAATATCATCACGTACAAACATCCTGCGCGATGCGTTCATACTAACTCCATAAAAAAGTCCACGGCTAATCGACGGTCATCGCTCTCTAGCTCTTTCTTAAAAATATATTTTATTATTACTGGCTGACGCTTACGGGAAAGACAAGTTCCATGTCAAGCTCGTTTCGCTATGTGTACACAAGTGTTCGCCTGTATATTGCCTAATTCGGAGCGACCGTTCGTACATTGTATAATTTTGTACACTTTTGTTCTACTTTTTTGTGAAACGTCTGGAGGCTACATTTGTACACAAATCAAAGGGATCGACGTGTACAGCGTCCCTGTGTTATTTGCCTAAGTGGCGTAGGATAACAAGTTGAAAGAACCGCCTGGAGCGACCGATGCCTTTGTCTGCTCTCTGAAACACGGCCACGACACCTCGGGGCTAACTTTAAAACGTGATCTAATCCATGTTCACGATAACCACGGTACATTCACCAGCGATATATTGCCTAACGAGTACATAGGAACTGACTAGATAACAAAAATGGTCATAGACTAAAGTTTTTACGACCATTTAGTGTTATTTGCTGCGGTTTACTACATAAGTTGACTTCGGCATGTAGTTAATATTTTATGAGATTAATCATACGGTCTTAGCTAAGTATTGGATTTTACTCATTAACTGACCATTCAGGTCAGATAATTTGTAATGGTCCCTAAAAAATGAGTTGGTTTAAACAACATTCCATAACTGCTGTGTCCCCAAAAAGGGTGCTTACTCAACCATAGCAGAACAAATTATCTTTTTACCAGCAAAAAGTTTTGCTACCACAATAATATCGTTCAGTGTTGCCCTACGCAACATTACCCACAATACAGATTATCTTGTACATGTTCTGAAGAAGGTTTGTGGTATGTTTGCGGTCGCGAAAAACGACACAGGACCTAAGGAAAAAAGGAAACAACTCTACGTCTTGCTAAGTATACATTTTATCGGTAACTGCGGCATATCTCCTACGACGTGACTATTTAAGCGTTTAATGATGCAAAAAACTAATTACATATGGGTAAAGACGCGACTGGATCTAAAAATACTTGATAGAATACGCCTAGTTATTTTGCATTAACACTATTAGCATTAGAAAAACGTATTAAATATTATATATCAATCATGGAAGTTGGCAATCGGACACCCTTAAGGTGACATTCGCTTGCAGAGGGTGCTCAAACGTACTTAACCCCCACAAACACAAGGTCTCGCTTCATATAATTTCATGTTGTTATTACTACGTATATTAGTTACAAAGTACTTGCCCACAAATTTTGTAACAAATGGCTATACAAGTTCCATGCACATTGTTAGCTCTTCAATACCTGCATCTATTCCACTCCATAATAGTTACAGTACTTGGTAGATAATTGTTTTGCACGCGTCTAATACGGCTGTTAGATAATTGCTCACATTTTTTGCAAGTATCCAGGACTATTTATAAAAGGCATGTAGTCAACCTAATGCTAACGGTTAGGACCCTATATAAAGTACTAGAGCAGAGATCTCCTCGTGTTATCAGTTGGATTCAGATAATATATCGTCAATAAATTAGACGGTGTTATTACATGAGAATTACTGCGTTTTTCATTTATTTTGATGTAAGAAATGTAAATTAATTGATTTCCGAAAAATTTATAGTCAACATGAAATTAATAGCGTCATACCAACTCTTAGATACACAGCACTCTGATACAGACTTGGGTTAATTCGTTATACCATCAACCACCAACTGTGTTCACTATTAAGCATCCCCAATTGCCACAAAAGTTAAAGACTCAATTAAAATCCTGTAATATTGGAAACTCATTAAAATCTTTACGATAGTGAATACGACTCCACAATTTATGTACGTCTCGTTACGAGCAGAATAAGTAAAAGTAACTAATGTAAATGTATTTCAAAATGAGACTTGTAACACAGAGATAAACTTAATTACAAATGTAAAAGTGGTATGTCTTGCCATATAATTAATTTAGGAATGGAAAATTTCATTTGCCATCTGTTTAAAACAGGAACGGTACGATTTTTTAACATTGTTAACATTGGGCCCACCTGTCATTTGGAAAAAAATGGGTAAGCAGAAAAAAAAATATGGCATCACAATTTTTTTAAATAATCGTTAGGTAGGTAGAGATAGTCTATTTAAATGTCATTAAAATTATAGCGTACTAGCAGCGCCCCGCGGTTTTACCCGCGTTGTGCCCGTTCCCGTGGGAATTTCGGGATAAAATGTAGCCTATAGCCTTCCTCGATAAATAGACTATCTAACAGTGAAAGAATTATTCAAATCGGTTCAGTAGTTTCTGAGATTAGCGCGTTTAAACAAACAAACAAACAAACAAACAAAACAAACTCTTCAGCTTTATAATATTAGTATAGATGTGTAATACATTTAATATAAGATATTAATTAAACTCGTTATGTACAAACTAGATGGCGGGATGAACTCGATACATATCTCAGCAACTGGAGGGAAGTGGCCCAGGATAGGGATGCATGGAGGGATAGGGGAGAGGCCTTTGCTCAGCAGTACAAACTACAAATAATAACAAAAACAATATAATATAATGTTTCATGTTACTATTGGCATAGACATGAGTTTTTTAAAATTATATCTATAAAATTTTCCGCGGCATTTTAGTGTTGTGCATGCATGAATTATGCACATTTCCCGCCAATTGTACCCGTTGGCCGGAGGATCTAAGAGGCGGAACTCTAAGCACATTCCGCGGTGCAAGCCTGTGAATGCTTTTGTACTTAGAATCATTCAATAGCTTAGATCTGTGGCCCTCAACCTTCAGAAAGTTTTTAATCCATTGGTTGGTGAACATTAAGTATTGTAAAATTTTGTAATTTACAATACATACTGTTCTTAAAATTCTTATTTGAAAAGTTTATAAAACATGAGGCTAAGTGCCAATTGAATTAACATTTTACATTAAAAACTCTTGCTTGAAATGGAGGTAGAGCCAACTATTTCGGAGCCTTTTTGGTAAAATTAAATAAGTATCTTATTTGCGCTAAAAATGTAATTAAAATAAAATTAACTTACGTAAAGTAATTTGGTAAATGAACAGAGTTTTATATAATATTCTTGCTTTCTGGGTAAAGGTAGATGATGAGTAAAAATGAAATTTAGGTTCGCCGTAAAAGTTTGAGAATCATGATTCTAAAACTCCATTAACAGGTCGTCCGGGCCGCGCTTAATGCTCAACTGTAGTTTCCTTGGTTTATTGTTGAGCCGACGAGATTAACAACTCTACTTGGAACCTTTTTAACAAAAACAAGTAAAAAAGTAATTAAAACTTTTTGGTTTTTTCTACTGTTTTTGTCTTCGAAATTCGAATCATTTCAACGTGTGTGATGACATCATGATATGGGTGGTTAAACTGAATAGCGTCATCACATTTAAATAAATATCTAGTTACAGCCGATGGATTTACCCGCATGGTACTCGTTCCTGAGGGATGTTTTTAGATAGAAAGTAGGATATATAGGTCCTAGGTAGATCCGTTTTACTTATATGATACTTGGAAAGCCATATATTTTTTAAAAAATAGTTTAAATCCGACCGGTAGTAGTTTTAAACATTAGTGGAATCAAACAAACACTATAATTATTTTACAGATTTGAACTCATTCTTTATGGTTTTAAGTAGACATGGTACTTACGGGTCTAGCTTGAGTCCGAGTAGTTACTCCAGAGATACTATATTTTACATTTTACCTATTAATAGTCGAAAATTACAGAGCATGACTAACTTCTTTAAATTACACTATAATCTATTTCATGTGAACATTTAGAAAGCAAATTAAACGATTCAATTGTTATTTTTTAAATTCGCGTGTAAAACGGGCTTTAAGGTCTTCATTGTTGCCATAACTGATAATTTTAAAATTAATGGAAGTTACGTTAATAATTTTCTGTAATTAACTTCTTCAATGAAGTGGGCTAGTTTGATGAAGTAGGTAACTTTAATTATTCAACTTGATTAAGTTAATAAGGTTGATAAATAATAACCCAATATATTTACTTATAATGGGGAGTGATGTAGGGTTAACTCAAATAGGTTTTTAAAAAGGTTTTTATGTAGAGATAGCATTCTTCCTAGGTAAACTAAACTATTAGCCTGTAATGTCCCACTGCTGGGCAAAGGCCTCTCATCTGACAATAGATCAGTACAGTGAGGAGGATAAGGCGTAGTCACCACGCCTGCCAAAATAATACGGGTTGGTGATCTCAAACCCGAGCCATGTTTGAAAAGTAGAAAACATGTATTCGCTCGACCCGGGAATTGGACCCGGTACCACAGTTTTTGCAGGCGAGTGTACATACCACTAGACCACCGAGACGTTTTCCTAGATAATTATTGTATTTAATTTTATAGATGGAAGGAGCTTATTGAGGAAAGATGTAAGTAGGTAGGTACCGAAAATAACGGAGTCGATTTATACTCGTAATTTGACTGTCCTTGTTCAATTAATTGTAACCCCACTCACATAGGTATATTATAATTATTACCATATCTATTTTATTAGATAACTTACAGACCACCTGATAAAGTAAACGCATTAAATTACTTGGCGCACGTGACACATATTAAAAATTCGTAAGAAATGCATAACCAGAGAGATTTAATAAGAATCTCGTTTCTGAAATTAAAATATTGTTATGTAACTGTTTTAGGCAGTTTTGGCTCGCTGGTAAACGCAGAGGTACCTACCTAAGTGTCAAGTGACGTAGCAAGTTAGACTTTAAGTTAACATTAAGTAAAGTATGTACGTCGGAGGCGAGGTCGCATGTTAAGTAATCCTGGCAACCAACCGTAACAACTAATGAATGGCTCACAAAACGATGCAAATGAACCAGCGAACTGGGTCCGACCATTTATCGATGTAAACTATCGACTAGACCACAAATACAAGACGGAAAGAAAACTTAATTACGAATATTGTAGTTTGTAAACAAACCTCTTTGCAGAGTCGTGGAGTTGGCGGGGTGTCCGTTTGGTAGAAAAAAAAACTGTCACTGTTATGAAACACTTTGTAACGGGCTCGTTAATTTACGACACTAGTAACGAGAACGCGTGCGTGGGGTCGTGCGACGTGCGCTCGCGCCGGTCGTTCCGCGCTAACTGCCGCGCTCTCACGGTGAACGTAGCGTGACCTTCCTGCCCACAAAGCCTAGCTATAGAACCTCTTTTCCTTTTTGAGACCTACCTCAAAATGAGACCTTCTAAGAAAACAATGCGAAATGTTGAATTGGCCTCTGATCCATCATCATCTCGATTATTGCTTAATAATGATGAGCTAGGTGCCTTGGCAGTTCCAGAAAATTCAGGGTTTATTTTCAGATAAAAAAACAGTCTGAACAGTTTCCACTTGCTCAAAAGAGAAACATTAAATCTATACTAATAATATAAAGAGGTATTTTTTTTTACTTTATTTGTTTGTACCTATGCAGTTCAGCTAATCTCGAGAACCACCAGTCAATATAATTGGCCAATAATAGATAGCCACATTCAACGGGAGGGTTGAAAATCCTTTCCTTTCCTACCCACAAAATAAAACATAAAAAATTAGAAAGTTCTCTTAGGTCTCTTAAAAAGAATTCCACGAATTGAGAGTAGGAGGTAATGCCTATTTGATATTGGTGAAAAAGGTGAAAATACAAACTTGCCGCATGCACTGTGGTGTTGAATCTGAGCTGCAATATTTCTCAGGAAAAAAAAATTAAATTCCCGCCTTTTTTTCCCGACTGCGGGTTTTTCCCCAAAAAGAGTTTTTCTTCCATAGATAAAAAAATATGAAATTATGTAGTATGTATGTATTCAGAATCCTTATGATAAAATCCTTGAATAACAAAAGCCTACCAACCTACCCAAAATTGAATTGAATTAAAGTTTTCAAAACAAGTCAAACTTATTTTCTATACATATGTACTGTCATAAATGAATTAGCACCTGTCATTTTAGTATTACCTAGCCATTTCCGTCAAATTCAAATAACAATTATGTTGTCACTGGTTGTCCCTGACGTCACCGTCATTCATTTTGTACAAATGACAATTGACATTGACAAATAGAGTGCATGAATGTAAGTCACAGACCAAGAAACTATATCAACTAAATGTCAGTTTTCAACAACATTTTCAGTCAGATTTTCACAATATGTGGTATTAAAATTACAAAATTTAATAACAGGACAATAAATCCTTGTAGAGTCTCTTCTTTGATCTACCACAAAATCCCCACACAATGCATAATATTAGTAAAAATCTGTTCAACATTTGTAAGTCTTCTGTAACATAACCTTTTTGGCGTTTGTTTACCTATGAACTTTGGTACCAAAAAATAATCATGTAATGTTTTCTTAGTATCTAGGGATCTGCGGAGGATAAATAGGTGTTCCATGGTTCAAAGGAGAGAGAGTTCTACTGTGGAGAATGAGCCCCCTTTTCCTAAAGAAGTGGAAACCCCTCATCCAATTCCCCTGGGTGTATTTGGCCAGGCTACCTGTCACACACATCCTCACTTGATAGATAAAAGGCATTTGACGGCTGGAATCTCACAGGAAGAGTACCAGCAAAGGAGAGATACTTTAGTCACGAATTTAGTTGCTGAAGAAGACAATCCGCACAAAACACATATTGTGAGTATGTATACTTATGTATTGTGTAAAATGTATGTTAGATAATAATAGTTCACGGACTTACTATAATCCCATTCACTTTTCTACTGATATTATCAGTGATAAGAGCCCTTTACCTAGCGGTGGCACTTTACAGGCTGAATAAACTTATTTTTCTAATTTGACTTTTAAAATTATTTTAGTAAATATGTGATTACCTAGCAGAAGTTATTCATAAATTGATTACTCTCATAAAAATTATATTCACCTAACTGAGGCATACAAGTTAAAAATAAGAAGTTTAGTCATTACTAATCCATGTCCTTATCATAATCCTAACTAAACATTTACTTCCCTTGTTACAGGTAGTAATCCCCGCAGCTCCCAAACAGTACATGTCTGACAGAATACCATATGTGTTCAGACAAAACTCTGACTTCTACTACCTGACAGGGTGTAACGAGCCGTCTGCCATACTGGTGCTGTTAAAACCTGCACAAATTGATGCATACCAGGTGGATATTGTCAAAGGTTTTTTATTGAATCAATTCCAGTTATTATATTTATTTATACCATATCCCAGACATGTCTATAGATCCATAGATATTTTGTTCATAGACAAAATTTCCCTTAAAATAGACAATAATTTGCATTTGTAATGGTAAAATTTGTATTTAATGTGTCAAAAGCATTGTATGGGTAATTCTGTAAATAACTACTTAAAGCTTTGTTACGTGTTTACTTTCCATCCTTATTTTTTAATTTGGCAATGTTTCTACCCTCAGAGCATCCTATTCGTCCATGATAAAGACCCACACTCAGAGCTATGGGAGGGCCCCCGCACTGGGTGCGAAATGGCCGTTCCTTTATTTGCAGTCAATGAGTCACAACCCATTGCAAACTTCCCTCAATATCTCAACAGGTTTGTAGAAAACCCACAATAAGTGGCAATACAAGTACTTATCAAGTATTATTACATTATCTATACTAATAAAACTTAAGAGTTTGAATCTCTGGAGTTACCAGTAGGATTTGAAAGAGATATGGGTATTTGTATTTTTTTAAAAGAGGTATTTAGTTAAGAGGTGTTTAGGTAGCAACTTGTCATCCCGGACAACTACCATTGTGTATATGAGACTGGTTGGTTTGGTGTTTGGTTTCTTATTTGTCTTATAGTATAACCAAATAAATGCCGAACAAATAAATAGTAAAATATACATTCTCCCCACAGCATAGTCATGTCTTCACAGCCAGCAATCCTCTGGTACCACAACCTGAAGCCCTCCAACCCCGAGATCCACGCGTCAGTCCGTTCGGTCCTCGACGCCGACTCGCTGGTGACCCTCGCCGACCCGCTGAAAACGCTCCACTTCATGAGGGTCATCAAATCGCCGGCTGAAGTGCAGCTGATGAAGGAAGTGTGCGAAGTCGGAGCACAGAGCCTTAACTTGGCTATGAGTGTTACTAGACCGGGTGAGATTGTTATTTTGTTTATGACCGTTTGGGGAATAACTTTTCCCAACAGTAGGACGATACAGGATTTAAAGGTGCTCTGTCAAAGCAACATAATGATTATAAATTTTCGCGATCTCAAAACTTTAAAGGCTAATATAAGTTGAACTTAAACAAATTCTTCCACTTTAACTTGAACTAACGCCTCGGTGGTTTAATGGTATGTGCACTCGCCTGCCAAGACTGAGGTCCTGGGTTCAATTACCAGGTCGAGCGAAAACATGTTTCCTACTTTTCAAACATGGCTCGGGTTTAAGATCACCAACCCGCATTAGGCAAGCGTGGTGATTACGCCTAATCCTCCTGACTGTACTGATATCTTCAGTGAGATGAGAGGCCAGCAGTGAGACATCACATGCTAATACTTTTACTACTTTACTTTTTACTATTGGATCTAACCATACAGATGAGGCCAACTAACCTTGTTTGTCCCCAGGTATATCGGAGCACGCGCTGAGCGCCGTGCTGGAGTACAGCGGGCGGCTGGCGGGCGCCGAGCACGCGGCCTTCCCGCCCGTGGTGGGCGGCGGCCCGCGCGCCACGCACATACACTACGTCGCCAACAACCAGCTGCTGCGCGACGGAGACATGGTGCTCGTCGACTCGGGTGGGAGCGAAACGACCATTTTACGATTTTTTTTTGTTTAATTACCACCTTTTTCAAGTAGGTTATACTTGTATGGAATGAATTTTAAATCCCTTCCAGAATGATATCTAATAGACTTTTCAATATTGGTTAAAAGACGAATTGCTTAATTGGTAGGTTTTACCCTTATCGTATTCGTTTCCTATTGTATTCCGTATTCAACACAGGCCAAAATGTATGTGTCACGTTGTCTATCCGCGATGGACTCCTAAACTACTGGACCGATTTGATTTGCACATCGTATGCAATTTGATCCAACTTGAAAGATAGGATAGCTTACTTCTCAATTTATAGTGTTCCACCCCTTAATGTTTATATGGCAAAACAACGGTTGCCGGATCAGCTAGTACATAAATAAATTTCAATTCTGTCTGGTAGATCTAGAGATGAGAGCATTTAAATTATTTAATAAACAATAAAAGACCAAAGTTCATAATTTTTCTCGTTAATTCTCAAAGTGATCTCGTTCTTAGGTTGTCAGAAGGGGATGTACAACTCGGATATATCTAGAACGTGGCCGGTGTCGGGCAGGTACTCCAAGTATCAAAGGATATTGTACGAAATCGTGTTATCAGTACAGGTATGAAAATTAGTGAATATAAATTGTTATATTGAAATTTCTAGATGCAGAGTAGCATGAACTTGTATAAATCAATTCTTGTATCATAGCCTAGTCGGTGCCCCGTACGTAAGAGACGCAGCTCGCGGTACTGGTCTAGTTAGCATAAATCGTTTATAAGGAGTCCATAACCTGTGGGGTCCACGCACCCACCGAGCAAACGAAAATTCATACCTGTATAATAAATTATCTGTGACTCACATCTAAATCTTGATTGTTGCAGAAGCGTCTAATCGAGCTTATCGGCGAGCATCGTCCGCCACTAGACCAGCTGTTCGAGGACATGTGCCGGATGCTGGGCACCCGGCTGCAGAGCGAGGGCATACTCAGGAGAGACCTCGACAACCATCTGCTGCTTGCGGTCAGTACTAATACTTAGGGTGCTTTCAAATTATGCGTTTCGTGTCGGACCGCTGCGGTGCCGAAGCCGTGCGTTTGTCGTATTGTGAACGTACGATCGTGTGTTTTCATACAAATCGAGCAGTGCGGCAACAGTGCGGCGTCGGTACCGCGAAATAATTTTAGTACGCCGTATACCGTAGCCTACTTCATAGCAATATCTCGGGTCTGTAGCTGACTTCGTAGCAAAATCTGGGGTATGTAATGTAGCCAACTTCGTAGGATGATCAAGATTTAATAGACAACTTCTTAGCAAAACTTGTGTTCGTAGAACTCTGGTCCGTAGCGAATTTCGTAGCAGGAACTCTGATCTGAAGCGTACTTCGTAGCATGACCATGTTTTATAAGCAATTTCGTAGCACAATTTCAGACCCGTAACCTACTTCGTAGCAAACCAAAGGTCCGTTGCAAGTTCGTAGCGAAACTTGGATCCGTAGCCAACTTCGTTGCATGATCCAGATCTGATAAACAACTACGTCACAAAATCCCAATTCGGTTTGTCATTTGTGCCTTATTAAAATATATACTTGGCTAACTACAAAGCAAAAACCGGCCCTTAGTGTTTCCCTCTAGTGGAAAGTGAGTAACGTATCAATGTGTGCAGGAAGCGTACCGGCTGTGCCCGCACCACGTGTCGCACTACCTCGGGATGGACGTGCACGACGCGCCGCTCGTGCGCCGCTCGCGCCCCGTCCTCGACAATATGGTGGTAACCGTTGAACCGGGTAAATATACACTACCATACAATTATACCACCATACAATACATTTATATACACACTTGCATTTCCCACGCATATACAGCTTTCAAGGATACAATTATGGAAACAAACACTTCTTCCATAAATAATGTGTTTTTTTTCGGTCACATAAAACTTTTTTAACTTTGAATACTAGTGACCCAATGACAGAGGAAACTGTCTAATTTCCATTAATAAATTCTTCATATAACCAAAAACTATAATAACATTGATATCTCTCTGAGACCACATACATTACCTTGTAGGCATTAATAAGGTTAATAAATTATAAGGTTAAAGAAGTCACCCTTAACTCCTTTCACCTCCAGGTATCTACATAGACCCTGAAGACAAAGACGTCCCCCCTGAATTCCGCGGGATTGGAATCCGGATAGAAGATGACGTATTGATAACTGGAGCAGGACCCATCGTGCTTACACAGTCTTGTGTCAAAGAAGTAGCGGACGTCGAGTCTTTGATTGGCTTGCAGAGTCTTACGGCATAGCTTTGACTTTGAGATATGTAGTATGAACGATGTTTAGTGACTATTTGTAGTGTCAACCGTTAGTGACTGGCTGTATATTTAGTGACAATTTAGCAAAAAACTAATAATTTACATACCACCAAGATCTTAAATTACAGAACATGTCTTAGTGGCAAAAAAATCACTCAAAAAATTGTTTCGTATAAAATTACATTCCCTGTGACCTTGCTCTTCTTTAATAATGAAAATATTTGTCCCACAAAGTCAATGGTGAACTTGCACAAAATGAAACCTACTGCATAATTCATTGGCATTGACACTATGGCCTACATTTAGAATTCTGGTAAATGTATGGTTTCATAAAATACGTGCATGAGTTTACGGAACGAGAAATAACGAATTCTGTTACTTTTTCACGTTGAAGAGGTTACATACAAACACATTTTTACCATATTAGACTCTACTTACTGGGTATAAAGATGATTATTCCTACATACTGTTGTTACTGTCCATATCACAAAATACACACTAAATACATTACAAGACTTGTACAATGCGATTAAAATAAGAATAGGACCGGCCTTGCGCCATGTTGTGACGTCACAACGGGAACTTGGTATAGTATAATGTGCAAAAAAAGCAATGTTAAAAAATATTGCAAAATTGAAAAATTAAATTCGTTCAATTTGCCATCTAAAAATCGGGAGATTTTTATTTGGAATAAAACAAGAGTATTTTATGTTAAAAATATATTCATTTATTCAAGATCTTTTAGTTTTGCCGTATGAAGAATATTATTTTCCATGTTTATTTATGAATATTATTTTACATTAGATGATAATTCAAAAATCGGTAAAAACCTTATAAATATATAAATTTTATAAAATGAACGATTTTTAGTCATTCATTTAAAATTAATAAATTAAAATAAATATTTTTAAGTTTGTTCTGCTGACCGTACTTATATGAGTGAAGTTAGCCGAGAGCCCGTCCTATTCTTATTTTAATCGCATTGTACAATTATTAATTTCGAGACAATCAACTTGGTTCGACAACTACCAACAGTTTAGTTTGTAAGTATTTACTTTTGTATTTTTTTCCTGTAAATAAACCTTATTGGAACCGTTCTATCTTATTTCCGTTCAATAACCTTCGTCTTAGAAATCTGCAGAAGTATATAAAAATGAAATAGCAAGTAACCACTGCTGGGCAAACAAAGGTCGCCCATCATATTCAGTGGATAATTCCAGAGAGAAATAAAACTCATATAAACAGTATTACTTTTAATATAGCTCATGTATTCATGATAGTTCTTAGTATAAGATCAGTATCTGATATTCGATATTGTTGCTTATATTCGAGTCAATAGAGATTATTATGTTGTGCGCCAAAGAGATATGTAACAGGAAATACATACATACAGTATGTATTTAGTAAATACTGTATTTACTAAATACTGACTGTATATTTACAGATCCTAATGAACGCAGTTACAAAAACGTAAACCAAAAATCATAGACTGAATATTGAATGAAGATACCTATAAGTCATCATTTTGGCGCAAAACACAATCAACTATTGGAATATATCTAATTCTATATGCAAAAATAAATCTAATTCTTAAATATTTTACAACTAATTGGCCCACATGTCGAATCCAGCACGACTTACAAATATTTCTAACAGCGAACGTATATGTTACGCTCAATATACGAACAATGTTACGGCACATATGCAAACTAGGTCGCGAACATATGTTACGCGTTAACAAAACGTCTTAAAATAATTTATATTAGCTAGAAAAGAGGAATGTAAAAAATGCACATTTTCTTCCTATTGGTCCCTTTAAAATCGGGTTGCCATCTAAAACTACAGGTTAAAAATACTAATATTATTAAGGCACTTTTTATGTTACAATATTTTTTAATAAAGTTCGTAATATAGAAGACATTTTTATATAGAATCTATATACAGATTATGTATAAAGTATAATATGATTCATATGTATCCAAGCAAATATATTCTTACACAATATGTATATTCGAGACAAAAATATATAACTTCAAAAACACTAAACCTTGAATTAAAATTACATCAAGTTCAATAAGAACAACGTCTGCTTTGAAAGTCGGCTAAATACATAAAAATGTAATACTTCAAAAAACAAACCTTTTCTTATTTTACTGATATTTAACCGACTCGAAAAATAGATTCACTATACATACGTGGTATATTATTTGCGTATAGCCCCATAAAAACAATATCAATTTATATATAGGGATATGGACGGTGGGTCCCAAGTTGATGTTATCTACACGGACTTAGAAAAAGCTTTTGATCGTGTGGATCACATCATACTTCTGCGGAAGCTGTATGAATTAGGAATCCGCGGCAATCTTCTGAGGTGGGTAGAATCATACCTAAGGAATCGGTCTCAGGCTGTTGTGGTGGGCGGTTTCTGTTCGGATTTTGCGGATATTCCATCTGGGGTACCGCAGGGATCGATCTTGGGGCCCCTGCTTTACGCTTGTTATTTATACGATGTCAAAACTTGCTTCCATTACTCTAAATTTCTCATGTACGCTGATGACACTAAAATCTACTTGAAAGTCAACAATCTTAATGACTGCTTACATCTACAGGCTGACTTGGACAGACTAAGTTGTTATTACGCTGAAAATCGAATAGGTCTTAACATTAATAAGTGTCATGCTATCTCTTTTACCCGTAAAAGACACCCTCTAGACTTTGAATACTCATTTAATAATATTAAGATCTCGAAATTAAAGACCGTCAAAGACCTGGGAGTATTAATGGATTGCAAATTGACATTTGCAAACCACATCAATTATATAGTAAATAAAGCCTATAGGAGCCTAGGTTTCGTCCTCAGAGTCAGTCGCCCCTTCACTGATATCACCTGCTTGAAGGTTCTCTATTTTAGTTTTGTCAGGAGTATTCTCGATTACTGTAGTATAATCTGGTGTCCTCAATACTTAACATATATCGATGACATTGAGAATATTCAACGTAAGTTTATAAAACACATCAGCTTTCGGATAAAACGCATCTCAGACAGTTATAATGTCTCATGCAGATATCATCATATGTTACGTCTGGATCAGCGACGTGTACTGTGTGATATGATGTTTCTCCATGGTATCTGCAGTGGAGCGATTGATAGTCCTGAGCTTGCAACCGGATTTCTGCTTTTCAACTGTCCTAAAAAACGCACCAGGCATACTACACTGTTTGCAGTCTCACTTTCTGATACAAATTATGCTCAAAACTCGCTGGTTAGTAGGACACATCGGACATATAATAAACTTTTTCATAATATTGATTCCGTTGACTTATTCTTCAACAGTAAGGAATCCCTGAGGCGTGTATTAATTAATGAATTAAATAAAGAATGATTATTTTATGTTGTGCAAGACCTTTATAACATAATCCAAAACCTAATATGTATATGAGCTGCTCGCCCAGACGGGTTACATAATTATATAATTTTTAAGATATACACAATATCATTTTTCTATTCTATTTTTATGTTTGATGATATCCGCGCTTAGCACTTGTCTCTTACACTCACTTATCATTATCATATTTACACATCAAAATGCTCTAACTTAACATATTAATTATTACCTAACAACCACTATTGTAACTGCTGTATGGTGTACTGCTGTGTGGTGTGCGGCTGTCATATTATTGTCATGTATTGTATAACATGATAATGGTGTGATAGTTGTGCGCTATGCGGTTGTGCACTATACAGTAGACTTTTTAACTCTAACTGCCTTTGTCTTATAAGATATATGCATACAATGTAAGTCTGTTATTGGCTGTATGATTAGCTTAAGCAAATTTGATTATTATTTAGGAGAGCTGTTGACTTTGTTTTTTAAATAAATAAATAAATAAATAAATATATTCAATCAAAAGTTAATGGACAACTTTACTACTTGAGATTTTTAACATAAACTACAGTATTCTAGGAGTTTAAAACTAACAGCACTAATATTGCTACGCTGATGGTTGACCCTGTAGGAAATAGTATCATTTTATTTCATCAAAATTCCTGTCTGTTTTCTAATCCTCCGAATTACATGAAACTCAACTGGTTGTATGTCGCATATCTACTCGTATACTTATATAATAAAACTGAAGAGTTTGATTGTCTGTTTATAGTCCTACTAGCAGCGCCCCGCGGTTTTACCCGCGTTGTGCCCGTTCCCGTGGGAATTTCGGGATAAAATGTAGCCTATAGCCTTCCTCGATAAATAGACTATCTAACAGTGAAAGAATTATTCAAATCGGTTCAGTAGTTTCTGAGATTAGCGCGTTTAAACAAACAAACAAACAAAACAAACTCTTCAGCTTTATAATATTAGTATAGATTCGAATAATTACTTTTGTAATGGATAGCCACATTCAACGGGAAGGTTATAAGCTATTTTTCATCCCGAAATTCTTTCGAGAACGGGTATAACGCGGGTTAAACCGAGGGAGATGCTAGTAGGTACACGATGAGTGCGTATATAGATTTTCACTGAAGAATGGGCCTTATTCATCACGCTTATTAACAGAATTTTAGCTACCGAATGGTTTGTCCCTTTCTGACATACGGTATTTTCGAAAGAGCAAAAGAGACAAAACACTAACAGCCGCGTTTTAGTTAAATATCGTTTATGAATAAGACTAGCGAAAACTGTATTTGAAATTGTGTTGGTCGAAAACTAATTATTTGTAGATTATAGCAAATGAAGTGTTCATCTAGAGTTAGAGGGTTGAGTGTGGAGTTACCATAAGGGTTCGTCGAGAGGCACTGACCTCTATTATTTACACACTGGACTGGCGATTTGTAGCGGCCCTGCGAGTGTCACGAGAACTAATTTTGACGTTCACTGCAAGCAAATAGGGGTACCACAGTCGACATAAGTCATAACTAATTTTAGTTCCATGGACATTCGTATCTGCCTACAGTGGCCTACAGCGCCAAAATGGCGACACTCAAATAGGCACAAATAGACAGCAGCCTGTCCAGTGTAAATAATAGAGGTCAGTGGTCGAGAGGGCAGAGTGCAGAGTGACCGTTGAACGTAGCAGTAGGAGTGCACAGTCAGAGGTTCACCAGATCACCAGTCGTCGTCGGGCAGGCCGCCGGGGTAGTCGCCCGTGAGGCAGGCGGTGCAGTGCCCGCCCACGCCGTCGCTCGGCGTCGCCTTCATGTTGTAGTGCACGGCGCTCACCAGCCCCTCCACCGACAGGTACTCCAGCGTGTCGGCGCCTGCACACCGATATACTTTTATGTTAACTTCGAATGAGGACAGATTTGCCTACCAAGACTGGTCTCTGTTTCAATTTATGTTAGTTATAAACTGGCAATGCAAATTAATGTTGCTGGTCAAGCGAAGTTCCTATTTACATTTGAAACATCACATCACACATGAGATCACCATCTCTCAGCAGGCAATCGTGGTCAAAGCTAATCCTACTTATTGTACTGAAAACTTCAATGCGCTTGGAAAGCCTTTGTTCTTTGAACATTACAGTCTAATTCTTATTTACATAGGTTCAACTTACCAACATGCTCAGCTAGTTGGAAGCTGTCCATCTTGTTGGCGATGAGCTCCTCCTTGGTGGGTATGTTGATGCCCATGTAACACGGGTACTTGAGCGGCGGCGACGCTATTCTTATATGTACCTGGGAATGAGAAAATTGTATTAAAAGGAATCATATTTATCAAGAAATCAATCATTTCATACTTCGATCAATCGTGTTCGGTAAAGTGAGCTTCGGTCAAACCGTACTCCGATACAATATGAGTAATAATTTACCGAAACCGACCATTGACTGAAAAACTGTAAAAAATTAAGTGGTCACCTCAGCCGCGCCGGCGTCTCGTAACAGCTTGATGATCGGACCGATCGTGTTCCCTCTCACTATCGAGTCGTCTATGAGCACTATTCTCTTGTCCTTGACGTTCTCGGAGAGCGCGCCGAATTTCTTAGCGACTCCCAGTTGCCGCAGTCGGGTAGAAGGCTGGATGAAGGTGCGGCCCACGTATCTGTTCTTGCAGAGGACTTCCATGAACGGGATGCCGGACTGAAGTAGGAATAGAAATAGAAAACATTTGATTAGACTTTGTTGAGGAAAATTTTTGATTATTTGTGTACATCGGTGTACCCTCATTTTTCTCCTTTTTTGTAATATTGTGTACATTATTGCCTTCCTGTACTAAGTTATCAATATTGTGTTAACTGATTTAATTTAGAAAGAAAGCTTTATTCTGTATGTGGTATTCTCGACGCTGACCACACTCATTATATGTGTCTTATAGTTAAAGTTAATATATTCCCGAGTACATAGTACGGGTACAGTACCTGTCGCGCGTACCCGTGCGCGGCGGCAGTGCCGGACTCGGGCACGGAGCTGACGATGTCTGCGTCCACGGGCGACTCGCGCGCCAACATGCGCCCGCACTGCATGCGCGCGCTGTACACCATCTGACCTGTCGGCATACGAGTACGTACTGTCACCACACATAGGCTTCACAGGCGCGCTCAGACATCACAACATGAATTGTTAAACATGCCTTGGATGTGTTATTTTTTTCAGAATTCACCGAATAAGTACATTGTGAACAGCAATCTGATACATTTATGTACCCATCATTATGCATGAAAGGTATGTATGAAGGGAAAGTTGGCCCATTACTCAAGAATCGTCGAAATTTCCGATAACATTACAGGTAAGTGTAAAAGCAACAAAATATAATAGGTTAAAAACCAATAACATTGGAGTTTTGGTCCGCATACAAATCTCTTACATAATCTAACGAGTTGATTGAAGTTATAGACCGCATAAATGTCTAACGAGTTATGTGACATACCTTCAAAGGTGCTGTCGGCGCGCGCGAAGTAGACGTACTCGAAGATGCAGAAGGCCTGCGGGCGGTCGGGCGGGCGCGGCACCACGTCCACGGTGCGGATGCCGAGACGCGACATCTCCACGATCTCGCCCGGCAACACCTCGCGCACGTAGCGCGCGCCTGCGGAGGCAGGCGGTTAGTGGGGCGAGTTACAGGGTTGGGTAGCTCGATAAGTAGTTGGTCAAATAGGAGCTGGGTTAGCAATGAGATCGAATAAGTTATAGAATAGATCTAGATGTTATAGAATTTTGAAATAATGTTCAAATAAAAATATTTTAGTCAAAGAATTTTTAAATGAAATAATTATGTCACATCGTACATGAAACATACATCTAGACAATGCTGTGACATACATTGAGTTACGACAATAAAGCAACAACAGCTGCAGTCTACTTTCTACATAATAACTACGAGGAATAACACGATGTAGCTTAGCGGTGTTACATTCATATAAAATCGCTTGTCGCCATAACTACACCTCACACTCATTATTTACACACATATACAACAGATGTGCAATACTAAATGATACTGACCTATAGAGAGGAATCCACAGGACTCCGACGACACGACCCACCCTTCAGCTTTGTCATCAATACCGTTCTTATTCGAACACCCGTTCATTAGGACTGCAATCAACAATATATCATGAGTAAAATAGTGACTGAATATACATGTGAAAAGAATATACTGACAAAGAACCTCCACCTTTTGTTGAAGTTAGTTTAAAATATCATAATAGTACAACCGCACTCAGACACGTCTATTAATTGGACAGTTAACAAATTGACGTTGATTTTCCTACAATTAATTTAAAAAATAACTCGTTACTAACTTCTTCCTATCGTTATATATAACCCATATATCACTTATTTTAGTTACAGTAGTGTAGTGTAATGGTATTTCATGATTTTCCATGGGTAATGTAATCAAAATGCTTTAAACATATCAACTAGTAATCCTGGTTAATCCATTATTACATACCTAACTGAACTTCATTACATTTTGTACCAAATGAGGACAGGCAAATGCCTATTTAGTTACATGACATGATTTTGTCATACATTGAATAAGGTAAATTACCAGAATGAAAATAAAGTATGTACCCACCCTTCGAAAAACTTGTTCCCGTTATGAATGTATGCAGATGCAACAAACAAATTGACATTATATTCAAAATGAATGAATTATGATAACAATGAATAAGAATCACTTAGATTATGAATTAACTATTTATATGATATGCAAGTGCATGCTTCATGTGATAGTTCTTTTTCAGTTTGAACATAAATGTTTTTTGGAACTTTTTAAAATGAGTCATGCAATGAATATGGTATAATGTATAATGAGTTACCCGCTGCATGCTGTGCCGATGCCTGTTTGTAGACATCTGAAATACATTACAAATACATTTATACATGCACCGGCAGGCTCCTTGAATGAAACTGTCCATTACAAAATTATCCCAGTCGGATTGGTAAGGATCGGTTTCTGAGATAAGCCCGAATATACAAAAAAAATTACAAAATCTCTGTATAATATTTATATAGATGGATAGTGCCTTTACTACTTTAAGTATAAACATATCATATTCAAAGAGGATGAACAACGCCTATGGAGAATCCAGCGGTGTATCCTATTTCAAACACAATAATGCATCTTCTTCAAGACAAAAACATTCAATTGGTGCAAGTATTGAGAAATGGATTTTATCTCTTTAATGTAATTACTTCCGCTCAAAAACCTTTCGAAGTATATCTAACTATGATAAACATTGTTTCTAATTGAAGTGTCGACTTACAAGAGGATCCGAGTGGTAATATCTTGCCGAGACACAGCGGTCGGTTCCCGTACGGGTCCCGCACCGCGTATATCTTGTCCTTCAACATTATCACCAGCGAATAGCTGAGCGGCGCTAGTCTGTAAAGAAATGTACATGTAATTATATGTTGTAGAATCAGTGAGTAAAAAGGTAAGTTTGAGTGACCTACTCTGGAATTTTATACAGCATTACCTCCGACAGTCTTTGAAATAATCGGCAGCGACATTTTAACATGCCCTCTAAAAATAACTTCTTTATCTTATTTTTAAATACTATCAGACACCCATCCAAGCATCGCTTACTCAAACTTCACTCCGCACGCCCAAGTATGGCGATATCGTCTAATAAGCCTATAGGCCTTGCAGATGCGAAATACTTTGCTTTTACCCGATTGCCTCACTGTACTGATAACTTTAGTGAGATGAGAGGCGTTTGCCAAGTGAGACAAGTATTTATGTGTATATTATATGGGTTAGTTCTTTGATAGCACATGAAATGCGTGGACCCGGTATTGTTAGGTAGTTGGTATGTGTAGTGACCTCATGAGATGGTTGATGCGCGCGGGCCAGTCGGGCCCGTTGGTCTCGCCCTCGGGCGGGTTGAGGCACAGCGCCTGCGTGATCAGCTCCGAGTCCGAGTGCGTCGACAGCCCCACGCCGCGCCCCAGCACCTGCCACACCACACAACGTCAACAACGAGAATACGACGTGACATAACACGGTGTGAGTATGTGTATGAGTTAAGAGTTAACACATAGACTAACTCATGACTATATAAGTACTAATTGTATAAAGAATATTTTTATGGGCGCGACCCCACTAAATCTGAGACAATAATGTAAACGCGATCTTCAAAATGACGGGGGCAGTGGCCCAACGAAAATATTTTGAAAAACATATGTAATATGAATGCAATCACAACCTATTTCACAAAGCTCAAAGCTCTAGTCTCTAATAGAGCCGCTTGGTCCAACTACATAATTGAACAAAATAGTTGGACCATATGAGACTATCCGTCTTATTCATAAAGGTTCTTTATCTAAAGCATTGTTTTGTAAAGATGTAACAGAGGGTGAAAAGTGTTTTGTTTCTTTTGCTCTAAGTAGCTAAAATGCTGCAGCGTTTATGAATAAGGCCCTATGTAAAAAGGGGACCACTGCTCGGTCCAAGTAGTTGGTCCACGCAGTTGGTCCATGTATACAGGGTGTATGTGTGTACCATCTTCCTGAGACTGCTGCAGTTGACGAGCTCCCCGTTGTGCGCGACGGCGATGGCGCCGTGCTGCGTGTGCACCACGAACGGCTGGCAGTTCACCTCCTCCGACGCCGCCGACGTCGAGTATCTGTAACGACACTCTATCATGACAAACGTATCTATGTATACTAATATTATATAGAGGTAGTTACTAACTTTGTTTGGAAGGGCTAGTCCGATTCTGAACTACCAATCCAATTTCAATAATTATTTTTGTAATGGATAGCCACATTCAACGGGAAGGTTAGAGGCTTCCGAAATTCCAATGGTAACGGGCACAACGCTTTATAATTGTTTCTATTCATGAGTGCGCTTGAGCCGTACTTGTTATTACGCCTAAACTACTGAATCAATTATAATTAAATTTGGTACAGAGATGGTCTACATCTCGAGAAATAGGCTCCTTTTTATCCCGAAATCCCACGGTACACGCTTTTATATACACGGTGCGTGCGAAAACGTAAAGAACAACTAGTTATAAATAAATGATACAGCCAACACGTGCTTATTATATAACAACACGGGATCTGGATAATTTTTATGATGACTTCATTTGAATTCCTGGATTATCAAGTTTATAGGTCATGGACAAGATAACTTGAAATTTGTAAGTAGTGCATAATAGACTTTGGTACAAAGAGCTTAAGATTGAAAAACGATTGCCAATAATCACAGACGCCAAGCGGTCTCAATGTTTAGTGTAACAAACTTTATCTTAAACTAACGATGTTTATCGAGAAATCGGATGGAAAAATAATGAGTAGTAGGTACGGTTCTGGGAATCGACGGGACCTCGAAGTTATCAAGACAGTTACTGTGACCTCCTACCCTCATTATTTTTAGGCATTTGATTCCTAAGCGTATGTATTTTTGATATTTCATTCTTGATAAGCATAAAAGGTGAAGTGATTACGTCGTTGTGTTATACATACCTTGTAACCTATCGGTAACTGACATGATGATGTCAAGATGTCGTTATTTAGTGAAGTTAGGCATGATGCTTAGGTTTTTAGGTATCTTATGTTCCGCTGTTAGAAGCCTTAGGTTTGAACTGTTAATTGCTGCCAATCGTTACTTCATATTATATATGTGACTGTATTAGCTCGAAGTACGGTAGATCTTAAGATTTGAGAGTAAGACTTAAGATTTACCGACATGAATTGGTAAATGTAAGTATTTCTGAAAAATAGAAAATGTTTTCGTGCTTTTACCATTCGAATTCAGTATATGGTAGGTTAGGTTAGGTTAGCCGCGCCCCGCGGTGTTACCCGCATGGTACCCGTTCTAGCGGGAATTTGGGGATAAAAGTAGCCTAAGTTACTTCTTGTTACATCAAAATCGGTCCAGCCATTTCAAAGATTAGCCGGAAAAGACAGAGAGACAGACAACAATTTTAAAAAAAATGTTTTGATATATGTATCGTGCGTATGTATATTATGCACTAAGTAAAAAGCGGTTATTTTAATATTACAAACAGACACTTTTATTTGTGTGTATTGTGTTGTGTGTATGTGTATAGATGTTGACTCCACGACTATTGTATGATATTTTTTATTTTCCCGTTGTGTAAAGCACCGTTCCTCACCTAGTGTGTCCAATTCCCAGGTTCCCTTTAAGTTTCTTCATAGCCTCATCGTTGAATATGTTGTTGATGAGCCCCATGCCCTTGTGCGCGTTGAACGTGCGTCCGCTCTTGCCCTCCGACGTCACGATACCCGCCGACTCCTGACCTCTGCCCGAAGTAACGATAACCAAAATAACGATAACCGAAATAACGATAACGATACATTGATGAAGTATTTCACACTGTGACATCATCCATTGATAATTATTGATTTAAGTTCACGCATTTATTAAAGAAACATAAGGTTACACAAGAAATTAATTTAACTACCTCTTATCTGGTTATATTTAATTAGTTAAGGCTAATTGCTTAATATGAATTATGTTATGCCAATAGTCTTAAAATATGCTAAGCTAAGGTATTAAATTGCCGGTGACTCTTTCCGCCTTAAAAGCGGTATTGATAGCCAAAAAATCCGACAGCAGGGTCAACCTGGATCTTTCGGGACATACAAGTCTGAGTATACAAGACAAAGCATTCTAAACCTAGTATGAATGTCTCCCTACTAGTAAATATGAACTGACCTGTGTTGCAACGCGACTAGTCCTAAGCATATCACCTGTCCGACGTCAACCTGTGTCGGCCACTCGCCCGTGCCGATCGCGCCGAACACTCCGCATTCGTGGGTGAGACCTGCAACGTGAGTTGGCAACCATTATTATAACAAATATATTAAATAGTATGTTACACCAATTCATATAGGTTTGTAAGTTAACTAGTTGTTCCGCGCGGTGGTTCCACCCGCGATCCAATCGATGGCGCTAGTGTGAACATTTTGTAGATCGCGCTTGCGTCATTTTCCCAATTAAAGATTATACGTTTTGTTCAGCTGGGAAGAATCCTCTCTTTATTAAATTAGTATAGAGTAAAGGGGGTTTTGTTAGCAGGAAACTTTGAGGGTTTTACCATATCTGTTAAGAAGCGTAGAACGTAATTTTTACCACATTTGACAAAAAACGTGAAGCTAATAATAGTATGTGTGACCTAATGCATCATCTTGACCTTTCAATCTCGACCTAAGATTTAATGGTTTATTGTCCGTTGATAAGTGGCACGTGCCGTCACCCTATATGTGTTCTTTGAGCCCTAGATGTCAAAAAACCATTTGCGTCGTAAAATGTAAAACAAATTCAGTTACAAACAGATCCGTCACATGAGAAGTTAGTTATTGCGTTATTGTTGTTCTAATTGATTGCTTTGGTGAGTTACGAGTTAGGCCTCATATTGGCTAGCCTTTCCTATTGTTTACCTAATCTAACCTAGTCACCAAGTAAAGTATTCATATTTAAAATCCCAGCGCCAGAGCGAGGCACAGACCTCTCATTTAATTGAAGTTAGTTTACTTTAAGAAGATGAGGTAACGAATCTTTTTGTAAACTTATGTAATAGATAGCAGAGATAAGCGGGTCTATTATATCATAATATCTGGTGGCAATTAACCTTTGACAGTTACCAATCTGTTTTATTTAGTAAATAAATTGTTAACTAATATTGAGCAACAATTGTACAAGAGCATGTCAACTGTTAGTATTATTTATATTATTTATCATCTGGAGCGTACACGTGACTGATTAACGTTGAAATACACTCAATAATCCGATAGTAATTTAGTTATGGTTAGATGTTGAGCATTGTTACAAATGTCGAACTATGACAGTCAATACCATCTGGATTTGAAATAATTGTTTTCGTAGCGTACCAGGGAGGGCGCGGGGGTAATAAGCTCCCTCCAAACTATCATTCACGTTCTCCTAAACATTTCTTCTTGAAAATCTTTTCTTACACACACCACACCAGCCGAGACCTTTTTTCATAAAACATATAATCCGACATTTCGGTAAAATAGCGTCATATTTGTTAAGATTTTCTACGTAAAACAACGTAAAAATTTACAAATTATGACACGTTTTTTATTGAAAAAAAAAATAGTTATTTTTATTAATCGGGTACCTGGTTCAACCCTACCTGAAAGGAGACTTCTAATACCATAAGTAAAGCCCCCAAACCTTAATCATGCTACTAGCAGCAACTAAACTAGCTAATAGTTTTATGCATGCGTCTCTACAATTTCAGAATAGAGAGATCTACATCTATAGAGACGAGACGACCCACGAAATCGCGACGGCGTAGTTCCGACGTAGTGCTGAGCATTCCAAAAATTATATCACACTCATACACACGGAAGTAATAACCAATAACAGTTATTAACGGTCACGACCACTGGAGCCACGTCACTACTTATTAAATAAAAATAACAACCAAATGACGACCCAAGAACTACCAATAAACTGTATCAATTCATTGAACCACTTATCAGAATTGATTTAACTGGCGCTTGTAAATAAAGTCGTTGTTTTTACAATATCGTTAAGTTTTCGTGGAATAGACAGCAACAACAACATTTATGTAACTTTTCGTCGAGGGTGTATGTACTCACAAAACTAAGCTATTGTACGAGAAATTATGATATCGCTTCCTCCACTATGATATGTGGATTATGTGCCTTGAACGTGGGCTATGCGAGAAGAGAAAGATACTTTTGCGACAGTCTCGAATAACTATTACCTCTCTGTAAATTACAGGAAGACTTTCAAAAATCCCACCACCTGAGGCTTCTTCGGGACGGCAAAACGCAAAAATCCCGTTAAGACAAATCCCATTTCCAGACGTAAAAAAATGGGTTCTGTCGGGTAGGTCACTAATAAACTTTCAGTTTAAATTACCTGACTCCACCGCCCCCCGGCCGTACCTCTTGCTCCTCACTCTGACCTCGTCCTGGCTGCTGTCACACTGACAGTTGTCCTGACAGCTGTCACTTATCTGGAGCCTCTCCATGCCGTTTGTCGCACTGCCTTCGCGGCAGCAAGGTCCTGCTGGACCGCTCATGATGTGGTCTTAGATCTGGAAATTGAAGGCAACAAATATATGTCACAAGCGTTTTGGATGAGCAATTATCCCAATGTAGGGAAAAATTTACTTGCTTTTAAAATTATCACTTGCGATTCTTACAACTCTTACGGGGGTCACATTAGTTAAAAGACTTTGATAAAACCTTAACCGGCTTATTCATAAACACTCTATAACTAAAGCACTGTTTTTAAATAATATTTGTTCAAACGAGAACTTACGTACGACGGAGGTTACTGAGTGTTCCCATTTGAACAAACACAAACGGAGTCTACAGTATCAACCTAACCATAACATTTTATTCACTGACTCAATTTGGCAATTTTAGTTAACTTATCTTCACCATGAATAAAATAAAATAAAATAAAAATAAAAAGACGTTTTTGAATGAGTCGTCAAGTGGTAGTACGATGAATTACCACTTAGATAGAACAATATTTAATTAGTACTCAAATAAACACTTGAAGCCTCTTCAGATGACATCTCAGTTATTGAAATTTAATTATTGAACGGATATATTAAATTATTATTATATTGTCTAATGTTTTTAGTGTAAACTTTTTTATAAGTTATTATTTGTTACAATTGTTCAAACTAAAAAGCTATTAATTTAAAAATAACATGAAAACTTTCACTCATTCTATTATTTCATTCACTCAACTATGTAAATGAGTGAACACTAGGTTATAAAGAATATTCCTGTTTATAGCGACAAACTCACCAAATTAAACTTTATCTCACAAATACTAGCAGCCAATAACAATAAATTATAATAATTAAGTTTAGAGTAAACAAAATCACAAGCCAATTGACCTGTAAGAGCGAAAACACACAACTAATCAAACATCTAAATACCGCATCCATATAAATCCTCTTTGACAATAACACAGATAACAACAAAGATCCATATTTGAATATTTAAGAAAAATATTTTGATTCTATTTGTCTATTGAAGATATCGCGAATCGTGACGTAAGAGGACTCTGTGACGTAACTGTTAACCTACTTCAAAAGGGATAGTTAGATAGTGAAATTGTTATCGTTTCTTGTGTGTTATAAATAGTTTCGTAATGTAGGCAGGTTCATTTTAGCATTGAAATGTGACACTGTTGTAACAGTAAACTTGTTTGTACTTAGGTGTTGCGAATTATAATTCGGTTCAAGCGATAGTGTTCGGTTTCTTGCATCTAATATCTATTTATGTCCGTCGTACACAAAGCAACGTTGCAAAAGTTGCAATAGACGGAATAATTACCTAATATGTATTACAAATGATAGAGAATGTGAGGCTGTATGCTCTTTGCTTAATATTATGAACTAGCAGCGCTCCGCGGTTTTAACCGTTGTACCCGTACCCTTGGCAATTTCGGGATTTAAAATACCCTATAACCATCCCGTTGAACGTGACTATCCATTACATAAATAATTATTTAATTAGGACCGATGGTCCCTGCATTATTTATTACTTTGCCTCTTTATAATATTAGTAGAGATGATGAAGATTGTGAGAGTTTTGAGTATGACACTCTTTGACATAATATGCTGGACGGAATTGGAAAAATAATAACACAACCGGTGCTTTTCAGCTCAATATTCGTCGAAACTTAGGGAAATGTTGTTGGTTGGTCAAAAACCCGTGGTAAGATAGCTTTCTAAGTTAGGTTTTTGGGACCTGTCTTAAATTAAATTTGTAATTAGACTATGACAATCGTTTGTTAGGTATTTGTATCATTTGACAAAAGGTTTTTGCTTTGTATTCATAAGAATAGTGATTAATGTACCTACACAAAAAACTACTGCGTTAAGTCGTAGTTATTTTTTGCTAAGCTAAGTATAGAAAGAAACTTTAGGCGTAGAATTAGTTTGTAGTTTATGTAGATAAATTATTATAACCAAAGTCTAAAAAATGTGCCCCTTATATAAGAAAGAGTCGGGCAAAGTAAAGTTATTTATAAAAGATATTTAACAGGTGTCGAAGGTTTGGTGTCATATATTTCAAACCGTTTTGTGCAATATCAGGTAAAAGGACTTTTTATGTTCTGGATTCCGAGAATCAAGATGTGACCAAAATTCTTGCATAAAATTCTTACAACAAAAGCATAACACAATCGGACTTTTTCAAAATTCCACCTCTGGACGCAATGTTTACCGTAGGTACTTCAAAGGGCACGTTAAATTATCGATACTTTATAAATCGTTTAGTAAGACCGAGACGGAGATTTCTAGGCGAACTAAAAACTCGGCACCAGGGTTAGCCCTTACCTACTCAGACAAATTTTTGAATAATTAAAAGTGGCTTCATATATTTTGACTAGCAGTGCCCCGCGGTTTTACCCGCGTTGTGCCCGTTCCCGTAGGAAATCCGGGATAAAATGTAGCCTATAGCCTTCCTCGATAAATAGACTATCTAACAGTGAAAGAATTATTCAAATCGGTTCAGTAGTTTCTGAGATTAGCGCGTTTAAACAAACAAACAAACAAACAAAACAAACTCTTCAGCTTTATAATATTAGTATAGATAGTCATTAAAAAAACCCAGGTAAAACTGGCATATCGAACCATTGAGTTACATGTACTAACTAGTTTTATAATTATGGCGTAGTATTTAACTGGGCATGCATCTGTATCCTCTGCCAGTTCGCGAAAATAACTGCGCATGTGACTTATTGAGTCCCTTTTGCGTTTCTTATGAATGAGTGAGGATGAACTTGCTTGTGTTTACATCAAGTTTATCCATAGTTATCTTTGTTTATCTATTTTTTGTTTGGGTCCTACAATATAAATTACCTAATATGGCTGATTTTCCGACCAAAGGCAATCGCTTCTATAGAGTGAACAGATTTAGTGATGGGGTAAGAATACGATGAAATTAATTTTGAAATTGCTTGTTTGTTTACAGAAAAAAATGACTGCTTTCAAAGTAATCGGTCATATTAGTAACCATTATTTTAAGAAGAAATATTGTAAGATCGAAAAATAATCATAACATTTGATATAAAGCACTTATATTATACGTATTCTAAAGTCAACAAACTCATTAAAAAAAACATTATTATCTTTACAAACATCCCCAAAAGTCAAAACAAACTGACGAAAATACTATTCCATATTGAACTTATTGTTTACATTCGATAATAATACGTAAACAGCAAGTATGGGCCGGGTGTCGTCAGTCGGCCGTAGGGGGTCATTTATTTGACACTCCGGTACATTTCCACCAGGGGTCGCCACGCAGTAAACAAACCCGATAACATAATGAAATCTCACATTATTATTTATTATTAATATCTCGTGCTGCTACTTTTGTCTTATGTAATTAGAATAGATGTTAATACATTATACCGACAATGATGTTGCTTTAGATGTATTGGTGGTTGGGATATCACTTCATTTATCTCTCCTGGCTTTAGTGAGTAACATTAAGCCTAGCTGGCCGAAAACAGCATCAGGATTACTATAAAGAAATTATTGACTCACTGACTTATATATCAACGCACAGGCGAAACTACTGTCCTTAGACATTTGAAAGGTACAGGGGTTCCTGTCTTGATGTAAGTGAACACTAAGAAAGGATTTTGTGACATTTATCCCTAATAGCCCTCTATTAGGGATAAATGTCTGACCCTTTCACCCGAAGCGAAGAGAGGCTGGCCGCTAGTTAGGTATAAAATCAGACGGTCAACCGTTATGTTAGCAACATCAATACAATCAGGGTATCATGCGCAGTTCAATATAAGTCACATGTCTCGAAAGTGATGTACGTAGGTACAAGCAATCGAAGTAAGTATTGACTAAGCATAGTATTAGAAATAACTGGTGAAGACTAGTTTAAACAATAAATCCTAATTTATAAATTCATTGGAAGGTCATTCATAACTGACTCTCATTGGCAACAAACATGCGCTAACTAAAAATTAGCTCTAAAAATATAAACTAAATATATGCAATGTGTTAGTAAACCTCGTACATGTAGTGGTAGGTTAGGTAAACCGGAACCATAAACAGAAACCTCTTCTCTAATTACCAGAACCGGAACATTTAGCCTGCCTGACATGCAGCAGGACAGGATCGAATCAAATCCAATAATCAAACTAATAACGTAAAGTTACCGCCGCTGAAATCGGCGTTAAAGATATCATCAACCTAACACACTCAGAGATTAAGACTTCCATAGGTTACTAGTACAAAAAATCTTCAGATTACCAACAGCATCGGGGGCGTATCTAGCAAAATATAGGCGGCAACCGAAAAGTTAAATAGAAATGAGTATCAGTGAACGTGATAATTAAAACACGATATTTATACCTTATATTAGGTACTTCGATTTTTTTAAACTAGATATTTGAACACATTGTAAACTGTCAACATACTCACACGGAATTTTCGCGATAAGAAGTTTACAAAGCAATTCGGAAAATAAAAACTAAGTAATTTTCCTGCGTTATAAATATTTTACCGCCAAAATATCCGTGTGTACCAAAGCGCACAATGATTCTCGCTCAAAAATACTTGCTTTTCCTCAACTACAAAACATTGAGATTTTCACAAAAAACACCAGATTTAAGTAGGTACCTATAGTACTGTATTAGATTACATTGTGCGTAATATACGTTAGTTGCGAAGTAGCGATAGATGTCAAAACAAACACAAGCAAGTCTGTTGACTTGATAACTTGATGACGAAATTAAGATCATGGTTGCCTAACCCCGAATGGATTTCAAAGATAAAGAGTCTATGGTCTCCCTCTAGAGCCTATGGTTATTAATTTTGTGGGGTAAGTGGAAACCAACCCTTTGAAGTATTTAGGGTACATGTATTATAATAATATCTTTAACCTTTTGACCGCCAAGTAATAAAACACAAATCATGCCCTCCACGCCAGCCCCAAAAATCAGAGATAAATACCTAAAAAAAATATAAGGATGGGAATAGCATGTCGAAAACGTGTTTTTCCGGTTAAATAATGATTAAATAAAGTGCGTAAATGTATACAAACATATTGTTATTGAAGTTTTTTTTAACCACACACTAGTAATTTAGTTATTTTACCAAAGCTCGTAATTTTAGCAAATACTAATACATCAAAGTCGCTTGAAGATAAGTAATCAAATAAAAATATCATAGTAACTTTACCCCAGCACTAGTCAATAGATGTTGTCGGCCCCAGCCGACATTGGCGTGGTCAGTCGGTGAATTCATTATGTGCACGCTATTTATTAGAGATGGGACGCGCGCGTTTAGATTATAATTTACATTTATCGAGTAATACCTACCTTTTATTTAAGCATTATTTATTATATTGAATAAAATTACTTATTTTATTTACAATGATATGTTTTAACGCGATGGTCCTATTCTGAGGAGTTCTTTAGTAAAAGCCGTTATTCCCAAAACTGTATCATAAATCGTTTGTTTTTGTTACTTCTTTGTTCCCAACTTTTCATGGAATATACGAGTGCAATAGTAAATCATAAAACTGTACAACACGTACTGGCGTAAAAAAACGATATTTTTAAATGTATTATAATATTATATTTTAAAACCGTGGGAAAGACATAACATAATATTTGTTTGCCAAAAGGCGGGTACATCAAAGTAGATAGGTACCCACATATTGTATTCATTTCGTAGAGGGCAAATAGGTATTCATTATGTTTAATGACAAAAGTAAAATGTGTAATAAACGACTTACATAATTAATAACTCTGATAAATAAGGATGAGTAACACCCATTCCATTATTGAAAAATAAATGCTTAATTTACCCCTTCTCTATACACACTAAAACAAAATCATTCGATCAAGTTGACTGAAACAGAAGAGAGACGAGTAGAATAATGGAGACGCAAAAAAATTCAGAAAAGAAAACTAAGAGGACAAGTCACTTAAGTGGATTATGTAATTCACTTAGAGCACGATAACAAACTTATCACAAACGAACAACGGACAGCACTAGATGTGTAACTCGTACGCAGATGACGTCAGAGTGCGTCGTCTAATGCCGACCGTGGCGTAGAGGACAGTCATAAAAGATAATAGAATAAGGATGGGCACACGGCACAGTAGATTGTATCGATTGTGTGGAGGGGTGGTAAAAAAGTTTAATAATTTTTCACTCAGGGGGCACCGATAATGTTATTTATTGTATCAGAAATATTATATGCTATTTGTGCAATGAAATAATACTAAAATTGTATATTTACTCTCAACATTAGCATACAGGTTGTTTATTATATAAAAAGTTGGCACAACACTAGCGGTCGGCATTTGCCGACAATGGCGCAGGAGGCATGGCATTTCGCACGTATTTTTTGTCATCTTTTTTGGTATAAAAATCTTCCATACAATTTATTTTTATGGATAGGTTTGAGTTAAAAATAAATTGTTATATCGTTGTGACTTCAATAAATAAGATATGATAAACAAATACTCTTTTATTAAGCAAATATAAGGTTAAATAATAATAACAATTCTTGTCGGCTATAGCCGACATTGGCGTGGAGGGCTCGGAGTTGTATGTCGGCTATAGCCGACATTGGCGCTCAAAAGGTTAAATGATTTAAAATGGAGAAAGACCCATAGAATGTTTTTAGAACTCTACCTCATTTCTATCTACAGCAAAGATTGCATGGACTATAGAATGGAAAACAATTAGTAAAACAATATACTTACTGAATCCTGTCTTGATACATTTTAAATGAGTAAAGAATGAAATCTAGTAAGTTATCTCTCAATTAAGGGTCTTGTAAATAGACTATAGTGGTCCTACCTATAAGTTTTCTACATCTTATCTTGCTTACTTGGGTTTACCAATTAATTGCTCTATCTAATAAATATCTACATAGTAAGTACTCAAATACCTAAACATGATACAATTTTCTGCTATAATTATATCAAAGTCATTCAAACTTGAGATAGGATAGAACAGAACATACAGAACTGGGCCAATAACATTCTGGCAATTAACTATTGTTATTTACTGATAAAGACCATACACCCATATAGTGTGTATTACATGCCTATAAGAAATAATCTTCATGATCCAAAATTTGGAACGTTTTTGACTTTAAGTAGGTCATATTGGCAATGCTATGCGGAAGGGAAAACTCTTATCTCTATATGGCTAAACTGTTTGATTAGAAGAATTTTTAGTAAGTTTAAACTCAAGGATAGGTATAATTTATGAGATCTGTATATTTTTTATATTTTTTTCAATGAAAAAGTTGTAGTGATTTTTCACACAAATTAACTTTAAGTTAGTAGTTTTAAGTTAGTAATTTTAAGTTAGTCTGAAAGACAGTAATTGATGACAGTATTTAAATATGTAAAAAAAAAATTTCAATTTAAAATTCACCTGCAGAGGAGCATTACGTCTGCATGGCAAAGGAATTTGTACTGTTTTGATGTATTTAGGCCTTTTTAAAAATTAAAAATAACTAAAGTGTGCATTTAGGTATAAATATCTATTAAGTTGTGTCCTGTATCTAAACTCTGGAGAGAAAATATATAAATAATTACATATCACCACAAACATATATATTTTTTAATATTATTTTCCTCAAAGTACTAAATAACCTAATAGTAAAAGTGAGCCCTAGTTAAAGCTACCTTTAGCATACAAGAGAATGAAGGCGACAAAGTTAAGCTCAATGGATATGATCCAACAATTTAATCCATACTAATATTATAAATGCGAAAGTAACTCTGTCTGTCTGTCTGTCTGTTACGCTTTCACGCCAAAACTACTGAACCGATTTTGCTGAAATTTAGTATAGACATAGATATGACCTTGAGAAAGGACATAGGATACTTTTTATCCCGAATTTCCCTCCGGATAAGATGCTGTTACGCTTTCACGCCAAAACTACTGAACCGATTTTGCTGAAATTTGGTATAGACATAGATATGACCTTGAGAAAGGACATAGGATACTTTTTATCCCGAATTTCCCTCCGGATAAGATACTGTTACGCTTACACGCCAAAACTACTGAACCGATTTTGCTGAAATTTGGTATAGACATAGATATGACCTTGAGAAAGGACATAGGATACTTTTTATCCCGAATTTCCCTCCGGATAAGATACTGTTACGCTTTCACGCCAAAACTACGAACCGATTTTGCTGAAATTTGGTATAGACATAGATATGACCTTGAGAAAGGACATAGGATACTTTTTATCCCGAATTTCCCTCCGGATAAGATACTATTTTTCTATATTATGTTTACTATTTTTCACCTAAGCAATTGTTTGATGCTTCGCGCTCACTGGGACGGCACGGCTAGGGATTTTAAGGTTTGCTAATATAAAATCAAACGTATTCGTATATAAACAAATGCTATACCTACTTTAAAATAGCGCCACGGCATCGAAAAGGATTTGTCAATCCCGCGGCGTCATTTGAATGCATAGCCATTTATGCTGTATTTCTATGAAGCTACGTTCGAATTTTCACAAGCAAAAATGATAAATCCCGAGACGTTCCGTCCCGGTGAGTGTGCAGCTTGAGTCATACTTTGGTAAGATCCTAAGGGTCTAGACAGACGGACTGCAATTCAACTGCAATCCGACTGCCAAATAGCAGTTCAGATGCAGTTTAAATGCAGTTGGCTCGACTGCAATCAAACTGCACGTCGACGGGCAGTTGACGTGCAGTTGGATTGCAGTCTGAGTGCAGTTACAACGACTAACTGCACTCAGACTGCAATCCAACTGCACGCCAACTGCCCGTCGACGTGCAGTTTGATTGCAGTCGAGCCAACTGCATTCAAACTGCATCTGAACTGCCATTTGGCAGTCGGATTGCAGTTGAATTGCAGTCCGTCTGTCTAGACCCTAAAGGTTAAAAATAAAACTACTGTCCAAAGTAACAATCTAATGCGGACGAAGTCGCGGGTAAAAGCTAGTGAGTTTATAAAAAGACAATTTGTATTTAAACCATGCGGTGTTATGGTTACCGCGCCTAAATAAAGAGTACACCTTTATGCTCGGAAACCAAGACGTCGAACACATTTCCGAAGTAGCTCAAGTTATTTGAAACAACACAACAATACAAAGTTCGGAGCACCTGTTACAAACTTAAAACTTTTAAAAATAAATAAACAAAGTTACTCACCTGTATTGATGCCCCGATACTATTTATTAGTATTTATTGTCGCGTTAATTTTGTTTAATTTAGCAGTAACTTCACGTAGTACTCGTAGCGGAGCAACAAGATAATTTAGCGAGAAATAAATTGAAGCCGTATTTTAATTTGAATTGACGTTTGACATTTGATGCTAGAACGAGAAAGATAGATGTTCCTGTCAAATCGAATGTAATGTAATCGGACTACATTATTTTGATACTTTATGTTGTTATCCTTCGTACAGAGTTAGTCATATTGCTATTCACAAATGTGTTTTGGAATATTTAATCAATTCTTTTTCCTTTATAATTGGCATTTGACTTTTATTTAAGACTGTTCCAGGCATTCTGTATAAGTTGTGCAGGCTATGAACAGATTGATGAAAGAATCAACACACTGTAGCAGTCCTATAGTTTCTTATCAATCATTCCATCCATGTTTCGAAGCAAAACACGTGGGTGATTCTCGTAACAAACGCCGGCCAATAAAAGTTATAAAAGGCTGCCCGACAATATTAAAATCATCGCGCGATATCTTTTGTAAAGAAAACCCGCGTCCCATTTTCTTACGCCAAAAACACAAGAATCACTATGGCTCTACCAAGAGAAGGTAAGTCGCAGTTTGTTTTTTTATTTATTAAAGTACATAATTTATGTACCTACTTACAAACACTAAACGGCAAGTATCTTCGGTACATGCTACTTGTTGGCTGATAAAAAAATAACTTTTGAAAACTTTGCTTTAATTTAAGAGTTTTGTGTATTATGGCACGAGAACACTTCACTCTTATCTCTTCTCAATAATCGAAATAAGGCCTCTTTAACCTTGACATTATATTAACTTAACAGCAAGCATAGTAATAAGTCGTACAAAAAATAAACAAGGAAGATTATAAAGGCGTAAATTAGCACAAAATTAGCATTTCCTTCGAAATTAAACGTACCTAGTACGTATGTAAACTGCGTACCTAGAATGAGGAACCTCAGCCTTTTTTCATGTCGGTTAAATGTCGGCAGAGACAATGGGCAAAATGATAACTTATTAAAAAGTGGTAACGCTACTTCTTCCTGTATTTGAAAAAATAAAACATACCTACCTACATACAAAATGGTTTAATTGTATAATTGAAAAAAAAAAAAAGATGTAATTATTTAGAATCTAAATGTGTGTAGAGCCCTACGAAGTACGAAGTACGCACGGGTACCTCGTAACTATGATGACTTTTAAATTGTACATGTGAGACAACTTTAACCATTATAAGTATTTATGTCTTTACAGTCGGTGGCTACAAGCTTGGAAGCCTTATCATTGAGGGTAAAACGAAGCAAGTCTTCGACCTCCCTGAAGTCCCTGGCCACTGCCTGCTCCTCAATAAAGACCGCATCACCGCCGGCGACGGCGTCAAAGCCCACGATTTGGAGGGAAAAGCCGCCATCTCCAATCAAACTAATGCCAAAGTATTTGATATATTAAAGTCAGCTGGTAAGTCTTTTGAGGAGTTTCCGCTTTTCCAGTAGGTAGGTACTAATAGAATAATTACGACATCATATTATCAAAGTTAACAGCCTCCGTGGTCTCGTGGTTTGAGCGCCCGGCTCACGACCCGGAGGTTCCGGGTTCGATTCCCGGTGGGGATATCTCACAAAATTCTATTTGTTAGACTTTCCTCAGTTTGGTTAGGGCATTGCAGGCTGAAACACCTGATTGCTCGAAAAGTAAGACGATTCCGTGCTTCGGAGGACACGTTAAACCGTCGGTCCCGGTTACTTTCTACGGATAGTAGTCGTTACTTGAGCCATGTCAGAGGCCTTTGGCGGCTCAATAACTCTGACACCAGGATTCGTCAGGTTGTCCATCCACTCGATGAAGAAGAATATCAAAGTTATCGCACAGGTTTGAGATCACCAACCCGCAGCTGTAGGCAAGGGTGGTGAATACGCCCAAACTCCTCACTGTACTGATATCGTCAGGGGGATGAAGGCCTTTTGACAGCAGTGGGATATTAAATAATAGTATCTTAATTTAATAAGTATATGACCTAGGTAGATCCTTTACAGGGTTTTTTAACTGTTCTAAACCAGTTAATTTAAATTAGCTGAGTAAAGTGCTCGTGTAAAATTTGTTTTTTTACAGCTATGGATCGTGTGTGGTCCGTTTTTTTGTTATCTGTCACCAAAGTATCTAATTAGTAGTAATAATATATTCCTCGAGATTACGTCGGTACTTTATTTAATGTTTATGATATGATAATTATTGCGGACGTCACTAGTCAACATTATTACTACATACCATGGACCAACATTGGTACAATTTTACAATTTTAACTGTTACTTAACTCTTATTTATTTTATACCTCTTTAATCTAAATGCTTAGAAATTAAAACTAAAGAATAGCCATCTCAGAAGGTACCTATTACTTACCTATATTTATTTGTTTACCAATCTATCTAGGTATCGTAATAAACAGTGTAACATTGTTCAAATATTTCATTGAGAAAATATTTTGTTGACTCCAACTTGACCCTAGGACGACAAACAACAAACAGATAATCGCAATAATTATGAAACATACGTAATGTTGTAGGTCGTGTGCGTTGTTATGATGACCGCGTATCAGTAATAACTAATAAGTCAACATAACTCGCTTTCGATAAATATAATTACATTGTTTTTTCTTAAGACCCCCTGTTTGAAATAAGGGCTTAAACTAACATCATTGAACTTGTTGCGTATCATAAGGTGAACATTATAATATTTATCTTAATATTTAATGAGATAACCGGAGGTCACCGAAGCTCTTCATCTATAATTATTAACTGTTGAATGTCGATTCATTAAGTACGATATGTAGAACATTTTAATTTTGAATTTAGCGTAGGTACATAATTTAAATCTGCTGTATCCAATGCTCAAAGGACATAGCCCTGAATCTTATCGCGATAAGTTTACGTATTTGAATTCGTATTCGCATGTATGTATATTGAGCAAAAAATATTTTATACTTTTTCAGGAATCAACACTGCTTTCGTCAAGATAGCATCGCCAACGGCATTCCTTTCCAAAAAATGTGATATGATACCTATTGAATGGGTGACCCGTCGTCTGGCGACCGGGTCCTTCCTGAAGAGAAACCCAGGAGTCCCCGAAGGATTCAGATTCACGCCTCCCAAGCAGGAGACTTTCTTCAAAGATGATGCTAACCATGACCCTCAGTGGTCCGAGGAACAAATCATTTCTGCTAAATTCAACATAAATGGTCTGCTTATTGGTAAGCAAGCAAATTCATTCACAATAAGTTCTTTGAAAGCTAATTTATTAAATGTGATCTACAAAAAGGAACTGACCAACACTGTTCATGGGTTTTCAGGTCGTGATGAAGTTGAATACATGAGGAAAGCTACCATCCTTGTGTTCGAAATCTTGGAAAAGGCATGGGCTCTTCGGGACTGCGCCCTCATCGACATGAAAATTGAATACGGCGTTGATACTAATGGTAATAGAGGCATTGATTGGACACGTAAATGAGACAATTATATTACTTTGACATAGTAACATTATTACTTAATCTTGTTTTTAGGTAACATTCTTCTGGCTGATGTAATTGACTCCGATTCTTGGCGACTATGGCCTTCGGGCGATAAGAGGTTGATGGTGGACAAACAGGTACAGTGAACTTATTATCAAATCATACCTATAATAATATCTTTGCGTATGTCTGGTAGCTGTATGTAATAGGTGATCATTATTTGCATCTTTAGGTGTACAGAAACCTTACCACAGTCACTGCTGCCGACTTGGACACAGTTAAGCGTAACTTCACGTGGATCAAGGACCAGCTGGACTTCCTGAAGCCCAACATTCATCACAAGGTTGTCGTATTTATGGGCTCCCCTGCCGACCAGGAACACTGCCAGAAAATCGCCAAAGGTATACTCGAAACTAGTTAGCTAGCAGTAGTATTATATTTCATTCTGAGCTGGACTTTTTATAAGTTCCTTTATTTCTGGACACTGCCCGTGACAATGATGATGCACTTACATTACTATCTTATTTTCTTTTACCAAGTGTATCTCCTTTTCAGCGGCTCGTGAGCTCGGTCTCGACGTAGACCTGCGGGTAACCTCAGCCCACAAGGCCACAGAAGAAACCCTCCGCATTATGCAGGAGTACGAAGACACCCACGGCGCCCTCGTGTTCATCGCCGTAGCGGGCCGCTCCAACGGACTGGGACCAGTGCTCTCCGGCAACACATCATACCCTGTCATCAACTGCCCGCCGCCCTCTGATAAACTTGTTCAGGTGAGGACATTGAAGTAGAACCTAGAAATTGATAGAAAGCAGCATAATTATAATTATAACTTTAGGCAATTATTTTGATCTAAATTTCATTTTTTGAACTGATTATTTCAGGACATCTGGTCATCTCTCTCGGTGCCTTCGGGATTGGGCTGCGCTACCGTTATCTACCCTGATAGTGCCGCTCTAATGGCTGCTCAAATCATCGGCCTGCAAGATTACATCGTTTGGGCCCGTCTTCGCGTCAAGCAGCTCCATATGGCTGCCTCCCTCAGACAGGCTGACAAGAAATTGAGAAACTTGTCGGTCTAAACAAATAATTATTATTTTTTTTTAAAGCCATTATTGAGTGCCTTAAATATTGTTTATGACAGTATTGTCCGCCTCGAATTTACGTACGCAAAATGTTATATTTTTAATCAAAAAATATTGTTGTTCTATTGAATAAAGCAACATTCCTGTTAAACATTCCCTTCCATGAAATGGTTTTAATATTTTTAATAAACCATGAATATATACATACACATTGGTATTTATTTTTCGGGGTAATTGCTGCTATGTTGTTTTGCATTATTTAAATGGTTTGGCATTGGAACCGAAGCGACGCTTCCTACCTCAGAACTAAGATACCAATACAATATATATATTCATACTTCTCAAATAGCACTTACCTGTACCTGTACACCGGTACCTACCTGTTTTGATAGCACTAAGAAGAACCATACGTACGAGCCTAAATGATACAGATTTTAGGACTTGTTCGTGGCATAAATTATATGGCAGCACTCAATGGAAACTGAAACCTGAAATCAGTTGTTGTCACGTGACGTTTACTTTGCAGTCACTGTCACCACTCACGTTTCATTGTTATTCTTACAGTAGTGTCAAGTCAATGTCTTCGTTTTTGCAAAAGTGTTGTGCGGGTGTGCGCTGTAAAGTTTTAGTTGTAAGAAAACCGTTTAGATCTATTTACACGCAAATTATGGCAGAAAAACAAGCAGATTATTCATCAACAAATGGTTTAGAAAGTAAAACTCCGTTTTTAATAGGCGTCGCGGGCGGTACAGCCAGCGGTAAGGTAAGCATGTTGTTATACATTTAGGCTCAGACTTTATTGATTTTCCTCATGAATATGGAATTATGTAATGAAATGAAGTCTAGGGAGACTAGATTTTTTTATTACTTACAGCTGGGGTATTTTCTGTATGTATATTGAGCGATGACTGTTTGTATTTCGTGCAGAATAACCTAACATTGCGTCATATAATGAAAACACAACATAAAGAATTTGATTCTTTTGCTTCACAGTTTCTTACTGTTCTATAAATATTCTTTAAAGCCCAATTTATTCGTACGAATTGTAAATAGTATAAAAGGTCATGAGAAATGGGAATCATTTAACGTTATACAAGTAAAGCAAAAGTTTAATATTTCAAGCAAAATCGTGATTTAAATTGCTGAAACCAGTCCAAAAAAACATAATTTGCTTATCAATCTGTAATAATATTATGACAATATAGGGATCTTAATAATGGCAGACCCACAGATACCTTTTATACTATCTTCCTGTTATACTGTTAGTAAGTCCAGAAAAAAATAAGTTCATAATCTATGCTAATACAATAAAGCCGAAGAGTATTTTTGTTTGTTTGAATGCTAACAATGCTAATGTTTTTGTTTGAGTCTGTTTGGGTTTGAGATCGCCAACCCACATTTGGCAAGCGTGGTGTTTATTCCTAATCCTCCTCACTGTACTGATATCTTCAGTGAGATGAGAGGCCTTTGCCCAGCAGTGGGACATTACAGGCAATTATTATTTTTTGTTTGAATGCACTAATCTCAAAAACATTGCATTATTAGTCAAATATAATTGTATTAGTTTGTAACGGTCTACATTCCTGTATTTAATGTTTTGCAAGTAAGACTGGGTCTAGAGTGTTGCAGACTATTGAAATTATATTTAAGTAATAATACATTAACATTTCAAACCAGTTTTAAAGAAATAGACTACAAAATATCTTATTATTGTCTTCAAAAATAAATTATTTATTGTATTCTTAGCACAATATGAGAATAGCTTGATTATCTCTGAGGTTTTTTTATAAATATTGATTTTAAAAAGTCCGAGGTTCAAGTGAAGTTGAAAGCTATATAATTTTCATGGCAATTTTGTGGCATTGGCAAATTATACTACTATAGTAGTCATTAATTGCCATAAATATACAATATTCTTCATTTATTGCTTTGGCATAGCTTAACAAAGTGGTAATTAGTAATTCCAATTGGTAAGCAACATGCAGCTTGAGTGCTACCTGGATGGGTGGCCTATAGTAGCATTACTATCTGAGCACTAACTTGCTTCGGAAGGCATGTTAAATGGTTGATCCCAGTTGTTTTAATCATTAGACTCCAGTGATGACCACTAACTTCCTTTAAATTCTTGATGAATGTGATCCTTGAAATTGCTTGAGATATCATCATCATTATACTAGCTGTAGGATGTCCACTGCTGGACATAGGCCTCCCTTATTGATCTCTTAGGTAATTCGGTTGGAAGTGAACTGCATCCACTGCGATCCTGCAGCCTTCACCAAATCATCAGAGTCACTTCCTTCCTTACACTTCGCCTTCCAGTCCGCGGTCTCCACTCGAAAACTTTTCGGCCACAATGGCCATCTGTTCTGCGAGCTATATGGCCCGCCCATTGCCACCTCAAAGAGCTGGCTTCTTGAGATGTAGTACCAACATAAAAGCCACTGGGGGCTTGCTGCTGTTGGAAGTGTTAATAAAAATTATTTCTCCCCCACCAGTCAACAGTATGCCAGCGTATAATGGAGAAGCTGGGTCAGCAACACAAGGAGCATACGGACCGGCGCGTGGTCTGCATCAGCCAAGACTCGTTCTACCGCGCGCTCTCGCCCTCGGAGCGGGTCCGCGCAGAGAGGGGACAGTTCAACTTCGACCACCCAGACGCATTCGATGATAAGAAACTGTTGGCGGTACTAAAGGATATACTTGGCGGGAAGAAGGTGGAGGTGCCGGAGTATGATTATATCACCAATTCTATAAGGTGGGTATCAGACTAGTTGTTTTCAGTGATTTCACCCACAATATACCTGTTTCCGGGGAAAAACATTTATCCTAAATTCGCCTATTTTGGCCACCAAGGTCTAAACTATATTCACCCAAATTGGATCAAAGATTTAATCGTGAAAGTGTACACAGTTACTTACTATTTTCGTATTTGTAGCGATTTTTGGATATTACATTGACTGTCTTAACTATTTTTATTATAGGGAAATGGTATTCCTATCCCATTCAATATCTGTGTACAGAAGTAATTTTGTTGGTTGACCAATTTAAGAGGCTATGAATGTAACATGACCAACAGAAGTAAGCTGTCATCACAATATTCCGTCCAAATTACTAATAAGCTGTAAAAGTTTTGATACCAAACCCCTGTAAGAATTACGTCTTGATATTTGATATTTTGAAACATACACCCAATCATAATCCGACACAAAGTATTTGCGTAGGTGACCAATAACGGTCGGAAATCACATGTTTAGACTTCCAAGCGCGATGTTATGTAAACATTGAGGTGACTATACCTACCGGGCTCTCGTTAACGAGTAATACCGTAATTCTGACAAAATAGGAACATCAATTTGTGATTCTGATGTTCTTATTATCTTTGTGATACGCACTCAATTGAATCGATAAATAAACTCCGTAGTCAGTGGTCCAATCGTAATAGGGCTTAGAGAAATACAGTACCTTTCCACCAAAACTATGCTATGTTCATTGCTTGCTATGCTATGTCTTGTATGCACCAATCATATTAAAGTGAAAATAAGACACAAACATAGGATAAAATCATAATTGTTTCTGTTTGTCAGTCTATACTTTATAACTATATCATACTCACGATGATTACACAAATGGGGCTATTGATCCCATGCAGAGTGCGATTGCGGTGCTCCGGAGCAAAATATGGCGCGCCTTCTGCGCATCATGCCCTTCTCTTGCACACGTAAAGACCTCATCATGCTTTCTGGTCCAAAGTTATTTAACTGCACGTTGAAACGTTAACAAGAAGCTATCTTTACTAATATTATAAATAGGTTTCTTACTTTGTTTGTTTGAAAGGGCTAAGCTCAGAAACTACCAATTCGATTTGAATAATTCTTTTTTAATGGATGGCCATATTCAACTGTTATATTATTGGCTACTTTTCATCCTGAAATTCTCACGGGAACGGTCACAACGCAGATAAAACCGCGGAACTCTGCTAGTATTATTTAAAAAAGTATGTATAACCGAACCCCTTTTTCCAGCAACCGGTCGCACACGATCTACCCGGCGGACGTGGTGCTCATCGAAGGTATCCTCGTGTTCTACTTCCCGGAGGTACGCGAACTGTTCCACATGAAGCTGTTCGTCGACACTGACTCCGACACCAGGCTAGCGAGGCGAGGTATGTATTATAGGTTTAGACCAACTCTCATATTTGTATACCTCTAAAATTTGTCATTGACTGTTTTTTCATACCATGTCTTTTATCAAATGGAGCAAATCGCCAAAATTGCTGAAATGCAGTATAGATAGTTCCAATTCATCTTTGTGCACGGCTCGTTGTGTCGCTGGGTGAAGCTTTCTTCATACAAAAATGCAATAGGAATATGCGTTGTGAGTGTCAAATGAGAGATGTATAATTAGTAGCTACGTTTGTAGATAGCGCCGCGCTGTGACGTTGAGTTGAACTACTTACTTATAGGTTGTAGATTTGATTGCTCTCAGAATTGAATTGATATGATTTGAAAAGAGTCAAAATTGACACACCTGGCTAGTTTTGTCCGTCCATTTGATTAAGCTTGATCTTGAAGCTGGACAAGTCCGCTCGGGTTTGTTTCAAAGTCACTGCTAGTACTAAATGTACCAATATTTATTTTTGAATATTAATTAACTTAATATTTTCCATCGCAGTGCCCCGGGACATAATGGAGCGCGGTCGCGACCTGGAGCAGGTCCTCAACCAGTACATGAACTTCGTGAAGCCCGCCTTTGAAGAGTTCTGCCTGCCGGTGAGTCTAGCATTTTAACTTGTCTTTTTATTAATCCATTATACTACTCGCACTGTACCAGTTCCCGTGGGTATTTAGTGATTTAAGGAAGTTTAAACGCCTCGGTGGTCTAGTGGTATGTGCACTCGTCTGCCAAGACTGAGGTCCCGGGTTCAATTCCCAGGTCGAGCGAAAAAAAACATGTTTCCTACTTTTCAAACATATCTCGGGTTTGAGATCACCAACCCGCATTAGGCAAGCGTGGTGATTACGCCTGAAACCTCCTCACTGTACTGATATCTTCAGTGAGACGAGAGGCCTTTGCCCAACAAGTGGGACATTACAGGCTAATACTTTTTTTTTTATAACCATCGCCTTGAATTTAGCTAAGATATGATCTGTAGTTTTCGCGTTGAATCCATTCATTTATCTTCACAGATTAAAAAATAAATAATTAAATTGATTCAATCGTCAGGCCATCTAGGGCCTTTATGCAGTTTTAAAACTCCGACACTAGGGTTGGACACTAACCTACACGAACTTACTTAATTACAGATTTTTGCATTTATTTAGTAGTAGGATAGTACAACACGATGTTATTGAAATCGACAACCGACGAAACAAAAAATATGGTCAGCGTTGTTAGACTACCATAGATTTCGAAGGTTTAGCAAATCAGCATGATTGTGAACGATATGAATGTTTTACAGACGAAGAAGTTCGCTGACGTCATCATTCCCAGAGGCGCCGATAACTTAGGTGAGTCGGTGCTTTATTATATTCATAGATTTGAGTTTGTTATATTTGTAAATAGCCCATTAAAGGTAAGTAACATGTTTAGTTATATAATGTCTTTTTGTAGTATGTAGCTTTGTACGTAGCTTTTTTTTTGATTTTTTCGTTAGGTTTTATACGAAGAAGTCCAGTGCTTCATCGACGGTTGAGCGTTTTTAATGTATTTGACAGATACAATCTTTTCCTATCATATACGTGCGCGCGGAAATATGAATTAATATCAAACCTCATTGATCGTGTAAAAATAAGTAATTATAAATTAAGAATACGTAAGGTAAGCGCGGGTCATAGCCACTGCAACTAGTAAGCCAAAGTTTATTTCACTTTCCAAAAGATACCAAAAAAAAAATCCTTTCAAATGTAAACTTTTTGCAGCGGCTATACTCTGACTTAGCTGCTAAACCTGAATTTCAAGTCCGTTTTCCGTTGTTGCAGTGGCTATTGACCTTATTGTGCACCACATATGGGATATAATGTATAAGAAGAGGCAGATCCCGAAGGTGAACGGCGCGTGTCACGGGACGCACCATGAAGTGGACGAACAGCCGAATGGGAGGAGGCTGTCGGGGAGTTCCGAGGACACGCTGAGCCGATAGTAGGCAGGAGAGACGCGCTTTGTTTCACCAACCACCTAGTTTAAAGACATGAACCTACCCAGCTAGTGAACCGGTTCTGGGTCATCTAGTCTAGACCATTTGTAGACATTCTGGATCAGTGCATGCCGAGAGAGGGTAAAATTTGACTTATTGATGATGATGACTTATTGATGATTATGGAAGACGCGCTTTGTTTTATCCCCATTTTCCTACATGAAATTATGATTAACTTAAGCAAAGTGAAAGCGGGCCGCTAGTTCCCATAATAAGTGTAAACTAACATAAGGGGATCCCTTAATAAAACAAACTCGGGGAATTTATTAAAGAAGCTGCTTTAAAGCTTAAAGTTGATGTTATTGGGTTGTTGGTGAAACAAGGTACAAGTTTGTTTGTTCAATGTATCTTTTGCATTTATCCCCCAGTTTGCGCCAAGTAGTGTCATAGAAGATTATATTTTGTGACACAATCAATGTCAATGATATTTTAAAGAAGTATGCACTGTAAAATAGTAAGGATGACAGCTCATCTTAGTATGATTTTAATCATTGATTTAAGATCATACAATGATTTAGTCATTGATTATGTTATATAGTTGCAGCTATGGGTCGCACTATGATACAGTGCAATACTGTATCTTTCTTAAGATAAACTCAACCCAACTAGTTTTTTAAATATATTTCTCATGCCACTACTGGGAATACCAAGCATTAACGCGGGGATACAAACTTATATACTTTGGTTAATTTTAATTTAGTTTATAGGCTTTGTATAAGGTTTGCTTTATAGAACTGAGCTCAGATTTCCTGACATATCTAATGGCATGTTATTTACCCCGATTATTAAAACTTCACTTAATTTGTTTGCCACTTAACTGGAATATGAGGCGATCATTATCGACGTTGAACCCAGAATCTGAAGGATTAAAAGTACAGTGTGTAAAGCAAATGTCATCTAATGTCAAATAGCAAAAACAAGCCTAAAGCTTAGTTTGGATCTGACAAACAGTATGTCATGTGGATAAGTCCTGACATCTTATATAGCCCATTTTTTCCCAGTGATATACGCATTCAAAATGGGTATGGTTCCATTATGATGAGTTCTAGCCGTAGATGTACTAAAAATAAAACTAAACTTGTCACAGGTTTTGAAATTCCTTTAAAAAAATATTATCTATATCTATAGAAGGAAACATCCATCCATTGTTAAAGATGTAGAATATAATGAACTGCAATTAAACTAGTGAGTATAATTTTCGGCGGTAAAGTTAAAGAGATCCTCAAAGAAATTGAGAGCAATGTCCCAAAATGGATTAATATATATTTTCGCACATATAACGTTTGTATATGTATATAAAAGTTCGGTATTAAGTTTCCAATGGTATATGGATAAGGCTGATGCTTGGCGAAAGCATTTAGAATGTTAAGTGATTGGTAATGTAATGATAGGCGATATATTAGAATCTAATAATTAGATGATAATATGTATTGTAACAATGTTAACCAATTAAATGCGGTATAAAGTTATATGTACCACCTAAAGGGTTCAATTTTAATACTAATACGATCCTGTGGGAGAAGGACAACTTGTATCCTGAAGTTGAGTACAGTAAGCAGAATTAGGCATGATCCTCCTTGCCTAAGTTTTACTTTCCACCAGAGCTTTGCTACTTTTGATGTAATTGGTGGATGCCAAATGTATACTCTAGTCTAGTATACTATAGTATAACATAGCTCTGGTGGTACCCTCCGGGGCATCCTAATGCGTGCTGGCCATTGAGAAACGTAAAGGTTTACAAAATTCTTAGTTTTTGTTTTTATATTAAAAAAGTAAAGCAAAGTATGAGCCTGTAATGAAGATATCATTGCAGGGAAGAGAATTAAGCATAATTATTAAAAAGTCCCATAGAATTTTGTAAGGATATATTACTTTATACCATGTTTATCTGTTAAAGATGTTAATGTATATCGTATTTTGTAAACATAAAAGTGATATAACTGAAATATGTACTAACATTTATTGTATTCCTAGTTTTCAATTATTATTGTGATTAAGTTTGACACATTGATCGGTCAATCTTAGCGGTTTGACAGTTGTTATTCTACAGACTATAAAGTTCCTTATTTAATTATTTGTTTGTGACTACTATGCATTTACAATCGCATAAATATTTGTACTACCTAGTTTTCGCGCACAATAATGATGTATACAATCTTTTTTATGTATTTATATCACCTTAAGTCATATCTTTTTTATATTAAGCCCGACAAGCCCGTTGGCTCAGCGGAGTGGAGTGAGAGCGCTTACTGTGTCGGGGGTTGCGGGTTCGATTCCCGCCCGGAGTCAACAATATGTGAAGACATAGTTGTTGGCGACGAGGTCTGGGTGTCAATTATATATTCTTATAAAGTATTTGTGTATGTATACGTTGTAGTATCAGTTGGTTAGAATCCATACTACAAGCTTACAGCTAATTTTGGGTCTAATTAACCGTGTGTGAATATGTCCGAGTATATTTATTATTTAATATTGACATTATTAAATAATATATAAAATCATATTTTTTTACGAAAAGCCACACAATTTTATAAAGGTTTTAAGTCAAAATCAACAAGAATGCAGTTAATGATTTTTTTTTCTATGCCATACAGCAATCAAATATTATATCATATGGTTCAAATCGGCGTAGATTCATCTTAAATTATTTTTATTTCTTGTTCCAAGAGGTAGACGCCTCCAGTAAACTGTAAGGCTGATTATAGAAGTATTGTTTTGGCCAACTTCGAAAAGGAGAAGGTTCTCATTTTGTTGTGTTTTTTATATATAATTGGTTTCAATGTACAGTATCTGTTGAGGTACAGAATATTCATTAGTTTGATTGGAAGGAGTGACTATCGTATATCTTGATATGGCTTCGTAATGAGTTATCTCGAATTATTTGTATTTTTAACCGCCTAAAGTTGACCTTTTTGTACTCGTTGACCGGCAGGTGGCGCTTATTACCTTATAAATATTATATAGTATGAACGCGCCATTGTTTTTTGGAAAGTGGGGTTTAGGGTGGCTTTCTTTTATAAAGTTTGTTGTGCTACGTTTGGTAGATATCAGACATAGCGTTATATACCAGTGGTAGAAAAGCTTCCTTTATTTTATATATTATCTATGGGTTTATATCGATATGGCAACTTTCCAATACTTCCAGCATTATGTAGCATTTATTTATATAGCTGTTTTATATGTATGTATTGTGTATGTTGAATACGCGTCAAATAATTGTGTACTGGTACGCCCCATTCTTCATCGTGGTATCTTATATATTCGGCATCTTGAGTTAACCATTTACATCTTTTTAACACGCTTTTATTAGCTTGGCCTGTATGTATGTATGTATGTATGTATGTATGTATGTACGTATGTAATGAAATCTTTGAACATCATTTTCACCAACTTCCAGAAGTCTGATTAATTTGAAACTTTGCATACGTATCAAGGACCGATGACAATGCAATAATTTAATAACAGTTTCCTATTATTAACACGCTTTTATTAGCTTGGCCTGTATGTACGTACGTAGGTACGAACGTATGTAATGGAATCTTTGAACATCATTTTCACCAACTTCCAGAAGTCTGATTAATTTGAAACATTGCATACGTATCAAGGACCGATGACAATGCAATAATTTAATAACAGTTTCCCATTATCCTTAATGGATTTGCCAGATTTACTAAAAAAATATTACTTCATATAAAAGACATCAACGGGCACTCGCTGTGGGACGGAACGGGAGTTCTGTTTTATTTTTTACTAAATGGTACTAGACACTAACAGCGTCCCGTGATGGGCTCGTTCCCGTGGGAATTACGGGATGAAAAGTTGCATATAATGTTATATGGATTTGCCAGATTTACTAAAAAATAAAAAATAAAATTATAGTTTAAAAAAACTAAAAAACACGCTTTTATTGCAAATTGAACTAAAAACTAGAAAATAATTTTTCACCTCAAATCAAAATTATAATAAAATTTAAGTTATTAACACAATGATTCAATTCAGAGTAAAAAAGCGTGGGGTGCATTTTACTGTAGTTCATAACTATCCTCTCATAGATACCAATGATGATTGTAATATTAAAAAAAAATATTAAGCACCCCACGCTTTTTACTCTGAATTGAATCATTGTGTTAATAACTTAAATTTTATTATAATTTTGATTTGAGGTGAAAAATTATTTTCTAGTTTTTAGTTCAATTTGCAATAAAAGCGTGTTTTTTAGTTTTTTTAAACTATAATTTTTAAAGCGTTGCTTGTCATAGTTTAATTAAAAGATCTATAGATAAGTAATCAATTTCAGTCGACTGTTGTTTGATAGAAATAACAAATGAGATAGAGATAAGTTATGATTGAACTCAATATTTTGTTCCAAACAAATGAAATAATGTTGTATGTCCCATTATTTAATTTGTGTGTATTAATATTAATAAACTATTGAAACCTCAGGTGTTTAGGTAAAACAATTTAATTCTTTCATGTTTTTATATTTTTATGGTTGGTTACAATTAATACACATTATTTTAAGCAGAACGCCCCAGTTTTATACTGATCTGCACAAATATACTGTACTAGTTATAGACGAGCCCTCTTACTTATAAACGATAGCCTAAAGCGTATTAAACTAATTACCACACTGTCACAATCTTAACTTGGGGCTCTTAATTAAAAGTAAGCATGAAATCATTAGCCAAAACTTGTCCAACGTTTTACGACATACATAGTGTTAGACTTATCACTCAAGCGTGAGTCGAGTCGCTTATGTATCGTTCGTAGTATAGTTTGACTAAGCGATGTTAGCTCATTACAATTTTTAAGCAACGTGCAGCCCCTACTTGGTTGGCTAATAAGTTCTCTGGCTAATAATACTTTGAGTATTATTAGCTTCTTACATTTTAATCCAAAGTTGAAATATGTTTAGACATGGCTAGTTACGTTGCTTTTTACTAATCATCGTTTATAAGTAAGGGTGTTAATATAATAGCTACTCGTGTCCCAGAACCAATGTAATTAATTATTAGGTTACGAATATAGTGTTTGAATCCACGATATAATGAGTTTTATTTATTTACCACGCTTGTAGCAGCACTCCGCCCTGGTTTCATCTCATCTGCTTTGGACATGGAACCGTACGAATCCCGAAAGGTACACAACGTGTAATGACAGGTTATATAGTGTATGTCATATGCAGAGACCGCACAAATTTGCGACATTGTTCGCAATAGTGTGGACATGACTTCAAAATTAATTAAAATGTTATTCAATTAATGAATAACTTACATGACATATATTTCATTGCTAGTCAGTAAGTACAACATTTTGTTAAAGTATATTTATTAAGGCAAACGGTCAGTATTCTTTTCTACATTTTCGGCAGACAGTCGTTTTTTCTTTCTTTTACGTTCGTGTTTAAAATAAGTATCGTTTTCGTAAATATTTATATACAATAAATAAATAAATAATAGACTGACATGACAGCAGAAAATTTGGAAAAAATACTGACCATTTTTTTTATAAACCTGTACTTTAACAAACTTTTGTATTTATTGACTAGGAATCAAATTATATGTCGAATAAGAAATTAATTAATGAATAATATTTTGATTGATTTTGAAGTCATGTCCACACTATTGCGAACAATGTCGCAAATTTTTGCGGTCTCTGGTCATATGTCATCTAAATCCGTCGAACAGTTCGGAAGAATTCATCACAGTATTGTAGGTATAGATTTTATTCTATTAACAAATGCATCATCTTGCATATGAATCTTAATGCATTCCTAATAGGTACTTGGTGGCTGATTTAGGATTTGTGTTTTAGGTGTTCACCTAACTTATTATATTCTTTATGAATGGTATGCATACTAACGAATATGATCATTATGTGTACTTGCAGTGGCGATAGACCTGATAGTGCAGCACATATCGGACTTCCTGCGGCGCAGTCCGGTGGAGAAGGCGCCGCTCGTGAGGATGGCGTCCGTACCAGGCAGCCCGCAGCGCGCCGGCAAGGGCGGCCGCCCGCATTAGTACATGGGGGTGAGTCTGAGTACTGTACTACACTAACTACATAGATGAACCACTCAGTTTTGTTACTCTTGCCCTGGGTTCCTACGTTCAATAGAGACCTATTGAACAATAGTTCCGGGGGGGCAAAACTGAAGGAAAATATTTGTGGACCTCTTTGAAATGTTACGAATTTAGAGTTATTTTGCTATAGTTTGTTTTGACCTAGACCTCTAGACCTAGTATAAAACGTTAAGCTGCTTGGATAAATAGAACAGGTGTTTTTTTTTCAGACGCAAGATTTGGAATTGAATCAGCAATAAAAATGCAGTTCGTCACTAAACCGATATTATTTGGTTCCCAACTGCTCAGAATGGATTCAAAACATTCGTCGGTACTTAAATATTATATCAATGGCAACACTGAGCCAGAGTGGCGGTATAGATAAACGTAAATATTGCTATCTTACAGCTATTTTAATGTTACCCGTTCTAAACACTAGTTCTAATGTTACCACTTCTCAATATATTAATGTTTAGATTTAAGTAGCGAATAAATCACTTAGTTAGAACTAAAGTTATGTACTCAAAGTTGTTTATATTAAAATAGTGAGTTTAGAGCCGCCTAGAAATGGGTCCGCACGAGCCATTTCAACACCACTCTGCTTCAATATTGCCATTTAAAATAAATATTCAACGATTTTTTCATCGTCAAATCTCACAAAAACCGACATATCTTCTGTATTATTATATTACCTAAATATTTAAAAACATCTCTAGTTAATTAACTAGTCAACCAAAAAAAATAATTGTAAAATGCTCAAAAGGCTTGTTACTTATGTTGTAACTTTTTAATTAAAGTAAAATTGGGTTGGTGGTAAAAATTAATTGATAAAATTGCTTTGTTACTATTATTGTTGAGAAATTACTAGTCATGAAGACTTGAATTAATGAATAGATTTGAGGCTGTTAGGAATAATTCGACTTAATATTTTTATCGGTTTTTGTGTTGTGAATTTGTACGTAATTATTTATTGTGTGTAAGATTTACGTAGGTTTAATTACACTATGCACTTGGAGTTAGTTATTAGATTATTGGATGGATGAGCAGAAACTGTTTTTAATTATTTGTTTTCGTTTTAAATTATTGATTGTGTGTTGTAATTAGACATTTTAAATGCCATAATATGTTGTCTGCGTACTTCAAAAATATTGTATTATTTGTTTACTCGATTGCTTCCTACAGCAAAAAGAATCAACTTAAATACGAGGTTTAAAATTATATTTTGTGTTTATTGTTTTTAAATTAGTATTTTATGTAAAATTTTACAAAATACAGGTTTTAGCTATGTTTGCCAGTGGCCGATCTATAGGGTTCAAAGAAGGTCCCTTAAACTCTTAAGAATTCAAATACCAACATGGTATACCTTGATAAAACCTACCTTCACGGGTCATGACACTCCTCCCCCTACCAAAATCCTCTAACGTCACTAGGGTACACCTACCCTCTTACCTCTTACTCCTGGATCCGGCACTGTGCTACCACATTATGATTGTGTAATGTGAAGTGAACCTTCACGATACCGAAATTAAGTTTATCTACACTAATGTTGTAACATTCTACTTATGTTTCCAATACTTGACTTATAATTACTACTGTTATAGCGCAGACAACTAAAACACTCAATTTAAGCAATTGCACATGGTGTTATAATATCCACATCGATATCGTAAAATCTCATTATAACATCGCGGCCTGCGCGGCGCGCGCCCTGCGGCCCTGCGCGCGCAACTGCGCTCTTATTGGTAATAGATTTTAATGGCGGCAAGTTCACTGTGACAATACACGTACGCGTGAATTTAATGTTGCGCAATGTGTTTTGTTTTTAAAATTTTGTTTGATTAATTGCATTAGTGAAGATAAAGTAGTGTATGCAACTGCATATAACACGGGTATTAAAACACTCGTTACTATTATGAAACTCGCTGCGCTCGTTTCATAAACTCACACTCGTGTTTTAATACCCTTCTTTATATGACAGTTGCATAAACTACTATTATATTAGTACATTTTACTTTCTGCTAAAGAATTATTGTATTGTAGTTTGTTTGATGTTTCTTGAATTAACCAAAGAGTGTGACTAGGTATAGTCGGCTAGGTGTACTAGTTTCGTCGAAAGGTGCGACCTCGCACAAATACGTATTTACCAAACATTACTTTTTATTGATATTATAACTCTATATATAGTAAAAAATAGTACATTTATGGTTTTGATGGTTACTTTGTACAAAGGTCTATTTGCAAATTGAATTGTTTGTTACCTGTTCATCAAATGTTCTTTGTATAACATTTATTTAACATCTTTTTTTCATAAACGATTCTTGTGAAAGCGTCTCGTTTACCAGGCCTTTACGTGCTACGTTTGATAGGATTGGTAGATCATATAAAATTCTCCCTCATTCACGCAAATATTGTAAAGATTGATAACAGCTTATTAATGTCAAGGATAATAAAAAAGAAGCGAACTTGCGAATGTCATTTTAATAGATTTTAAAACTAAAGGAATTGAGAAGTATCTTACCTCACACACGGCAATTAACCGTGTGGGTCTAATTAAGACGAAAACTGAGCTCTAGGCTTATCCCAGATCTTTGTACACGTACCAATATACAATGCAAAACAAGTATACCTGACCTGGCGACAAGAGAGATGGCCGATTTATTTTAAAATACGCTATTTAATATCGTAGATAATAGTTACACATCAAGGGCCACTATCAAATTGCATTTCCTTACATTGATACCAATTAATTAGTGTTTCTCAATTTAATAGCAGAGTAAAGTTTAGTGAAGTGGCCCTTATTACTCAGATGCACTAATTGTTAGTTTTCTAAGGTTAGGGTTACGATGGGAACGGTTCAACGTAACAAATGCAATGTAACTCATTATTACATAATAAATGTGTTAAATTTAGTTCAGTCAATATGAAGTTTAGCCTAGAAAAACTTTACTCTGAGGTAAACCCCTTTTGTCGCCTTTATTTACTGAACTAATTACTAATCTCTAATGATTAAACTAATTCATATAAAACTTCTATTAGTTTGGGCCGTGGTTTTGGACTGTCGGGACTTTGAGACTTTTCGGTTGTGTAAAATGTTTGTTACCTCTTAGTGCCTTTATTTAAAAGCTTAATTACTATTCTCATGTCGTTCCTATGGCCCGTACACAAGTCCAAGAATGGTTTCTACACAATAAAAATGTAATTAATTGGATATAAAATGACATGCTATCATAATATAGGTTCAACGTCAAAGATGCCTGTATGTTTTTGCCCATGTAATATGATGATTGCAGTGTGCATTATGTTGAGCTGTTTCCTATTACTTCGCAGATAGAGTTGGTTTTCAGTCATATAATAAAAAGCCTGAATTGTTCCAAAGCTGACCTATCAAGCGAGCTTCCCTTTCAGCCTTGCCTTTTATTATTGACACTAGTAGATAAAAGATTTTATTTTAAGTTGACACAAATGTTATTTATAATTATTTATTTTTTGAAATAAAGCTATTTTTCATTATACCGCATTTGTTTGATTGTCCCATTGACTTAAATGTAAAGAGAAAACACCTAAATTTAAACTATTCAAATGGTCACTACACTTGAAGGTAAAATAAAACAAATAATGATTTGATCCTCAGTTTATTACACATTGAAATAATATTATTGCAATAAAATCAAGTTAATCGTTGTAATTAAATATTCTTTTAATTCTCGTCTTAAAACTAAACGTCTGTATGGAGCGTAGCGCACGGACTAGAGGGCGCTCTATCTATGACACTGACATAAGATTTTTAATAATTCATAGTTATTTTTATATACCTATTACCAGCCCGCCTTGCACAACAATCGTGACAAAAGGCGACAAGATATGATACGATAAATACTGTAAATTGTTTGGTGATACATTGGTGGAAAATATATTAAATATTATAGGTATACATTTAAAAATAATATATTATAAATATTCCACCAATCGACCAGCAATTTCTGATCACATTATGTCACCTTCTATTACTTTTATTGTGCAAGGGGGCTGGTTTTATAAACCTTGTATAAGGGGTTGCGGTAACTTTTGCCACATAGAAAATCTTTATTAATCTGATTGCCAAAAGTGGGTCTTCATGATTTAATATTATAATAGGGAAGTTGATTATTATTTTTTCAAACGGGAACTTACGTACGCCGGAGGTTACTACAGGAGGTGGGTAAAGCGCTCGCGACAGTGTCTCTCCCCGCGCTGTGCGGGGACAGACGCTGTCCTGATGATGGTCACCGGACGGGACCGAAACGTGTTGAGAGACACTCAACAGTAACCTCCGTCGTACATAAGTTCCCGTTTAAACAAATAATAATGACATCAACGTACGTTTCAATTAACAGTAAAACAGGGTAGTTTATTCTTTTATTATGAGTGTAAAATCAAATCAGTTTCATGACATCACCGACAAATAAATTACAATCGGTGTCATTCGCCCAGTGAGAGATGCGAGACGCTCCATGAAACATCTTCAATTAGGACAGTTTCCATTCAAAGCTAAAATATAAATCTATACACAAACTATCAATAATTACAAATTATATAAAAACTGTCCATGTTGAAGTTGTGACGGTGTACGTGCCGAATAATGAGTTTTATTCCAACGTGACAAGGTTCAATATTTAAGGATTATATTGTTTAAACCCTAAGCTTTTAAATGTTGTACTTGATAACTTGGTAAAGAACGTGACAGAATTGTCCTGTAGTAGGTTATGAAGAAAAATTTACGGGTTATTTATATTCTCAGACAGATTTCCTATACAATCTTATTTTATATATTTCACAGAAAAAATAATTATCTCTTCATACTGTTCTGGGAGGGAAGTCGATTAATACATTGTAGCATTTATTATATAACGTTATTTTTCATCAAAACTTCGCCACGTCAACCGTCACAAAAATATTTGGTCAAAATATTTTAAACATCTTTAAAAAAATCTTCGATAAACTCTAGAACGCGCTGTAAACTAAACGTACCGAACCAATTTCAATGGTTTGTATAAAATTGGTGTTATTGCATTGTTTAATAATAACCTTACAGTTAATATTTATAATACATCATTATTTACATATCGTAAATATATTTTGAACTATCGTAATCTTATGTTAACACAATCACATGACACGACGATGCAGCACACGTATCTTTGGATCATCTGTGGTTCAATACGAGATATTATTGAGGGATTTATGAGTCAAAATACTTTTATATTTCTTTCTTCAAATATTTGTATGAATGCATGCAGTTTGAATGTTTCTGTAAGTCAATAAGGCAGGTAATATACTACTCTTCCTAAAAACTAGACCTTGTTCATGACATCCTGTAATCATGTTATATGACCACTCTAGTCAAAAAACGACGAAAAAAACTTCTAAGTTGACTCACAGACAATCCAAAAGCTAACTCTTCCTACCCATACAATAGTTACATAATATTGTCAAAGCTACACTGCTCACATACTGTCCAAATAGTCAAACAATGTCACTGGTTAACGACCAAATAAACTGGACATATGTTTGTCACATAAGAACGCTACTCAAATAAGGAGGTACTGAACTTCTAACATTTTTGACAAGCACTTTGTCAATTGTATGGAATTGAGGGTTTCTTAATTTGAATAACGTTTGAGTATTCAAGCTTAAGTCCTCAAACACCAGGGTCGATCATCATTTTACAAAGTAAAGCCATTTCTAGTAAGAGATGTTATATACCAGTTTATCTTATCGTTAAGAGTCAAACACATTTATTTATTCAATATAATTCCTAACAAGCTGGTGTAACGATTGAGTATAATTTAAGGCATTTTGTTAAGAAATCATTAATTCCAAACCTTGGCTATGTCGGCTTTTGATTACTTCAGCAACTGGCGATTTCTCAGTTATTAAGCGAAAAAAAAATACTACCCTCATAAGAAGAAACATATTGTAAATAATTTTTTATACTAAAAGGCTTTGGTTATTCAGAAGTCTCCAAGACACGAGACACATGTATTTCGAATACATGTCACTATGTATGACAAAAGCCGACACAACCATACCTTTTCGACCAACATTAAATAACCAAGCCTTACATTAATTGAGAAAAATATAATTTATGACAATACAGATTAAAATTTAGTTAACATTTCTTATATTTAGAATTCTATAGTTATCAATGAAAGGCAACTTCGAGCTGTCAAAGAAACTCTTCCCGAACTCGAGATCCTCAGGTGACGTCAATAGCGTTAGGCCAGCGCTACACTTGATGGAAACTTCGTCGCAGAGCTTCCGCCAAAACGTGTTATCTATATAATAATATATATATAAGGCAAACCTGACTGACTGACTTATACCAAGGCACAGCCGAAACTACTGTACCTAGAAACTTTAAAGTTGGTACAGTTCGTTTCATGATGTAAGTGAACACTGACAAGTGTAAGTGACCCTTTCAGACCCCTGACCAGAAGCAAAGCGAAGGTCGCTAAGCGGGCTCACTACGCGGCGGAAGATCTGTGTCAGTCGATTTGTAAATTATATGCAAAAACATGTATAACTGGTTTCAGTTTCCGTCAAGTGTAACGGAGGCCTTAAAATCAATCGCTGAAGCTATTCCATACATAAATATAGCTTGTCCTTGCTGAACTATTTACAGAAGCGCACTCTATGTACAGATCGGGAAATTGTATATTAAAGTAACTGAACCTTCGTTGTGTGCTATTAATTTAAACTGTTGTGTTTTATTCGAATTGATACTGCAGTTGAGGAACTTTGGTTTTTAGAATTGAAACTGTTAATAAATTTTATATAAACTTTACAAAATACAGTTTCAATTAACATCCACACAACGCATTGTCGACAAAATCTCATTAGTAACTCTTGAAACATCACATTCCCGCTTCCATCACAGTTTCATAAGAAATATCCATTGAGGTTACAAAAACACGCATTGAAACCATTGCAATTGTTAGCGTTACCAGCTGAAAGGCTTGGAAGCCAAGGCATTTCATAAATCTTTTTTAATATTTAAAAATAAAACCTAGCGGCGAATAGTGGAACTAACGCTTCAGCTAAAACGTCACCTTACCAAGCGTACCCCAAACTCTGATTTGAACTATCATCACTATTCCTATCGCCAGTTCTATTCAACATTTCATCTAGATTTTTTTACAAGTTTTATATTTATAAAAAGCTATGTGTGACTATGTTAGTTATAATAAGAGTATGTTTGTCAAGTGTCGTGTTGTAGATAGTAGGTGTAGAGTTGGTTTGCGAGCGGCGTGCGGGCGCTAGTCAGCGGGGCGCGGGGGCGGAGCCCGGGGCGGCAGCGGAGACGCCGGGACGCTCCAACTCTCCGAGTTACCCCATCTGTATCATTTAATAGGCACATTTGTGTTAGGTACTACAAATAGTGAGAGCAAAGAAAAAGCTGTGTTGAGTGTAGCGTAGAATAATAAACTGAGGAAGTGAGTAGCATGTTTTAATGGACATCTGGTACAATTTAGGAGTTAAATCATAACGAAAAATATATTTATACTAGGTAATTAGTAACAATTACGAGCAAAACTATATTAAAACATCATACGCCAGTCATATCAAACGTTTTTACAATCAATCCAGCTACATCTAATTTGTGATTTGTAACATGAACATTACATTAACTGGTCACTATGTTAGGAAATCGATGACACAATCCGAAGAGAGATAGAATGGATGTATGTCAGTGTGTATTGTATGTTTATGGAATAATGCATGCGCTATAAGAATGGGATACAACCTAGTAAATTAAAACAGTTAATAATAAATAATATATTCATTTTTTCTAAATAAATAATACACTTTAACGATCTAAATAAAGAGGCCTTGCCCGCAGCAAATTTGTCATTTGGACACTTGGACATTACAGGCCAATACTTTTTATGAGTATTCAGCAGCAAGAGGCATCTCATAATATAATGTGATACAGACATACTTTGCCAAGATCGTATTCCATTGTAGAGCGCATGTGACATGAGAGTGATCTGATTACTCACCGGTTATGCAAGTGATGGTGGTGTTGGTGCGGGTCGCGGCGCGCTGCAACGTGATGCCACTTGACGTACCCGCTGAGGCGGCGCTTCACCAGCCCCGCGAGCGAGTGCAGCCAGCCTGCGACACCGCGCGTGCGTCGTCACCACCCACACCCGACACCCGACACCCGACTCCCGCACCGCAGCGCCTCCCTCATACGTAAGCGCTCTTTGGTCTAATACGCGGAAATTTGGCTTTTGACAGCTGGTTGACTTAGATAGATGACTTTGTGATATGTTTACATAAAAATATATGTCATATTTATTAAGGCTATTTTTTTATTCTCAATTAATCAATTGAAATTTGTTCTAATGACCGGCGAAAGATTAACTTTTAAGTTTTGACATTTGAGAGTGTTATTTATATGTGTTTTACTTATAAAGCTGTCAGATTAGTTAATGAAACCGAAGAGCGAATACGTTCAACGCCTATACAATGTGTAGCGTTATTGAGCGAAGCCGACTCCGAGTGATGATGGACTATGATCGTGAACACAACGGCTACCAATGACATCTCGCTATTACATAACAACTCCAAAGACCAATCTAAAATTTGACAGTTGTTAATGTCACTGTAATATTTGACATCTTGTCAATCGAATAAGGGATTAATGAACGTTATTAACGAGATGTTAAGGTCGTGTTTAGTGTAGCGAGGCATGTGACGGAGCGACAATGGGCAGGCGATGTGGGGGCGCGTAAGGGTAGCGGCAAAGCACAGGATTAAACATTTATAGAATCTTATTTACATATGTGGGTCCCATTTATTAAAGGTCACAAATAAGTCTTAATATGACAATTGATATGTTGTGACGTGATCCATAAATAAAATTCTATAAATGTAACAAATACAAAATGTACATAAACAATGTCAGTAATAGAGATAGATAGATCATTGTAGAGAACAGTATCCGGAAGCAATAGACAACAATAGGGTTAGACAAATAGTATATTTTTAATGACAAACTGACACATATTTGACCAATGGCGCCTTACAAAGTTTCTGAGATCTCATTTTAACCTGAAAGTTAACTGGCGCTAGTTAATAAAATCCAAATTATAGCAAAATATGTATCAAGTTTAACTGTGCATGAACATCATAATATACATTTCAAGGAGTCAAATAACTTGACCTCAAATATAGTATGATGAATGTTTGTACAATAAGCTAGACTTAACTATTCCCAAAAAGAAACTCAATGAAATACATTTGACATTATTAATCGTTTTTGTATGCAAGTGAAAATGCATTTTATTTATATCTTAATCAAAACAAGTTGCGGTCTAAAATATCTGTCAAAATTTGGGAATAGTAGGTCTAATCTGAGAAACGTTTGCTGATCCGCAGTACATTTAACGACCATTAGAATAAGGTCTATCTATTTTAACCGCTTGTGTGCTATAAAAGCGTACTGCCGCGTTTCCACGTAGTGCCCCGAACAGTTCCGAACACATGCTAGCTCACTCTTTAACTGAATGAAAGAGCGAGCAAGCAATATGAACGGAAATATTAATAACGCTCTAGTGAAATTGCAGCTTACCGCGAAGCACTCAGGACTGCGTTTTGTAAGCATATTGTATCCCTTGCACATTGTAATTTTGATATTTACATGAAAGGATCTATTTAGACACAGATCGTGTGATAAATGACGAAATGGTAGGTACAGTCGCATTATTGTGTTTGGATTTATTTCGAGATATATATTATTGTTAAGGTTCTTTGTTCAACAAATAAAAAATAACCGAATCCTTACAAGATAACTCCGATGTCTGTATGTCGGTATTACGTTCTTGGTAAATGTAAAAAATCGAATGTATTTTCATACCATTAAAGGAACTATCAACTTCAGGAACTACTATATCAGGAACGCGTCTCGTGACATTAATGTTAGTAATAATTTAAGTCCATCACAAGAAAAACCACGACAAAATCTGTCATAAAAACATGAGACATCCAAAGACAATAACTCGACACGAACATAAACAAATACATAAATAAGTGATTCATGTGAGAGGCAAGCGCAGCTTTTGCAACAAATGCTCTAAATCGGTCACAGGCTGGCTGCCTTCGTTAAATAACAACAATAATAAAAATAACAAAATAAATTAATTCTTTACTGTATCATGTGCACGAATTTTGTACGCAACAATGCGTATACGCCCGTAACGTATCGTTATCTGCGGACTGGTTAAACAAAATAATATTTAGAATAATATATCATTTTACTAGCATAATACCGCAGTTTTTGGCCGCAATTTGGATAAGTTTCTTATGATACACTATGTTTCTGATAGTATACATTAAACTATTCATGTTGGGATGTTTCTGTATGAGCACTTAATGATACACTATAATATCTAAAGTCTAAACCTAAAAAAAGTTGATCAATATGAGATCTATAGAAGTAAGATAGAAATTCTATTTGCAAAATGCGCGTACATAACTAATAAGCCGTATAAAATCATTCATTATCAATCAATCTTAACAATGACTCAGAATTCAAAGTGATAAAACATGTTTGGAAGTTTAAACTATGAGAGATATATATTCTTAATAAACTCTATTTAATAAATCAACCTATATACATATACCAATATACTCTTAACTGTAAAATACTCTACATAATAAATAAGTTTAATATGTAATATCAAGTGTTTTGAAAAGATAAATGCAAACTTAATGGCGGCTCGTAGATAAAGTTTTAGTTTCAGCAAGTTTTATAAATCGAAAAATAAAGGGATTTTATTGCTTTTCGGCCTACTTTCATTCTACCTGCAGTATTTAATTTCTTCAGGGAAATATTTATTTAAATACCTGTTCAAATAGATATTTTCGATATATCGCTGTTATACGTATTGACTTATACTTACATTTTTGTTTCAAGTTGATAATAGCATCCCAATTAAAAAATTGCGCGCACTTTCAGAGCCGCCATTAAGTCCGAATTTGTCCGCCAATCGAGTAGTTTCCAACACTGTATGTCTGTAAGTTTATTGTCTGTATAAGTGTGACCTGTATGTGTGAGTGTGTGTTACCTTGATCGTCGTGGTGGTGTTTGTGCGGCGCGGGCTCGGCGCGGTACCCGTTGCGCAGCTCGGCGCGCGTGAGGCTCTGACTCCGCCCCTCCGACAACCTGGACACCAGCCTACGTTAATATTGGAGACGTGCTCTTTAGGTAAACAGACTTGAGACAATATTCAAGTGTGATTCTAGTTCAATAGAATGAAAGCGCCACGTAAAGTATTTTAAAACATGTTACTCGTAAAGTATGACCACTTTAGGTTCGCATTTGTAAGTACATATAACAACTAGAAGTATTTCAAAGAAAATTGCGCTGCAGTTCGACGAACACTTTTTATCTGTACTTTTAATCGTGAAATTTAAGTCGTAAACATGTAGCATAGCGAAGACACTTACCGATCGTTAAGTAACAATGGTGAAGGTGGGTGCAGTCTCTCGTGTAATGGCGGTGGTTCCAATTCCATGCTGCCGTTGGCTGTGGACAAATAACAGATTTGACAACACTACTTTAAATACTCGTAATACCTCCTAAGAATGTAACTCAAAAAGAAAATAATGTGTTAGCCTGTAATGTCGTAGTGCTAGGTAAAGATCTCTCATCTCGACGAAGTTATCAGTACAGTAAGGAGGATAAGGCGTTATCACTACACTTACCTGCTGCAGATTGATGATCTCAATCTCATTCCAGTCATTTTTATTTAATTTTATTTTATGAGTATCCTCGTGATCTCGGACGTTGCGACACAACCGAAACATTGAGGTATGAAATAAATGTTTACTTCGCGATCAAGACCTGTTATACTAATGTTTCTAATCTATTCTGGTCTATTGGCAAAACCTTTTTATCGACTTACCGTCATGTCCCAACATGTGGTGCCGGCTGGTCCGCGGCGGAGGCTCGGGCGAGCGCCCCGCGCTGTGCTCTCTACTTAAACTGGAATCAACCAAAAAGATATTTCATTTATTGTATGAAGGATTTGGAACATCACTACTTGTTCTAAGAGTGTTAACCAAACGATCCACAATATATATTATTTAACTTTTTTCTTTTATTGATTCAATAAGGGAAACAAATAACTTACGACGTAAAATGTTAAAGGCAGTTTTCCCGAGTGAGATTTCTATCAAAATGCAGTATCAAGTAGGTTAGTATAAAAAACTGGACAAATAATTATATGTGTCACCTTCTATGTCGCGGCGTAGCATGCAGATCAACCCTGGATCTCCGCTGCTGGTTCTGATGCAGGAACCTCTGCATCACTATGGGACTCGTGTGCCCGGAGTTCTGTAATTGTCGAAACTACCATCTAAAGACTCGAATAACATTGAAATAAAATTCTGAAAGAGATAAAGGCTTACGGCCGGCCCAAACAACTTATCTACGAAGGCAGATAAACTTGTTATTTTTATGTAAATAAGTTTATATTTTTCTCATGATTTAGGCGGTGTCTGACATATCTATAATATAAGAATGAATCGCTGAATGTGTTACTAAGCGCAAATCTCAGAAACTACCAATCCGTTTCGAACAATTCTTATTGTATTATAATAGTTCGCGGGGCGCTTACATAAAAATGTATCTGCCATCAGAGATTGGCGGCAGTTAATCTAGGAACCATGGTAAGTGGGTGTAGTGTGTTATTGTGTACGTACGGCGGGCGAGGGCTTCCAGCGCGCGTCGGCCGACACGCGGCGCACGGGCGGCGGCGGCGGCGACGCACACGCCTCGATCGTCCTGCACACACATCACAATATTATCATGTTCTAGCCAGTAGGCTTAAGACTCGTAAGGAGCTGTTCAATTTCATGGCAATAGCGAATCTATGATTTTGAATCGGGAGAGGTCTTATCGAGGGAGAAGACTCGGTCATCGCTCTGTTTGATTTGTCAGTTTAGTTATTCGTGAGGTTACCTGCGTCTAGGATACGGCGAGTGGTTCGAGAAGTCGGTCTCTAAGCTGGCCGGCTGCGAGCTGCTGCCGCCCGCGCTGCTGCCGGATGCCCACCGCGCTCTAAAAATATTAATACCATATTCAGTCATAAGCGTAGAAAATCGAAAATACCTCGAGAAGAAATAATAATTCGTTTCAACCTATCAAATATTGACAATAAGAGCTGTGTTCAACTATTACCTATATCTCATCGTATTACGTAATGCAGGTTCTTTAATTAAATTATAACAAGACAATGCTTCCTATGTATTGAAACTAATAGAGTACCTAAACCTAACTTGTAAAATATGAAAGTTAATAGAATGTGGTATAGTAGAGTGCGTGTAACCGTGCGGGCGTGGGCGTGGCCTGGTCGGGCGTCCAGTGCGCGCTGGTGACGTAGTTGTGTTCCTCCCTCCTCTCGCCCGGCGGCGGCGGCAGCGCGGCGTACCACTCGCCCACCGACGCGCCGCTGCGCGCCGCGCGCACCACGAACGGGTGCTCCAGCAGCTTCGCGTACTTCGGACGCTGCCGGTAGTTCTTTGTCAGGCTGGGGACGGGGCAAATGCGTTATTAATGACATATAAAAAAAATTTTTTAATGGGCGCTGACGGCAAAACGATAGCAGACACCGAATATAATAAAATAATAAGTGAATTAATTTCAGAATGTTTTTATTAGTAAGAATCAAAACGAGCTGTAGGTTTATAGGACTGTTAGATATAAGCTAGTGAAATAACTGAAGTATACACTGCATGTTAGTGTTTCTATTTTAATAAATATACTCACCATTGTGATACAAATAATTTGAATTCTGGTGTAAAGTCATTTGTGTCTGGTAGTTGTGGCGGGTCGTCCGCTATTACCTGAAATATAATAACATTGTTTTTAAAAGGAATGAAACTACAATATATTTCTTCGCAAGAGTCTGAATATGTAAATAAACATTGTAATTTACGTCACATTATATATAATCTATACTAATTGTATAGTGAGGAAGATTTTTTCTAGTTTATCGATGTTTGGGCGCCCCCCACTAAATCTGCGAAAATAACGTAAGCGCGATCTACAAAATGCTCACACTAGCGCTATCTATTGAATCACAGGTAGACCCACAGCGCGGAACAGCTAGTTTTATATTTAATAATAAACGTGCATCTAAAATCTCGTGTATGGTGGATATATTTGTGCGTGCGTCTGTTTTAGAATCAACTTCGTAGTTAGCCTTTTGTATATTTTATAGTGATATACAGTTCCATGTTGATATAAGGAGAGTTGGACATGTCTATTTTATAGTGATATATATATAGTTGCGTGTTGGTATAAGGAGTGTACGTACCCTGGTGAGCACCTCGAAGTCGTTCTGGCAGTCGCGGTAGGGGAACACGCCGGTGGCGAGCTCCACGAGCGAGATGCCGAGCGACCACACGTCCGCGCGGATGTCGTAGTCGGGCCGCGTCGGGTCCGGCGGGTCGATGCGCTCCGGCTGACACCAGGCAGGGACAATGTTAACATATTATATCGATTGATTTGACACAACCGAATAATACGTCATAAATATGTATAATAAATTATATGATTTGCTATTTATTGTCTAAATTTATTTGGTGAATGCTGCAGGATCGCGGTGGATGCAGGTCACTTCCAACCGAATTACTTGGAGATCAATGAGGGAGGCCTATGTCCAACAGTGGACGTCCTACGGCTAACATGATGATGATGATGATATGCTGAGCAGAGAACTCACCGCCATGTACGCGGCGCAGCCGGCGCTGCGGGTCTTGGCCTTGGAGTCGACGAGGCGGCCGCTGATGCCGAAGTCGCAGAGCTTGACGTTGCCGCGCTCGTCCAGCAGGATGTTGCTCGGCTTCACGTCGCGGTGGATCACGCCGTGCTTGTCTTTGAGGTACGAGAGTGCGTTCACCGTCTGCGAATGAGGACAGGGGTAAATTAATCTATATATATAAAAATGAAACCCGTTTTCCTTGGTCAAGGCATCACGCGTGAATGGCTGGACCGATTTCCACGGTTTTGCATTCGTTGGAAAGGTCTCGGGCTCCGTGAGGTTTATAGGGAATAAAAATCTCAAAATTCCCACGGGAACGGGGGCGCTGCGGGTGAAACCGCGGGGCACAGCTAGTACTATTAATATTTATTTATTGATTGTATGATAATGACATTAATGACATTAACAATAATATTTAATGACACTTAAATCAAGAGTTACAGAGTACATTTCTGATGTGAACACCATTAAGTGATGTGTTACTTTGTGTATTGTTCTGAACAGTTCTGAGCTGAGCATGCTGTCATCTTCTTTGCAGTTTTGATCTGGGTGAGTCGTTCTTGTAGTAAAAGAAGACACTTGAGTGACCGATGTTCGTTCGGTAATAATCATCAGACAACTGTTTCCATTTTGAGTGAACATCGGCAGAAAATAAAATATTTTATCAGAACAAAATGTTCATGGCCTCTACAAGTCGGACCTGTATCTTCTCAAGTATTTAAGTTCCGACTACTACAGTTGACTTTAACAGAAATAAAAAGAATGAACGAAGAAGACGATGAAAAAGAAGAATCGACATTTGGAAACCATAATTAAAGTACAAGCCCAAACTCACCGCAACAGTAACTTTCCCCAGTATAGCTTCAGGTATGGGCGCGGCGAGTCTCTTGAGCAGCTTGTCGAAGCAGGAGGCCATCAGCTCCATGCAGATCCACACGTCGGCGTCCGTGACGAAGCAGCCGAGGCAGCGCACGATGTAGGGGCAGTCGTGCGAGCGCACCACCACGTCCAGGTCCATCAGGATGCGCTTCGTCTCTTCAGAGTTGCCCGAGCGCCGCATTTGCTGAAAAGTTTTTGTTATATGTAGTATTGTCAGGAGGAGATCGCTTTTAGAGATAAGGCCGATTTGTACTACTTTTTTTTATTATTTTTTTACGATACGATTAAGTATTCGTTCTATCTAGTACGTTTGCTAGCAATTGGTGCCTTTAAACCGATTGTAGCGGGAATGATGGGAAAGTAGAAATGGACCGAAATTTCACATAAAATGTAAAATAAAAGCGAAGTGTATCCGTAAATGTAGTTTCTATTCAAAATGAGTAGGGTTGCTTAAACTTAAGAAACCATTAAATATTAATAGATTACCTTCACAGCTATGACAGTGCCGGAGGATCGGTGCAGCATCTTGACCACATGCCCACAGGTGCCGCTTCCAAGCTCACCGAGCTGTTGCAGCTCGTCTATGTGAGACTCGTATTTTGTTCCGTCTACATTGAGCTTTCCGCTAACCTGTTAGAAAATATGTATTATGTGATTGTTATGTAATTATGTTCATATACATTTTTATGGGACCATTTTTCAATAACCAGGTAATGTTTAATCAAAGATAATGTTGCTCAATGTATATAAGAAATTTACACTTCATATCAATCATTGATATCACAATACACAGTTAATTGTTATTGGGCTGATTATGAAAGATGCTTGATTATGGTGTATGTATTTAAGTTGAAGGCAATAAATAAGCAACAAAATATTTTGAGTATTCCTGTGGGAATTTCAGTGAAATAAAAAAACAATCCGCTGTATTATATTACTAATGGTAATTTTTAAGTAAAAAAGATATATCAAACCTTATAAACTTCTCTCATTTGGTACTCAGTCTCGGTAGCTTGTGGTGATCTCGGAGGGTATACCGGTATTTCTTTGGTTGAAAACATGAGTGCTGCAAAAAGAAAACTAGTATAAAATAGGCGATAGTTATAGAAACTTGAGACTTTTTTGAATGTACCATCCATTCTAAAGGGTTCAAAAGAGTCTCTTTGGGGCCAGAATTGAATAAAAATATTTGACTTGACTTGAGCACAGCGTCTTACATTAGAACCTAGCACTTTTTGTAGATAGAGTAGCAAGTTTGTAGATTGGTAGTACAATACTATAAGTATGATTATAACTAGAAGTGAAATTCTAGCACAGGCTATGCTACATAAACCACATTTCATATGATTGCTGGATACCACAACATTGAAAATTGACCATATTACTTATCATTTAACCTCTTGTTCCAAAAAATGGAATGTAGTCGTCTAGAGTATCTTTGGTGGAAAATACCTGAATGTATGGGACCAGTAATTGTTACATTCATTGTTTTGTTGATAATTTATTACAATCAGATTATCTATAATAGTACCAATACTAGCTATGTGATTAACCTTGTTTTGAAAGATAATACTACTCACAAATAGTTGTTAGATATGACAAAATATCATATGGTTAGAATGTCTACTAGGATAGGTACTTTAGAGAAGTTGTGATAAAGCTTTTGTATGGCAATATCTCTCTTTTTATATACTGTTTATAGAGATGGTTAAGAAACTCAAACATTACTGATTGGCAACACAATATAGCAATAATCATTGTCTGTCAGATTGGGAACATGAATTATCAATACAAATCATATGATCAACAAAATATTACTATAGTTGTCAATTGTCATTTGTAAGCAATGTAGGTACTGATATCAATATAATACACAATGCTGGAGGCCAAACTGAGAGGCAATCACCATGAATTATAGATCCTCATTCTATGGTGAATAATTGATGGAATAAATAACCAATACCCATCCATAATGTACATAGGTTTACGTATGCCTTTAGACTTCGTATGATATGTTGGAAGGCATTATATGCTTCTACTAACATAGTATATTGTTATAAAGTAAATTCAAGGGTCTCAGGTGCGTAAATGTATACGAGTGATCAGATGATGTTTCATTACCCTTTGGGAAAGGATTGTCCAAATTCAAAGTCAGCTAGGACAAATTGTTTGGTAGATACTACTTACGTGGTCTAGGTCTGCGACCGCTCCCAGGTCTGGACGTTCCAATTCCACCTTGATTACCAAAGCCACCATCTCTTCGAAAACGCATCTCATTTTCGAAACGTTCCTGTAAACCTTTCAGTTTCCCCTCAATCGAACTGTTGGACATTATCGCCACTGTTACAGCACACTGATATCATTCAAGTCCAATAACCAAATATATTCATAATTTTATTTACACAAAATTACAATGAAAAGCGTAGCAATCCAAGGATTTCCTTCAATTTCCTTTGCCAGCCATTTCCATTCGGTCATTTTTTTGTAGTCTGTGCCTATTGCTATAGATAAGATAATATAGTACGTGTACTTCACTCATAAATCGTTCGGAAATTGTTAATTCGTGAAATGAAAATAGATATGAAACTAAATTGCAAAAAGTATCTTACAAAAAATATAAAGAAACGAACAAATTAAACGTTTTATTTTGCAGTTGTCATGTAAATGTTTTGTATAGGTCTGTGTACTGTTGTGTCCTATGATCTTTCTCCAATCATAACTTTAAATAGGTTTTTGTACGAAATATACAAAAGAATGAGTAGATTCTCACAGAATTCTACTGACTGAGTAAGTTGACATTCATTCATTCTCTTATTTACAGAGTCGTAATTCGTTCATTCATTCATTCATTCATGTGCTGTGTTCATGTGCATTCCTCTAATTTCGCAGGACTTTGTGAAAAATCATAGTAATTTTTTTACAAAAATAAACTTCCCGTAAATTGATAAGGATAATTTGTTAGAGATATAAACATAAAATGATGAAGTACTTACTATAGCATAATTGTAAACAATTTCTAACAACACAAGTGGTAAACAACGAAGTGAAAATTGTCTCAAACTTGTTTCGATAGATCGAAATGACGTGAAAAATATTGTGTTTCAATAAATATTTTGATTACGAAATGTGATATGAAAATATAGTTTTTATTTGAAACAACTAAACATGATGCAGTCCACGTCGGAGGGTTGTATGAACATTGCGGAGTTGGCGCACCAACTGAGACGGGAGAAAATATTTATAAATTCGGAGAGGCAGCTGTTGCAGAAACTCAATGAGGAAGTTGAGAAGAAGGCTCTGGAGCTGCTGCAGGTGTCGTGGGTGTGCTCCATGCAGCGGCAGAACCTGACGAACCTGATCACTTCGAGGAGCGAGGTGGACTCCGTGGCGGCCTGCCAGCGGGCCAGTCTGCTGGAGAGGGCCACCTTCATCGATGTGCACAAGGTCGTCAAATTTAAAGTAAGTACTAATTACTCGTTATACATATGTTTGAATACAATTTGTTTACCATTTGTAACTGGAACAACTTTGGCAAAGTATAAAGAAATTATTTATAAAAGTGTAATCATGTTCTAGGTACTTTTATTCTACAATGCCTCTTTTTAATCTATTAGAACATGAATAACAATAAAATAATATTATTTGAGTGACACCCATCATCATGTTACGATGACATCCTCCCACTTTTTGTCCATTGATTACTTATTGTATGTTTGTTGATTCATGCATTAAACCTTGTTTAACTATGTGTCATATATTTATTTAATTTATTAAACACTTTGTTCGTGCATCACCTTGAAATAGCAATATTTTACAGAATATGAGTTACCCTTGTAGTTATTAGAATCTTGTAGAAAAAAATTATACCAGGTTTATTCTTATATAGGTACCAATTGTGTAATAAAAATTACTATTCGATGTTATATGCTGACATACCAATGAATAAGGAAGATATTCAAACAAACAGCTGATTGGATGACAAAGACACTTACAAGAGCATTTACACCCATTCAACTATTATTTGCGCTGATTAATAACATGACAATGAAATCTATGTAAATTATCAATGAAATAAAAATATGGAATGTAATTTATCAGAATATAATTTGTTAATAGAGTTTTGAATAGCCAGTATGTAATTTTGATATAAACTATACAAGCTAAGCCAAATGCTAAACCTAGTTTATCACTATATTAATTTAAGAATTTATCTTATATTCCAACATAATGTTTTGCATTTTTAGGTCACAATACTAAAATCACTATAAAATTGCTAGTTAGATAATAGCCATACATATTCATACAAACATTATAATAAAATTAGCCGAACTGCCAGTAACTTAGTATGCGGGATGTCTGTGACATTTGAGTGCACACACACAATTGTCATTGTGCATATCTATTGTTCTGTGATGGCCTTTGTACTATTTTGTACTGGTATATTCTTAGAGTTTATTCATTCATATTTCTATGTACTTACTTATATTACAAATGAAATGTCTTTTCCAGTACAGATCCTGTATGAAAATAAGAGGTATTTAAATGTAACTAGGGACAGATGCAATTTGTTCATTCATTTGGAACTGGTTAGGGGCCAACCCTGGTGTCGTGAGTTTTAAATTGCCTAAAGGCATCTGACATGGTTTGACGATTGAAACAATCGGGACTAACTGTTTCACATGCCCTCCGGAGCATGTTGATTGTAGCAGTTGAATGGAAATTGAATTGAAACATTATTGCTGACAATTTATGATTATTGGCTAATCTGTTGTCACATGATTTGAATGCTGTTGTGTAATGTATGTTACCCACCCTGTATCCATTATGAATTGTGAAAGTTTGTTTGTATGCTAAAAGAGAAACTTTCAGCCAAGGACTACTGAGCAAATCTCAATATAATTGTACTAGTATATGCCATTTATTATTGGCTATATTTAGCATGTGAATAATCAATTTAGATATCAGCCTGTTATGTCTAGTTAATGATATTATCAGATAATGAGGATGATCTGGCATAATCAATCCATTGAGATAACAACAACATTGAGTAACATAGTTGCCAAGTCTGGTGTCGGAGCTTTACATCATCATAAGGCCTTTCCACTCTACACATAGTCATAAAGTAATTAAAATAGGCAGTTTAGGCAGTTATGGTCACTTAAGGCTACATTACAAACATTGGAAAGAAAGTATCTAATATATCTCTAGTTTCTAATAGAAGAACTAAGGCAAGTTATGACAAGAACAGTTAGTAAAGAAAATATTTATACCTGTCACAGGAAGCAAACGCCCTAGCCGAGTTACTCGGCTGGCTGCGCGACTCGCCCCACCTAGTCGCGCTATGTCTACTCCTGGGCGAGGAGTACATGCCTCCATCACTACCGGTGGCGCTGGTCTCGGGGGTGTACGGCAGCTGCAGGGCTTCCGATGATAGGACCAGGCTGTTGGCAGTCGTGAGGCTGCTCATCAAATACCAGCTGGTGCCATCCAGTGATCCGAGGAAGTGAGTTTAGATATACTCATTAATTAGTTGAGGTCGTAAAGATAGATCCTTACGTATCAAATCCGCTGCGCATCTGTCTGTTCTTCGATTCGCCATAAAGTAAAAAAACTACTCAATATGTTGCATATTGGTGTCCAAGACAGAGTGATTGAAAAAGGCTACTTTTCATCGCAAACTATCCACAGCAACGCGGGAAAAGCGACTAGCTTATAAAGAGCTGAGGAGGTCCTAAAGATAACTAATCCAAACTATTGATTGTTGGTATCTGCACTAGCTAACTAGCATAAAAGTCTGTGAAGGTGTACTTGTCTATTCATCAAAGCCTGGTTGTCAACAGTATACATCTTCTGTTGCAGGCTCCTCCGCAGCAACAAGTGCGCGCTGACCGCCCTGTACTCGGTGGTGCGCGACGGGCACGGGCCGGCGCGCCAGTTCCTGGTGGCTGCACTACAGGCGCCTGTCATGGCGGTGCTGCATGAAGACGAGTTCTTCCTAGACATTGATCCGGATAAGGCTATGGAGAGGTATGTTAATGAATGAAGTTGCCATGACTTATATTATCATTTCATAGAAGCAATTAACCATAAAACAACCTTAAACATGACAATATGATTGTTTTCCTCAGATTCTCCCCATCAGATCGCCTGAAGAAGTTCGGGCCTCCCAACAGCAGCGAGTACGCGACTAAAGTGGCGCGGTACCGCAAGTGGACCGTGCAGTCGCTGTACAACCTCACGAGCAAGGTGATCGCCTCGCTCAAGGACCAGTGGCACAACTTCCCCTCCACCCTCGCGTGGATTGTGCAGCAGATTGTGCAGCTGTTGAAGCAACATTCGAGGTTGGAATGGCTTTTTTTGTCAGCATTAAAACTTATGTTATGATTTGCCCAGTGGCCTTTTGAGGTCTATGTTCTGAGAATGTTCTTGTAGAGCTAGGAAAAGAGTAAATCCTCGACCAAAGTAAGTGAAAATGCCTGTGACGAAATACAAACCATTGAACTCGTATATACACTCGCGTGTTTTTTGGCCACATTAATATTTTCAATTGAATCCACATACATTATTTCTCGTTACAGAACCACCGAGCGCGAGCTGCACGCTCTAGTCACCGAGCTAGTGCTAAACCACTTCATCTGCCCGGGGCTCGTGAACCCCGAGGCGCACGGCGTCGTCGAAGTGCCAGTGTCGTACATCGCCAGGTTTAATCTGCTTCAGATCGCGCAGATACTGCAGCTGCTGTGCTTGTCTAAGTATCAAGAGGTAAAGATGCGGAGATATGTGGGTTCATCCACATTTATGTCATAAAAAACTAGAAAACCAACCTCGAGCTAAGCTCTTAAACGCGCACGCACACAGCGATGCGTACGGTACGAAACACGCAAGGGTGCGTTTTCATAAAAGTGGTGTGGTGCAGAGCTTAATTAATCAATTAGTCATATTAAAATTTCCAAACAACGCATCAAAATTATTATAACCTTTTCGTATTACATTCTAAGCGCAACCGAAAGCCGTCAAACTAATATCAGAGGGGACTTGATACGAAAACTTGCACGCATCTATGCATGTGTGCGTCGGCTTAGTGATTCTTTGATTGTGTGTATTTGATATGTTCAGTAGCTCGTTTTGGAGTGAGTAATGATTGTGTGTGCAGGCGGAGGGCGGCGCGCGGGACATCGTGTCGCGGTTCGAGCGCGGCGCGCTGTGGTGGGTGGCGGAGCGCGTGGGCGCCGCGCCGCCGCCCGCGCTCGCGCACGACGCGCGCCCCGTCTGCGCCGCGCTCATCACGCCGCACGACCACACGCAGCTCGTAAGTTATCTAACAACATCCACATGACAATCGGCGAACGCGTGAAGCTCTGGTTGCGTAATTTGAAGTAATGATATGCTATGTCTGTTATTACAGGCCATCACGAAGATTAAGTAAAATATCCTAATCTTCATACTATTAAGCCATGTATGTAATATGCTTTCAACAGGTGACTTTCTTAAGACGCATATCGTCCAAGTTGAACAACAATACGCCGAGCGTCACCGCTGATGATCAGCAATGTAACTTGGGGCCGGTTGAAGCTGCCTTCAGGTCAGTAACTACTATACATAATGTTAATAAAACTTGTGATACATTCAATTTTAGGTGGAACTAAAGGTCTGACCTAATGTATTAAGAATGAAAGACATCATATTACAGGTAGCCCTTGAGAATGAAAGCATCTCATCAATTTCATCAGTTCAAACTCCAAACGTCTGAAGTACAACCTGATAATGTCAAGCAGAAGTTGAAATTATATAAATTGACAGACTATTTTATAAAACGGACTCCTATTGTCTACAGTTAGAAAATACTTGTTTCATAAAATATGTTCTTTTTATCATAAATCCCTCAGTGTACTGACACCTTCAGTGAGATGAGAGGCTTTTGCCCGGAGTGGGACATTACAGGCTTATTCTTTGCATTGTACAGTGAGACGAGCAGTGAAGGGTCATCAAGCAGCGAGGCGTGCGCGGCGCGGCTCGCGGCGTTACTACAGACCATGGAGCCGAACTACAGGAGCAGACTGCACGATCTGCTGAAGAAGATGCCTGATTTGAGCAAGTATAGGTATGACACTATTGTGTTGTGATATATTATGTCCGAAAATTTTGGTAGATAGTATTGAAATAAATGGAATCGAAAGTTATTTTTAATTTGCAAGTTGATGCAGTTATTTAAATAAGTGTTTTATTTATGATATAAATACTTGTTCGCTATTATCGCAAATCTACTACATTTCTTTGTGCCGTTATTATTTCTCAAAACAGGCTAAAGATGAACGTTCTGAACTCTTAACTTGCTAGATCGAATCGGTGAAGTATCCATTTCCGTGTAATACAAGTAAGGGGGTGTCCCGCAGGCCGCCGCCGCCGGAGCGCACGGAGCCGTGCGAGGGCCCGAGCCTCAAGAAGAGCATCCTGGCGAAGGTCCCGAAGCCGCGCCTGCCGCGCTCCGCCAGCTCGGGCGGCGCGCTGCTCGCCGACGACAAGCCGCTCAACGGCGGCCTCGAGCGGGACGACGCGCCGCACGAACACATCGAAGTACTCGTCGTCAAGCTGGCCTCCACCGACGAAACTGATTATGTTGGTTAGTTCACTTTGAGCTCTATTATAGTTTGTATAGGAGTTAGTATCATTCAACGACTGATGAGTAGGATACGTGTATTCTAGAAAATCAAAATTATGACATACGGATACATGTATATAGCGCGGAATGAGAATGACACATGTTTAATAGGTGATTACTAATAATAGAGTTTACAAAGTATTTGAGTGTATATAAACTGAAAAAGTGCGGCTTGTCGAATCTTTCTCAGATGCGATTAGCAATTCAAAATGTATTCCTAGCTACAATTTTGTATGACATTAAAACGGGTTGTTGTTTCGGCAGGTCTGATCCCCGAGTCGAAGGTGCTGGAGTGCTACTACGGCGGGTCGGAGGCGGGCGACAACGACGACAGCGCCGCCGCGCTCGCCGTCGCCTCGCAGCCCGCCGTGCAGAAGCGGACCAGGTACAAACACACCACACAGAATCTTACGCTCCACTGTATGCGTGCGTTTGTTTTCATAGCCCGTCGTAGTTGGGCTTATTATTTTTTTTGTTATTGAAGACTGTTTTGGTCAAACCTACTTTTCTTTAGGGACTTTGCCCAAGCAAGGAATGCCTACCCCATTATGCCCAGAACCTTAAAAAAACAATCTAAATGTAAAAACACAACAACATACTTACTGAAAATTAAGTATGTTTGAGTTTACGTAAGTTTATGATTACACCTAAAAAAGTGAGTAAGATAAACACAGATAGACATGTAATGTACCTCATGATTGGCAGGTTCTCTGTGTCGCACGACGAGGTGTCGCTGGGCAACACGTCGGACAACCTGGAGGCCGTGTCGGAGGCGGCCTCCAACCACAGCGTCACGTCCAGCCTCGAGCTCGAGACCGAGGACCAGAACGACAACCTCTCCGACATGGTGCGTGTCTCACGGCCTACTTTACGAACTATACATTTACCTATCGGCGATTATCTATACTAAAGCTGGAGTCGTTTTTTTGTTTGCTTGAAAGCCCTTATCTCGGTAACTTCCAATCCGATTTGAATAATTCATTCTTGTAATGGATAGTCAGTAACCACATTCAACAAAAAGATTATAGGTTATTTTTCATCCCGAATTTCCCACGGGAACAATCATATACAAAGGAAAATATTTCTGCAAACAAAATAGGTTATGTGATTTGATTCTATTCTCACCCCATCACTAAACCTTTTACCTCTATAAGCAGAAGGATTTTTTTGGTTTGGAACGGACATGGTTTCTGAGCTGCGATTTTTGTGTTACATCACTTACGGGTTTCTCAGACGTCAACTAATGTTGTTTTTTAGTGCGTAAGAAACCACCCTGATCTGTTGTAATCATTCTATCATTGTGTAGGTGTCAGCCAACGTGAGTGGGCGCGGCAGTCCTAACATCAGCGGGAGAGAGACGCCATCGTCTCAGGTCACGGATGGAGACCCGCCCGAGGCGCAGAGACGGTATGAGACATGCATATATACACTAAAATTATACACAAGGGCAAGCACGCACACAACACTGATGCGCGTGTGCGAAAACACTTGTATAATATCCATAGTTATAACACATGCACGGGTTTGACAGTCATAAACGTGGAATATCATATTTATATCCACACACCCATAAATAAATGCCCACGCACGTATACGTACTCATAAATATACAACTCTTATGTAACATTTTTAACTTACACAAAATCTATGAAGTCAACAACATTTGACCGGTAGCAATGTACAATATCAATTCAAAATCTGCGAATCAAATTGAAATTCGATATTTGTGACAAACATATAAAGAAAGAATGAGGAAATGTCATGTCGTACGAACAACTAAAGAGGATGGCCGAAGATAGAAAACAGTGGCAAGAACTCCATCGACAAGAGCCCAGCCATGTTTTAAGAAGAAGACAAATATATTGAGAAAATAACACTATTACTTTATACAATAAATGTGTGTCCATATTCAGGCTCCCTCAAAACGCGCCCGTCAACCAACCGAACAGCTCCCAAGCTAAATTATTGAAACAAACTCGCAACGAGATCGAAGATAAGTTCTGCAAGTTTGAAATCAGAGTAAGTAACATATAACTACGAATCTAGTTCTGAAAGATGGTATGCTTTTTACGACACGCAATATGACATCAAAGTGAAATAAATATGTGACAGTGCATTTGTATTTATATAATCACATTATTGAAAATGAAATACATTTAGGCAAATGGCTTTAGAAAATAGATTAAGATGAATATAGTGTCTATTGTTTTCATAGTAACTTAGTATGAATGGTCTTGCACAGAAACTTCTGGAAGGCGACGAGACCATCAGTATTATGTCCGACACTTGGAGCACAGACGTACTCGCATCCGATTCGGAAACCATCGGCGATTCCTGCGACCAGACGCAAATCGCCAACAATCAAGGTATTAACACTGCAATATAAATCTTTCTCTACCTCATTTTTGATCCTCCTCACTGTACAGATATTATCAGTGAGACGAAAGGCCTCTACCCGTCAGCGGGATATTATAGGCTTACACTTTTACTTTTTTATTCTAATGGTAAGTTATACTATAAACAGAAATGTTGTTCGCAGGTACAGGTGCCAACAACAACCAAGTGCCAGACGTGTCTGAAACAGCGAGCGAGTCCGCGTGGAGTGTCGACGTGCTGGCTTCCGACAGCGATAGGAATACTGAGGTACATACATCACTAAAGTAGACAAAACTATCTGTCCACATGACTGTACACATGTCAATAGTTCGCTTATTCCGGAATTAGGCGTCCCCGTTGCGTCCATTTTGAGTAGGTTAGTGGCCAATCAGTGTCAGAGTTTTTAGACCGCCTAAAGGCCTCCGACGTGGTCTAACGATTGAAACAACCAGGGCCGACTGCTTAACGTGCCCTCTGAAGCTCGCACTCTACAGCCAGTTTAGTTCCTCCATGAACTTGACAAGACCCTTGATAGCCTTCGCGACAGGTTTGGATGCTTTATCATGAATCTATTATCAGTCACTCAATAATAAGTTTATCAATTGTATAGAGTGACTTGACATTTTGAGTATTTATTGCACTTTTAGCGCAATACAAATAGTGTAAGTAAAACGATTCGTTTATTTACTTGATTAGGGGTAAGTGTATTATCTAATCTAAACTATTCTTATAATCATGTTAAAATAAATATAAGACGCTATGACGTTATGTGACATTTGAAATGGAGATGTAGACTATTGTAGCGTATTCTCAGGTCTTCTGATTGATAAAATATATGTGTTTTGTTTACGTAGGTGGACACGGACGACTGCGTGTCGGTGGCGGCGCGGTCAGACACCTCGTGGCCTCGCCGACCCTCGCATCAAGACGACTTCCCGCCCTTACGACATCAGGTGGATATTGATCAATTTAGAAGTATTGTATTGTGTTAAACTAAAGTGTCAATCATATGATGTTTATTTCTCTTTATTCGATTTTGTTAAAAGCAGCCTTTAAAGATAAAATATTGTCAAATTCGATATCTACATGACATTTTTACAAGTGTCCTGGTCACATTCAATTATTGGGGTGCCACAAGGTTTTATTTTGGGTCCGTTTCTGTTCCATAAATAAATCAATGACTTCATCTTGGGATATCTGTGAGATATTTTACTTGCAGATGAAATATATTCGTCCTGATTATCGCTAGTTTCGGAGGCCAGACATGCAGTTGGGTACGCACAAGTGTCGTTTGAGGCAGTACTAATAATAGTTATAAAATGTTTGTAGAACGGCAGCATCCGTCGCAACGAGCTGGGCAGCCCGCGGCGGCGCGCGGGCGGCGCGCGCGGCGGCTACCTGTCGGCCACCGCCGCGCTCAGCCGCGGCCACGAGCTCGACCTGCCGCCGCACTACGCGCTCGAGAACAGGAAGAGCATACTCGTCAATGGCTATCCGGTAACTATACTACACCACTTCACTGATTAATCACTAGAATCTACACTCTAGATTATGTGACATACCAACGAAAACAGTACCACTTTCAGTCCGCATTAAACGAAATTCGCACGCGCGCTCGCTGTATAATCTGGACGGACTCGTCAGCAATCTTCTCTACACGGCGGGTCATGTTGTATTACAATATTTGTTAAATTAATTTGATGATTAAATATTTGTGAATCAGGTGATGACATGCTATGCGACATCTGCGCCAGAAAGTCCGAGCACTTCGGCGCCTGTCGCCGTCAATGACGTCTTCGATTTCGACACGCAGAACAGGTGAGATCAATTACAATTTGCCCAGTTATTATGGTACCTCTATGGTAAAAACTTCTTATATTATCGAAAATATTAGTACAGTGAGGGTTAGGCGTAATCACCACGCTTGCCTCATACGGTTTAGTGATCTGAAACCCGCCATGTCAAGATCGATTAAGAAATGATGTCGTTACGTATTCCCAGAGGCGAGGGTTCGTCGAGCGGGCGCACGGAGTCGACGGTGGACGCGGAGGCGGGCGCGGGCGCGGGCGCGGCCGACGCCACGTCGCAGTGGGTGGACGACAGCTTCCCCGCGCGCGCCGCCGCCTCCGCCGCCTCCGCCTCGTCCAGCGAGGCCGACGTGGCGGAGCTGGCGCAGCGGCTGGCGGCGCAGGGCCTGCAGCCCGACGCCGCGCCCGCCAAGCCCTCCACCGGGGCCATCCCCAAGAGCATCAGCTTCGACGCCACGGCGGAGAAGACCATACGGTACGCCGCCATCACTCTTATCTTTACTAATAGTAGTGTTGTGTGAAAGACGCTTAGTGATTTAAAATAATGCTGTAGTATATAAACGTTTGATACTCTCCCGCGGTTCAATATGTTTGTCATAATAAATTGTACCAATTTGCCAACAGTCGTCGTATAATCGGCGAGGACGGACTCGCGGGCAACCTCGACGAGTTAAAGAACAACGTGCGTCGCTCCGGCGGGAACCTGTTGAACAAGATCAAGATGTTCGGCCAGAAGGGGCGGCAGGGGCAGCCGCCGCAGAACGGTCAGTAGACGGGCTAGTCCTTTTCACTGTACTGGGTCATCTTCATAGACTGAAAGGTCTTCTAGCGTTAAAGTAAACGACTACGATTTCGGACTACAAACTACAAATACAGACCGCACTGAATGAAATTGATTCCACAGGTCACAAAAAATTCATATACATTCATAGAGAACTGTAGTGTCGTTTTCCTTCTGCCCTTCTTTGTCTTGTACCTTTGTCTCATAAGTTGTAGCTATAATATTTAAATATAGACTAATTCATAACATCACTTCATCTATAGACGCAACAGTAAAACCAAATCCAGAAGAGAGTAGAGGCGAGTCGTCGCGCGCCGAAGCTAACATCAACGCCGAGTCTTCGGAAGACATCCTCGCCAAGTACCGGCGCAAAGGATCCAACGACAGCAAGCGGAGGCCCAACAGGCAGGCCGAGAATACGCCCACTGATCTAGATAGGTAGGTTTTTATTCACTTATAAATATTTGAACGGCGGATCGGTCGCAATAAATCTTTGGATCAATCGAAAAAACTGGTTAATTGACATTAAAATTTGTTGTCATAGAAACAGTGTAAAACTTGGTATTAGATTGCCGGTAGAGAGAGGTTATTTGGATCTGCCGTCAGTTTAGTTACTGAATAAGAACTGAATTTTACTCGACCAGTAGTCTGATTAAGCTTTTAAGTTCTTAAAACTTACGCTTTCACTATGGTTTGCATTATCACCATGTAAGGTCTTGATTCTCGGTCAAATGTGTGTAAATGACTGAAAAGATACCTAATTTACGGTATCTTCATTGGTTGAGTAATGTTACTTGACTGATATTTTGTTACAGAATCGAAGGAGTAGTTGATCTGAATGACCCGGAAGTGTTCAACAGTATGAAACAGAAGTTGCGCATGATCCTATCTAATCCGGATTTGCATTGCGTGGATTACGTGCCGAGCGTGAGTATCGACTTAAATGATAATTCTTAAATAAGCATGTTTTTTTTATAAATAGTTGTCGGATATATGGATATATGTATATGTGACGTTAGTTGAACATTTATATTGGCACCAACCAACAGGATTGGTCGGTTAATTCACGATTCTAAAAAAAAAGTTATTTAAGTCTTAGATTTTCGACGAACTAAACTATACAAATTTAAAAGATATACTTAAGGATTTATCTCTTAAGTATTTTGTTGTGTGCATGTACAGCGGAGCACGAGCACATCTCTGTGCGAGTGGCTGTCGGCCATGTCGATGTCGGGCGGCTCGGGCGGCGCGGCGGCTGGCGCGCTGGCGCGCGCGCTGGCGGCGGGCGGCGCGGCGGCGGGCGGGCGGCTGGCGGGCGCGCTGCGCGCCGACGCGGCCGCGCGCCGGCCCTACGCCGCCTACCTGGCGCAGTGCCGCGCCGCGCTCGACCACCACCACCACGCGCTGCACAGGTACACACACACACACACACACACATCGACAACTGACGCTTACAAGTGGATCACTGTAGATTTCTACGTTGCGTAGCTGAGTTTGAAAGCCCAATTGTGAATAAAGTATGAATATAACAAGATCCAGAAGGGCGTTAGAATCTGTATGAATTTTGCTTTTGTAAAAGAAAAGGAGTCCAAACCTCTGCTAAAGAGGACAAATCAGATTTGAATTTACCTAGGTTTTTTCCAGGTGTTATTTATGGATGAAAGTTTAATTTTTTAAGCACAAATCCCATTTGACTACCTTAAACTTGGCGAAATAGAAGTTTTTTTGTTTAATTGAGCCCGCTAACGGCCCAATACCTTTTTGAGTTATGAATGATATGAGTTGTTGTACAGTGAGATCCGGCGCGTGTGGGCGGAGGCGACGCGCGCGCAGCACGCGGCGGCGGCGGCGCGCACGCTGGACCAGCTCGAGCGCAGCGCCGCGCTCCGCCGGCTCGCCAGGCTGCATGCCGCCGGTACACATACCTATACACTACCTATACGTCATGTTCAAATTTAGCATGATACACAACTGTTATATCAACACTATTACTTTATATGTTTTCAACCACACGTATTAAACATTAACTGTTAATAATTGACGGAATTGTGCTCCAACATTTTATAAAAACAACCGCATACGTGCCTTCTCCTTAAGGTAATATTTTCGTTTGTTTCCAGGCGGCGAGCTGATGGATGAGAAGGCTACAAGACTGACCGCTAGTATAAAAGCCATTACGGCTGAAATCAAGGCGGACCCTGCATGGGAAGGTAACTAATACTTCTTTGTTCTCTTCACTGAATTAGGCATTTCAATCTGCAATTCACTATCCCAGGGTACCCCTTAGCGTCTTTAAACAAATCAGGCTCGGAGAACACAATTTATCTTGAGAGAGTTTTTAAGACCTTTACAAGTGAGTCTGATCAAACAAATTCATTGCGTTTCAACCTAATTGCTTACTTATTAACGCATCTAATCATTCACTTATTATTTTATACTCGTCCATTCGTCAGTTGACAGTGTATAATGTGTATGTGTGCCGCAGGCGCGTCGGCGACGTCTCTGTCGGCGGTGGAGCTGGCGGTGGAGCGGGCGTCGTTCGCGCGCCTCTACCTGCACGTGCTGTTCCCCAACGGCGACGGCGACATCTCGCGCGACCAGTACGTACCCTACTCATATATTTTGCTAGTGCCCGTGCTTGTTTTCGTTCGTGTCGGATTTAAACTAATTTTCTCATTCCTATTAACAAGTCTGTTCAAGCCGTTATCGGCCAATTCCTTTTTCAAAATTAGTAACTTTTTATTTGAGTTGAAGTAAGGACTCCTCTTAACACAGGTAAATTCCAGAGAAGCCTCAACAACCCTATTTAACATAGCTACAGCTACGCTCGTCTTAGAAAGTCATCGTCATAGTATCTCATTGTTTCCAGAGTGCTGAGCGAGCACATCCGTCGCTTAAGCGCAAGCGTGTCGGCCGCCCGGGCGGGCGTGCCGACGCCGCACCTGTGGGCCGCGCCGTTCCCGCACGCGCAGCTGCAGCTGCGGTACCTGCCCGTCTACAGGACGCCGCGGGACAAGGTATTGCATATACTCCGGTACATATTACATAACCTCTTAACTTTGAAACATAGAAGCGTATTCGGTATTTATTAAAAAGTTCACATATACAGTTGTACACATGTATAGTTTCCGCAACTTTGTTGAGTATCATTAATTCCTAGAATATTATTATCAAAAATTTAATAATACCGTTTTAGGTTTTAACAAAATCGATCCTGAAAGTCCTTTGAAGATTTTTCCACATTCCTCATATCTGATTCGACTCTCCAGGCTCATATGAACAATCCACTCCGTATAAGATAATTGGTGACGAATGTATCGCAGGTGTCGTGCGTGATGCGCTGCGTGAACTCGATCCTGTCGGTGCTGGCGCTGAACGACGGCGCGCCGCCCGCGGCCGACGACCTCACGCCCGTCCTCATATACGTCATCATCAAGGTACTGCCACCCATCTTCAAGTCTCCTCAAATCAATGTATATAAAACTGGCTGATGTGATGACTAACTGACTTATATACAAGTATCAGCGCACAACCGAAACTACTGTACCTAGGAACTTAAAATTTGGTACATTGGTTCCTTTCATTATGTAAGTGACCACTAAGAAAGGTTTTTGCGCAATTCAACCCTTAACAGGAGGTAGCCCTTTCACCCGAAGCAAAGCGAGGGCGGTCGCTAGATAATAATAAAATACTAAAATAATATTGGTGACCTAAGAAGATACAAGTCTACGCTAATTTTAAAGCACCCACCTTACCTGAGTTAATACGAGTATACATACTATAAACATTCAACACGTAACTGTGCTCGGCTTTATTTGTGGCCAAACCGTTCTTCGTGCAAAAAGTAGCGATAGCATATGTGGACCATGATGCACACTAAGACACTGTCACTGTGCATGTTCAATTAGCTACACAAGTATGATTCAGGGGGTTCGTGGTCGTGCACTAGTAAAGCAATGTGTGGTCGTCAGGTGAACCCGCCGTCGCTGCTGTCGACGCTGGAGCTGGTGAACTGGGCGGGCGGCGCGGCGCTGGGCGGCGAGGCGCTGTACTGGTGGACGCAGTTCTGCGCCGCCGTCGCCTACATCAAGACCATGGACTACCACTCCTAGCCCTCGACTGCACGCCGCATTGTACGTACTGCCACCAAGCGCTTTTACCCGCCTTCTCAAAACTTCAAGACGATTCAATATAACAGAGCTTCTTTTTAACAAAAATGAGACATGTTTTGCCGAGAGCACTCCAGACTATTTTTGGTCCTAGATCCTCTCTTGGAGACTTATCTTACTTTACTCTGACTTATTGTCATTGTTGCAGAACCCAGCGCGTGCCGAAATGAAGTCAAGTCCGCGTCCCTCCACAAGAGACCGGCGCAACACTATTTAAACAAACGTTACAACACTATCATTACAACTCACTAGCTACCATAACTAATTGTCACTTCACTATTACCGTGAGTCAAACTCGTCCGCAGCATTCACTGATCATTATTGTAAAAATAACGAATTACCATTTAAAATCATGCCTTAATATCATTAGATGTATAAGCATCTCGTTATTAACTTTAACTAGTCTTTGTTCAATTATATCTACGTAAAAGTACTGTCAGATCTTGTTAAAATGTATATTTTTACGTATGCGCCGGTCACAACTCACAAGATAAACTTAGGTAAGAATTATAACTTGTATAGTGTTCTCTCACTCTTAACCACTCACTTACGATTATTTTCTTCGTCCAGATCGTCTAGCGCTTCATAAAACAAGTCGCCTGGATTCTAATTTATTAAATCTTTCAATTCCTTCCGTAGGGCTAAGAAATATTATATTTTGCACGTAATAACTAATTTTAGACATATAAATATCTATATATTTGTGATTATATACTATCCTAATGTAAGCGCCTAATAATATTGATGAATACAAATCGCAATGTAATGTAAAGGATAGGGTTGAAGCGTGATACATGATGATATCGTTTATCAAGGACTGTTATTGAATTATGTATAGAACATTTTTCGCCTATTTAGGTAAGATCAGTATACAAACAAATCATGTAGTTGTCATAGTATTACTAGACCAGTTTTCATGCATGTTTCTCGACATAAAAGTATAATTATTATCAATCTTGCAACTAAGTTTTTTAAGTCGAAGTCCTTTTAAACCGCACAACACATAAATTGAAATCAGCCATAGAATATTATGGATTGTGGTTGTGGCCCATTATAATTGATGCTCTTTAGTTTCAGCTAGAGTATATTAATTCACGAAAGAGCTTAAATAGGCTTATTTTCGGTGTTGTGCGGATTTCACTAGGTTAGTTTCATCAACCATTCAATTAGCGAGCTAACACGCTCTAATAAAATAAAATATGTTCATCATTCATAACAATAACTGAAAGTATACATAATCTTAAATTAAATGTAAATTAATTCCGCTGATAATGGTATCACTGTGATGTTAGTTGGCATTATACATTGTAATGTATAGGTTCGTGAACATTGTGATACAAATGATATTTTGGATATCTCGCCCATAAATTGAGTCTCATATAATTGATATAAAGTTCTTTCCCTCTGCCTACGAAACCGTGGAATATTCAAAAGATGTAGTTATATTTTTTATAACATTCATGTGCAATAGTTGCGCTTGTGTCTATTAGACCTTTGATTACTTAATACTCCTAAAATATATACAAAAAAATCTTCAATTAATGTATAATATTGTATAAGATAGTATTTATTGTTAAGCACCAGTTTTATTTAGCACCAGGAACAGTTGGATTGTTAAAAAGACACTATTTTTAAATAACAGTGAATCATCTATAGTTTTATAAAACTGCGACAATAGTGCCCATGGAAAGTAAACTCAATCTGTTTATACATAATAAAAAATAAACAACATATTGGAAATCAACGGCTATGGCGAAAATTATTATCAAACAAAAATGGGCGTAAAATGAATATCGTAGAATATAACGAAATATCGCATATAGCCAGGTATCAATATATTGAATTGTCTTCCGTCATTCTCGAATTAACGGATCTTCTGCATATTAATATGTGTTACAACTTGCCTAGTTGTATGAAGAGTGGACATGTTTTAAGGTAGATATTGAAACATATAACTCCTCTCTGTCCACCCTTCATGTGTGCTAAGGCAATGACCCAAGGTAGCCCAAATCTAAAACAAGTAAGGTATATCTTGCCTAGTAGAAGGTAGACAGCAACGTGTATAGTGCGTAAAGTTTGTAATCTATTTTATTCACTGTTACATACCTAGTGTAATTCATCATGTACTAATTTAATCAGAGCAATGAAATTATATTTAGCAATAAATCATGGTTATTATTTAATTTTAGTTATTTATTTTTTGTTTCACCTATTTTTACGTGGTTGTATCAATTTTGTAACTGTAGTCGCTCCCTCCTGTTATTCAATACATTGGATAACACGAGGGAGGGAAACATCCACGCTACGGCACTGGCATGGTGACCTTTGACCTTTCAAAACCGCGCATGCGCCATGCTTACTACGCGACCACGTGGCTACTACTACGGCATCGCACGCTTCACCCATTATTTACAATCCCTCTGCGTTTATTTTAGGGGCTCGCTATACATGTGTAATGTATAAAGGGTCCAAAGCTCCGAGGAATTTAAATTCCTAATGGCGTGCCAGTACGTGAAAATTGCTTTTAGCAATTAGCTTCTCATGCATAATCGATTTTGAATAAAATGTGTTATGAATTTAATATGAGTTGTGTTTGCCTGGCAGAATCTTATCACATTGTATTTGATAATGAATTAAAAACAATATTTGGGCGTACACAAATGTTTATTATGTACTGATTTTACATTTTATAAATGTACACTTAAAACAACACAGCTCCCTGGCAGGTCACTGAAACAAAAATTACAAGAGTTAGTTATTTCTTTTCCAGGTTTATTTTCTTTAGAAATAAGTAGAGTTAAATCAGTAAGTTTGTCACGTCATGGCAATCAGTAGTAGCAAATAATAAAGTTTTAACATCACTTTGGGACAGTTGAACATATGTAGTTAACTAGCATAATAATAAAATAGAATGCATTATGCTCACCATATCACAATGTAGATGGATGTCTATGATCGTGGGCGCTCCTTCTTTTCTTTGTACAAGGCTAAGAGGGAGACGTTGGCCACCTTAACCACCTGTGGACAAAAAAGATAAGGATTATTACACATTCAAATTGCTTAATTTGTAATATAATATTACAAATATTACAAATATTAAAATATTACTAATATTAAACAACTAGCAAAGTGACAGATATAGAGTCTGCGGGTATACAGATATTTTTTAATAATTCACCACTTTCGTGAAATTACAGTACCTTGAATCTGACTCCGGGAATGTCACCAACGGCGTGGCCCTTACGACCGAAACCTGCTACTAGGACTTCGTCGTTCTCTTCAATGTGGTTGAGACAACCGTCCCGGGGGACGAATGCAGTCACCTTCTTGCCGTTCTTGATGAGCTGGACACGCACGCACTTGCGGATGGCAGAGTTGGGCTGCTTAGCCTCAACACCACTGCACAAACAATGCACATTGAATTAGTAATGACCAAAGCCTATAAATAATTCATGAATGATGCCATTTATTTATAACCACCATGCCTTTATAACTGTAATTAAGCTGATATTTTAAGTACAAATGTGCCATTATATTGTAAACACCATAACCTCAATTTATTTAAAGTTCATTGACCCGAGATTATTTCATTCGGAAAAATCAATGGACCATGATTATGAATAAGTAACACAATCAGATGCGCAATACTATGTTGTTTGCGGTACTTTGCGTGGAGCATCGGCATAGCTTGTCCTGTAGGTAAGTTGCGAAGGCGTCAGGCGACGTCGCCACTCGCAGTATTATCCTGTGATTGTAGTGAAAACACATTCACAGGAATAATACCACGGGCGGAAACGATGCAAAGTAGTCTTCAAGAGCAGTTCCCGCCAGCTTCGAACACTAGAAACAACACTTTCCAAGAACCTCAATTGTAACATGCATCATATTGAAAATTGGGAAACGTACTTACACTTTCTCCAGGACGATGCCCTTAGCGTGAGAAGCACCACCGAAAGGGTTGGCCTTCCACCTCGTACCCATGTGAGCTTTCTTGAACTCTTTGTCGGCCCATCTTTGCTCACGGCGATGGTTCACGTGCTTACGCGCGGTGCGAATACCACGGGGTTTACCTGGAAACGACCAAGTTTGCCGGTTACCACTTTTGTTTACATATCACTAAAATCAACTCACTATGGTCAAAATGCGATATCATGAATGGGGAAACTTTTGCTGCACCTCAAAACGGACGCGGCCGCAACGAGATAGAAAGAGATTCAATTTGCACCACGAGAAAAACATGTCTCCGCCATGGCCGACACCTATACATGGCATGCATATAACTTCGAAGACATTTTAGACTTTTCTCGTTTATTGAAATCACTTTTTTTATTGATTAACACATTATAAGCACTTAGACACATAATTAGAACTTGTAGTTTACTAAAATAAAATAAAATTTGGGCAAAACTATCTTACCCATTGTGAATAGCACGACACGAATCGGCTACGGATGGGAAAAGAAATTCGTCAGGCAACCGGCCAACCACGGGCTTCAATTTATCACTGTACCCAACATTCAGAAAATAATTTAGAGTCGCCATACCGCAATAAAATAGTGATGTTCCATTTTTGCTTGATTAGTTTGTTATGTAATTATCTGTGGCATACAGTCTTGCACAGATAAGAAAATAGATGGTTGTTGATCGTATTTCGTGGTCTGTGGTATTCGGTGAATCGGTGATTCATTCATGTTTCGTGTATCATCCCTTCAATGATTCAATCATTCAATAATAATAATAAATGAAATGAAAATTGTAAATTGTAATGTAAACAAAGATCGTCAAAACATTCCAAAAAACTTACGATTTTTAAGAGTAACCACTTAATTTTAAGCAATTAAACAAATACCGCGGTGTAAAGTGCGAGTTTCACTATGGACAACGATAGAGTAGAACCAAAATACCCCGAAGTAAATCCGCCGGTAAGATAGGTACCTACTTACTATATTTTCTGTCTAGTTTATATTTTTCAAATCATTCCTGTTTTGTATGTATTCAGGAACATCCCGAGCTGGTCTATGGACATCGCTTCTGCCAATCTAGTACATCCAAATGGCTATGTTTGGAAAATATATATGAAAAGTTCTATAGAAGTAACATCTATGATATTGGAGGGACCTACAACATGTATGCGCCTGAATTTTGGTTCACTTTTAAAACGGAACAGATAGGCAACATCTTTTTGCTCCATTTATTCGCGTGCAGCGCTACCGACGGGTACTTCACTCTGCACCTAAGTCACGGTAACCAGCTTTGCATCAACAAAAAGAAGTCTGATGTTGTATACATGTCGGAAAGCCTTAAATCTGTCGGTTTCCACTGCATTGACAAACTACAAACCTACATCAAAACTTACAGTTTCACTAACCTTGATGTAGATTTAATGGAGAGTCGCAAGCTTTATATTGCTATTAGAATACCCATAAAGAGTGGTGGTGATGCAAGCCGGAAGCTTGTGGAGACGTATCAAGACTTCTCCCGATTATTGGACCAGCCAGTTGGTGCTGACTTTGTGGTGGAAAGTGAAGATGGAATACAGTTCAAGGTTCATAAGGTGATCTTGGCAGCAAGGAGTGATGTGTTCAAAGCTATGCTCAACTTTGACTCGGCTGAGAGTCAGAACAATCATGTCAAACTGTTAGATGCTGGAGGTGATGAAGTACATGCTATGTTAGAGTTCATATATGGAGGCTCAATCACTGATATTGAGAAAGTTAACTTTGCCACTGTACTCATGTTAGCTGACAGGTACAATCTCAAAGGAATGCATGAGTTCTGCAACCATGCTTTGAAGCAACAACTGAATATTGATAATGCTCTGGATGTGCTTATAGTTGCAGATATGTATGGATCTGACTCTCTCAAATATGAAGCTTTTAAGTTTATCAAGAAGAATAAGCAAACTTTAGACACTTCAACTTTCAGTGAGATCAAAAATGTGGAGCTTTTGAAGGAGCTTTGTCAATATTTATCTTTATAAATTCATGTATAATGTTAATATAGTCTTGTTACAATGTGTTAAGTGGGAATAAATCTTATAATTATTTAACATGTATACCTAAGATGAATGTAAACAACTATGTGTAGTTTTGTAAAAAATAAAAGGACTACAAATAAAAGATCTACTGAAATCTGTCTTTACTGAATACCTATCTAAGTAAGTTTAGAGATTCAGAATCCAAATATCCAAATCTCGACTAAGTATTAATTCATGTCCAATGAACAAACGATGTGATTATATTCTCAATGAAACTAAATAAAATCTTAATCAACCAACTGGGTCGGTTTGGTAGACAAATAATAGGATCAATCGTACAATGATAATTTTGATCATACGTGATCTGTGGATAGAGACAGATATTGGCACGTCTACATTACAGACTGTCACTGTGTCACGTCACGTCAGATGTCAATGTCGACGCGATTCAGCGTTTTTTATTGACAGTCAATTTCGTCGGCTAATTTCGTTTCGTTTTCGTCGTGAACTTGTCAACTTGTGAGTTTGTGAGTAAATAAATTGGATTCTGTGATTGGATTATTCCAGAACTCTTCCGTTGTAATAATTTGTATTAATCGATTTAACCAAAATGACGCTAAATATTGCAAGAAAAGACGGCGGCCCAGGCTACGTCGGCATTCAATTCTGTCAGGAATGCAATAACATGTTATATCCTCGGGAAGATAAAAACAACAAAGTGTTGTTGTATGCTTGTAGAAATTGTGACTTCAAGCAACTAGCTGACTCTAACTGCGTGTATGTTAACAAAATTATGCACGAAGTCGACGAATTGACGCATATAAACCCTGACGTGGTGAGCGACCCGACCCTGCCTCGCACGAAGGACCACATGTGCCCGAAATGCAACCACCGAGAGGCAGTCTTCTTCCAGGGGCAGACGCGGCGCGCCGAAGAGGAGATGAGGCTCTATTACGTGTGTACAAGTTGCAAACATAGGTGGACTGAGTGAATAGTCAGTGGTATTTTAAGTACTTATTATTTTTACATTCATTAAATCCAGGTCAACTTTTCAAACTTTTGTTTCAATTTACTATTACGGGCTGTAAAACCCTTAACAACAGATTTTTTGAATATACAACTAACAAGTTAAAGCCCCTAGACATTAGATAGGGAAATATGACAGCTATAAAACTAGATTGACACACTAAGAGTTACTATAAAGGTATCTTTTCCAAATAAACACTTGATCAAGTTTTCAATAATTTATTTAACTAAAATATTGCCAAGCCATATTAAATTTGTTCTAATATAACATATAACATTAACAATTCACAGCCATTGATCAATTGTAATAAAATATTAAATAATTTCTACACAACCTAACAATACTTTTTGTGGTATCTGTCCGCATCATACTGTGTAATATAACTAGCCGATCAAAAGTACACATTTCTAGGTAATTGCATATTGTATCAGTTAATTTTTCATTCCATATCCAATATATAAAGTTACAAAATGAACTATGAAAGTGATTGAAAAATTTTACTTTCAATTTTATTTTCATATAATAATTTATAATTTGTCGGCATCAGTTTACTACATAATATGATGTTGATTATACCACACATACATTGACAATGGTTTCATTTACTTAATATTACAATGAAGCTAATTCATTCATTTTATTCTAAATTTGGTGTTAAATAAGCATTAATAATGTCATATTTGTGTGTAGTCAGGTAAGTTAGTCAACCACTTCAACTAGTGTCAGCCAACTTCTGCTATTAAGTCTCTAATTCCATCTAAACATTTTCTATTGTTGCTTGTAGTTGATTCTCTATGCTTGCATTGTTTATTTCATATCTATATTATTTACTACTTTGTCTATTTTTCAAACTTGTTGCTGGTTTTAGGCTAATGTTTATTAGGCATATTGTATCATTGCCTAGTTCTATGAGTATTCTCTCTAATAAATCTTTCTAAGAGGCTTTTGTCTGCCCATTTATGAGTATTTATGTCTTCCTCACAGGCAGATACTTTCTATGAATAATTTAGGCAAATATACGTAAAATTAGGCAACATTTAAATTGTTTATAAGTACTTAACACTTAATTCTTCTAATTAATATAATATGTCCTGTTAAAAGTACCCCACTCATTTTTGAACATGTTACAAGCAAGTACATAATTATCATCTAGGAATAAAAAATCATACAAATTCACAACATTTTTGAGGATAATAATAGTTAATATTACAATAATCATCAACCATCAGGAAGACAGGGTCAAAAGTTAAATAAAAATGTGAATTATTAACAAATTATAGCTAGGGCTAGACTAATAAATATATTCCCATAACATTCTACTTGGACAAATAATTGTAGGTTACATTTGTATATTCATGAATTTTCATATATTTTATTGACTATAATTGATCTGATCTTTTATAAAGGCTTATTATATTACATGTACCTTCCTCTATTTATTTACTTTATAACTTGTAGAACTTGCAAAGCACCAACTATTTATATAAATGTATATAACTAATGCTACAAATAATAATACAATTATGTTCAAATATATCTAAGTGTGCGTAACATGTATTGCTGGCGTCTTTCTATAAATGCTATAAAATTCAAGCTCGGATAAAACAACCGTTTATAATTCACCTATGCTCGAAGCTAAATTGGACATTTTTGGACATTATGGTGTTTTATGATATTAATTAGGGCGGGAATAGTGTTCACGATCACTGAGGCGTCTAACAACTTCGTTTTACTTAGTGAAACTACCAGATATGAAATCGGCAAAATTGTAAGCAGCAGATAGGTATAAATTTGTAGATGGCATGAATGCATACTGCCATTGCCATAGGTGTATTTACGGATGGTATTTTCCTCCTTTACCCCTTTTTTCCTTAGCACATAGGCTACTCAGAGGATAAGTTAAAAACCCCAGTGTAAGGAAGTATTATTTGTTGGCCTACGATTTAGTTAAACTTATCGCTATCGGCAGAATGCTCTTTTTACATTCTACTTGTTTAAATGCTATACATATTATAAAACAAAGTTTCCGAATCTGTCTTTCTGTATGAAATTTCAAAAATTCCCGCAGGAGCGAGTACGACGTCGGTAATGTAGAGTAAACAAGTTTAATAAAGAAACAATAATTTGCCACTAGTACTTACGTAAATGTAAAACTGAACACTATTCGCGCCATAAAATATTCATAATTAACAATGATAATGACAGTAAATAACTAGTTTTTGTATATATTGGTTTTAATGGCCACATATAAAAGCTAAACACAGCTTATAAAGCATGGCTGTGATGTTTTTATGAACATAGTAAATATCGTATTTATCACAATAAGTAGCGGAAAACAAAATAATTAAGTAAACCGGTTGTAGGCCATACCCTTACAAGGAACCTTCATCTCTTGGCCTATATTGCAGGACATCGGTGTTTGCTTTTCAACCCGAGGTTAGATCCAGGTCCTCACTATTCCGGCCTTCAAACTAAGTATCTCGAACAAACATAGAAACTTCGCGTCGTTAGGTCGGTATCGTACATTTCAGTCAATCGCTAAGAACTTTAGGCCAAGTTTTAGATCCATTTTGATGGACATGGTTGAATTAGTTTTGATAAGGTAGTTAATGTAGATAGTGTATCTTTGTTCGTATTTAGGGGTATTAACTTTGAGGATACCCGTTAGGTTTTTATAGCAAGTACTAATCATAAGAATCCTTGGTTAAATTCGTGCCATCAGATTTTAATGAAACCTTACATCATCATCCTTTAATTATTCCTTTTAGTAATTTTCATTTTGAAACTACCAGCTCAAATCTAAGATGAGGGTAAAATTGCAGCCTGTTGACGCCAAAAACAAAATGAGTCAAAGCTACACAACTCGCAAGGCTGGTTCACTGGTTCGTTGCAGCTTCGAAAAATCTCTTCATAGCCAAAACAATCGGCCGAAACGATAACAATTTCAAATCCACTAAAAACTTCACAACATTGTGTCTTTTAAAAATTGAATGCCTAATCATGTTGGTTATTGTATTCATGAAAACATCTGGATGGTTATTCTGACTGCATTCATCTGTTGAACGTGGCGTCAATCCTGAGCCGCCGGCCACGTATGGAGAACCTCTGTCACTGCGGCGGCGGCGGGAGGTCCGGGAACGTTTCCGGGAGAGGGGGAAGCACGTTGGTCTCGAACTGACCCGAGTAGTTCCCGGGGGGCGAGTAGTTCGCCACTACTATAATCTTACCGGCTCGGGAGCGCGCCTTGCCCACGCCGAAGAATCGCGTCGCCACCCACACCATTTGGGTGAAGTGACCTGGAAAATTAAACGTTATTGTACCGACGTATATATACTTAACTAAGTTGAATAGAGTTGCTAAGTATCGGGAGGTACTTCTAGTTTAGTTCAAAGTGTTCTTCAAAGGATTTTCATTAGGTTCATTCAACTGAACTCCTTGAGACAAGTAGGCGTCAACACCTACGTTCAATGGCAAAATATCGCATTACCTACACTACACTGATCATGCTTATTAACTAGCAAGTGAATATAGGCATGTAACATAGTAGAAATAGAAGCATGGGCTTTATCTCATAAAATCTATGCTCCAAGGAGTAAGCTAATTTTCCTACCTGCATTAACATTGGCGTGTAAAACATCGGGCTCCTTGAAGAAGCCGTATTGTCGTACCGCCGCATACCAATACGAAGACACTTCTTGTCCTGTGGGAATAGAGCATATACTTTACTGACTTTTGCCAAAAACTGGCCGCGATCAGAAAGGAAGCTAGGTTTGTAGCCGCAATATCGCAGTTGTATACGACAGTACCCATTAGCAAAGTACCTACTTTGAGAACCTCGTAATGGTAACTAACACTGTGATTGGTGATAACTGGTAGGTACCCACCAGTGACGTCAGGCTGCAGCGCGCTGACGGGCCGCTGGTACAGGTTCTGTCCCACGTCGCGGTCGTTGCGGTACCGGAACTTGTTCGTGTGGGCGAGGTGGTTGGCCCACGCCTGGGCGTAGTCGCACAGCTACGGAATATTGCGATTGTTAAGTAACGTGCAGCTGCAGCCGCTGCTTGGATGGGTAGATTGTGGTTTTTCTATCTGAGCGCTGAGCTGCTTCAGAAAGCATGTTATGTGTTAATCGTTAGACCATGTCGCAGCTCTTGAGGCGGTCTAATAACTCCGACACTAGGGTTGGAAAATAACCTACTCGAAATGAATGAATTAAGACGAAAAAGTGCCTATTAACCTGTAATACACAGCCTACCTAATACTATTCTTCATAACTTGTTGGACAAAGGCCTCACACATAGAGGGTGTTAAGTAATTACATTAATATATAATTGAGTAAGGTTATTGGTTATCCAGATTATTTGAGTGATTCAGATCAATCAACCCAGGAGTCAATTTGTCGAAGCCAGCCCCTGCCAATACTGTAATGGCAACCTAAGTAACCCGACAGCCGTCGCGTCGAATTTATATCATTAGGATGAGAAACTTGTGAACTACAAGTTTATCAGTTAAGTACAGCTTTAAAAAGAATATACAGAAAGTACTTATTTACTTACGCTGGATGTATCTTACACTTAGGTGGCTTAGCTTTAATGCGGTTAAGTTTTAGACCGATTATAAACTAATTATAAACACGACCGTTTCATTCAACCAATCGATATCCCGTCGAGACAAACGGCTGCGGTGCCGGCAGCGACGGCGATGACAATACAATATGACAAAGAACATTGAGTTCTTTTTAAAAAAACTTTCGACATCTATACTACACTCTGTTTTTCTTACAAAAGTTGAAATGTGAATTATTGTTGTCGTTATGTCTTGTTAAGAGGGAAAAGGTTTAGTGATTTTATTCCATTCTTTCCCCGTCACTGGACCATTTTCCATAATGGAAGAATTTTTCTTTGATTGAAAAATCAATTATGATGGTTTGAATTTTAAATCTCGTAATAAAATAGAATAAGTACGTTTTACCCACGAAATAGTGAAGTTAGGTACGCAGTAAGTGCTTCGCTCTTCCGTGGTTCTAGCGACCTAATATATCTATATAGGTACCTAAATAAAAATGAATCGCCGAAATGTAGTTATGTACGCGCAAAACTTCAGAACGACTGCATCAAATTGCATAATTTTTTATGTATTCCTTATTGTCAGGACAAGGTTTCTGTATACGTTATAAAAATCTGGAAATTTCCATGGGAACGGGGGCGCTGCAGGTCAAACCGCGGGGCACAGCTGCTGAATATTAAACCCTCACCTCTGGCGCCATATAGAGCTGCGGCGCGCCGTGCCGCTGGCGGTACACGTTGTGCCAGCAGAGGCACTCGGTGATGAAGTCGCTGTCCTGCCACGCCGTGCGCACCTCGCTCCACTGCACCACCATGCTCACCGGTTTGTTGAGGAGCACCTGACAGAGAACACCCACACACACACTGTCATTAAGCGAGTTGACGTTTAGTTCGTTCAGCTCAATTGTACTCCTGTCTACGAGTGGCGAATTCATGATTTTGGTGGAGGGACTTGACTCTGGGGTAATGGTGGTTAGGTAGGTATAGAGAAACACACGATTGTTAGTCTCGAGGACCAGTTTATTAACAGATAGCGAATTCGCCGATCGAGATTATTACGTAACTTAACAGTACTACGCAGTATAGCGTATTCTCGTAGGTAGGTACTTACTTTGCAAAATATTTTCTTATCTGAAACTACAGGTAGGTATCTAAAATACCTACATCACATAAACATGGTACCTAACGTACGGCTACGGCAGTAAGTTGCATGCTTTATATTACAAAGTATGCGGACACACCTGGGACGGTGCCAGACCGAAACTTACGAGCTCGCCGTTCACCGCTCCAAATTGAATTTCCAAGTTAGGTACTACCAACTCGATAGAATTTAAAACTTCAGCCGAGAATAGGGTTATCTACCGCACGTTATTCTTCTGATTTTATTAAAGCAGGTATTTTATTTTATTATAAGTTAGTAATAAAACGTAGCCCCCTAACACATTACCGCACACCTCATAGAACAGAGGTGGCTGAAAATCAGCGCTGCCCGGGGTGTCTCGCCCTGGGCAGTACAAGCTGAGCCTCCAAACTTTTACTATAATTTTAATAATTGTAATTTTTACTACCACTACTCCATCCTAATTACCTCATACTCGAAGTTCTCACCTGGATAAGTACTTACTTCGTAAAAGGAAATTAATAGCGTCGTCCAGATTTTAACTTAATTTTAAATTTAAACTACGTTTGTTACAAGTATATAAATTATAAAATTGATAAAGGTAACACATCTACGTTGTTCATTTGGTCACACTTTTTTACCAAGCAACGTAAGTACTATAATATACAAGTTAGTGACAATTTTTTTTTGTTTCCAAACACAATTTACCGATATTCTTAGCCGCGATTTCGCTCGAGAAGTACCTAAGCATAAAATATAAATAGAAATACGGAATGTAGCTCTTATCAAGAGACGAGAATAGCTCATAAATACAACAAAGGGCCATGACCTTTAAAAAATCAGACCTTTTTCAGCAGACACAAACATTTGCCCTTATTGATCAAAGAAAACTGACTGAGCGATATTCTAAAAGCAATTTCTGTTGAAAAATACAATAAATACCTCAAGAATCAGTTTAGATCGACACAAAAAAGTTTATTTTACTTTTTATAACATAGTCCCACAGCTGGACAGTCTTTGTCTCTTACAAATTCCCACCCGGAGACAATAGTGACCTTCTACAACAGGCTAATACTCTATAGATTATTAAATAAAAAACTAATAAGAAACAAAAATAAATTCTTCTTATCGAGTGGATGGTCAACCTGACCAATCCTGGTGTCAGAGTTATAGAGCCGCCAAAGGCCTCTGACATGGCTCAAAAATAAATAATGTTACATTTCGTTATCAAAATAGTGTCGTAAATAGTGAAAAATTGCTGTCATTGAAGTAAATAAGTCGTGGTCCAATCGTTAGCGGCACGCGAGCCCGAACTCGCGCCGCCGTTCACTGGGCCCGGGGTCACAGAAACAGTCTAATTGGCACTATTGTGTAGTAATTGCTAGTTGCCACTCCATTCAGAGGGTTAAAACCTTGGCAAAACACTTTTACGTAGTTAGGTTCAGTTTTACTGCGTAGATAATCATGTTTGAGCTTATGGCTTGCTTAGCTTAAGTTCGACGTGATTTTTCTAGAATTATCTTCTAGTTCTAGCCTTATTTTCACTAGGGACTGAAACCATCCATATTAGGCAAATGCATTGAACTCACATGCAGAGAATCACTTATTTTATTTTAGTATTAAAAAAGCTATAAAAAATCATATAAAGTTTTTCATAAAGACCTATTCAACAATACATTTCATTTTAATGCATGCCTATCGCAAAAATGAAAATAAACGGGAAAATATATACGCAAAAACTCAGTCGGAAAAGTTGAACTAAGCTGGGGTAGTGGAGCGGTGAAAAGAGTGGAGAAACCTCAGTCAGAGTGGTGTTAACTCCGCTAAGCCACAACTCCGCTGCGAGGGCTGTTAGCGCGCGCTCATTACGGTCGAGAGCTTTCAGCTAGTTCACATACTCAGTGACACACTTGCGAGAATCGGAGAGTTTATTTTAAAGTACACATGTGGAGTTAATAGTATTTTATTTACTTAACTAGGAGGCACGCATTTTACTACCTTAATTCTTAATTATGCTACGGAAATTTCTTTACATTATGTAGCGCCTTAGTATGATTGAGAAACAAATTGTGTTCGTTTGAAATAGCGTTTTAATGAGTACAAAACAAAGTACAATTTTGAACGAACAGCTTTTAATCTCGTGATATCCGCCCTTTTATAATACGAATGTCTCAAGTAATGTACTTAGGAACTTAGGGTAATAAAAAGGTAAGTACCTAGTTAATATAGATTACCTAAGCAGGAAATATGTAACGTAGTATTTACTCGCCGTAAAGTTTACGAGAGAAAAAAGATATTTTCGAAGATAGGGATCCCAAACAAACAAGTATGTAAAGACAACCAATGTCTCGGATTGAGTCTCGGGGCGTAAATTCCTAACTTTTTCTCCATCCGCAAATTCCGCTACTACTGTGAATAGGTATTTATCTTGGAAAACTAAATGTTCGCAAGTCGTTATCCCTCCAATAAGATCAAAAACAATTTAACAAGTTTCTTGTGCAAACACGCGCTGATCTGAATATCAATTTGTTACGTTTTCAATATTTCAGAGAATAGCAGTTGGAGTCAAACGTATATGACTTATATCTATCTATCTGAGACACACATAGTGGGGTGCGGGTCGGGTACGGGTCGGTAGCGGGTCGCTGGACGACGCATACGATGTGTACGAGTATTTGTATGAAAGGTGTCACACTAACTAGTTGCGGGGTCGCACCGGGGCCGCAACCGCACTATGTGTCTATCATTCCAATAAAAAGAAAATCCAATGGGCATTCTTCTTAAAAAATATGGTGCCTAACATTTGGTATATTATTTAAGTAAGGTGAAGTAAGTATCTAATACAGTGGATTGCACATTAAATATGTTTCAGAAACAAACGTTAGAATATACAGTTGAATACATAGAATAGTGTGTCTATGTGCGGTCAGCGGTCAGGGCTCATAAGAGCTCATGTTCACACTGCCCCTGAAGCGGCACAAATAACCTACCTACGCATTTACGGTGTTAAACCGCATCTCATATAAAATGTATGACAAAGGATTTATATTTCATCGTTTTCTCACCGGCGCCCCAAGGTCGGCACAAATTAACCGGTAAAGGTGATAACTGAGGGCTCGCAGCCCTCGAAGGTCACGGAACGTTTCCTTGTAAACGGGTCAGGGTCGGCACAATGTAACCCGAGAGGACGCGGGACTCAGTAGCCACCTGACGACGTAACTTGTTAGGATCGACGTTCGGCAGATATTATTGTAAGATAAGTTGTTTCAAACGGTTGGTTATCGTAACATACGATCGTTAAAAAATTCACGATTTTTTACATTGTTAACTGTCTGTTAATACTTACATAATGACAGTCTCTTAAAGTTATTCGGGCTATCAGGGTTTAATAGCATGCAGTACATTTTATTAGTACCTATATCTACGTTGCGTATTAAGCTTTCCTTGTTTCTATAAATACTCCAAGAACTCTACATTGTTCCGCAAAGCCGTGGGTGTTCGTATTTCCATATTTGCGGTATATTTACATAATGTTTATTCTGTGAGACCTTAGTCTGTGGGCAGTTTGGGTCTTTTGCTGCGAGTTTTATTGAATATTGTGTTGTTCAAATGTAAATAATGTAGGTTAGGGTCCCGGTGAAGTTTGTTGGGGAAGGGTCCTTTCAATTGAGGTGTCTTGAGAATCTATGATATTGACAGACAAAGTTGCACGAGTTGGAGAGAGATATATTAAATTGCTGAATAGAAGAGATCATGGATAATGACAACACTTAACTCATTTGAATCTTAAGGTTGTGTATATTCTATCAACATACAATGATCATTTACGTTACATACGTACTACGACCTACGTGCCTATAATACACAAATACAAAAGTAACGATGGGAGACCGTGATAATGTTTGTTCCTAATTCCTATAAGCACAAATACTGAGGCTCGTCAGACACTCCTCTGCTGGGGAACACTCCTCACAGGGGTTCAAGGTATAACAGCCAAATAACATCATTAATATAATTAAGCTTAAAAGTCTGATTATGTTGTCAAAGCTCAGAGACCAGTCCGAATCCATTTAAAAGGAATGCAATAATTTTACCCGGAAACTCTCGCAGGAAACACAACTTGGGTAAAACCGCTAGACGCTAGAATAAATATATATACATAGTCTGTATTCTGTCTGTTACATAATATATTTTTGTTGAGTTTCACTTACCTTTTGCAGAAGTTTTGGTCTATTGTCGAGCTCTTCTATTACTTGTTCTTTATGCTCGTTGTTATTTCGGTGCCTGAAATTAAAGACAGATTTGTATTTTTTATTTTGGATCCAAATCAGCCCAGCCGTTCTCAAGTTTAAGCAAGACAAACGAACCACGATTGATTTTTATTATAGATTATAGAAGACTAGCAGCGCCCCGCAGTTTTACCCGCGTTGTGCCCGTTCCCGTAGGAATTCCGGGATGAAAAATAGCCTATAAACTTCCCGTTGAATGTGGCTATCCATAATGACCAGTAGTTCTCGAGATTAGCACGTTAAAACAAACAAACAAACAAACTGCAGCTTTATAATATTAGTATAGAAGGAGATTATTAAGTGATACATTAGCGATTTCTATTATGTCTTGCGTATCGTCCTTTGTAGGAACAAGAGGCCGAACACAAAACATGACTCCCATTACTTATACCTAACATAACAACTTTAATATGATCGTTATAAAACCATGATTTTTTCCAATGTGGCTTAAAATATGAGACCCTATTGATTCACAGTAAAGCCCAATCATTATGACGCAACCACGCAATCGTTCCATTTTTCACAGCCGCTGGCTCTATTTGCATATGGCTCCATTAAATTATAAATGGTGATATTGTACAGCCAAGGTTAACGCGTTTTGCCAAAAACTTGAAGATAGAGGTTAATATTATGGGAAACTTGTCTTGGCTCATGGCGCGAGGAATCCACGTGATCTTCCCACGCCATAAGACGCAGTCACCTAAAATCTTAAAAATAGTGTCTTATTTTTGTTTGGAGATCGGTCTTTTCTCGCTTTAATATATAAAGCTCAACAGTTATATCTTTTGTATTTTTTTTATAGTTTAACTAAAAAAAAACTATCATATCGATTTGAATAATTGGTTAAGTAATAAATTTTGTAATTCAGGCGAACGTTACAGGCAATTTTTTATTTCAAAATTCAATTTTTTTATTCCAAAATTCAAATTTTTTATTCCAAAATTCCAAACTTCGGACACAATGCGGGTAGAACGGCGGGGCGCTAGGACGACCCGCGAGCCGGAGTGTTCTTTAAAATGCGAATATCGAACACTTTTACATACGTTATTACGAGTACGTTCATACTAGCAGGTTGCATCATTCAAAACTGATCAATAGAAACGGACCCGATCGCACTACTTTTACTTTTTATTCTGAATCATTCATTCATTCATTCATTTCGATTAGGTCAGTGGCCAACCCTGGTGTCGGAGGTTTTAGGATTCAAGAACACGTACCTACAACGTGCAACTGCAAACTAGCAGTTTGAATTGAAATAATCTGTTACCTTACCCCTCTATTGAGAAGTCTCGCATGTATCCGATATCAAATCAATGCCACAGTCTAACAAAGTGCTACTACAGTAGGTTAGTTATAATAGGATTGTGAAGCTAACTCCAAGGCCGCTGCTGTGACCTCATCCGCTGACATTTGCAATGTACACAACCCAGTTTAGATGCTACCTTCGCTTACTAGTTTAACAAAATGAAACTAGAATTAAATAAATAAATAAAATAAATAAAATTCTCGTTTATTGTTTTCTTCAAATTAGTACATAGTAAAAACAGAACATAAAATGAAATAATTGAAAAATCTGAAGAATAACAAAAGGTGGCGGCTCAGCTTGTGCTACCCGGCGTATGTTACTCCGAGCAGCGCTGGTTTTCAGCCGCCCCCGTTCCTTCTAGCATTAACAGGAACGGTCTGGGCCCACGTCCATAAAATATAACAAAAAATAAAAATTAAAATATTACAAAGAAATAAAATAAAAATATTACAGAAAATTAAAATTAAAATGTTACAAAAAATAAAAATTAAAATATTACAAAAAAATAAAAAATAAATCAAATCAAAGTAACTTACATTATAAATAGGTATTATGTAATCTGTTTGAACATTATTTTTAAGTCTTATCATTCTCTCTCTGTCTCTTATGGCATATTTTAGTAATGTGCATGTGTGTGTTTGTTGAGTGTTTCTAACACATGTTGTACAAAGTACAACTAGTATCACAAAATATTAATATTAGGATTATCAATTTAAATATATTTAAGTTATATGCATATATATATTGTATTTATTAAATTTAAGTATATTTTATTAAGTTTATATCAAAAGTAAAATTTTAATTTCAAATCCTTTAGGCTTGATTGTTTTATGCTTTCACCAGCAAGCTGTCGTTTCATAAGAGCATTTTTGTATTTGAGCTTGAATGTATCTGCGCTCGTTTTCTCTCTGAGAGGCGGAGGCAGGTCATTCCAGATACTTGCTGATAAAAATCTAAAACAACCCCTATATCGCGCAGTTCTATGCTTAGGAATAGTTAAAGTATTTTTTGTAGAACTGCGCACTCCTTTCATCCAGTTGAGTTTTTCGAACAAATATTCAGGCTTTTTACTGTAAATTATTTTTTTTATTGTGCATGCAAATTGTAGTTCTCTTCTAGCCTTCATGTTTAGTATATTTTTCTGGTTTAGATATGGTGTAATATATTCTCTCCTTGGAACATTAAAGGAATAGCGTATGCAGGCATTTTGCACACGTTGTATAGCATATTCCATATTTTGGTTTAATCTAGGACCGTATGTGGAGCTGCAGTAATTAAAATGACATAGGACAAGCGATTCCGTCAAGTGGTGTCGGAGTTCTTCATTAATATACGGTCTTATTTTATATAGGGTTTTTAATTTAAAGAAAGCTGTTTTAATTTTGTTATTTACATGTTGTATGTACTTCTGTTCTCCGTCCATAATAAGTCCTAAATTGCGCGCAGTTTCTACTACCTCTATTTCTGTGTTGTTTATCTTAACTTTGTTTTCGCATTTAAGTACATATTCTTTTTGATGTTTAGTGCCGAATATAACCATTTGTGTTTTAGACGCATTTATTTTAAGGCAGTTCAACATTGACCAGTTGTATATGTCGTTGAGATCTTTATTAATTTTATTAATGGCCTCATCTACATCTTTACCAGGGAATGAGTAGTAAATTTGAGTGTCATCTGCATAGAGATGATGTTTGCAGTTCTGTATAAGTGTAGGTAGATCGGCTGTGAATATGGTGAATAGAGTCGGGCTCAACAAGGATCCTTGAGGGACTCCTCTCTGTACAGGCAAAGCAGACGAATATTTCTTCTGCCCACCTATCCCCTCTGTTACGACTCTCTGCTCTCTGTTCGAGAGAAACGATTGGAACCAACGACACGTGTTATCAGAGAATCCCTTGTCTTTTAGTTTACTCAAAAGTAGATCGTGGAGTACACAGTCGAACGCTTTGGAATAATCCAATAGGACTAATATAGTAGTATAGCCCATGTCTGTGGCTTCTGATATATCATCGGAAATGTGTAGTAAAGCGGACTCAGTGCTATGACCCTTGCGAAACCCTGACTGATACTTTGGGATTAAATTAAAGCTATTTAAGTATTTAGTGATCTGATTGAGAACCACTTTCTCTAAAACCTTTGACAATACTGGTAAGATGGAAATGGGCCTTAAATCATTTAAGTCGCTAATACTAGTTTTTTTAGGTATCGGCGTAATTAGTGCACTCTTCCATTTGGTTGGGAAAGTGTGGGTGGATATAGATTTATTCACAATCTGGGTTATCGTATACAGTGTTGCATCTAAAGTTAAGAGGATCATGTCTATGCTCAGTGCATCATTTCCCATGGCTTTCGTTTTAATATTTTCTAGAATTTGACGTACTTCTTTATTAACCAGAATTGACTTACTTGGAGAGAAACCCAATTAGGAAATTAGAGGCTATCTATCATACTTAAAGTTACATTTCACAATGAATTAAGATGGATTAAGTGATTGATGAGGCTGTAGAGACATATTTTCCCTCTCTAGGCATTATTCATAACCACTCATATATAATAGGTAATATATTATGCTTAGCCCCTAATACCTACTTTACTTTACTAATCATGATTCTGAATTTTGACCTTTTGGGACCCTTTACACCTGGACACTTGGTGGCAAATAAGGAAAATGAAAGCTTAGGAGCAATGCGGAGTAGCTCATTGGACCCATCACGATCTATTGTGAAAAGATTTCGAGATACTGTGACTACAGATTCTGTTAGGAAACCCTGGAATAACTCTTACCTGTCTTGAAGGAGTGCAGGCGAGACCTTCTTGCGCAGGTTGGCGAGCGCGGCCAGCTCCTCCCGCTTGCGCGAGGGGGGCGGCGCCCCGCACAGCGTCAGCATCGGCATCGGCGTCGGCGTCGGCTGCGTCGTGCGGGACTGTAACCTGCCGAGAGACAACTTGGGTATCTAATTCATTACCGCGATAACGCCATGTAAACTCCGCAATCTACCGGACGCAAAACAATTGAAGAACGAACGTAAAGAGCGAATTGAAAAGGTTACGTCAAGATTTACCTACACCATGAGAGAAATGTCAGATACAGAATGTACGAGTATTAATGAGTCATTTGATTTAGTAAGTGCGAAATGAAAAGTGGAACAACAAGGCCCGTAGTCCCCTTCAGAAACTTTCCGTCGCTTTACACACTTTACAACAATTAGTTATAGTTAATAGGTTACTAACTTTTTCGTGGCCGTAACCGTATCCTCCTCATCGCCTGCTGAGTATAAAGTTACCGGGGACTTAATATTGTTATGATTACTTTATTCATAAACGCTCTATCTATAACTAAATTACTGTTTAAAACGTTCTGTCTCTTTTGCTCTTTGGCAAATAGTATATCGGAAAAAGACAAACCATTTAATAGCTATATTGCTGTTAATACGCGGTTATGAATGAGGCCTTAAGCCTCCATAAAGCCAGTATCCGTATTCCTAGTATTACTATAGAAAATAACAAAAGCGTATAATTTTCGGAAGATATAAATACTTAGCATCGTCTGATAAGAAACAGTTAGCCTCATTCCTCTTTTAGTAGCTAAGAGACGTCTTATAAATAGGTCCCAAACGAACGAAACAAACTATTGAGATATGAAGATAAAGCGGCATAAAGATGGAGATATTATCTAAAACAACATCCTCCGACTATCCTATCTAATAAATGATTCTGCTCCATTCCTCTCTAATATATTTCCTCTCTGGAAGGCCTCGCTCGGATGAATAGAGACAAATGTCTTCAATTTATAATGTCGTCACCACTCTTTGAAAACATGACGCAATGGTAAATTAGGTTCATTTTTAACCAAATTATTTGAAGGTAATTTTGTTTGGATAAATGCTAATAAAAATTCTCGTACCATTTTAATAAAATTTTATTAAGCCTACGAGAAGCCTACGAATATACTACGGACTGTCATTACGTATGCTACGGCTTGCTACGAATGTGCTACAAAATTGCTACATTTTATGGAAGTACTACGGCTCGTAGTCGATGCTACGACGCAGCTACGAGCGTTTTATTCTTCTTTTCAACGGACATTTCTTTTAGGTAGGAAGTAAATTATATAATTAATTAAAAAATATCATTAATATGATTTTAAAGAATTATTCCTATATTTACCGACCTTATTTTAGTAACATGTAATTAAACATTTTGTGAAATAATATTTCATTATTATTAAATTATTGCGTCGATTGCGTAACATTGGAATAATACTTGTAACGAATCCACATCTAATAAACGCGATATTTTCTTTGTGAAAGTCATAATTTAAAACAACGATTGGCAAAATGTTGTCACGAAGGCCCCCACACAGCCGTTACATATTCATAATGAATAATTTATTAGCTGTTACCTATATTTTGGTTTTGTTGTGATAAAATCTTACTTAATATATTATAGAAATACTGACTTTTTTCATTTATATTTTTTTTAAGAAATTGTTTTGCGAACAAATGCGACTAAGTTATTAATCTAGGTGCCTTACTTTCTTTTGTTATCAACAACAATTAAAATCGGATTGCTTAAGTAATTCGACAATTTATATATTTAAAAGTTAACTGTACTACGATTTCGTGGCACTATGTTAAATTTTATTTTTAAACCAATTAAAAAAAAAATACCAAACAATTCCTACCTCTTTGATGCCGGTGTCCTTTTTGACAGCAGCGTGTAGTCGCCGGAGGTAGAAGGGTTGTTGAAGACGGGCGCCGGGGGATAATACGCCTCTTCATCTCGGTAATTATTGTTGACGAGGGCCGATTTCAATGGCAGGAGTTCAACAGTGTCGTTGGCACGTTCCCGTGGCGCGGTCATAGCGGGAATGATTCCATTTCGTGCGTCCGGGCCCGCTGCCTGCACCTCACTAAGTACCTAGCGAGAGAGCGCCCTTGAAAATACTGCAGTGTAGGGTTGGATATACTTACTCGGAGAATTTTGTCGATATAACTGGTTGATGTTAACGTACCCTAACTGAGCTAAGTGATTTTGCTTGGCAACTATGGATAAGCCCTCAGGATAAGCCTTCTCATTACCAACAGGATTTAGTTTGTTAAAGAGGTCTTATTCAGTAGTACGCATAATGAAATCACAAAAATATACGGTAAATAATAAAATTATAGTAAACCATTTTACTTATTCACCATTACTTTAAAGTAGACACTACCATTAACACAAAGACTTTGCGATTGATAAAAAACAAAGAAAATCTAAAATCTTATAGAATAATTCGTTATGATGTTTGACGTTATCGATCACAGCCCATCACTAGCTGTACCAGGCGGTCCCGGGACGAATCCAGGCTCTCTAAATTCGACGCATGCGCGGTACACGCGACGGCACACAACACGCTGCATCTCGGTACACTAACAATAAAATAGGCTTAAGGCTAGTCTAGACTTCAAGAATTGATAATAAAAGACTTTCTATTTTCTTCTAACTCTACTACTTGGAAAAATCTGAAGTAAGCTACATATTAACAATGTTGATTAGCATTTACTTAATTAGTAAAATTTAATACTTATCGAATTACTTAGTACTTGTATAAGGTCACTACACAAAATTAATGAAGGAGTACTCATACTCATAAACGTCCGTCCCGCGACATCCCACTGTAGGGCAAAAAGGAATATGAATTTAAACGATGTAACATTTTATTAACCATAATTAAAAACATTTTTGCCCGTTATTATCTTGCCCTGTTTTAAGTACCTATGCAATCTAAACATTTGTTGAATTGAATACGGATACTTTTCGTAACCCTGTTGTGTTACATTATGTAAAAGTACAGTAGAGTAATTTTCCCTCTGGAGACAACACTGGTTGAATACTCAGGTCATGTTGATCACAAGAGCTACACATAACATTGAATAGAACAAAGAATACTGAAAAAAAAAGACGTGTGGCACTCGGGGACTGCCGCGGTAAAGCTATTGCATAGTTATTTTTTGTTATCACTAGATGGCGTTAGTGTGCTGAATGTCTGCATCGCGCTAACGTTGTGTTCTGGGCATATACCTACGTAGGCAATGTTTGAGGAGCATGAGGTTTTTGGGTTACGGAATTTCTGGATTCGGTCCCCGCGCTCAAGCCCGCGATAGAAGCTAGCTATGCAATAGCTTAAAACTTTTTTTATATAATAATAAGCAGTTATATATAAATTAAATTAAATTATACTGTACTGTATGTACCTAGCCTTAAATTACCTTACCCGAAAGCAATTACTGTAACGTAGCTATCTCGATTTTGACAGCTTTCAATAAAAAAGAACCGCACAATAATGGGACAGTGGTTCTAAAACTTTTAAGTACCTACGTTCGTAACCAAGTAGGTACCTACCTATGTAATAAATTGAATTTGTACTACTAGTTTTGGTCACGATGTCTACGACCACTTGAGAGCGAAGTACTTCTTCTCTATTTCGTGGCCTTATGATATTATAAAGAGCAAGCATCACATTCTTGATTGCGGGTTGATGAAAGTCAAATTAAGGATAATATACTGTTTTCAACTTAGGTGGGAATTTATAGAGTTTCGCCTATCCAGTTAAATCACATTAATTCCGACATTCCACATAAAATCTGTTTGTACGGTATGTTGGCCCTCTGGCAGACAGGGTAATAATCACGTAATAATTATAAGTAATCTGTCTGTATAGTATATTGGACAAACAATTTGACAGACGACTCATACCGTCAAGTGTCACTGTCAAATGTCAATGTCATTGCGCAGCAGATTAAAGTTGTTTTGTTGAGGAACATTGAGGAATGCATAAATAATTAAATTGTTTAATCTCCTGTTTTTATTTTAACATTTTGTCAATACACATAATTTACGCGGTCGCTAACCATTTAGACACAAACTATAATTCGGTAAGTGAAATACTTAACTTCGTAACATGATCAAAGTCAGTAACTTTTAAAATATTTCAATAGTTGAACATGCATAATTTATTGTTGTTTATTTTTGTGTTTTATGGAGAATATTTATACAATTAATGAGACCAGGAACAAATTATTTTACAAAAATAACTAACTGAATGTAAAGAAGTAAAAAAAGGAACAAATATAATTATTGTAGTGTCCCACTGCTGGGCAAACACCTCTCACCTCATCGAAGATATCGGTACAGTGAGGAGTAAAAAGTTCCTATACTTAAATAATAGAAAACCTTTCAATGTTTTCAGATTACCTACAAGCCTACATTCTTCTATAGATAAAATCTGAGTCATCATTCATTAGTCATGATTTCTCCCAATGAAGTATTGAAGGTAAAGTTGTAACTTTTCTTATGAAATATACATGTTAGTTTATATTAAATTATTTATTAATGGATAATAACTTTATTTTCAGAGTCATAACCTCATATCTTGCATTCATGAATGTAAAACTGAAGAGGGCACAAATATATGCATTTTCAACTTTGTTCATAAACTTCAAAATGCCAACACATTGCATGACATTGGCGGAACTTACACGGACACCCATCCTGAACTGTGGTTCTACTGCAGCACCTCGGAGTGTCATGGCAAGAATTACCTCGTCAACTTGTTTGTACTAGCAAGAAAACCTTTAATTTTTTCTATATCTCTCCCAGAATCGTACATAACAAAACATAAAGACTTGAACAGTCTCTACTTAAAATACAATTCATTCCAAGAACAGACTCTACGAAGTTTAAGTGAAGATGAACACTTTTACCTCAAGACATATAACTTTACGCAGAATGATATCAGCAACTGTGGGAACGCTAGCCTGTTTATACCTGTGAGGATAGCTATACATTCATCGTTTGAGCTTAGCAAAGATGTATTGAGCACTATTAAACATGTTCACAACACAAATGGAGTGTTACGAAGAGAAGTTGACACAGACTTTACAATAATATCGGCCAATAAAACGAATTTTCCAGTGCACAAAGTCATACTGGCGGCCAGCAGCTCAATATTGAGAGACATTATCAAAAAAGGTGACAATTCACTATTCTTAGACTTTGAAGACGAAAATATTGAAGTACTCCTAAAGTTTCTTTACAATGGCTCATTAGAACTTGTCCATGATAAAGACTGTCTGTTTGTATTAAAATTGGCAGAAAAGTTTAAATTAAAAAAGCTATCAGATTTAACACAGACAGTGTTAAGTAATCAAATAACTGTTGACAATGCTGTGACTATTGCTGAGCTTGCTAAAGTACATAAGCTAACTAATTTAAGTCAAAAATGTTTTACATTTATCAAAGAGAACCCGGACTGCTTGAAGAGTGAGGCGTGGAACAACTTAACAGACACAGAATTGGTTAAATCTTTATTACAATTTATTCATTTACCATAGTTATATAATTTGTTATCAAAATATTATATATTCTAAATTATTAGATTACATAGAGGTGGCATGACATTGCATGGCATTCCTACTACTGTACAGACACATACATACAGTGTGTGTATGTGTGTGTAATGTAATTGCATGCTTTCACTGATGCAGTACATGCATCACATGTATGTGGTTATTGCTCATAGTGATCATGCGCATCTCGAAGTATGCGCATTCATTATACGCAGCTCATGCCTTGCAATTTCTGTATTCACCTAAATATAAGAATTACTGTTGTTGGCTAAAACTACTTGTGTAGTGAAATAATTATGTAAAGTAACACGAGTTTATTGATCTGTACACTGAAAGTGCCATGTATAATATGAACAATAATAAAATGTTATGTATTTTTTATTTGTTTTTACTGTTTTAGAAAAACTCAACACTCATTAAACGTTTTAATAGGCACTCGGCATTGCAATCAAACTGCTGCAGCTGGCAAACATCAGCATCACTGCATAGTAAAGTTTAACGTAGCAGTCCTAATCGAACTACAACTGCAGGCGATCCCAAACATAAGGTACCTACAAATAAAAAATGTATCGCAGACTGTATTTGAAGGTTTCTAATAATCTGTTGATGCAACACTTCGGCCTGCAGTTGCAGCGTATAGCGACATTAGCGACCGCAGACTGCATACCAGTCTACTCTCTGGACTCTGTTTCCTGGTCTGTGCTGCATACGGATATGGGTTCCATCCACAGACCAAGAAACAAAAGGGTTCCATCTATAGAATCACACACACACCAAGAAACAGATAATGTTTTTTTATTCTTAAAAACAGTTGCTGCGCACCTGTGCTGCGCACAGATCAGCAGACTACAGCTGCGGTTCTTTTTTAACCTTTAGCTGCTGTTTCTGTTTATTCTGTGCTCAACACAGCATAGGTTACAGCGCGGTATGGCGGTAAAAAATCCTATCTCCATGATCCATGGATTCTATAGGGATGGGGGACAAATAAAAAATGATAGCAATCAATTTTTTTGCTGAAATTGATAATGATCACGTACCACGACTGCGATACTTAATTTAAATATTATTTTTGAGATAAAATGAAACAAAAGGGTTAATAAATGAAGTATGTAATTTTAACACTAAATCCCAGGTTTTACGTCGGGGGTTCAAAATTAAGACATATTTATGCAAAAATATCCGAACACTACCAACTATAAAATACATTGTATGATCTGTGCATCAGATGCGGAACGAACGACAAGCAAATTGAAATTTTCTATCTTTCCCCTCCCTCCCTCTTCAAGTAGGTACCCTTCTTCCGTCAAGCGTGGCTAATCAAGGCACGAAAAGGTGAGGTTTTTGCCACAGTTTTATCAACGTTTATTCAGTTTATTCGACTCTATCTAGTTAAAAACTGTTGTTAAATTACAGTGTTGTGTGTATAATACCGTGTAAGTATCATTAATTGCGGAAAAAGTGAGTGAAAACAGAGGAATGTTTTGTATTTTGTTGACCAAGTTTGGAAGGCAGACGTTCGAAATAAATGGCAAAGAAAACTACATGAGCTCTTGTTGGTTTTAGGAAAATGAGCAGTTCGGAGGAGGTATCATGGATTTCATGGTTCTGCGGACTACGAGGAAACGAATTTTTCTGCGAGGCAAGTCCCTTTGCTGTTGATTGAACATGCAAACAATGATCAAATTATTGATTGGAGATTTTAATGTTTTAGGTCGACGAGGATTATATAAATGATAAATTTAATTTGACTGGACTTAACGAACAAGTGCCACACTACAGGCAAGCCTTAGATATGATCCTAGACTTAGAACCTGGTGAGTTGTGTGCATTACATTTATAACACATCTAGTGTGACATTGTATTGTAAACTAATGAGATGCTACACTAACACTAACAGTATGAATCACTAACAAACAATTTCGCTCTCAAATTTATGATGATATACATGATAAGTTCGGTTATTTGGCTTTCTATCTTGTTTTCTATCACTGTTTTTTACACTAGAAGGTTACATATATTTCTTCCAATATGCATCATGCTATTTTAGTCTACTAAACTGTAATGTGTATGCATGTTCATCACCTGTCACTCAGTGATCCACCCACAGTCAGTACAACTGTTAGTATCTGCCTATAATATCCACTAGCAGCACCTTAAGGTTTAACCTGCATTGTGATTGATTCCGTGGGAATTTCGGGATGAATAATAGCCTTATATCGAATAGCCTCCCATTGAATGTGGTTATCCATTACAGAAAGAAATATTCAAATTGGATTGTTGATATTTGGTATTTTTATTGTATTGGTGATTGGTATTTTCCAAGAATTGTACAAAATTTGTGTGAACAAAAACAAAAAACAAACTCTATTATATTAATTTAGTTTTTAAGCTGCCTTTTTTAAAAGTATTCTGAATAAACATTGAACTCTGAGTAATGTTTGCTGTTCTGCTGATATTCATTCTAAATATAAAACACATGTTTTCATTCCGTGATGAAATGAACCATTGATCCCAGCGGATCATCACTCAATGAACATTGAACATGTTTGCTTGTTGCAAGACTGAACAATTGCATGCTCAAAACCCCCTAATTGGTCCATTTTTTTCCAAAAAGATTTTTTTTTTACCAAACCAATTAGGTCTATTTTTTACGAGCTTGTCACTTCTTTTACTGTATTCTATTCAAAGTTAGGAGGATCACTAGTATACATCACAGTTAATCTGGCCAGAATGTTAAATCCAATGTTAATGAAATAAAAACGACTGGAAATCAAGTAAGGTAAATGAAATAGTGTACATATTGTAACTTGTTTATTATTCCAGATGATGATCTTGATGACAACCCCAATCAGTCAGACCTGGTGGAGCAAGCGTCGGAGATACTATACGGCCTGATCCATGCCCGCTACATTCTTACTAACAGGTATGCCTTCATTTCCATCATACTCATAGTACTTTTTACTTGTTGGCTGTTCCTTCCGCAGTTAGGCATCACACTGTTGGTATTCTATGTTAGGGGCATACTTATTAAAATAACCTTTCGATCGATAACATTTAATAGCTGATTTTATTGACCTAGTTCCTTTGTGTTGCAGAGGTATAGGACAAATGCTAGAGAAATTCCAAACGGGTGATTTCGGGCACTGCCCGCGAGTATACTGCGAGTGTCAACCCATGCTTCCACTTGGTGAGTACACTGTAGATAATACAAAAGCAAAACAACATTGTTAAACCCTTAAATATAGGTTAACATGATAGCCTCGGGTGTATCGAGTATTACCAGGCTTTTGTGTAACGAGGGTTGAACCAATAGGTTTTTGGGACCTCATCAAAATAACTTCAATCTTCCACAAATGCATAGTGTCATAGTCGACAATGCTTGTTGCTTAATGTGGATAGATATCTGCTTACTCGATATATGTAGTAGTGCGCACGGCGTATCATTTACCCTCTAGCTAGTATTTATTACATCCTTGCATGGGAAATAGACTATTCCAATAGAACATAGGACCTCTATTTGAGTGATACGTTTTACCCCGCGCAGCTGCCGCGTGGAGACGAGGCCTGAACTATAATAATACTACGTGCACAACTACTGGACTTATATGAACTTTGCTCAGCTAACTATACTTGAACTACCAGTCTGATCCCCACAGTCAGTACTTTACTGGAATAAAAACTAAGCTCATTAAAAGTAAAACGTATAAATAAAGTATTAGCCTGTAATGTCCGACTACTGGGACATTACTATTACTACGAGCTTAGTTAGTATGTTACTAAAATGCGTCATGTGTCAGGTCTGTCGGACGTGCCCGGCGAGGCGATGGTGAAGCTGTACTGCCCGCGATGCATGGACGTGTACACGCCCAAGTCCTCGCGCCACCACCACACGGACGGCGCGTACTTCGGCACCGGCTTCCCGCACATGGTGTTCATGGTGCACCCCGAGTACCGCCCCAAGCGGCCCGCCTCGCAGTTCGTGCCCAGGTTATTATCCCTTCAAGTTTCTTTCCTTATCCTATATCGCCCCATTGAGAAGAACCACCAAGTGTCTCCACCAAACACTTTCTACTCTCGCTAGTTCGCTAGTCACTTGATCAAAAGTATAACTTTGCATGCCTTAGAGAATGCCTAATCCTCTTCCTTATACTGATGTCTTTAGTGTAGTAAAATGAGAAGCTTAGGCCCAGCTGTGGGAAATTATTGGTGGAAGCTTTTTTATAGTTCCGAGGTTGAATAGCAAATAACGGAACCCTTATAGATTCATGTCCATCTGTCTATCTATATGTCACAGCTACCTACTTAAATGTTTAATTATAAAACCTTTTATCGCTAACCTACCTTGATGTTGAAGTTTCTAGGCTATTCCCATTGTGTGAACTGAACATTGCTTATGTCTATGAATTAATATGGCACATATTAATGATGAAACAGATCTTGAATGGTACCATGTTCAGCATGATCATTGTTACTATTGCATTTTCGATTGTATCATTTCTGCGTCGGGCCGTGCAAAATACGTAAAAGATGTCGCTCTTTTTCAGACCATGTTTGTTGTTTATTTTTATATTGTAAAAATGTAGTTATTCTCAATACTACATCTCTTGTTTCCAGATTGTACGGGTTCAAGATCCACCCGCTCGCGTACCAGATCCAACAGCAAGCAGCCGCGAACTTCAAGGCGCCTCCGATGCGGAGTCTCTCGTACAACAATGGTAAACGCTAGGGCCGCGCCGCGCGCCGAGCGCTCACATCCGCACCTTGATACAGACCCGACACACTTCACTTCAGACGCTATCTCACAAAGCGTTCAGACATTGCTTTACATACCCAATCGAGCGACTTCATTCACTCCCTCTCCCGCACCTTAAAGTGGTGTAACTCTAAAACCTATATTCTTCCTCTAGCAATTGATTCCAAATTCAAAAACCTAAACTTTTCGTCATCTGTGTCTGTGTTCTGAATTTGAACAATCCTCATTCCCAGACAACACAACGTCGCTCATTTGACATCCCGAACATTATGTGTTGCCAAAAAAGTCATATTCATGAAATTGTTACATGAATTTTGTTATCTGTGCATAGTTATAAAATGATTGTTTTTGTAATGAGGAAATGTTGATGCTATGTTTGTGTATTGATATGTTGATGTTTTGACCATGTGACTTACAAGATCTCAGTATTACATTTCATATATAATATCATTCATTTGTAAATTTCTGCAGTGTCATTTGATGTTACATACTATCGTAATGATTGCTACTTTTCCGATTGTGTTTAAATGTTGACATCTGCACGCACTAATCGATGCTTTCGTATTAATAATTACAAAGTTATTTTGTCGCTAATAGTATGGAGAAATCGATCACAAAGTCGGAAGACTAATAACTTATCACGCTTGTAATAAACAATGCTTACATCTGAAGTGTTGGGTGTATAATTCAGTAATATATTCAAGAGTGTTGTGAGCTCACTGAACTGGCCACGGTTCTGTATCAACTACTTCTCCGGTGTGTCCAACTTACGGTGATTTCAATGGTCGCGGCTAACCATAGACGACCAATTTGTTACTGGCTGTTGCTGTTATACACTAGTGTTGCCATACGACACCTTAATAAACTGACCCAAAAAGTTTATCAAATTGTATTTAGAACACTGCCACCGCATTTACTGGCAACATTGTAACATTTGTTCAATTTACAACATAGATTTTACACTTAATATTAGCATGTAAAATAGCTATATTTTTATATTTTAGTAGCGTAGAAGCTACTAAAAATAGTATCTCAGCAACAGCATCTAGTGTCCAGAACGTAATGTTGCCAACAAGAAGTTTCGTAATCATAGATACAGTTCACGTAACTTAGATTAATATTGTGGTATCTTCAGATCCTAAGTATTGTAGCTACTTCGATAACAAGTCGTAAAGTCGTTTTAGTAAATGTATCTTTAGTAAGTACTCGATAATTATAACAGACATAAGTAACATTGTGGGTCCTGTATGTTTTTATTTTTATATCACTAGGACGTAGGCTCATTCACATCGCGGTTTATAATTTTTCTTTTTCACAACTTATACATTATTTCGTTCCTGTATCGGTTCCACAGATATTTAATAAATAATGAGACAAATACCGGCCTTTTTTCTTGCTTATCCTGCATGAGACCACGTCCCTCCGCCCGCGCAGCCGCGTCGTCCCAGGACGCCCGCCGCGGCTCCGTACCACAGACGAGACGAACGAACGAAGGACTCTTCTGAGTAGTGTTGTGTTGCTATAGCTAGCTAGACTGTTGGTTGTATTGTACATATTGCTATCATCATCGTAGTGCGACTGTGCTCTGTATGTGGTGTTCCGTACAGCAGTGGAATGAGGCGGGTGCGCTCGACACGTGAAACTTGCGTCGTTAGCTTTCTTAGTGTTGCCTTCGCTTGTTCTCTTAACGTGTTGTTGGATGACGTGAACTAACATTTTAATATAGTAAAATGTTTGTTTGCCGCAGAACCGAAGAATACCAGTAACATTCCAAAATGATTATTTAACGCTTGGCGCGCGCGGGGCGGCCGCTGCGACCCGCCCGCTGCCCGCGCCCCTCCGTTCACAACCGACATCCACCACTAACTACTTCCTAACTTTAAACTTCACACTATTTAAATTGACAGTTATGTTTTAAATTTAATAAAGTTTATTTTTACGTTTTCTGTATTATGCTTTTCATTTAATTTATGTGAATATAACATAAGGTGGATAAGTCGGTCTCTGGCTTTATTGAAAGAACGCCAAGTCAAGATGAGTATCTTCATTCTGTTATTTATTATGTGTTCAACTCATGTTTTAACAAATATTCTTTAAGGCTAATTTGGCTGATGTTAAAGAGATAATAATTTACATATATTCGCTCTGGATGTAAGTAAGTCTAAAATGAGGAGAACCAATAAGAAATCGTGTTTTGCAGTCTATTAATTTCAAGCATCAATTATTAATTTCCTCATATTGTATGAATCATTTATTTTACCAACATCTAAAAAAGTCACTAAAAAAGTAGATAGGTGGTAATTTTATCTGTGACTTCTTATTAATACTACCTAACATGAATTGATGTCACTGTCAACATACGTAGCTGTCATTGTCACAATTATTATTTGTTCGTGGTCTGTGATTGAATGGTTCTCGATTGTTTTTAGAAATTTTCTTTCGAATTCAGTATTTTTTTTTATAAAATTATTTCTAATGCTATGACTATTGCCGAGGCTCTAAGCCTCTATCAATATGGTACTAAACGCTGCAGTTCAGATGCTCAAGTAAGTAGTCATCAATTCATAATATAAATAAATAAAATGAATAACCTAAATTAGTGACACAAATAAATTAAAATATTTTGTAATTTATTTAGGGAGGCAGATGAGCTCAAAGAAAAAGTAACTAAATTCAAAAGTGGAACATCTATGCTCCAAGATCGTAGTTTGTGGTCCACACAAGAACAGCTGCAAAAGGTACTTTTCATTTTAGTTTTTTCGCGAAGGTCACAAAATCCATTGTATCAATATGACAAGTTTTGTGTAATTTGTTTTAGATTTACCAAAAACTTTTAGTGCTAGACTTGGATTATGCCTTAGACAAGAAAGTGGAACAGGATCTTTGGAATGTCGGCTTCAAACAACAAATTGAGGCCTTACAAGCCATATCTAAGGATAAAAAGGTAAACTTAACACACGGAAACATCACAATAACATCTTAGATGTCTGACATTAAAACACTTGAAATATTAAAAAAATATATTTATTGTGTGCGAATAATGAATTGTGAATACTATATGATTCACAGAAAGATTCATTTCTTATATGCTGTATTACAATATTCATCATTTCAATATTTGTATGAAAAAAATAACAATGTTTTTTTGCGATTAGAACCTATTCATGGTTATAATGATCATAAAATAGGGTTGGAGTGTAGCAAAGGGTGTGCTCGTGTAACTCAAATTTCTACTAATCATACAAAAGTGAAATTAAGTCTGTTGCTTTTACATCTAAACCACATGCATAGACTAGCTAAACCTTGTGAAAGGACTTAGAAATGAACTTTATAATAAAAACCTACATGAATGGGTAGACTGGGGATGAAATTATTGGGAATTCCTAGTAATAAATACAGACAGGACATAGGGGATACTAATATGCTTGTGATATCATTTGTTTAAGTAAAATTTTGTCTACTTCTTAGAACCCCCTACGCAGTGAAGGGCAGGCGATGCTCTCGTGGGTTCTGCAAGCAGCCGCCGGCTTCTACCTGTGTCTCTTACACCAGATCTGTACTACATTCCAGTTGGATTTACCTTTTAGGTAAACTATAGCTTACATATACTTATTAGTTATCATACTAAATATATGTGGATTTGTGAAAGAAAGGTTGTATAAGTTCTGTGAATGATTTGGTTTGAATTTAGCACAGTTATTTTATAATCTGTAAAAACAATGCATCAAAATTCCATTAATCTTTAATCCAACTCTTGCACTTCCAGCTGATATCACAGTAATGATCTTTACATCAAATAGGCAGCACCAATTTTGATGAATTTGTATTTAAATAGATTAAGGCCTTATATTTTTCTATGTAACAAAAACAACACCAAAATTGGAAATAAAACTTATGGTAACTCATAAGTTATATTTTTATTGCGAAAATATTTTTTGTTAATATGCGGGATGTGTCCTAATAAAGCATAAATTGTATTGTAAATGAGCACAGACGCCGCGCCTCCCTACTCGGATGTGTGGAAGGCTGGGGCGGCGGCGAGCGAGGGAGCGCGGGCGGGCGCAGCGCGGCGGGCGGCGCGGCGCGCTACATCACGCAGCACTGCCTCGTGCACCTCGGAGACCTGGCGCGGTACCGCCACCAGCTGAGGGTCGCTATTACCTTCTACAGGTGAATAAGTACAGCGGGATGAGCTTATTTCACTATAAAGATAAAAAATACTTACAAAAATCTGGCCTTGTGTAAACAAAGTAACTTAATGTTACTATAACTTGAATGGTATGCAATTATTAACTAATTATAGTATGTTAACGTAGTTCTATTCCCTGTATATTGTCAATTATTTATTCAAAGATTGATCTATTAAAATGACTTGAGTTGTAGATACGCAATACGTTCATCTATACTAATATTATAAAGAGGAAAGGTTTGATTTTTTGTTTGTTTGTTTGTTTGTTTCGAATAGGCTCTGAAACTACTGCACCGAATTAAAAAATTCTTTCACCATTCGAAAGCTACACTATCCCTGAGTGACATAGGCTATATTTATTCCCGAAATTCCCACGGGAACGGGCACAACGCGGGTATATGTAACCCAAGGTATGAAAAACATGCCTAAAAAAATTGGTTATTGGCGTGCGCTACTAAATCTATTGATGATACACAAAAACAATGTTCTACACAATCAAAGTACATATCATTGCGAAAAAATAAGTTCGCGAGGGCATATGTCTAACTATTATAGTTAAGACACAATAACCGTTTTAAGTTAAAATTAATTAGTTAAAAAAGGAGTGTAATTTTAAGTTGATGATATTCATATGATGATATGAATCTACATCAAAATAAATGGCTCTACAATCAAGGTTAATTATGTTTCTTTGTGTACCTCTTTAAATTATTAAAATCGGACAGTTAGTTTCAGAGTTATGATGAGAAATATCACTACATAGTATAAAATAAAGTCGTCTCTGTTTCGTGTCTGTTTGTCTGTATGCTTAAATCTTTAAAATTACGCAACGGATTTTGATGCGGTTTTTTTGTAATAGGTAGAGTGATTCAAGAGGAAGGTTTTTAAGTAAAAAAATTCCCGAAATTCCCACGGGAACGGCCACAACGCGGGTAAAACCGCGGGGCGCTGCTTACAAAATAGTAATGCTCGATGGCGGGTCTCTTATGGCTACTTACTGTTTCGTGCGGTCAAAGCGCGCGGGGATATAGGTACCTACCTACGAACTACGAACGACGAAGACGTGCTATGTAGGTATTATCCCGAATTCTTCCTCACATGAAATCTTGATTGTGTATACATATATACTCGCGCGAGACATGTAATATTTTATCCCCAATTTCCCACTTGAAATTTTGATTGTGTATATTCCTGCGGGAGACACGCAATGTTTTATCCCGATTTTCCTACATGAAATCTTGATTACCCGAAGCGAAGCGAGGGCGGGTCGCTAGTATTAAATATAGACAGTGTTATTCATAACACCCCTGGTTGTATTCTTATTATGTGTTGTAGTATGTTTCAAATACAACTACAGTGTAAACTCTTTATAACGAAACTCAAGGGACTGAGCATTTTTTGTCGTTATAGAGAGTTATCGTTATATGGAGTAAACAAAAATCAACCAAATTAACAAGAATTTTTACGTTTACTGGCCATGTTAACAGTTTCAAAGTATGTTTACGACTGATAATACGATAGGTACCCAGTATGCTTGGTCGAAGACCATCACTTCCGAGAAAACAATGCGCCTTACTGCACGTGTTTAAGGCAATTAAGGATAATAAAACTAGACCGATCTCGGATGTTTCGGAGGTTCAAAGTCTTTTGTTACCTGATAACATAACATAAACAATAATACCGATAATAAATATTTACTGTCTAAAAATATGAACACATTTCTTCGTAATAGAGAATGGCGTATCGCTATAAAGAGTGTTTCAATATGTGGGTTTTAACGCAAACCAACCAAGTTAGGCTCACTTCAACGTTACAGGGAGTTTATTGTTATAAAGGATGACGTTATAAAGAGTTTACACTGTAACTAACCCAATTTAATAACTGCGTGACAGAGCTATCTTCAACGAACAACGTTTCCTCCTCAGACACGCGGTGGTGGTGTGCCCGCAGTCGGGGCAGCCGTACAACCAGCTGGCGCTGGTGATGGCGGCGCGCGGGCGGCGGCTGTGCGCGCTGTACTGGCACGTGCGCTCGCTGCTGGTGCGCGCGCCCTTCCCGCCCGCCGCCGACAACCTGGAGCGCGCACTGGCTCAGCACGCGGCCCGGGCCCAGTCGTACGTACTCACTACAAACATTAACTGCTCTATACTAATATAATACTGAGCTTCGGACTCTGTTTCAATCGTCAAACCATGTCGGAGGCCTTTAGGCGGTCTAAGAAATCCGAAACCAGGGTTGGCCACTAATCTACTCGAAGTTACTTACCTGCTAATATAATAAAGCTTAAGAGTAAAGTTGTTGTTTGTCTGAACGCGCTGATCCCAGGAACTACTAATACGATTTGGATAATTCTTTTGCGATGAATCGCCGCTTTCAACGGGAAGGTTGTGGGCAATATGACATCCTGAAATTCCCCACGGCAACAGGCACAACGCTGATACAGCCGCGGGGCATTACTAATATTTTTTTTTTCACTAGAAACAAACTTTTGATGTGGCGTATGGACTTTCATATACTATTTAATTTCATGTCTTTTAACTCCACTACTACTAATTTTATAATTTACGGTTGTTTTTTTGCTGTATTGTAGAGAAATTCGCGAGAGCGGCACCGGTCTCCGCAGACTAGACTCCCAGGCGTACATCACGGAGTTCCTGCGAGTGCTCTACTACATACATACTGAGGAAGAGTGAGTGGAATTGTTAAATATCAGTAGCAATTAAATTATACTATTTTATAAGATTTTTCTGCACAAGCCTTATTGTCACTTTTCATCACACCTAAACACCACAACTATGTTAAAAATAAAATCAACTAAGCAACGAAGCTATATGACCGTTTTCATTATTGCTATGCTAAATTAACTGTACAAGTTATTAATCCGTTTTACAGGTTAGAAACCATAGACAGCCTGATCGAGACGCTGAACAGCAGTCTGATCACGCTGGTCGCGACGGGCGCGTTCGAGTCGATGACGCTCATCAAGATGGCGGCGTGCGTGATGTGGGCGCGCGGCGCGGGCGCGGGCCGCCTGGCGCGCGGCGCCGCGCTCGCCTGCTTCATGACCGCGCACGCGCACGACAATCTGCTGGCGGTGTTGCCGGCGGGTAACTATCATACTATATGAACACTCTCGAGGCGATGACGTCAGCAAGATGGCGTTGTGCGTGATGTGCTTATATTTCCATATTTCCCATATAAACTTGTGTATGTTGTCGCAGTGTACGTGTGGCTCCAATGGCTGACGAGCACCGGCGTGTCGTCGCTGGCGAGCAGCGCGCCGGCGCTGTGGGCCGCGCTCGCCGACACGCTCAACACGCTGCGAGACGTGGCGGACGACAATGATGCTTGTAAGTATACGTCTCACTGGGTTAGCGACGTCGCAGTACAATAACACACCACATACAAATTCATTGTCTTCAGTGTTGTGAATAAGTTAAAATATTTGGATTTCACAGTAGTTATAAGTCTCTAAAATTTTACAAGTTCTTTTAAAAAATAAATGCCTATTTATTTAAAATTCACAAGCAATACATAGAACTTCAACCATCTGTGGTAATTCGTAATCTCAATAACCAAACTGTCATAACGTGTGAATATTGTCGGTCCAGACGCTCGCGTGCCCCTGCCCGAAGACGAAGAGCTATCCGGCTTCACGCCCCTGTCGGCGGCTCACCGGCCGCTGCTGTTCGCGCGCGCCGACCACTCGTACAGCGAGGACGCGCCGCCCCCGACCGACTCGCCCACTGAAGCACCCAGCGTGTGTCTGGCAGAAGAACCTGAGCTACAGCAAAAAGTACGCGCACACAGAGTCATACAGCTCGGCAAAAAACTAGCCGAGTTAAAACCAGACTCCTTGACGTATGTTGAAGAAGATGGGAAGCTAAAGTTTACCGCCAGTGTGGCGGCTGCAGAAGATCTCGAGTCCGTCCGTAAAGCCGCGCCTCTCGCCGATGACGATGAGCTCGCTCAAGCTGTACCCGTCGTTATATCGGAAGCGGACTTCAGGGAGAAGGTGAGAGAGAAGAGGGCAGGCATTCTGAAGCCGCAGGGATCGCTGGAGCGAGCCCGCGAAGAGCGAGCGATGGCCACGCAGGAGGACCAGCCGGAGGACGTCAGTGAAGAGAAGAGTGAAGACAAGAAGGAGGCGCGCAAGTCGCGCGTCAACATCGCCATGGCGGCCATCATGCGCAAGCAGGAGGAGATCAACAAGCAGGTAAAGTTCGTGTCGCCGCCGCCCACGCCCGACTCGAACGACAGCGCCGAGTCCAAGGACGACAAGCCCAAGGTGATCCAGCCGAAGCCCATGAAGTCGCTCGCCAACCTGCCGCTGGGCCGCAAGACGGGCGGCATCCTGTCGCTGAAGGACCGCTCGGCCGGGTACCCGCACCTCGTCAACAGCGAGCCCGAGCGCAAGCCCGACAAGGACGACAAGAAGGACGCCAAGCCGGCGCCGCCGCCGCCCTACAAGCCGCGCGAGCGCGAGCCCGCGCCCTGGACGCCGCCGCCGCAGCCCTTCAACGAGCCGCGCATGAGCTTCCAGAAGCCGTACGGGCCCGGCGCGGGGCTCGCCTACGGGCCCGGCTACCAGCCCGCCGGCGGCATCCGCCTGCCCGTCGTCAACCCCAAGGAGATCGACGTGCGCACCGCCGCGCTGCAGAAGCAGAACTCGCGCCAGGACATGTTCCCCGACGGCCACAAGCTCAACCACAACTACCAGGTGTCGGGCGACAAGAAGAACTTCCTCAACGACCTGCCGCCGCGCTTCGCCAACCAGTACCGCTACTGGGCCGGCGCCGACGCGCACTACGACAACAAGTTCCGCGACGACTCGCCCAAGTCGCCCGGCGCGTTCGCGCCGCGCTGGCTGCCCGCCGACAACTACCAGCAGCCGCCGTGGTGGAAGCCCGACGCCCCCTCGCCCAACTTCAACTACACCACCCCGCCGCTGGTGCAGCAGCCGAACTACTTCACGCCGCTCAACTCGAACATCGGCAACCCGTACCCGAACATGCAGTATTCGAACATGAACGTTCAGAACAAGGGCGAGATGAGTCAGCCGTACCACCCGTCGACGATAGGCCAGCCGATGCAGACGTTACAGAACCTAGTGTCGTCCCCGAACTTCAACTCTCCTCTGAACTCGTTCGGCTCGTACCCGTCGGTGCCGTACGACTCGGCGATGTACCCGCAGTTCAACAAGCTGGGCTACCAGGGGCTGCAGCCCGGCTTCCCGGGCAAGGAGCTCATGGACATGGGCAGCTTCGGCGCCGCCGACATGCAGCGGGGCATCCACTGCGACCCGGGCGGGAACCCCATGGACCAGGCTAAGGTGGGTGCATTGACAACATAAACTGTCCTGGCACTTCATACGCCCCCATTACCCCATACTATGGCCTTATAAATGCCTGGAGAGATAGATGTTTGGAAGTTAATTTTTGTTCCACGCTTTCAGTGGGGTTGGGTTTCTATGGATCTATAATGGATATCTTTTTACTCTGAAATAGCCCAAAAGCTACTTTTCATCCCGGAATTCCTACAGGAATTTGTTTAAACCTTGTAAAGCTAGTAAAATTGTTAGGTTTTTCGTACCTGTCTATTTAAAACCTAATAAACTCTTCGTTTCGTATGTGTAGAACATGGAAGGCCCGACTGAGTCCAGCAACACCTACTCATTGTTCAGCGGAGCGCCCGCCGGCTCGTCTTGGGGATCACCGCAAAACCATCCGCAACAGGTAAACTACTATACTTTTCATTTACATTAGAATCTCGGTGTTAATTGATATTATAATGAGTTTTCAATTATTCCTCCGAATATATATTATAATAGCCTGCACATGTTATCACCAAATCCTTCTCATTGTCAAGCAGCGGAATTATTAAGCCCCTATTTTATTCCCTTTTTGACTTAATAACTTATTCATTTCCACAGTCGCTCTGGTCCGGGCCCGGGCCGTCCCCGTTGGAACGACTCCTCGAGCAACAGAAACAAATGAAGCCCCCCTCACAATGACCCCGCGCTCCGCCCGCAAACGACAACACTTGTACTAGTCAACTGTCAACACATCCCGACTTGGAAACCGAAACTTAGAAAAACTCGTTATGGTGCGTGTACAGACGGTTATGAATATAGTGATGTATTAATAGTAATGGCTCCTCTCTCAATCACCGACTTCACGCGAGCAATATCATGTACAATCATCATCTAGGGTTGGCCATCTATACCAACTTACTTTGTGTCGTCTATAAATAATAGTTAGCCTGCGAACGGCTTCTTTAAAGGCATTTAGTTTGGAGAGTACATGAAAGATCGTGTGGATGCATGAATCGTGACGATGATCGGTGTCCATACATCTGACGATCATTGTTAGTAGTGAAGAGGAGGCTTAAGAGACTTCTTAAGCCTCTTAAGCTTAAGTGGAACGCGTGACTACGCGTTCCACTCACTACGCTGAGCCGTGAAGAAATCCGTTTGTATACGTTTATATTTGTGATAAACATGGTTCAAGCCTGCAAGTACGTCTTTGAGATGTGTTAGTGGCAAATTGTACAATGTAATTGTGAGTTAAGGTGTACTGCGCCTTAGTCCGTGGCTAGTCACTTGTAAACTTATTGGAGGACTACGTTTCATATTTTCTGTATGTTTTCTGGTTCTATTAAGCAACGTATGTTGTATGTATTTATTATGTTAGCTGTTGATAAACTTGTGAATTTTCAGAAAACTCCATTTGTTGCAGCTTCTGTTTTGAATACCAGTTTCTTTGTTAAACCTGATGCATAATATAAACAATATTATATGTAATTTATATGGTAATATTTATTCACAGATCCGAACTATTTTGTTGTGGTTTACGTTTTGAATACAATAGGCTTGTTTCCATTAAGAATGAATCGGATGGCTTTTAGTTTCTAATGATTAACCATGATAATTAGTAAATAAATAATCAACTTTGCTATTAAAATAATAAAAGATTAATAATATTTTTGGAAAATAAAATCGACAAAATGAGGCGTTTAATCACGTGACATTAAACACCAATCAGAGAAGCGTGACGTCACATTTCGGATAAAACTACGATGTATAGTAGATTTCTAATTTTTTGGCAATTCATGTTAACAAACCTTTGATTTTACGACATTCACGTATTTATCTTAAACTACACACTCAATAGTTTGCCACACACTATACACTTTTTCCTAAGTTCTAAACACGGAATTCATGAATTTTATTAATTTTCAACATCATATTTTAACAAAAAGAAAAAAAGTGAGGTTGTGAAAATACAGATAGTAAAATGCTATTTTTAGGGTTCCGTAGCCAAATGGCAAAAACGGAACCCTTATAGATTCGTCATGTCTGTCTGTCTGTCTGTCCGTCCGTCTGTCTGTCTGTCTGTCCGTATGTCACAGCCTTTTTTCTCCGAAACTATAAGAGCTATGTTGTTGAAACTTAGTGTGTAGATGTATTCTGTGAACCGCATTAATATTTTCACACTAAAATAGAAAAAAAATAAAATTTTAGGGGGGTCTCCCATACTTAGAAATGAAAAAAATATTTTTTTTTTTCATCAAACCCATACGTGTGGGGTATCTATGGATAGGTCTTCAAAAATGGTATTGAGGTTTCTAATATCATTTTTTTCTAAACTGAATAGTTTGCGCGAGAGACTCTTCCAAAGTGGTAAAATGTGTGTCCCCCCCCCCTGTAACTTCTAAAATAAGAGAATGATAAAACTAAAAAAAATATATGATGTACATAACAATGTAATCTAACACCGAAAATTGGTTTGAACGAGGTCTAGTTAGTAGTTTTTTTTACGACATAAATCGTAAACCGCAAAAAAATACTGATTATTCATTCAATAACTCAAATGTAAATAAAAAAACATTTATTTCAAGAACTTCTTTATTATGTTACTCGCTGCTACGGAACCCTTCATGGGCGAGTCCGACTCGCACTTGGCCGCTTTTTTTGATTATGGCTATAGTGATGAGCAAAGCAAGCAAAAAAATATAACAGAGTATGAAATCAACTAAGTGATTGAACTTTTTCAACTCACAAAAAGGCAAATTAAAATAAATCATCGTATTACTTTAAAAACTCACGACATTATTTTTAATTTAATATACTAGCAACGTACGTTAATATACTAGCGCTAAAGCGATTATATTTTTTTTGTATGTTCAGTTTTGAGATAATTAAGCGGTATTGCCACTGTCGGTTAACTAAGAACTGTCATTATGCTGGCAAGACAGGCCGATACCTAGTCAGCCGCCATGCTTCGTTCGTCATTCGTCTCGTTTGCTTGATGTCGTACGTTACGGGTGCTCCTCTATGTTCGATTTCCTAAAAAACTTGGCTTTCTCTCTGGACTTCGATTTGTTTAGTGATTTGGTGTGTTATTTATTAGTAGGATAGGATGGGATAGGATAGTAGGATATTATACGACTGACAGCAATTCGCGGTTTTTTATCAGCGTTGTATCTGCGTGATTAAAAGAAAAACTTAAAAACCCGACTGATTAACTTAATTAATGTATAAACCAATGAACAGATACTATGTCAGCCATTAAGCAACTTCTGAATTTATATCAGTCATATTTTAATATAGAATATAACTATCACTGCTATAAAAATTATTATGAACTCCTACCTCCGTGGCTAATGTATCAATCTTTACCTCTATATTATCTTTGTTCAGAAAATCGGCCATATTTATTTGTACATACGTCTCGCCAATGCGAAAGAAATCGACTATACATTGTGGAATTAGTTGATAATGACTTTCTTCGTATTTTTTATTGTTTGGAACGTATATGAATTATTTGTCGTTGTACTTTTACATTGGGGCACTATACAGTATTTATAATACGAGATATTCATTATTTATTAAAAAACACAATTGACTTTCATACACAAACACGGCTGTTCTGCGAAATGTGACGTCATTCAAGACGGCATGACAGTCTTGGCCTTTTTCGCGGTCAATTTCAATTTCATTTCTTAAAACTCAAAATACAAACGTAAAAAAACTATTTTTCTTAAAATAATATATTTTTGGGGTGAAATAGATGCTAAGCTATAGTTTTAAACTAATTTCCAAATTTTGTCAACTAGCCTATTGCCAAAAATGTTTAAATTAGTTGTACATTTGTTTGTGAATAGAGTTGTTGAACTCAAATTATTGTTATTGTGTACTTATCAGAATGTGGAGGCGACATTTGAGTTGATTTGGTTATTTGTTGAAATACCTCTTAATCTCGATTATTTATTTTGATTATGGTGTTTTTATTGTATGTATAATTAAAAAATAAATTTAACATAACACCCCAAAGTGAAGTTTTAAAGTTGTATTAATTTAATTTGCTCAATTCAATAGCTTTTTACTAATTGAGACTTGTTTGACAAATTTTAATATTTTTATAGTGAACTTTGGAAATTATCTATTTCCACTCTCTTGTGAAACAAGTCTTAAGTAGTAGTTGTGATTTGTAAGGGTAATTAATTTGTAAAATTCATTTTTGTAATAAAATTATATTTGTTACATGATAAACGGTTTTGTTTTTTAATTGGTGAAGATGTTTCCGGATTATTGGTTTCTAACTTGATATCAAATCATTCAATGTTAATAATTAGATGGTGTTACATAAAATTACTTAGAAAAAACTCAAAACTTTATATCTCAGATAATCGTTTAAGTATAAAATGTAAGTATGTAATTAGTACACAAGCGAAGAGAAGTTTCTTTGTGTGCAACTGGCACATCTGCGACATATGCACCATATTCGACAATGCACACATCTACGAGAACGCACGTATATTCGAGTTTCGACACACGCACACATATCCGATACACGCATCATCTACGACATGCACAATCCACACACACACACACGCACACACACATCTATGAAACGCAAAAAAAAACACGTGCACATTAATCTCACGCACACATCAAGTGTATCTTTTATACGAAGATACGTTATGTCATCTGTCAAAATAATGTTGCCAGCCTTTAGGTCATAATGATGATCCCACTCAATTTGTAAGATTGATCAATAATATGGACTGGCCATCGCTGCCGTCGCTGTTGCAAGATACTTTTGACAAGGTTTTGATAATGAGGTGTTGAAAGTCACGACCTTCTTATTTGTTGAGAGAAATACTGAGGGATGTTAAGACTGTCATTTTCCCCACACCGTCCACTGCAGATCGCGTACTGCCTGAGCAGTACAGTAGGATCATTTTACCTGTGCACTATTTATTTCATCAAAAAGTGGCAACACTCGAAACGTTATCGCACTCCAACACGCACACATACAACTAAATGAAATAACTTGGATAACCTCTTGGTAAGATATGTACGCCTGGTACTTCGTAGTGTAACTTTGACAAAAATCATATATAGAAAACGCCGATTATCAACCGTTTATAGGCATCGGGGGACTTAGAACATGAATTTATTTGACTCCACGGAAGAGCGAAGAACTTACTGTGTATTTCGTGTTTGACTGAACGTTTCTTTAAACAATGACCTCTTGGTGACTTATGTTCGCCTGGTACTTTACGATAAAATAAAAGAGAATTTTACAATTGAGTAAGTGATGAATCACGAAATAGCTTTGCCAAGTTCCGTGTGTGCGCTTAGTAAGTAAAGTGGGTCTTCTTTTGATTTGGATTGACTCATAAGTCAGACATTATTGGTTCCGTATCAGGTTAGGTACATATCGCCAAGAATATATTTTTTCAATATTTTTTTTACGACGTTGTGCGCACAGGTGGACGTCATAATAAAAAATGTTAGTAATTGTGTATTCTATCCGAATATAGTATTTTTTTGTTCTGGCCGACACTTATAGTTTTTGGTTCAAAATGGATGATGTCCTTTTATGACAATTTATTCAATAAATTAATTACAATAGGCTAAATTTCATATTATTTTCGCTAAATCCTATTTCGAGATATTGTATCGAGTCTTGAATCATAGTTGTTTCCCGCGGTTCCACCCGCAGCGCAGCGAATCCTTTCCCGTAGGAATTTCGGATAAAAAAGTAACTTTCCTCCTTATGTCCTTTCCCAAAGTCGAATCTATCTCTGTACTAGATTTTATCAAAATCGATTTCTGGTTGAGACGTGATACGTATCAGACAGTCATTGGGGTTCCTGTGGATGAAGGAATCCGAGGCGACTTCCTTTTTTGCCAAAGGGTGAATTCAAGCCTGACGTTATTGGGAATACATATCCATTAAATTATTTACTTAACTATCTTTTTTCAGAGGAACCGAGCAGCATCGGTCATCTATGATAAATAAAACAACTTGTTAAATATCAGTCAATAATTTTAGATTTATTTTCCACAATAGTTATAAACAAAATTTATACTGTAATAATCTAGTGCATATGAAGCATACTAATTCACTAATTGCATTTTACAAAATTATTTACAATTGTTTATTTATAACAATAATGTTGCACCTGACTTACAAGCTGTTAAACAGTTCATACATTTGTCTCTTTCTTTCGGTTCAAATCGTCATTTGTCAGAGCGAGAAGCAGAATCGTTACAAACGTTAATCATTACGTCAAAGCTCGTTGGTAACCCTGCCTTCTTTCTCTGAACATATGCAATAAAAAGAGACAAAAACTATTGCGATACAAAATCAGATCCACCCATATTACGATAAAGCATATGACATTTGTGACAAAACAATACTTTTATATCCACTGATTATATCGCTAGAAATTACATTTCCTGATATGTCAATAAAATATATGGGGAACACATAAATTATAGTAAATAATAATCCTGTAATACTACGTTGCGTCATTAATGGCACTTGGCTGGCGTCTGTCTTGAAACAGAATTTAAAGTTTGTGCCAAAATACGTCATAGTGTCAGAAAAGTCGAGAAAAAATAAGTCACTGCCTGTACATACAAAATACAATACAATTTTATTCACACAATATCTTTCCAACCCTCACAATCGTTGCAGTCTGATCTGATAAATATATTTCGTATTCATAGATACACATAACATTAAAATAAACACTAATAAACATGGTTCGTCGAAAAAAAGAACCGCTGAATGAATAAAACATTCCTAAATAATTCATCTTAAAATCTACAACGGATCTATTTTTAACAAGCAACAGATAGCCCTAATGTGACAGATGGCCCTGTAATCCAAAACCTAGAGCCCCACTAACGCCATCTATGATCCTAACTATTCAAACAAGGCAAGATATGTACAAAGAATTGACAAACAGGTTACACAAGAGAAATGGGCGGCACAATATCATACATAACATTTAACTATAATTTAATATGATCGTGGTATTTATCTATACTAATATTATAAAGCTGAAGAGTTTGTTTTGTTTGTTTGTTTGTTTGTTTGTTTGTTTGTTTGTTTAAACGCGCTAATCTCAGAAACTACTGAACCGATTTGAATAATTATTTCACTGTTAGATAGTATATTTATCGAGGAAGGCTATAGGCTACATTTTATCCCGAAATTCCCACGGGAACGGGCACAACGCGGGTAAAACCGCGGGGCGCTGCTAGTTTATTATATAACTAGCAGCGCCCCGCGGTTTTACCCGCGTTGTACCCGTTCCCGTAGGAATTTCGGGATGAAAAATAGCCTATAACCTTCCCGTTGAATGTGGCTATCTATTACAAAAAGAATTATTCAAATCGGTTCAGTAGTTTCTGAGATTAGCGCGTTTAAACAAACAAACAAACAAACAAACAAACAAACAAAACAAACTCTTCAGCTTTATAATATTAGTATAGATTTAAATTCATAATGTGGACATAATTATACATTTACTATTCAATGTTCTATTTTTTTAATTGCTACTTTAAGGATTTCAGTATTGCATTTAACTAGTAACAAGGTATTATTTTATTCAAACAGATAGGCGATACATTGGCATTTTTTTGCAATTCAATTAGACAAACAAATCAAAGTAGGAATATGTCGTTAATCTAAAATCTATAAAATTTGTACCAAATAAACTATAAATTGTACGTAGGTGTCTACTATATACATTTCGATGTGATAATTTACGCTTAGGATTTATAAAATAAATAGGTACCTCAAATGGCAACACCTATTGACTTTCCAAAATGGCGACACAATGTGGTTTGTTCATTCGTGTTTTGGTAAAATATTGACGTTCTGACTAGTCGCTGGCAGATAACAGCTCAGTAACAATTAAAATGGAATACCACAAATAATTGGCACAAATAAATTCATTAATTTATTTAATTAAATTGGTAAAATCGAAATAAGGAAAAATATCCTTGAAAATTGAGTTCTAAAATCAGTCTATTTTACAAATAGGACAGGTTAAAATATGTGTTCACTACGGTTTTTGGCACTCATATTGTACCATTTATTTATAGTAAAAAAAAATCGTTCATCAATGAATTCGTCATAATCGAATTTCGCAGTTAATTAATTTATAAATGCATTCCTAAAAAACCTGTACATATCTTATTGAAGACATGGAATTTATTTTTATATTTCATCTTTTGTTGAACAATCTCATTATTATTTAAGGAATATTAACTTGAATTTAATTATTACAGATTTCTTATAATTTCATATTTGCCATACAATCTAGACATTACTTCATTAATAAGAATGTCCATGCATTTTGTCAAATAATTTCATTAATTTGTCACAAGGTGAAACCAATTTTACATGTATATACCCCATGCAAATAGTAACTTCATAGAACCTTCCCATATTCTAACTTCTATAATACCTAAAAAAATAATGAGATATTCAAATTGTATGATACGAAGTTCTAAAGTGCTCAACATTTTCATGGACTGACATATAAAGTACCATATCATAATACATAGTCATACATACAGAATCACATATATAAAGGCCTCAGGACACTAAGGGTTATACAATATACATATATCAGGCTAATCCCTTGTTCGTATAAAATTAACAACCAATTCGAATCATACACAATTAAATAAAAACGCAATAACTACGTCACGGTGACACATCACGTACAAAACGAACTTAACGCTCACGAAATAGAGTCGAAAATGTAACATTAAATCGTGATCGATAGATTTACAAGCGTAAATTATTATTTCTAGAGGTCGTATCAATAAGAGTAAACTATAATATAGTTGTTGTATAATATACCTTATGGTGGCGAGGTAAGGTCGTGATTGGGCCTCACGTTTGCCGCTCTACCGAGAAATTGTATGAGTAATCCCTGTCTAGATCGAAGCGCGTGCGCCGGGTGACGGCCGGCAGCTGGGTCTGGGGGAAAACATTATCATATTTAATTTTAGACGCTGGCTGTGACCGTAAAAGGAAATTTGGTTATCAATTAAATGTCATTGTATTTATGTATAAAGAGTATTTTTGCATTTAGAGGAGATCTTTGCCCAAGGACGATATGTAACACAAATACATTTTGAATAGGTTAGTGGCCAACCCTGGTGTCGGGCGGGCTTTCAGACCGCCCAAAGGCTTCCGACACTGTCTGTCATTGAGCTACTCGAAATGAAAGAATGAGGTATGAGTGAGTAACTCACGAGGTGGTCGGCGGGCAGGCCGCGCAGCTTGGGGTTGAGCAGGAAGGGCACCCCGTCCAGCGGAGAGTACCCGCCCAGCGTCTGGTACAGCGCCGCCGGCTGGCGCGCGCGCGCGCCGCCCGCCGGCGACACCGGGCTGCCCACCACCTGCGGGGATACATATTGTACTTCTCCATCACGGCTGTAGACAGATCAACTTAGATAAACGGGGTTAGACAGCAATGCCACCTTAAACAATGCAACAGAGTCCTTCCAAAACGCATACCGTGATAGTACCCACATCAGGGTTACCCACCCCAAACTAAAATTCCTACCAGGATCAAGTATAATCACCTCCTCCCAAAATCAAAATTATGAACCCGCCGCTGTATTCAGTGTAAAATATTGTGAAAAATATTTTTCTTGTTTTACAATTTTTTTTAACACTTCGCGATTTCAACCTCGTTGTCTGCATTCAAAAGGGTAATGTGATTTCTTTTTATCTTGGGCCAATAAAGATTTCCCAAAGTGTTGTACACCAAGTGAATGGTACCATGTCATACTAACTACCAGTGAACTAATTATGTTAGTGCAAGATGTGTTTGTGTGTTACCGGTGAGACAGCGGAAGGCGGGCGCGGCGCGGGGCGGGACGGCTTGATGTTGTAGGCGAGGCTGAGCGCCTCGTAGTCGTGGTCGGAGGCGAACTCGGGCGCCGCCAGGTTCAGCGCGTTCAGCTCCGACACCAGCTTCGGGTACTCCGCGGGACGCAGTCTGGAACCACCATACAATGGGTCACTTTAATACTGACGTAAATGTCAGGCAGCCCTAGAATGACGCACGATTTAGAACTTTATCGAATTACTAATAAAGTACATATAGCCTTTACTTTTATTACAATTTAACCTTAATGCTTTCATGATTATAAACCTAGTCAAGTATTTTAGGGGTACTCTTCTGTGCGAGAGTGTGACTGTAGTGCTCCAGACCAGGGCCTGGCCCATCTGTTGTCCTGCCCTCTGTGCCCTACCACCTGCACCAAGAAAGGCTTAATGAAAGTCTCCAAGGCTGCTCTTCTGCTATTTAAATACTGGACCGGAAAACTTTTAAGACCATTGGCACGATAAAAGGTAATTATTAATAACCTGAATCCTATTTTGCAGTAATATTCTATCATACTTAAGATAAACCTAAAGAAATAAAATAAACACCCCGAACTAGGTATTTGCAGGTTCATGCTAATGAAATGATATTACGGAGACGGAAATAGTACGAGTCTTGTGTACACAACACCGACACGTGTGATTGGATCGAGTTACATTCATCAGATTAAAGGCGAGATTCCACCGCAATTGGAAACGAAGACTATTTAAATATGAAGTATAGAACTTTTTGAGATATTTACAGAGCAAATTCAATCATGGTTAATTACGACACATACTAAGCTCTTAGCTTGTATTGTGGAATCTAATTATATTATTACATATTTACCTACACATACATATAGGTACTCAAGTTTTGAAGGAAAATATCCAATGCAATAGTAATAGCCTGTAATGTCCCACTGCTGGGAAAGGTCTCTCATCTCACTGAAGACATCACTACAGGAGATGTTAATCACCACACCAATGAAATATGTATATCCAATGAAAGGTAAATGAAAGAATATATCGCTTCGGAAACCCAGATTGAAATAGTGACGTAATTAGACGGAACACGCAAATGTTTTCATCAAAACAGGATATTGTTGACAAACAATCTGTATGGGCTAGTGATGATCAAACGACGCACGGGAAAAATACCTCCCTATTGGGTATTTTTGTCAGCTAATCAAATCTAATATCTTATCAAGGGCGGTTTAGGAACCCCTATGCTCTGAATAGTTATGTCCACCGGTCTACCTAGACGACCCATTTTTAGAACAAACAAAAAGAAAGGAAATTTAGCACATACAAAAAGAAGTGCGTCGGTCACCTAAAACCTAAAATTAAACCATTTTGAAGCCATATTATAAGACTGAAGATTCGACTCTAGCCGTGAACATGGCATAAAAGAAAAATGAAGCATTCACTCACGTTAACCGTCTGATTCCACCTTTAACCATGCAGAATCATCCACAAGTTCCCATCAAACCTCTAAACCAAATCATGTGCCTTACCTTTTGTTAGCCTCCGGCGTGATATGCGGTACGTTTTCGTAGTCGCTCTGCTTGTGAGTGGGCGACGTCTCGGCGCTGCCTCCGCTCACTTTGTAGCACACCACTTTGCCGTTGATCTCGCTGCAACAATAGACACGGTTGTAAAAAACGATAATTTATTAACACCTGATTGTTTTTTTTTTCACCCCCATATCTAAGTCGCTAGATTTAAATCAGAGCATTCGTTACGGTGCCACGCCCAGGCACTGACATGTGCCAAACTTAGAACACCTCCTCTTTTGGACATAGATTACACTTTCGTTGCCTTTCTCTTCTTTCTCCTTTCAGGATATCTAGATGAAACGTGACGAATTATGAATATTCTATCGTTATGACTAGTCATTCAAATTCTGACTAATGTTGTAGGTGCATAAATTAAAGACTTCAGGACGCATGATAATGAGTAATTCGTTAGCACCATACAGATTCCTTTGTCGGTCGAGTGCGCGGAGGTTTTTGACCGCTGCTTGCGAGTTGAACCGTTGTTCTAACCGTAACAGTTTGGCTGTTTAAATTACACTGAGATAACAAATTTGTGTCGGTCGTATTCATGCAGCTACAGTTCTCAATGGTATGATATTCAGCAGGTCCACATTAAAAGAATCAAAAAGCAAACTGTTTCAACCTGAGTTCAGCGCGAGTATGCCTTTGTAGGTTTTCGTCGAAGGGCGATAGATCATCTAGCATGAAGCCAGTTATATACATAACTGCTAGATGACAAACGGTTCCGCACGGCGGCTCCACGCGCGATTCAATAAATGGCGAGTGAAAATATTGTAGATCGCGCTTACGTTATTTTCCCAGTCGTATAGATGACCATCTTCACTGCGGTCTGTCTGTATCAGCTTATCAACGGACTCACCCAGCCAGTAGGAACCCTGTGGGCGCGTGCCTCATCTTGGAGCACACGATGACGTCGGTGACGGGCGGGCGCGGCTGCGCGGCCGCCGGGCGAGACACGCGCGTGCACAACCGCCGCTTGCCCACGCGCCCCGCCACGCTGAAGCCCGCCGGCGCAGCCTCCCCTTCGTTCACTACGACTACGCCGTCCATCACGTAGCCAGGGACTCCTGTTGACAAAATGGTCACCACATTAAAACCGAAAGTGCAAAATAGAGGAAGAAACTTAACTCGTTAAGTTTTTAGTAGATATTGACAAATACAATAGCGCAATACCAGATAAATAACAAATCGATTCCTTGACAAAGATATGAATGCTTGGCGTATGTAGCCCCGTATAGGTAGCCACCATGTCACGTAACGGAATCACATACATGGTCAACTGTTATTATGTAACGTGCGGGTGATTTAATTCCTCTTTCTAACCTATTTAAGAAACCGATTGTTTTTTAAATCAGCGGCAAACTAACGTCAAGTTAAAGGTTGAAGGCCTGTCAGTTACAAGCTATCAGTTCTGTGACGAGGATTAGGCATTATCAGTATCACTGTGCTTATCTAATGAGAGTTAGTAATCCTAATCTCTAATTCGAGTCAAAACAACGAAAACAGTTTTGGAACCCATGACTGAAAATTACATACAAAAATTATGTTAGTAGTTTTCCTGTAACTTCATGATTGGATAGAATATGTATGTATTCATTACAAAAAAAATATTTTAATAATCAATGCCCTCATACCATATCTCTATACTGATTTTGGCCACAACATTGTAATTCATAACAATGTTTTTATTTATTATTCAATTTCCATACTTCTAATATTGCTTACTGCTTATCCCACTTTAGATAACTCTACTTCAATCTCACAGATCAATACTAGACAGAGACTTTAACGATCTAGATTCTAGACATAATTTATCTGAAACCGAAACCAGAGCTTCTGATTTTATTGACCTCAGACCACCAACGACCTCTAAAACGCAGACTCCAGACGCAGACACTATTGAGACGATGTAGTACACGAATGAACCTTACGAAACAAAGGACCAGTACCAAAGGTCCATGTACCGAGGAGAGGGAAGGCTGTGTCTAGTCTAGTGTCAACGTCTTGAGATTATCGGGATGAACCTTTCAATCAACTGTGATTTTGATAAATGATTTATCAATTTTGTTACATACATACTTATTTACTCGATTGCAGCGAAGCCAAAAAGCATAAGTTGTTATTTATACAAATATTTTAAAAAGTTGGCGTTCACAATATAATAATACGTTTTGGAAATTAACGTTACTGTTACTGTTAGCCTGTATCATCCCACTGTTGGGCAAAGGCCTCCCCCCCATAGAGTAACTTTTTTATATTGGAGGTTCTCCCCTTTCCTGCCACTCTTCTCGACTTGAAGCCATCTGTTGCTAGTCCCCAGTGTAGGCGTCCAGTTCGTCCAAATATTAACGAAAAAATTTAATATTAAGATGTGATTGTTTGAGCTGTAAATTAAGCTCTAAGAAGCTATACAACTAGTATATTTCTGATGGAAAGGCTCTAAGTTCCGGAAGACACCTGCGTGTTGCTTCATAGACTACCTTAGGAATAGACAACTTTAGCAATAGTCGTTTTAAAACAACACACCGTTTATGTAACAGATAAGCATTTTAATTGTGATAGAACAAAGACATTTTTGTTAGTTATCTTATGTGAATAACCTTTGAGAGTAGTACCGTGAATGATAACATAACGTTACGTTGAAATAGGAAACTAAAGGAATGGAAAGCTTAAGGCGCTACAGTTTGTTTCTGCTTCTGAGTCTTACAATGTAACAAATAATTATGACAGATTTCCCAACCACAGACAATCGCTGTTATGAAGAAGAAAAGAAAAAAGGTTTTATGATCGGATAAGGATGGTAATTGGATAAAACCGCAATAGATTTTTTCTACTGAATGAATAGTCTTTAAAAATCAGTCTGATATTTACATTCGAAGACATAAAAAGAAAAGCTTTTACAATCATTTCATAGAGCAACAAACTAAATATATTAGCAGGCGAACATTTTTCATTAATAACGAGCTCCACATTATTAAATAATGTTATCTTTTATTATTACAAAGAGATTGTAAAACACAAATCTCCGATAACAGTGCGTTTGAATCATCAAGGCATTAGTTGCTCAGTGAACATTTACTTTCCTCCTTATCTTAGTTATTCATAGAAATATTGAGTCATACATTTATAAGTGCCTAATTCAATGATACTTTAATGATACGTTCGATACCACAAGGTCTTTGCCCTGAAGTTACGGACTTTCTAGAATTCTAAATAAGATTTGATCCAATGTGAAATGTTTTTCATTAAATCCAATGGACAATGAAATATTAACATCGTATAGTTTAATAACTCTAATAGACCAATGAAGCATAAGACATCCCAGGCGAATATGCGCGTAGGATTGTAAGCCGATCGACTCACTAGGATACTAAAAGTAATGTTATATTTATAAAATGTGAAAGTATGTTTGTTTGACCTTCTTTCCCTTTAAAACGGAGGAATAACGGTGCGCTGTGATTTTCAACAGATTGTATGCAGTGAGAAAAGTCTTGATTCAAATGTATTTTTTAAAACTTGTGACACATTTAAAAGGTCGCCTACATGTTTTAGACTATAGTGTGTCTTTTTGGACACCGCGTAAATTAATTGATGCTACTATTCAAATCCAATCGATTCCAATCATTTATCTATACTAATATTATAAAGCTGAAGAGTTTGTTTTGTTTGTTTGTTTAAACGCGCTAATCTCAGAAACTACTGAACCGATTTGAATAATTCTTTCACTGTTAGATAGTCTATTTATCGAGGAAGGCTATAGGCTACATTTTATCCCGAAATTCCCACGGGAACGGGCACAACGCGGGTAAAACCGCGGGGCGCTGCTAATTTATAATATTATTCATAAACGCTTACTAGCATCATTTTAGCTATCAAATGGTTTGTCCCTTTCTGTCATACGCTATTTTCCAAAGAGCAAAAGAGATAAAACACTCACTAACAGTGTTTTAGTTAGAGAGCGTTTATGAATAAGGCAGTTAATATTTAGAACGTAACCTAATCAGCCGAAAATGACCAAACATCTAATCTATATATATAAAACAAAGACGGGTTTGTTACAACACTTATAACTCGAGATCGGCTGGATCAATTTTCATGGTTTTTGTTTCGAACGGGGGCGCTGCGGGTAAGACCGCGGGGCACAGCTAGTAAGTAATAAAAGTAAGTAAGTAACTTAAAAAAGGTAAACGACCACTATTGTTTAATTTTTTAATCACCTCTGACAATGCCTATTGTTTAAAATAACCATTTGTCAACCAGCATGCTTCCTTTGATAAAACCTACGTTCACCAGGGTCAAGTCCTACAAACTACAATCCCGACTCACGCCGATCCGGTACTGCAATCATACCGGTGTCAGCTAGTCTAGTAATACTGACGTATTAGGACAAACCATCTCCGATGCTCTCGGTACTTGTGGTACAATACATCAAACAATTGTCATCATAACAAAGGTAAGTGGGTCTCGCTTACGGCTCCTGTCAGACGTCAGTTATCGTCCGAGTGTCGCAACTTTCGGCCTGCTAACCAACGACACTCGAAATCGGATCAAATTGAGATTTGAGCGTAATTTTTAAGTAGAGTCAGTTTTAAGACATCATATTTAAAGCCGCGGATTGTAATTAAATATAAACAAATTTAAATGCATCTTATTAATGTAAATATTTATGCCGGAAAGAGCTGGACTATTTTAATGAGGAATGAAAACAAATGGCGCAGGAAAGAGAATCATGGACGGAATTTTCCCAGCTGCGGGACAGGGACCTTTTAAAAAAATATGTATTATTCTCCATTTTCTGCCTAGAAATTTCGATTGTTTTAAGCAAAGTACGTTTACAAGCCTACTTATTCTTAGTCGCAATGACATGCTAATAAAACCTATCTATTTAGGCATCTAACTATTGAATCAAGTTTGGAACACGCGTCACCGCCGACCTTCGTTCGAAAGTGAAACGTAAAGCGTTCGATTCGAATGGTATTACCTATGAATCATTGTCGATGTTTAAACTAAACGGTTTTAAACTAGGTACCAATCAATGCTGAAGATATAGTCCTACTAATCCTATAATATGCGAATGTTTTTAAGGAGTGTATGTTTGTTACACTTTCACGAAAAAACTACTGGACGGATTTGGATGAAACTTTACTTACAGCGACTTTGTTTTATACTATGTAGTGATATTACTGTAAAGTTTTACCCAAATCTGTCCAGTAGTTTATGCTTGAAACAGTAACAAACATACATCCATCAGCAAACTTTTAGGGTTAAAACAGATATAAAATCAAATAGGTAGGGGACGGTTCACCCCTTCAACGTTCACGGGGAAATACCAAAACCTTAATCATATGTCTAATCAATAAACATGATGCAATCTATACTAATATAATAAAGCTGAAGAGTTGGATTTTTGATTATTTTTTGAACGCGCTCATCTGATAAACTACCAAACCTATTTGAATAATTCTTTTTGTAATGGATAACCATATTCAAGGGGGAGGTTATAGGCTATTTTTCATCCCGAAATTTCCACGGAAACGGCACAACGCAGGTAAAATCGCGGGGCTCTGCTAGTATTGATAATAAAATGGTTTAAGATAAGTTAGGTTTACCACTATCCAATTGTGACGACTGCACACAATCTAATCTGATTGTGTGCAGTCGTCACAGTTGGATAATGGTTTCTATGTAATTCCGAACTCTACCGTTGTTTGGGTATTTCTACCTGAACTCTATAATTACAGCTACTCTGATTTACGTCAAATTATCAGTCCCGTTTCTTCAATAGACCTTGTTCATGTTGTTGGAAGCTTTTATCCCACTTGAAAGGTTGTGAGGAGTATGTATGGATGGATGTATGTTTGTTACTCTTTCACGCAAAAACTACTAAAAGGATTTGGATGAAACTTCACAGAAATATAGGTTATACATCAGAATGCCACATGGGATACATTTTATTCCGAAATTACCGTGGGAACGGGTACAACACGGGTAACACCGCGGGGGGCGGCTAGTTTCTTATAAAACATTCACATTAATGAAGAACCACAACCCTTCGATTTTAGAAGTCATTCAAATAAGTTTATTTTAGAGTTGGCTGAAACCCCACACAATAATATGAATAAACTACGCACGGTTCACAATATACCTGTATTTTTGCAAAATCAGTATCAAATCATAATTCTGTGTATTTTTATAATAAAATCTAAGACAAATTGTCGTCTGATCAATGTGTGTGAACTCAAACACAACGCGTCTGAACGATGAGAAACACGAAACAATGCTGTGATGCGTGCTTGTAACAATAACATTACATATTATGCGAGTTAATTGTTTGAATGAGCCGTCTACGAGTGCTCGGGGTACAGACACACTGGATGTTTTATTAACGTTCAATTGATTAATCTTGGAAGGGATGCATTAATATCAATGAAGAGTTTTAATTTAAGATCTCCCTTTTTAAATTCATGTTCTTTGTTAATTCAATTGTTTTTGACCACCGGCTCAATAAGAGACAGATTTCAAGCTAGTTATGCTTGTTTTAAGTTGCCTGGAGAGTGTTCTTATGAGTGAAAGAAAAAAACAGCTTGGCAATATAAAAAAAATGTTTAAATTTTGTATAAAATTCTGTAGAAAAAAACTAACATTGTGTAAACGAATATAATTATGACAAAATGTATGTATGCTCCGTCCGACTACAAAGTGTGATGTATATTTAGATCAAGATAATTTTCCAAGTATATTCTTTGATATTACACCACGCAGGGTTACCCTTATCCTTAAATTATATTTAATCTACCGACCAAACCTTGAACTTTAAAGACAAGACATCTTTTTGATTAAAGAACCCTTAAAGGTAACTCAGCAAGTTAAGCTTAGCGTTAATTTCGTGTATACTTTATGTGTAAGGGCAAAGTTTAATCAGGTGTGAAACAGCCGTGTTCCACCCGAACGCCGTCACTGTGAAGGAGCTTAGGAGGTTTCAATAGGCGATTAGAAAAAAGCTTACGTCCAACATGTTTAAGTATGTATTATCTATCTATGTAATGAACATGTTAAAAGTAGAATGCATAATTAGTTCTTTGTGTAAGTATTTATGCAAATGAATTAAATTATCATAAACATCGCTAGCCTTAAGGACGAGTAATATGTAGGTAAAGTTTGACGAGATTCTATTTCTGGGTCACATTACAGATTACATATTTCCTACAAAGAAATTGTGCTATTACATAAATAGCGAGTAATATTGCCCCAATTAGCATATAGGAACCAGATATAAGTCTATAAACAAATATATAAATATATTTAACTACAATTATCAATATGATTGCCACTTTAATTAATTTTAATTAAATGTACAGATTTCGAATACAGTACATTAAATTTCCCTGTATAAGTAAAAATGTTGTATTGTGTGCTTCATGATAAAACCAATAGGTACTATAACTAATCAAAAACACAATACCATTATACTTTATCCTGTTAACATTATATAACAGCCATAAGGTTTATAATAGGTATAATTATAATGGCACAACAATAACTACAAAGAAAAACAAAGAGAAACTCACCCTCAGACTTTGACAGGCAGATGTAATGACTGAATTTCTTGCCGAAGAAGGCATTCTGCCGCAGCAGGCCTGCGTCGGCGTCCTCATCATGTGTTCTACTGACTGGCCAGTACCCCTTGGGGCATTTGGCGGCCGCCTCCACGATCTGGAGGGACAGGAGCGGCCTCTCGTCGGGCAACGCGCCGCCGAGCGCGCTCAGCACTTTAGACATGGTTGCGTTACTCTATCTCATATTAAAGTCTTTTAGTGTTTATGACGTTTTAATTAGCACCTGCAACAAAGGAATTGATTAACAAATTAAAAGTTGTATGGAAAATGATTAATGACTTAGAAGAATCTTTAGTCACAAATTAATTTTGTCAATACATAATGAAATATTTGATGACAGAGGCGTCATGCATCACAATAAAACATAACATTGTCAGTGGGATAGTGTAGCTAAATTTTGGTAAATTTTTACTTCCACAAAGAACCACTATAGTTTTAGTAATCTAGCTTGCATTTACATGACACAATCAAGATTTTAGTTTATTGTGGCAAAATAATTATATTTCTTATCTATTTAGGTGACATGATTCCATGATCTAAAATAGTTAGGTATATTAAATAACCAACTTCACAAAAGGAGGAGGTTTTCAAATCTTTGTTAAACTATGATTATGACCAAACTGAGCAGTGGCCCTTAGAATCATAGTGTACTAGTGAACTAGATTACGCGATGCTAATTGAGTTTATTACAAGGAACCACCTGGTTTCTCCATTGCATACCAACATGCTAATTGGGGTCTAACCTACTTGCTATCAGTTAAAACAGAATTTAATTATTGAAGGACTAGGAGTGCCTCACAGTTTTACTCACTGGAATACTTGAATACTGAATTGGTGGGAATATTGGGATGAACAATAGCCTATAATCTTCCTCTTGAATGCAGCTATTGAAGACAAAAAGAATGATTGAAATCGGACTAGGTAGTTCCTGAGATAAGCTCATTCAAACAAGAAAAATCAAACTACATCTATATTATATTAGTATCTAAATTACTTGCTACAGACTTTTCAAATGATTAGAATAATAGAAAGCATTCTTATCGTGTCAAGGATTCTAAGTGATGTTTATATTGTTTAAATTTCTTTATAATATTATCGGTTTTAAGGTCAGGGTCACTGTCATTGAATTGCATGCCATTTTTGAGGACAATGTCTTTAGTCTTTATTTATCTGAAGTTTTAATAAAATTTCAGATAAAAGACAAAGGATTTCAAAGTGTTCATAATATTAGACCTTCCTTCCAGTGGAACATTACAGACCGATTTATTTACCAAATCTATACAGATAAATTGTCTGTAAACCCTTCTTTGTATTACTATGAAATTCATCCTAAAACATACTACACTCACAAACAATGATACAAATAAGAATTCCATATTCAAAACAAATACATATATTCACAACCTAATATTAGAATACAGTAGCGACAACCAGTGCACTGCAATCGGAAGGATTCAATCAGGCACAATGCAACATGATATCATAGTATATATCACAATGAACACAAGTAAATCCTTTTAGAACTATTCCGTAACATTACATCTGACGACCGAGTTGGCAGTATTCCAGTATGACCGAAGAGCGCGGATGCGTTCGTCGCCTTCCCGCGACGACTAATTAAAGCTAAATGGGCAGGCACTAAGCGCCCTCGGGCGAACAATGACCCCCAGATGATAGGCAATCATCTGGCGGGGGTCATTACTTTATGAAACAAACACACTCACCAATGTACCGGTGACATCATAGGTCCCAACTTTATCCTTGATTAAAACTGCCGGGGCCTAGACCTAAATGTATGAAAACAACGAAGCTATCACGGGCACCTTTATTATTCACCCACAAGAGAACACTGACTGGGCGCAATATTAACTAGTGTTTTTAGGCACTTATTGATATAAATTCATTGAACTAATAGTATTAATTTATTGAACTAATGATTTTGAACAAAATTAAAAGAATAGAGATATTTTACTATTTTTCACAACAAAACTCCCGACCCGACCCGACACCCAGATTTTTTGACTGACTGCCAGTGTTACCCATACCAAAATATTAATTCTACCAGTAATTGTTACCACAGACTATAAATCCTACCAGTAAGTTGTCAAATAATTTTATATTTTTAAGTTGTCATTTGCCCAGCTGTGGGTAGCAGCTCCCGTAGGTAAAAATGTATTTTCTCCATAATAAGGAAACAATAGCCCAGTACTTGTCTTATATGGATAATAACTTGAATTGAACTAAATAAAACAACGATATTAACATAAATCTTTATTAGTATTATTACTGCATTTAATAACATTCTATACAAGGTATTTGCAGTTACATAATAATTATTGTTTATCACACTATAACACTTCGAAAAATAAATTCCAAAGTAAATTCTACGAAACTGTGTAGACGTCCATACTTTACTGTAACTAAGTATTGAACAAAATAAATAAATTAACAATAAAAAGTGCATTACGAGTTCATCGTCGCATCGTCTAACTAGATGGTGAAAAATAGATTAAAAAATCGATAGATGAGTTAGATAATGTATTTGCACTACAATTTGTTTGTTGAACCACATCTAACAAGGCATTGAAGCTGTTAAGTATCAATTATATTTACTCCTAAAATGGTAGATGTTGGGAGGCATTCATCCTCTTAGTTTCATCGCCCGTATATACGCGATAGCTTGTGTTAGCGAGTACCCAAGCATATTATAACACTTTACCATTACAATCCACTAAATGTTTGCTATTCTAAAGTTTTGAATGGTAACGCCGTCGAGTCTGCGGTTCCCGAAGATGAGCTGAAGTATGGAGACACATCAGACAGGTAGTTCCTAGGTATTAACCCTATGAGGAGAGCTAATTTTGCTGCGATTGGGGCCTTCTCTTCATCATCAATAATGGTGTCCTGATCTGGCATAACCTGGGCACAAACACAAAGAATTGTGAAAATAAAACATCTACCTACTAGTAAAATGTAAATTTCTTTATAAGGGCCTTACCTTGTCAACAACATGCTTCTGAATAAGTCCATCTCCTCCAACATAAAATGTGGAAAAACCGTCATACCACCTGTAAATAAATTAGAAAAAGAATCATACCACATTAACATTATTTTAATGATACATTATTCGATTCAATTTTTTCTAATGGCAACATTTTAGTGAAGATACTCACAGTTCTTGGTCCTTGAAGGCCTGCTTCATGTCCCACAGCTTATATTTCCAAAACATGAAGAAAACTTTGAATCCAGATAAACCTTTGATGCGCCATCGCATTCTGAAAATAAAATAAATGATTTAAAAATAATTACTCATTGTAAAATTACGAGTAAACTCTTTAACTGTCAGAAAAAATATAAATATTAAAATTATTATTAAATAAATGTTTACAGTTGATTAATGTATCTCACCTTATAGATGAATCTTCAGAATGCTGAGTGATTTTCATCACCTCAAACTTGACGTATGCAAACTTGAGGTGTCCCACTGTTCTGAGAAACGCCACTTGTTTCACATAATGAAATAGACCACTAAAAATAAAATGAGATATTTTATATTAACATTATATCCATACTGTCAGCACTTGACTAGCCTTCCTCCTGATTGTGGCTACCATAGACATCACTATTTGTTCAAAAAACAGCAGCTTTATTGTTTTTAGTATAGTTTTTTGTTAGAGATTAAAAAGTATACTTACACAGAGGTAACGCCTCTTATATTGTTGACAAAAATTAAATCTGGATGGTAGATGGAATAATCCAATGTTTCTGTGAATAAATTGGGCATCTGTAAACCAAAATATAAGTTTTAATACAATTTCTAGGCATAGAGTTAAAGTTATAGAGCTTGTTTTCCAACTTACATTTTCTGATAGCTTTTTGAATACTTTGATCATTTGTTCTTCAGAAGGGCGACCATATCTGTTAGGTGCAGGCGTTTTTGTTGATGGCACCGTGCCCTGACAATATAATATGGCATCACGCTCAAACTGGGACAGGCATGACAGGTCAATACACTGAAAAAAGTTATTTTTTGAGGAATACTGTTGTATACTTAATGATCAATATCAACCACAGATTAAATAATGTAAACATATAAGATTAAGCACTCACATCATTATTCATTTTAGTTAAATCAATATCACTAATACTAGAGCAGGGCACATCAAAAGTGTAAGTAGGCAATCTCTGCTCAATGTAATCATCAGGGGTCAGCCTTGTGTGTTTTAGGATGATATCATCGTTGAAATGTTCATGAGAGTCAATGTAGCCATATCTGTTGTTGTTCGACTGTCGGAGATGGGAGGATGTGGCCACTTCATGAAGGTACAGGTCATCAATGTTACTCTCCAGTACGCTTCGAGGTGCTAGCTGACAGCTTGATATGCGGCGTTGATTGAGGAACTGGAATATAAGGAATTTTGTGTGTTGCCAGACTTCAATTTTGTAGTTATTTTAGGTAATTTCCATTGTGGAGTATTAATATTTTTTATAGATTTATATTAATGTAATCGTTGAATTTGTAAAAATTCAGAAAATAATTAGTTATTACGAAAGCCGATAAGGTAGATAAACCGTAAGGTAGATAGTGTGGCCTATATATGAATAATTCTACTCTAGTGTTACCCTTTTCAGGTGCATTATTTTTTGTAATAAATAATGTTATGTCATCAATACATACCTAACGAATAGCATGCCAAGTATGTAATTTAATTTGCAGGCAAAATTAATTCGTGTTGAGACAAAAATAAGGTGTAAATTCATATGTAAAATGTGGAGAACACGTGAATCTGTTCACTCTAGAATTGCGATACGCATTCATTATAGCCATCACACTAATTGGCTCAATGTCAAGGGGAAGTATTGTGTACATTGTATTTTAGGCCAAAGTGAGAGCCGAATAATGGAAACAGTAGGAGAGAAACGATGTAAAAGCAACATAAACTTACCTCTTCTAAGAATTGAGTCCTCATCGGGATTTTTCTAGATAACCGGTTGGTATGGTTTTTTGTAGAAACGATTCCATTTATAGGCAATACTTTGTGCGACAGTGTTCGCAAACAAATAGCCATGTTTACATGGAAAATATTCAATCAATAGCACAGGAAAATACAAAATAAATTGAAATTGTGTCGCAAAAATATCCCAACATATCGCACCGAATTTGACTTGATTGACAGTGACAGATCTGTGGTGGTGACAGATTTTGGATTGGTTGGTTGGGTGTTGTATGCTATGCTTGTGGTTGTATAATGGGTTGTATGAATTTCAGAGTTTCTATTCTGTGGTCGAATTCCTCTCGGTCAACTTGAGCAAATTGAAGCAAACCAAGAGCAAACAAACAAATAAATCAGAAATCAGCTGATTAATGTCAAATCAATAAAAGGAAAATGTCAAAGTCAATTTAATAAAATAAATTCTCGGGAGAGTAGTAATATTCTTTGTTCTCGAGCATAAAGTAACTTATATATACGGGAATAGAGTTATCAGCCGGAAAAGCGATAGTATCGCCACCTAGTGATTTGACATGTCAACTTTCGGTGGTACTTGCTATAGCCCAGTATGAATAGAGAATTTAGAAATTTTAATTCAAGTCGATTTTTCTAAATTTCTTCTACCCTGTTTTATTAACGTTTGCTGGTTTTTTACAAACATTGCTATTTGTGTTAACAAAACAGGGAAAAGAAATGTAGAAAAATACGACTTGTATAAGAATCGCAATAAAAATGCAGATGTATTCTAGTAAAGGTATTTATTTCTAGTTAATTTACAAACTGTCGTAACTATTGTATATTACAAAAGGCAAATAAAACTTCAAAATAGATAAGAATACTTAGGTACGAGTTGTATTGCAATTCGGCACACAGCACCAAAGTTTCGACGCCATGGCCAGAAACAACCAATTCGCAAGCAAAATCCAAGTCCGATATCGTGCACAGGCTTTGCACAGGGGTCAATATGTTTATGCGGGGAAATCAGTAACCAAAGAAATAGCCGGGGTCGTCGTTTAAGCCACTTGGAATAACTTACGCACTTCGTATCACAACAGAAGAAGTGACGGAATGAAATGAAACATAGAGTAACTTATTTATACGGGTTGCCAAGTTACGAAGGGGTTGCCATAGTAAAAAAAAAAACCGCCACGCTACCAAAACGCCATCTATAATAGTGACATGGTACTAAATTTCCCATATAAAGTCTCAGTGTTCCCAGTGAAAAGCCCCTGTTCTCGAGTCTCGACTCGACTGCGCACCGGGCAATTGGTATATTTATTTGAATTGAACTCGATTAAATTACACTATCTTTATTTAAGAAATAATAATGAACGTACAAAAAGCTTTTAATACTATTTATAAACGTGTTTTTAATGGCAGTGCGAATACGGTAGGTACTTCATTAAGTATCTTATTATTTGAAACATATTATGTAGGTACGGTAATTTTTATTTATTTGTAAACTATATTTTATTCAGGTCTCACTATGCTACACCTCGCTCCGTCACCATTCCTCAGATAAACTCAAGGAACACAGAGCCAAAGTAATGGCGAAAGGTCTGCCCGAAAGAAAACCTTTGCCAGGAGTAAAAAGCATAATATTAGTCGCGTCCGGAAAAGGCGGAGTCGGGAAAACCACTACTGCTGGTTAGTACTCCCTTAAAAATCATAAGTTAGGTATGTTTATGTCTTCACATAAATAACAGTATTCTGTATGGAAATAGATTTAAAATTATTATGTTTACAATCAAATGCTTAAGTTATTAATATATTGATAACCTTTGCCTTGTAGTGAATCTAGCATGTGCGATGAAGGTGATAGAGCCGGACAAGGAGATAGGACTTCTTGATGCTGACGTGTTCGGGCCTTCAGTGCCCCTGATGATGAACATCAGTGGCGAACCGATGCTGAATGACGATAATCTTATTGAACCTATATTGAACTATGGAGTGAAATGGTATGTTGAAGTGGTGAAAGTGGGCTTTTTAAAGTATTTCATTTATACATAAACTCATTTGGAATTGCACAAGAATAAATAAATAGTATTCTATATACATCTTTGTAGAAGTGTTGACATGTAGAAGGGTCAATGAATGTAACCAATTATTGTAAATGAATTAATGAATAAGGAAGAAGCTTCTGCCTACGTAACAGTGTGATAGAAGTGGTAAAATTCTGGTTACATATAATTAATTATTATCATTACCTAAATTGACTAGCTACACAATAAGAAGTTTTAAAAAGGAGTAAATATTTCGACTGCAGATTATCATTTAACTCAAGTTTATGATTCCATTATGTGTAGGTTAGTGGCCTACCCTGCTGTTAGAGTTTTTAGACTGCTTACAGGCCTCCAACGGTATATGATTAAAAACAAATTCCAGCATGTCAATGGGCCTGCTAGTGGCGGGCGAGAACGCGGTGGTGTGGCGCGGTCTGATGGTGATGCAAGCCCTGGAGCGGCTGACGCGGCACGTCGCGTGGGGCCCGCTTGACTGCCTGGTGGTGGACACGCCGCCGGGCACGGGGGACACGCACCTGTCGCTCGCACAGAACTTGCCTATTGATGGTAGGTTGTGAATAGATAAGATCATTCATTGACTTATTGTGTCCACAGCAGAGCAAAAGCTGTTCCTTATTTGAATTCTTATTCATTCAATCCTAATTGTGACAATTTCGGTTTTATTTTTTTCTATAAACCTGGACAACATATAGAACACTAAGACAGGATAGAGAACCCTGGATTTAATCAATCTGTAATTTACAATTTTAGTGAACATGATCTATGATATTCATGTGTGAGAAACTTATCGTACACCTTTATTGTACCTTTATGTGCAAAATAAATGAATATGAATATGTGCATTAACAATGCGAATATCACATTACAGGAGCTCTAATAGTAACCACACCACAATCAGCTGCATTACAAGTGACGCGCCGAGGCGTGAACATGTTCGAAAAACTGAAGGTGCCCATCATTGGCATGGTCGAGAACATGTCGCACGCCATCTGCCACCAATGCGGGGCTAAGAACTACGTGTTTGGCAACGAAACGCTCAAGACTGCCACTGAGCTTGGGTTAGATATCATAGAGAGCTTTGAAGTAGACCAGAATATGTCGGAATGCATCAACAGCGGGAAACCAGCAATCTACGCACTACCAGATAGTATACACTCAGAGAAATACAGACAGCTAGGAATTAAAATATTCAAGTACATAGAGAGTAAGGACAGTGAGAGAGCTGAGGCTAAAGAATAGTTCATTTGTAGGATAAGTTACTTTAGTAGAAGATTTATAATAAAATTGGTTGAAAAAAGATTGCATTTTCGTTGCCTAAATGTAAGACATAAAAGTGTAAATAAAACATGAATCAATACAATTAATTAATAAAATTTATTGGGAACTTCGTGACCAAATTGAAACTTAATAAATTAGGAAAAAATATTTAATAATACAAAAATATTTTGTCTTTTCATATAAACACTCTCAATAAAGATTTACAGATGCTTAGGTTATACTGAAGCGGGGAAAAAACTGCTATTTATTCTATGTCGAAAGTAAACTATAATAAAATTGAATGGTTGTAAAAATACATAGTAACCAGTCAATAAGTACAAAATATATTTACATTGAAATCACAAAATATAAAACAATTCGGAATGAAACTCGTACTTTGAGAGAGAAGCGACACTTCAGTCGAAATAGTACGAAACACACCATTTGAAGAAGGATTTTAGCGGGTTATAATAAACTGCCATTTTAAATAAGGATATCACAAAACGATTGGATCGAAAATGGTCTTTTATATCAATAAAATCGTGCCCTCATAACAACGACGACGCGACAAGAAATTATATGACAAAAGACTGTGTGGATTGGAGGAAAATTCCAATTTCAAATGTTTCATCAATCAACCCAGTACTATCATATCATGTCTTGTCCCTTTCGGTGTGGAAGAAGATCCGTCTATCGCACTGCGCTTTAAATTCACAGCGTATCGTAACTATGAGCTTCGCTAGATACAAGGTAAAGTATAAAATACAAAATATGAAAATAGGTTACATTTATTTTTTTAATTAGGTGCTACTTGGAGATATAAATTGACGACAGAGGTTTTTAACAGTTGACAGGTTCAGTTAAGTTTCCCGCAATGTGGATCTATTACATAATATAGAAGACATTTGGAAATAACAAATTAAGTCTATGTGTTAGGTTCAAAGCTCCAGGCTTGTATAAGGCTAATTAGAGAGACAACCAATAAACCGCAGAAAAAATGTTTGAATCCCCAAAGCCAATAAAAAACAGTTTTTTGTCTCACAACAGCAAGAAAGAATAACATAAGCTATTCTGCCATAGACAAAATTCATCGTGCATTTAAAATGTGTTACCATACAGAATAAATGAATTAAAAATAGTATTACCGATCAAATATTGAGCCAAACCCATTTTCACAGCAATTAGTATTAAATATTACATCTAGCACCCATTGAGTTTGTACACCGCGAAACCTGAGAGCATTGAAACCAAACCAAACATTGGCTACATAAACAATAACAATAACCATCGTATGTATATAAACGCGTCACAAATCAACAAAGAACAAGAAATAACTGTTTATTCATACCGCGGTTATATACACCATTTTGTTCTAAAGCAACTATCAGCTTAAATAAAAGGTTTTTAGAAAATTTACGATTTTAACGCATTATTTTACCAACAGCGAGAATAAGTCATGGAAATAGTGGATTTATAAGTTCTAGTCCATAGACCATACAAGGAGAGCTATAAGTTGCCGTAGTTGAATACAGAGGTCAGACAAACACACAAATATATATATATGTACATGTATGAATAGCTAGCAGGTATTATACCCGTGTCTCTATTATGCCTGAATTAAAACCGAACATCGATTTTGAATTAGCAAATTGAAAACATAGTTACTCAAAATACACCTTAGGATAGAATAATTTCAGCTGATAGATGCCTTCTCCAAACAATCCAAGACCCGTCATTAGCCGCGTACCCACCTAGCGCACAGGCTCGCGAGCCGTGGCTCGCGAGCCAGCCTCAGTAGTTTTGTTCAATTTACACGAGGCCGCCTCGCGAGGCAGGCTGAGCCATCATAAGTCGTGTATATTCAGCTGCAGCTATTTTCCTAACTTCGCGCGCGAGCCAAAACATAACCGTACCCACCTAGCGCACAGGCTCGCGAGCCAAATGCTCGGCTGGTGTGGACGTGCCTCGGGCTGCCTCGGGCGCGCGTTTGCTCGGCTGAGCACGGCTCGGCCCCGAGCCATCTGTTGTCGGACTTGTCGGTAAACTTGACGCGCTCAAAGGTGCCTCGGTGAGCGCTGTGTGTTAGGTGGGTACGGTTATGTTTTGGCTCGCGCGCGAAGCTAGGAAAATAGCTGCAGCTGAATATACACGACTTATGATGGCTGGCTCGCGAGCCCGTGCGCTAGGTGGGTACGCGGCTAATCACACAAATACATGACACGAAAACAGTAAGTGAAATATGGCTGTGTAAAAGTACAAAATATATACAAGTTTTTATTTAGTAAAAGTTTTAAAAAGGTTGGAATATGGTGTGGTCGCAATCCTGTCGCCGACTAGTCTCACACAACTGTCATCCACATTTGACATTACATTACGTTTATTATTATAGTCTGTGCACTGCGGACTTTGTCCCGTGTTCTACCATTTCTTCTTGTGTTCGTCCATGCTGACGCCGCCCGGCCCGAGGTACACTATCATCAGTAGCCCACCGATTACTGATAGCGTCTGGAATACAAACAAATATCTTATCAGTTACTATCAATTAAAGATTGGTATTTTAAATGCTTAAGTATTTATCATTGGTTTGTGGTCCATCCATAAAACTATAAGCCCAATATAATTTTTAAACGCACACGATTTGCACCTAATTAAACGGGACTCGATCATTCCGTGACCACGAGTAGTGTAATCGGTCGATGGGTATTTTGCGATACAGTCTCGTTTTATTTAGCATAATATGCTATATATTATATAATAATAAGCTCAATAATATATTCGGTATATGTATATAGGTGGTACGTGCAAGAGCCTCTATGGGGCCAAAACTGAATAAAAATATTTGACTTTGACTTTGACTTTGAATATTAAAAGAATAATTTAATGAAAAAAAGTAAGTCATTCTACCATAGACAATGATATACTCGTAGTCACTAAGTAAACCGCCGGACCCCACACTTAGCACAAGATCCTCCATAAACATTTTGTTCTTCGCATGCTATTTATGTTTTTCAACAAAAGGCTAAGATCAATGACTTTACTGCCAACTTTCTAAGTTTAAAACAAACCTGGAAGAAGTCGTATTTGAGGAAGTCTCTAAGAGGTTTGTATGAAGGCACGCTCCACCACGCGTTGTGGTAGAGATTGAGCACGCTGAGCACCAGCACCAGCATGAGCGCGGACAGCTTGGTGCGGTACCCGACCGTCACCAGCACCATCAGGATGCTGCCCAGCAAGTCTTGGATGATCTGGAAAAAGGAAACGTACAGGTATTTTTAAGTCATCCTATACTGTCCAACTTCTGGTCAAAGGTCTCAACTTCTAAGTACCCCTGTGTCAAATTAGGGAAAATCTTGTCTCGGTTATCTTGTTTAAATACCAAAAAGGTATTTTATTATGTATTACTGAACACCTCGGTTTTGTTTATTGAAGTGGCCGTTTCATAAAATGCCTTTGACATTTGCCTATAATATACAAAAATATTGATACAAGTTTTTTTCATGCGTGTTACAGTTATCAAAACTAAAGTACGTATTATGATGGTATTTATTTAGGTGTATCAAATCTTGAGCAATGCCCGATACTGGATAAGTACATAGTTAAATTATTGGGCGTGAAATAAGGGCTGTAAACAATTGATTGACACTGCATTTCAGGTGTTAGAATCGCCTCTAACCTTTGATCTTTGTTCAAAATGCAAATCTATTCATAGACAAATATAGAATTATTATAGTGACGCCATTTTTATATCTGTCTGGCAGAGCTCCTACAAATAACACAAAAATCCTTAACATTTGACATCCATATTTTTAAAACCTGTCATTACATCAATAGACTGGTTATAATAAAACACGTCCAAGTTCCTTATTGTGAATCAATGTGGGTCGCACCGTCACGCGGATGGTTCATTAACATAATGTTACGTGGGCTTACGAAGTCAAGTGTGATACCACGTCAAACATGCCGGTATGCTACAAAAATACGGTAGAGTTTGTTTTATAACTGGAGAATCGATAACGTAAAGTTATGGTATGGTGTTTTAATCATACTTTGCGTGGGTGGTAGAAAATGCGACAAATGTAAGTATGAAATTTATTAATAAAATTGGAGATTGTATTGCGGCAGAGTAATTGTATGTATTTTGTATTTTTTAACTATTTGGGTGCTTGTGGTTTATATTACGATTGACAAGCGAAAAACACTCCACTTTATATTTCATAACATTGACTTTAAGAAAACCCGTGAGATAACGCGGCGCGCGGCTATCATAAATTAGTAAAAAAATAAAATTCATTCCCTCTATAACAGCTGAAATTCATTTTTCAACCAAAGACAATTTTCTATTGAGAAAAAAAGGCTTAACGCCCGTAGTCACAGACATCAATTGCTTCCTTAGAGATTAAATGAGTGATTTTGATTACATTGTCAAAGTCACTCATAAATGTATAAAAAATTACTTCAATTAGTTAAGTGTCTATTTAATGGTCGTCTCTCAGTGCGACAGAAACAGGTTCACTGTGCAGTTGAGCACACCAGGAACTCAAGGAGCAAAGCTGGTGTGTAATGATGGTAAGTATAACTGAAATGGTGATTATTATTTGTTGAAACGGGAACTTACGTACGCGGAGGTTACTGTTGAGTTGTCCCTCAACAGTAACCTCCGCGTACGTAAGTTCCCGTTTCAACAAATAATAATGACATCAACGTACGTTTCAATTAATAGTGAAATGGTGATAATAGAAAGTAATAATTATAACCTCACCTGCAAGAAGGATACTTCAAACCTAAGCAGGGTAATGAACATGAACGCCAACAGGATTCTCCCCGCTAGCTGCAGGTACGTTTTAGGTTTGTTCTCTCCTAGTGAAGGGACTCCGGCGAACAGGCTGCGACCCTCCGCCCTAGCCTCCGCGAGCACCAGCAGTAGGGCTCCGATGAGCGCCAGGTTACGCAGCAGGAACTGTACGTCCCAGAGTATGCTGTATGCGAACGTCTGGAACAAGGGTTAGAATCTTGTTGGAGAAGAATGGTGATGATACAATATTGGTTTTATTTTGTGTGGTGCATAATGGTGCTTTTTTGTGTATAGTGGAATAGGTATATATTGTTTTTAATATAAAAATAAAACAAAGTGGATGTAGGAACGTTTGAGTAAATTTTCTGGGTTTGCTAGACTCAACATGTAGATAAAAATAACATAGGTCGTCTAATACTATATAAACACACTATGAACACTATCCCCAGATACTCTATTAAATTAGCATCTTATTAAGTTGAGAACCTTCTCATTATTAAGTCGGTCGTTAGGGTAGGTTACGAAATCTTAAGGTATTCTGATTTTAACAATAGTCGGGGTCGTTATATTTACCGCTATAGCATTTGTACTTCGGACAAAACCTAATATTTCACAACTTCGAAACAAATTATTATATAACAAACTAGCGGCGCCCCGCGGTTTTACCCGCGCTGTGCCCGTTCCCGTGGGAATTTCGGGATAAAAAAATAGCCTATAACCTTCCCGTTGAATGTAGTTATCCATTACAAAAAGAATTATTCAAATCGGTTCAGTAGTTTCTGAGATTAGCGCGTTTAAACAAACAAACAAACAAACAAACAAAACAAACTCTTCAGCTTTATAATATTAGTATAGATAGAAAACTTGAGTGAAATAACTAAACAAGAGTTAATATGAAACTTTATTTGTACAGTCAGCGCTTGTTCGGCATACTCAGAACTTTACCATATTAAAACTTCTATACCACCTACCAATATTTCAAAGAGAGTTTTCAAATTATATTATGTGACAAAGTACTAAAATGCTTAACATTTCACAGGCACGATTTGTTTGAAGGCTTTAAAACTCTCGACACCTGGGTTGGCAAAAAGCCTATACGATAAGATGGTGACAAGTGATGCTGATTAACCAAGTGAGAAACTATTGTAATGAATGGACCACTGCCAGGTTAACTCTCATCTCATCGAAGATATCAGTACAGGAAGGTTAGGCGGAACAGACCAAACTTAAAGCTAAGATACCAATGTCATTCAATCATACCTGTAAGACAACGATGAAGAATAGCATTCCGCACGCGATGTCCACCTTTAGCCTGCCCAGCACCATCACGCAGCCTCCCAGCTGACCCAATAGGTTAATTATCTGTGGACACGAAAGAATGAATGTAAATAAAACATATAACTATCTGTGTATCTACTATCCTTTGTCTGGCTGGTAGGGCAGCATACGTAAACATTTTTAAACACTTGTGTATAGTATTGCACTAGGCATCATGCTCCGTTTGGTATCCAATATTACATAGCATAGCAATTTAAGATAGTGATGGGTTTATATATTCTTTGGTGATGGTGATATCCATATCCATATCCACCTTTGCTTAGGATCGACCGGGGAAAGGCACGATAAGAACTAGCGAAATGCTTTTACTCATTTGGATTTTATCTTGTATCTATACAAATTAATAAAGCTGAATAGTTAGATTTTTTGTTTGTTTGAACGTAGTTATTTCGAGAACAACCAGTCCAATTCGAATAATTACTACTAACTATTATAGATTTGTAAAACAAACTTATAGTCCGTATCCCGAAATTCCTACGGGAATATAAGCTCAGTTAGTAACTTATATTCATTATTATTTTATTCATTATCATGCATGTAATAGATTGTATGTGCTTATCGCATGCATCTGTAATCAAGATTAGAAACAGGAATCAAACGCGTCGCAGACGCCCGCTATAATTAACTTCAAAACAATACACGTTTTAAAACTAATCGATCGAGTTGTTGGCACCGCACTTCTTTGATACCACGTGTGATCACAAATATAATCATTTGTTTATATGCACTTTCGTACTACGACCTTAGTAATGACAATAAATCTTCATGTTTGTTTTTTGTTTGGACACACTAATCTCTGTAAATGTCAGTCGTACTTGAAATGTCTTTATTTACATATAAGTTTCGCTACATAAATGAAAAAGATTGTAGACTAGCTTTATAAAGATTTTTTTATTAAGCTATATAATGTACTAACAGCGCCCCGCGGTTTTACCCGCGTTGTGCCCGTTCCCGAGGGAATTTCGGGATTTTTTTTACATAAAAACCTTCCTCTTTAATCACTCTACTTATTACAAAAAACCGCATCAAAATTTGTTGCGTAATTTTAAAGATTTAAGCATACAGACAAACAGGCAAACAGAAGACAAACAGACGCGACTTTGTTTTATACTATGTAGTGACTAGCTGCGCCCCGCGGTATTACCCGCGTTGTTCCCGTTCCCGTGGGGATTTCGGAATGAAAAGTAGCCTATAGCCTTCCCGTTGAATGTGGCTATCCATTACAAAAAGAATTTTTCAAATCGGTTCAGTAGTTTCTGAGATTAGCGCGTTTAAACAAACAAACAAACAAACAAACAAACAAAACAAACTCTTCAGCTTTATAATATTAGTATAGATATAATGATAGGTGCGTTGACAAAAAAGGTTATAGAATAGGCTTTCATTCAGGTACGTTGTTAGAACGGGTACGACACAGGTACATCCGCGGCGCATCGCTAATCCAATATATTCTGCGTCTTGATACAAATTAATGTAATGTATTGTAGTTTATTTATAGAAGTATCTCGTAGTGTGTATGGCCACGGGCGTATCACTGTAGCACATAATATAGAACACCTCTAGTTCGTGTCTGTTGTGTATTTCGCTTCGTAATATTATGTATTAGTTTTGTTAACCCCTTACTGTGGAAATTTAAGGGTAAAGAAAAGGCATGGTTTACATTATTTCAAGGAACTAACTATAATCTCATAATCCGCCAAGTTAATTAAGCGTTAGGCTGCGGCTCCATTGAGGCGGAGACGAGCGGAGCTGAGAGGAGCAGAGCTGTGAAAAGAGGTATGTGATTCCACTGAGGCGGAGACGAGCGGAGCTGAGATATGGATTTCACATAATATATGATTGGTCGATCCCCACACGTCTCCTCTCAGCTCCGCTCGTCTCCGCTTCACTGTTTCCATTGAAGCGGAGCGGAGACGAGATGTGGATTTCATGTAATACGATTGGTCGATCCCCACACGTCTCCTCTCAGCTCCGCTCGTCTCCGTTTGACTGTTTCCATTGAAGCGGAGCGGAGACGAGATGTGGATTTCATGTAATACGATTGGTCGATCCCCACACGTCTCCTCTCAGCTCCGCTCGTCTCCGCCTCAATGGAGCCGCAGCCTTAAAGAGCAACAAAAATAGTTTCCCTTCCATCTATAGATTCTCATTAACTCTCCGTAGATGCTTCTAGTAAAATTGAGCATTTGTCTCCTACAATAGATAACTAAGAGATAAGCAGTTAGCTCTACCGAGAATAGGTAAATAGGTAAGCAGTCAAATCTACCGAGAATTACAATACAGTCAGTAAAAATATCATTATACAATATTTATCTTCTTACATAACACAAAAACCTGCTTTTGAGCCTTTGACCTCGATCGTATATGATACTGCCAATAAAAAAACTTGCAAAATGTCACTTGATAACTTTTAAAATAAATCATATTACTTTAAATAAAGTGTCAATTTTGAGATAGAAAATAAATAACAATTACGAAACAATTAATTATTGGTAAATGAATCAGTTTTTTACAGTTATATCTTTTTGTTGGAAAAGATAATGTTTAAACTGACAACAATTCATTACCATAGTGAGGCATAAGACAGACAATTATTTAATTTATTTTATCATTCGTTAGTAACCGATGTTAACTGACTTTACTAGTTGCGTTCTCTCATCACAACCACTTTTACGGACTTATAATGAATCACAAAGGTTTGTTCTGTTCTGTTAGAACTTTGTAAGAACAATTTCCTAATAAGTTGAACATAACAATTAAGAACATGTGCTTTGCAAAATTAGTATAATAAGAATAACAAATAAAGGCTTATTTTGCAAAATTGTTACGAATTATATGAACATTTTCTACATGCACATTCATTTACTTAATTATATCTTATCATATTAAGTTATAAGCAACCTTGCTTCGGAGGGCACGTTAAGCCGTCGGTCCCGGTTACTTTCGTCGTTACATGAGCCATGTCGGAGGCCTTTGGCGGCTCAATAACTCAATAACTCTGACACCAGGATTAATTAGGTTGATCATTCACTCGATGAAGAAGAAGAAGAAGCAACTTTGCTTACCACAAACATGGTGGCGAGGAACTTCCCGCAGCCCCACGACATGTCCATGTAGTCCCTCTGCTCCGACCACTGGAACCACATCCTGAGCCCATCCTCGAGGAACGTGGAGATGAGGCACAGCCGCGCCACTGTCGGCAGCACGTTCTTGCCTTTACGTATCACCTGAGGGAGAATTAGTCGCTTAGTAAAGTGTACCATGGAATAGGTTCCATGGTACATGGCCGCCAAAGGCCAATCTAGATTAATCTAAGCTAAGCTAGGGCTTAGCTTAGATTAATCTAGATTTGGTGATAAAATTTCGGTCTAAAATAAATACTAATCTTTACTTGTATTATGGGATCTAATAAACTTATACTATTACATAGGACTCATTTGAATTTCATTTTTCAGTCATTTGAATATATAAATGACACCCATACGTCGAAAAAAGCATTGAACATTGGCGGATCCAGTATTTTAATGTTTGAAGACGATTTTGGTGCAGTCGAGGCTCCACTCTGGTGAGAATAGGTTTCATCGAGGGAAATTTTGTTTTTGCGAGAACTCTGATGATATTTGGTGGAGATTAAGCCCCCTAGCCCTTGGATCCGCCACTGGTATTCCATATACCTTTTAGTTATGGCACAGAATACGGAATCGGAAAGGTATAGCACAGATTGGAATGTTACTTCGTATTAGTAAGTAGACAATGTTACAAGGCAGAAAATGTACTAATTTCTTACAATGCCGGCCGTTTTAATTCAACAATTATTTTGTATTGGGAGTTCGTGACACAATTTGTCACTCATAAAAACTCAGATATCGTTTTAAAATTTCAATTTTTTAGTTACTGTTGGAATATCATAACTGCTTCAATCTTGAAATATAATAAAATAATAAAAACACCCTGTGGATAACTGAAACGATCATTTGTACAGAATTTATTTAATTCAATCATATCAAATAATAGAGACATTAATTCATATTATACTTCATATAGGGGACATTTCATACTACATTTATACCGCGACGAACTTAATTTAGAATACAATTGATTTTGTACGTTCTAATCTCAGATCAAGTCACTGTAGGTACACACTTTACTATATCAAAATTAGCTAAATCGGTCTAGTCCTTATGAACGTGGACGACACGATTCTCGCGAGTTTTAGGGCGCTTTCAAATTATGCGTTTCGTATCGGACCGCTGCGGTGCCGAAGCGGTGCGTTTGTCGTATTGTGTACGTACGATCGTGTGTTTTCATACAAATCGAGCAGCTCGGCAACAGTGCGGCGTCGGTACCGCGAAATAATTTTATTACGAACCACGATTGATTTTCAAATATAAAAATAAATGAATGAATGAACGAATGTACAGTTGTTATGAAAAATATAGCCCAAAAGAGTCCACTAAAAGATAAATGCGTCTCATTTCACTAAAGATATCAGTAATGTAAGGAGGATTAGGAATAGCATTCCACCCCATGTTGTTATTACAAGCGGGATACTTTTTCGAAACATTAATTATGATTCGATAATCTCCCAATCACTTAACCAATAATTATCAATACTTTCGAAATAAGGAAACATAGGTAACTGCATTATCTCAGCAAGCGATAACGGTTGTTTATTTCATAATTACAATATCTTAATTTATAACGATAAGATAGCAATAAGCTAACGGTATCGACAGCACTCTTTATCAATGAAATATTATGTGAAATAAAAATTGCTTCTATTTCCTTTTTAATATAACTTCTGTACCTTTGTAGTAGTACTATTTATGTAATCACTACATACCTAGTATAAAACAAAGTCGCTTTCCACTGTCTGTCTGTCCCACGAAGGTCTGTCCCTATGTACCTATGCTTAGATATTTAATACTACGCAACCGATTTTGACGCAGTTTTTTTTAAATAGATAGAGTGATTCAAGAGGAAGGTTTATATGTATAAAAATTCACGAAATTCGCACGGGAACGGGTACAATGCGGGTAAAATCGCGTGGCGTTGCTAGTAATCTATATATCAAATAACTTAAAATATAAGTTATTTGAAGTAATATACGTTTTACAAGAGAGAAAAGATTCAATGGTTTGCGAAAGGCCCCACTGTTACATACAAATGTTAAAAATCATTTTATAAATACATTTGAGGTGGAAAGTCATTGTAAAGTGTTTAAGAAGGTATTTGCCCATCAGTGGCACAGAGTACCTACACTAGTCTCTCCGTAGGTACATGTCAATCTAACAATAATTTTATTGATACTATTTGCGCCTGTTTATTTGTTATGTCTATCGAACACCACAAACATAAAAAGTTGTTTAGCTATGTTATCAACTTTTTTTATTGAGATATTTTTTTCTTAAATAAATATTAATTATCCGTATGTTTATTATTTACTTATTATCGTTCAAATTGGCGCCATGAGGTATGAGTGATTAACCCCGAAATTAGTTATTAAATTATTAAGTGCTGACCTTTAAATGTAAAAAAATAAAGATACCTTATATTAAAACAAACCTCCTTTTTATGATTCAAAATTAACTAATAAAAATACATTTTAATGTAAAAATTTACTAATAAAAAGAACAGTAAAATGTATTTTTATTAGTAAATCATGGTAATTGTTATAAAACTGACTAAACTTTGCATAGCGACACATAATAATTATGTATGAGGTGGATATAACCAGACCGTCGCAGGTTTATCAAAAAGCCTCGTCGCAGCAAAAGTGAAAGTCGGCAAGCGGCCGACCGCCGAAAGTGAAAACTTCCGATCACAGGCTTGTTTACAATAACTATACCTACTTGTGATTTCAATATGTATGAACACAACTTTATACACAATTGATCTAATAGAGGATGCTGGAAGAGAACTTCATGGACAAGAGGCCAGAAGAAAACCTAATATAATAATAAGGGTGCAAAATATCCAAATGTTCATAGGCGGCATGGCACGGCGTGTTGCCTTCAATATTTCAGGTCAGAGATTAATGAAAGGAAGTTAGACATCCTTTGCATCTACTTTCCTTTGCCCTGTAGTGGGATAATGAAAGCTTAAATAATTTTAATATTAAGGTACTAAACTGATTTAAGAGTTCTTGTGTAAGTCACTCTAAATCTTAAAGTGCCGAATCTTTATATGAAAATTCGGGACTAAATACGAAATATCCTTGCTCTTCGGAAGTGGCAAGTCATTTACTATCTGAGCGCCACAGCATTGCGGAGTACTTTGCATTTCCGGTCTAGTGTTTCGGTAAATCATGTTATGAGGCCGGGGTGTACAAAATCGCCGATAACACGGCATTACCATGTTGTTTAAATTAAACGTCGCGTGGCGGTTTCACCCGAGGTTTTCTAGTTCCTTTGGAAGTTTGGGATAAATTAATGTGTTAGGATTTACATTAACTAATACACTTACTTACTTAATTAATTAAATTCTTAGTTCTAAAAATTGTATATAAAAGATCTAAATCCTACTAACCCTATCCTACTTTCCTATTAATTTTATAACAGCGAAAGTTTGTGATGATATAGGTATCGATGTTTGTTACATTTTGACGCTAAAATCTACCGATGGGATTAGAATTACAAGTAACACGCTTTATAACCCGTATTTCCCATAGAAAGTGGATTAAACCGGCGCTGTTCCTATATTAAAGATAAGATGCCAAGAAAACCGCATTAGGTGGGGTTATCTGACAATAAGAGCTGCGAGTGTGGCACTCTCCAAGGCATGAATCATACAGTGGTAACAGGTGATTCATGCTTTGGCCAGTGCCACACGTGCCTTAATATCCCCATGTCCTGCACTGTGAAGGATCTTTGGAAAGCAAAAAACAGTGCAAAAAACTTGACCACATTCAGATCTAAACAAATTTAACCGTCAGACTTCTATATAACCATCTCAACTACAGAAAAAGATTGAAGTACATATATAAACTATTAGGTATACATCAAACTATATACTTGTGCAAACTACTTTCGATTTACTTACAAATAAGAGTTATATAATTTACATAATGGCATTTTATACAGTGAATGTTCAAGGACAATGAAAACTTGTGGTCTCACTCTATTGGCCCATTCAATAGACACAACTTAATGTGTTTTGCAGCAATGAAATAAACATGATGATATTGTTAAAACCTGCAATTTAATTTGATCACTAATTACACTACAAATTGTATTAAAATGAAAAAGATGTATGAAAATGTGTGTGGCTTTTATTAAATATTATGTGAATGTTATCTCAAAATATGCAAGTATGTATATTTGCTATAATTTGTCAGTTAAATCAATATTAACAAAATGTCCATTTTCTTTTGCCTTTTTTTCAGTCTTCCTCACGGTAATGATATTTCGTTGAGATGAGAGGCCTTTGTCCTACGAGCAGTGGGACATTACAGGCTGTTACTTTTTAAAGCTTTATTTACACAAATTTATTACTTAGAATTAAAAACGCTAATATAATAATAAAATTATTTTTACGTTTTTGCATAAAATTACATAAAATTATGTTATCTTATGTATCTTTTGTGTTTTTGCTAAAGTATCTTTGCATATAATGTAAGTGGAAGTAAAAACAACTATAATTAAATTTTCTCATAGGTACCCAAAACTTTACAGCTGTCTACTATTGTTTATGTGCTTAGTAATTTATATCAACAGGCATTCATTGTTTACATTGAAAATATTACTTTATGTAAACTTTGATCATCAATGAAATTAAATAAATATAGGATAGGTAGAGTTTGTGACATGGGAGTTATAATTTTGAATAATATATGAAGATAAACAATGTAATGAGTCCAAGACCTGTTTTTATTAAACCTATATACATAATATGTTTATATCCATGTTCCTTGTTGATAAAACGAATTAATGATAACTACTTTCTTTCAAATGAAAAGTAAAATGTTAGTTCTTTCTGAAAACAACACGCTTACTTTAGGTCTTAAAAATTACATGTGTAAGTAATAATTTAGAGACTTATTCACATTAAGAATATATTTATCTGGTAGGTAAATACAAAATATATATTGTCATGCTGATATCACTAATTGAGCATGACTATTGTAGTTCTATATTAGTTGTAGTAAATGAGCCAACATTGGTACCTTCAATATTTAAAGTATTGAAGAAGTATGAAAGTAAACAAGGAAAATTATTTAGTAAATTCCCTTTTTAAAATAATAATTTAAAATGGCTTCAAGTATCACGGATATTTTTATGGTAAAGTTTATTTTCTATGTTGTTTGTGTAAAAGTTACAATAGGTATTCATTATTTCTTTTGTATTTGTAAGATACACTAATTAGTTAGACATTATGTGAATATGATAATATTCTGTATTTTCCCAATTCATAGCTAGTGAAGAGATTGATGAATTACTTCAAATATAGAAGAAAGCTTAACAAATTAATTTTTAGTAGTACAACTTCATAATTTTGGACTGAGTCTATTGTGTATGTTACAATTGGTTATATGCAAAATTCTGAACACATTTCCATGTGTAAATGATTAAAATTAAATAAGATAAGTAGGTTAAAGGGTAGAAGTTATAACGCGAACATTTACCCCTACGTTTAGTTGTGAAAGTACTTTGTTTAATGCAGTGTTTGAAGAGAGATTAAAGTCACAATTCCGCTTGGCAACGGGACAAATCTATTTCAATAGTTTTTAACAATAATCTTAGAACATTTCAACATGCAAAAGCAACTACAAGAAAGTACGGTGACGTGACAAACCTCTTCCAAAGTACAACACACGAAATAACCAGAGTTGTTAGTTGCTTTTAAGTGGACTCTTAAATAATTCTTATGCAAAAACATACCTGGTCTGCAATATCCTCTGCTGTTGAAACATATTCATTTGGAATTTGCATTTTTGTAAACTAATCACGGGCACATTCACCGAAAACGAAATTTCACTGAGAGAGATTGAGATTGAGATTCGTCGCCAAGTCGTCACGTCAGACATCTACTGTCGTTGTCAAATGACGTGTGGACAGTTGGATTCAACTTCCTGTTTTGTAATTATAATTATTTTAATAATATGCATATCTCAGACTTCATCTTCAAAACATACATACGAAAAACAAAATTATCTTCCAAACATAATAAAAAATATTTCGACAAGTTAACAAATTCGAGAATTTAATTTGAAAGTGTGTTAATAACCGGATGTTTTTATTTATTAACTGATGAAAATGCCAAATTGACAGTCAGTTTGTAAAACTTACTGCTAAAATTTAAGTTATCAGTCACAGTCATATGTCAGCTATCCATATGTGTCAATAGGGTCAAAACGAACTGTCAATTTGTATGAAAGTTTTCAATTCAATTCAATTTTGAATTGAAAACTTTCATACAAATTGACAGTTCGTTTCAAATGCGTTCAATCTGGAGCTGTCAATCTGTGCTGTCTGTCATTGTCAATTTAAGAAACGAACAACTGACTGAGTCAATGTATGTATGTATGGCCTGGCATGCGGCTTGGCTTCTCACTTCTGTGAAAAACATAAATAAATAATAAAATTTGTGAAGAAACAAATCATTCAACAAAATAAAACATATCCGTTCAAACTTCCGAACACAAGTTTACGTTTAATTCTGTATAAGTATGTTTTATTAATTATTATCAATAGCAACTTAGTTCCCAGCAGTTGCAAATGGTAATTTTAATATTTTTCCAGAAGATGCTGGAAGTTACTTGCAACGATCGTTTGGGAAAAAAGGTGAGAGTAAAATGTAACCCTGACGACACTGTGGGAGACTTGAAGAAGTTGATTGCTGCACAAACAGGAACAAGATACGACAAAATAGTATTGAAGAAATGGTACACAGTCTTTAAAGACCACATCAAGCTATCTGACTGTATCCTTTTCATTTAATCGTTCATTTCGTATAGTTTAGTGGCTTACCTGGGTGTCACGACATGATCTAACATCAAGAATTCATTATAAGTAAGCTGTGGAAAAACATTATTCATATTGTCAACAACCATGAAGTATTTGCTGCCTGTTGATCTTAATATGGTATCTGTGTGCACTGGTGTGAGCCCTCGGCCCACTATCAATGGCATTAAAATGTTTTACCTCCAGGCTGCATGATAACTTAATATATAACTGAAATGAATCCTAATATAAATAAGTAATTAAATCACAATATAATTAAACATTTTTGATAAACAATATCTTGCTTTAGTGATTTATTTTAGTACTCTTCAAATATAATAATTATAATATACCTGGACAAATTTACATGGTTTATTAAACCCCAGCTAAGCTCGAAGCTTGTATTATGGAATCTAACTCACTGATACTACTACATATACATACACAAATACTATATAAGAATATATAATAAAAAAATGTTGATTTATTTCTTACCAATAGTTAAATAATATCCTTGACCTACAATTTCAGATGAAATACACGATGGAATGAACCTGGAATTATATTATCAATAATCTACCCATAATAATAATTTGTAATTTATTAATAAGTAAAGATTTTTTATGTGAATTTTGTACTTTTATTCATTTCTCCTTACCTGCAATTTTTAACTTTATATTGTACTAAGGACATAGAGGATTTGTATCATGGTCTACGCTGTAATTTCATTCGATTATATTGTTCACTGTGTTACCCGCGGGCCGCGTTTTACCCGTTCCCCGGGGAATTTGGGGATAATGGTAGCCTAAGTTACTCCTTGTTACATCAGTTATCTACCAGTGAAAGTCCCGTCAAAATCGGTCCAGCCATATCAAAGATTATCCGGAACAAAAAGACAGTGAATTAAAAAAAATATATTGTTTTGGTATATGTATCGTGTGTATATCTATATGCACTTAGTAATAATAAAATTTAAGTTATTAACACAATGATTCAATTCAGAGTAATAAGCGTGGGGTGCTTAATATTTATTTAAATATTACAATCATCATTGGTATCTATTAGAGGAGCCATGTCAGAGGCCTTTGGCGGCTCTATAACTCTGACACCAGGACTGGTCAAGTTGACCATCCACTCGATAAGAAGAAGAAGAATTAGAGGATAGTTATGATCTACAGTAAAATGCACCCCACGCTTTTTTACTCTGAATTGAATCATTGTGTTAATAACTTAAATTTTATTATAATTTTGATTTGAGGTGAAAAATTTTTTTCTAGTTTTTAGTTCAATTTGCAATAAAAGCGTGTTTTTTAGTTTTTTTAAACTATTTTATTTTTTAGTAAATCTGGCAAATCCATTAAGGATAATGGGAAACTGTTATTAAATTATTGCATTGTTATTAAATTGTTGCCGCATGTGCTGTAATAGAGCTGCTCTATCCTCCTGATCCTCCTCCGACTGTGAGGCTCGATATTTAGCACTACGTTGCCGCATGTCCTGTAATAGAGCTGCTCTATCCTCCTCTGACTGCCGCATGTGCTGTAATAGAGCTGCTCTATCCTCCTCTGCCTGTGAGGCTCGATATTCAGCACTACGTTGCCGCATGTCCTGTAATCGGACTGCTCTGTCTTCTTCTGATTGTGAGGCTCTATATTGTTTCATATATAGTCGCAATTTATGTTTTCTCTCCGCCATTTCATCATTCGACATTCCTGAAAGTTTTTCCTTCAGTTTTTGTCTCTTTTTCGCCAATCTCCTCTCTCTTTGTGTTGTAGTTTCATGTGTCATTTTTGTTCCCACGAGTAATGGACAATTAAACAATCGACCCTCCCAGAGGTCCGATAGAAGGGTAGGGCCTACAATGGGCCTACCTGTGGGGCCTACATTAATGATTAAACTAAACAACAACAAGTAAACAGGGGGCGTCAGGGGGCGGCCTGGTGTTGCCCTGAGTTTGACGCTAGATAGTGATGTGCCGAGTACGGTTTGACTCGAGTTAGACTCGATTCCTGCTTAGAACTCGCCTACCTACTGGAATACCAATTTACACTCGCGTGCAAGTAAATCGACTCAAGCCTCAAGTGCGCACAAAAAGTTACACAAATTAAAAACTACTTATTTTACCTCTATATAATGTTTTACATATTTATAGCCTAGTAATTGAGCTTTAAAATGGTGTAAGTTGCATGAAAATCCATTCAGTAGTTTCGTAAAAATGGTGTATGTCAACGATATTGTAAAAAATATTGAAAATTAACAGTATGAGGTTATTGTGTATAAATGAAACAAAATGTGTGTTAGAATTTTTTTTTATTCATATCAATATTTGGTATTGCCTCCTCTAGCCCTGATTACGGCTCTCATGCGATTCTTCATAGACCTTATCAACTTTTTAATTGATGATTGTGGTATTCGACCCCACTCTTCTACCAACGCAGTCTTGAGCTCATTTATGTTTGTCGGAGCTGGATTCCTCGCTCTAACTTTCCTTTTGAGCTCGTCCCATATATCCGCTCGGTTGCCCCGTCAACTACCAGTTGACAAAAAAAGACACCTCAAATTGCCCCGTCAACTACTAGTTGACGTGCTAGCCACAGACCGAGTAGTCGTTTAATTTCGATAATACATCTGTTCTTGTTTGCTATTGGTTTGTTCGAACTATTCTATTATGATCTGTGTAAAATTGTCTATCAAATGAATCCAAAACATTACTCTGTGCCATAAAAATATAAATTGAAAAAACATGTTGAAGTTGTCAATGTCGCGAAATTTTGGTTGCGTCAGCTGCGGGTGACATTGTGACTTTTCATTTCAATAATTTTAATATTGTCGGTGGTTGGATTTACGTAGTGTTTTGTTATTTGATAAGTTAAATTCAGTGACTAATACATAGAAACAAAGGTTGCAGTGTGAAACACAAAATTTAGCCTTTTCTAAACCACATACATTTTGAAGTACATGTTGGTGTTTGCTTTGTTCGGTGACTAATTTGAATCTCATTTTTTTAATATATTTTGGCTGTTTTATGATACCAAGTGCGATTAATATGTTAGATCAATATAATCTCCAAACGGGATGGTAAAAACATGAAGCCTAACAGTGGTATTTGTGAATCTGTGATATGTTAAAAAAGTTGAACGACGCCGACGGCTGCCATTTTGGCCCGCGCCGCCCGAGTTTTGTGGCGAATTAAATAGCTGTAAGTACATTATTTTGTATGGGCAGGTGTATGGTTTTATATTTTATCCTAATCTATTTAAAATAAACATTGTAATTTAAAATAAAAAACCATATGTCATCGATTTAATTTTTTAGATATTATCGTCTAAACACAAGTCGCGCTTGAATTCGAGAGCTATATTTGTGTTCAGCGACTCGTAATTCTACACCGTAGTTGAATATTAATAAACAAAATACATAAATAAACAGCTTCATTCATACTTAACACAATAAACATAACACTTGATAGTGTTTTAGTTACAAATTGAGCCACAATTAATGTTTTTGTGAAACCCGAGCCGCGCGGCGCGGCGTGGCGATAGGTCTGGAGAAAGTGGGGCACTCTATGCGGAAAAGAAAGTGCGTTTGGGGCAAGCGAGCGGATATGCTCAATCGGATTTAAATCTGGGCTGCGCGCTGGCCAATCCATAGTGTCAATTCCAACTTCGTTCAGGAACTCAACTGTGGCCCGAGCAGTGTGACATCGGGCATTGTCATGCATCAAGATGAAATTATCCCCAATAAAGCCTTGATAAGGGACAACTTGATCCAGTAGAATATTTTCAATGTAACGATCACTGGTCAGACCTCCTCCCCGGCCTCCCCGGCCTCCCCCAGGAACGAAAATAAGGTCCGTTTTTTCTTCTAAGGAAATCCCAGCCCACATCATGCAAGAACCGCCACCGTATGCAACGGTATCAACAAAGCAGCACTGAAAACCGTTCACCGCGACGCCGGTACACCCGACCTCTCCTGTCGCTGCCATGGAGACACATCCTCGTCTCATCTGTGAACAGGACTGACTGCCATTGCTCTATGCTCCAATCTAAGTGTTCTCGAGCAAAGCGAAGGCGTGCTTGACGGTGAGCTGTGGTCAACTTCGGGCCTGTAGCGGGTCGTTTCGGAGTAAGGTTCGCTTCCTTCAACCTTCTTCTAACTGTCCATTGACTAACAGTCACCCCGCGAACTTGACGTAGCTCCTGCTGCACATCTACACCGGTAAGGTGTCGATTTCGAAGAGAGGTCGAGACCAAAAACCGGTCGTCACGCTCCGAGGTGCACCGGCGTCGGCTGGTATTAGGCCTCCGAGTAAAGGCACCAGTCTCTTGAAACCTTCTGTACACTCTCGAGACACCAGACTGACTCATATTCAAACGACGAGCGACTTCTCGCTGGTTCAACCCTTCTTGCAACAGGGCAACGACTTGAGCGGCTTCTTCGGGTGTAGTGTCCATAATTTTCTTCAAATAACGGCTTCAATTTGCAGAGATGTGTTCAGGTCAACGTCCAATGAGCGATTGAAAAGAAAAAACGATTACAGGGGGTTTTTATAGGGGGTTGTGTCACGCAAGTTGTGTATAGAGCGCAGAACAGTTTACGGGAGGTTGCGTTCAGTTGCATTCTAAAGACAAGACTTGTCTTTATGTGTTTATTTAAATTACTGAAATAAAGCATAATTACTAGGCTACAAATATGTAAAACATTATATAGAGGTAAAATAAGTAGTTTTTAAGTTGTGTGACTTTTTGTGCGCACTTGAGGCTTGAGTACTTGCACGCGAGTGTATTTTAATTCCAGTACGCTGGACTCGAGTCAGGAAGAATCGATTCGTACTCGCTAACTCGATTCTATTTATGCGAGTCCAACTGACTCGAGTCTCGTATTCGAGTTTGGTTAACTCGCTTGTACTCGCAAACTGTTTACATATGCAATGAAGTGGCGCGTGGCGCGTGCCTAATAATACAAACAAGTTTGAACCTGCATCTTTTTGTTTTGATTTCTTTATTTTGTGTCAGTTAGCAGTTATTGTGAGTACTGAGTTTTACTGAGTGAATTTATTTAATTGTTTATTAATACCGGAAGTGAAGTGACTACATTGTAATTAAGTTTATTATAGAATGGCGCCGAAAAAAACTTCAGGTGTATGGAAGTGTGTTGAGAAAGTCGACGGCGGTAAAATAAAGTGCAAAAATTGTGACTCCGTATTTAAAGATTTCAAAAAACAACTAATTTGTTAAAGCACCTAACAAAATCTCATCCTATTATTTACTCGACTCAGATGACAATTCTTCAACTAACCCCCTTGCTCAAAGTGATTCCGATTTATTAAGTGTAGCTTCTGGTTCTGGAGAAGAAACGCCAGTCAACGAAGACAAGAACTCCAATCTATCACAGTCAATGACAGACGGCGAAACACCACCAGTACCACCACCACGTAAACGGCAACTTAAAAATGTCATGCCGCATGACATTTTTAAACACCCTCTGCCATTCATCCCTCGGCACGTTCATCACCTTAGGCCCAGCGCAGACGACAGACTATCCGTGACGCACTTTTTAGTCTGTGAAAATAGAACCTATGTAATTATATGCAGTAACGCACACGACGCGCAAAAAGTCCGGCGCACAATAAATCCGTGAATTCGGGCAGACCGCACCGCGCCGCGCCGCGCCGCTTCGCACAAAAAGTGTATGAAAAAAATTGATGATCTTTCCGAAAGTATAGGATGTACCTTTTCTGTTTCTTCTTTTTTTTCTGTACTTCATGTACAAAATAATACTTCGCGATCTCTGCACGATTTCCATAGCGTCTACGTCCCTACAGCTCTGCCGACAGAATGATCGAAGATGTGCGTCGTGTGCGTTGAGTGTGAAAAATCCGAGATCGACTTTTTGCTCGCCATGCAGACTTTTTGTGCGCCGCAGACTCGATCGCACAAAAAGTCTGTCGTCTGCGCCGCACTATATCGGATTACCTATTATGAAATCGATGTTAAAAATCGATACATTAATTGTAAAAATCGTTAGTGTGGCAAGACATAACGGATGTCAAATATAACTGTTTCTATGGTTTCTACACTATGAACTTCCGTCAAGCAAGGTTAACGCTCATTGCATAATTATTAATTTCACTTCCCTCATTCAAGTCCATCAAGTCATTCACATGTGTCATTCACTCTTTGCCGCCATTGTGATTTCATGGTTGATTGTTGCGTTGTTGTTTTTGAGTTTTAGCTTGCATTGAGTGATATTACAATAAATGACTGCTTCAATAAGATATATACATTTCCTTACTGCGATACGGTGCTAACTACTTTAAATAACAAATCAATCAATAAGTGTAACTCGATAAGTATAATACAATGTCAGAAGTTGAAGGTGTGTGTTGTGCTAATTTTTGGTGATTTATCATCGAATAGTTTTAACCGTTTGTAAATTTTTACAGAATTCAATCAGCAAAAGCCTTCAAAAACTGGAAAGCAACATAATATATTACCATTATGGGGTAATGAACAGACTATGAACCTGAATCCTCTAATATTAGCCAATATTCAGGGGTCTAGCTACTTCAAAGGTAGGTAAGCAAACATATCAACGCAGAGGAGCTTGGACTTCAGTTCTAAAACATTGATTTGTGTTATTTTATATTCCTTCTTCAATAACCTTGATCAATCTCATTACTTCAAATCAATAATAACCACATCCTTTTACTTCCTATTCCTGTGAAATGTATGGTTGGGACCTAGTTTTGTGTTCATATTGTTGTTACCTGATGGAGTAGTTATGGGCGAGTAGTTTGACAAGCATTGTGAATGTGTATTACTTGTTGGCAGTTCACCTGTTCAAGTTGAAGACGTACCATGAGGTGGTGGACGAGATCTACTACCAGGTGAAACACCTGGAACCGTGGGAGCGCGGCAGCCGCAAGACTGCCGGCCAGACGGGCATGTGTGGTGGCGTGAGTATGTTCATCACACTTTTACAGACAATACTTGTTTGTGTTGCATGTTGATCTTATAATAAACATCATTGGACCTTATTGTATCTGAAGTCCACAATTATTTTTAAAGATCATTATAGCAGTGCATCAGTAACAAAATGTCTTCAATCTTCTAAGTATTTCTTCTGATCCTTATGTAAAACACTTCATGTAATATATTGTTAAATCATGTTATAAAAGTTTCTGAATAATTTTGTGTTTGTCCACAAAACTTCTATTGTATTCTTAGTTTAGAATGACACTTTTGTCATAGGTGCGAGGCGTGGGAGCTGGCGGCATAGTCTCCACGGCATTCTGTCTCCTGTACAAGCTATACACACTGAGGTTGACTCGGAAGCAAGTCAACGGCCTCTTGCAGCACTCTGACTCGCCTTACATTAGAGCACTTGGTAGGTATGAGCAAAATAATTTCGTATTCATTTCGAATTGAAATTAGCAGTGAAATTACAAATACCCAGTTTTATTTTAGCTTTATTGAACAAATTGTGTTGACCCATTTATATAGTGATGCACAAAATTGAAATTATCATAAATTATTTTCATCAACATCTATTATGAATTTCACTTTATGTCATGTTGTAGGAATATCCATTATGCATCCATAAATCAGCAATTTCACACTATAGGTAGAATATAACCTTAGTAAATTGTAATACATGTCCAGGTTTCATGTACATCCGGTACACGCAGCCCCCAGCCGACCTGTTCGACTGGTACGCCGACTACCTCGATGACGAGGAGGAGGTGGACCCTCGCGCCGGCGGCGGCGGCCCCACCACCATCGGAGCGCTCGTGAGGCAGATGCTTATCAAACTAGACTGGTTCAGCACCCTGTTCCCGAGGATACCTGTCCCTATACAGAAACAGATTGAGCAGAAGTAAGTTTATTTTATGCTCTATTTTTTCTGGAAAATGTATCTATTTGGGAGGAGCCTAGTGTGGACAAGACCCTGCTTGTAACTAAAGATACTTATTTGAGTAGTAGTCATTTGATAATTGCAATACATAATTGCTTGCTTTCTACACTCTATTTTTTTTAGATATTTCTCTAATCTTGCTTTTTAATTTAATACTTTTATATTTAACAAATTCTTTTATATTTCAGACACTGAAGGATTGCTATGGTTCAATGTTGACTGTACTTCATTTATGTAGAGAAACATTTCTCATTAATATTTCCCCATTCTTAGAGAAGTGATAATAAGTAACAAATTTGGTATTCATAGGTTAGGAGAACACAACAGACAAAAGGCTGCATCGAACCCGGCACCTAACAACTTCCGCGGTGGTGGCGGCGGAGGTGGCGGTGGCGGCGGTGCGAGTGCTTACCAGCCCGGCCGTATGGAAAATGAGAGGCGAGAACACGACGATAGAGACAAACGCGATTACGGAGACGAAAGGTATAAAAAAGTGAAGCTGATTATCTACTAGAAGCAGCCTTGACTTGACGCAAACAGCCTACAATAACTACAAAATATAAATTGTGTCGCGGCGGGGATCAGGTTGAAGCAGCGTCTCTACTTGCGCGGCCTCGGAACGTGACTAGTAGATAACCAGCTTAACACATACATCTTGTACAGTTTTTGAACCTCTTCTTTATTAATATTAAGTTAGGGGAACTTACTTCCTCCCAACATCTCTATCTTTAGCGTATTGTATGTTATCACGGTATTAAAATAGGTATTTGTGAGGATGTGTGGATATAAATAATACAGTTGGATGGATTTTGTGTTAAGTCAAAGACAAATAAATCTTTTTATTCAGTTTTAGCTCTAGACCTTTTTTGAACGTAAAATGGTCATTTAATTCATAACCTGTCATGTACTTTTTGCGCCGAAATACCTAAGGTAGACTTTTTATAATACATATTATGAATGAATTCAAAATGTCCTAATATTTGGTTATTCTATTCTCAGGTATACAAAAGACAGACCAAAACGGGAAGAGAACAGAGATAGAGAACGCGACAGAGATCGTGACCGCGACCGTGAGCGGCGGGAGCGCGAGCGCGACCGGCGCGAGCACCGCCACCGCGAGCGCTCGCGGTCGCGCGACAAACACCGACACAGGTCGCGCTCCAGAGACCGACGCTTTAGATAATGAATACTAGACTAACCAGAACCTAGGTTCAAGTGTTTCGCAATAAATTAATGATGTTCAATTTTAACAAGAGTATTTTATTTCCCCTTTTATTAGAGTTTGTTCTAACTCATTCTAACTAGCTCAATATATAAACAGATACTACTTTTTGGCCCAGGCCCAACAGTGGGATTGATTGTACTAAGTTACAAAATAAATAATGTTTAAAGCAAATATGTTGTAATAGTAATAAAATCTGATTTCCAGTTGAATCATTACAGACTACGCTTATCGCGATTTCTTTATCTATCTACTAGCAGCGCCCCGCGGTTTTACCCGCGTTGTACCCGTTCCCGTAGGAATTTCGGGATGAAAAATAGCCTATAACCTTCCCGTTGAATGTGGCTATCTATTACAAAAAGAATTATTCAAATCGGTTCAGTAGTTTCTAAGATTAGCGCGTTTAAACAAACAAACAAACAAACAAAACAAACTCTTCAGCTTTATAATATTAGTATAGATTAGTTATGAAATACTGAATGAATGTGAAAAATTACAAACAACATTGTAATTTTTAGTAAATATTTAATTGCACTATAGAGTTCTGCAATAGTAATTTATAAAACACATTTTCATTACGAAAACAATTCAAGCTTAGCTAAAATAAATATGATCAATTGAGTAAGATCTTGAAGCAGGTGTTCAAATAATGTATGACGCAATTTACGCTGCAGCACCTTTAGCATTCTCTTGTTGTTCGAACTTGGGGTATTTAGATTCCACAGTCGCCCATGTAATTCTGCTGTTTGCCAGGTCCCTTACAACTAGAGGAACATCAGCTAGGGGCAGTCTGACTTGACCCATACTATCTCTTTCCCTCAAAGTGACAGTATGAGGCTCTTTTATGGTATCAAAATCTACAGTAACAGCATATGGCACGCCGAGTTCGTCGGTCCTGGCGTAACGGCGACCAATGGAACCAGAAGAGTCATCAACTTTGTGGGACACATCAACTGATGTCAGTTCTTGGTTCAGCTCCCTCACAAATGGATGGAACTCAGCATTGCCACTGAGAGGCAACACTGCACACTTCATTGGCGCTACAGCAGGTGGCAGTGAGAAGTAAGTTCTCTGTTCATCACCCTCCCTCATCTTGAAGCTATGTTCCAAAATGCAGTACAAAATCCTACCAATACCAAATGAGGGCTCTATAACACTTGGTATAATTTCTTCTACATGGACTGTCTTCTGAGTCTTCTTCACACTTACAATGTTTGGAGAAAGTTTGAACTGTCCATTAGGTGTTACAAGAACATATTCACCAGTAGCCAGTTGCTTCTCAAGCTCTTCTAGCCCCGCTGAGTCCAATGCAGCAAGGGCCTCATTGATGACCTTGGCATCTTTCTTGAATTCCTTGCCAATAGCTGCCTTGTTAGGGACAGCTTCTACCACTTCTATTTGCTTTGGAGCTGGGAGTTTCTTCTCAGCAGCTAATCTAATTCCAGTAGCTTTGGTGTGCTGGGTGAGGTCATAGGCTGACCTGTCTGCACAACCCACACATTCAATCCATCCATAGCTACATAAGATTTCAGCATCCCAGCAGTCACAAGCATAATGGGCCATCTCATTGCCCATGTGTTGTCTAAACCTTAGTTTCTTGGAGTCAATACCAACAGCTACCAAGTACAAATAAATTCTGGCCATGAAGTAACCCAGAGTTTCATTGTTGACAATACCTTTAGAGACAGCATCGCCAATGGTCATGATCTCAGCAGCTTTACCTTGTTCCTGGTTGTCAGCAGAATAGAACAGCATGTGAGTGTCTTTCACAGTATCAAACTTAGGATGGTCCTTTGTATCACAGAAGTGTTCAATCTCGCACATTGTGAATTCTCTTACTCTAAGAAGACCTGATCGGGGAGAGATTTCATTTCTGAATGAATTTCCTATTTGTGCTGCTGCAAATGGTAACCGGCCTTGATTAAATTCTAGGAGACGTTTGAAGTTTACAAATATGCCCTGTGCAGTCTCTGGCCTGAGGAAACCTTTAACTAGGCCGGAAGGTCCAATCTGAGTGTTGAACATGAGGTTGAACTCGATAGGAGGGGTGAGCTCATTGCCACTGATGGGTGACTTCATGTCAAACCTCTTCATCAGGCCAGACATGTCATCTGCAGTCATACCATCCAACTTCACTAAAATATCCTCAATTTCTGCTTTCAGTTCAGCTTTCGTATTCTTTTCACTTTTAATTTTCTCTAAATGTGCCTTTATTAGATGATCTAACCGGAAGCATTCTCCAGACTTCACATCCTTGGTCATCAGGTCAGCAAACCTTTCCACATGGCCTGAAGCCTTCAGCACTGGTTCAGGGGTCAAAATGGAGCAGTCCACCTCCAACATCTGTTCCTGAAGGATGAAATATTTTCGCCAAAGCTGAATCATATTGCTCTTCAAAGCACACCCCATGGGGCCAAAATCAAACTGGCCCGTGATACCCCCATAGATAGCAAATGACTGATCATAGAAAAATCTTCTTTTGATGAGATCTTCCATTTTAGCTCGGTCAAAGAGTTCTTCAGACGGAGCGAGACTCAGTTCTTTATCTTCCAACACTTTCTTTCTGGCTTTCAGTTCCGCCACAGCCTTCTTGATGTCAATTTCAGGAGCTTTCTCTTCTTTCAGTTTCCTGACTAAATCACCTTGCTCCTTGACACAAGCCCTTAGCGGGGCTAAGACTTGTTCAATTTTTGGATCAGCCATAATGGTTTCTCGTAAAGGGTTCGGGATTTTTATCTTTCTATGAAGCTTATTGCTGCCCCAACGTAGTTCGTGTGATAATCTGAAGTGATGTCGGTATACCGGGAGCCGTTTACTAAACACACTACAACTATAAACTAAAGTAAGAACGTTTCTCATTTAACTAGTTCGGAGTATCTTCCTTATATTAATCCATCTGCCAGCCGGTATTTAACTTTTTGATCGCGTGGTGATGATGACGAAATACTTGCACGTCTTCGCTTTCCTTGCTTTGATGCTTTCCTTTTCACAAATTTCACAATAAAATTATACTTTGAATGACATTTGACATTAGAATAACAGAACTTAGCATAAAAGCAGGACCACTAGACACAATATTGTTGTGCAAGAAAGAGAGACATGTAGCTAGCTTAAAGTCCGAATCACGATCTTAGCTTGCGTTGCATGCAGCTGATTGTCAACTAAGTCTGGTTGTCACAGTGACATTTACAAAATGTGTTACCATTATTATTTTTGTGTTAAATCAAGTTTTGTTAAATTGTTTACTAGGTACACTACTTATTTATGAAGAATACATTTTAGTTACACTAGAATACACACAAAGTATTATTTTCCTTGGATTGTGTTTGTTTTAAAGAGTTTTGTTTAAATCATAAATTATTCTCGTGATCGTAAATAGAGATATGGTAACATTGGATAGCTTGATTTACCACCTATCTCTTTCTCTCTTCTAAATCACAGCGTAAATGATTACGAGATGAAGCGTGACGGAACTAGTTTTAATTATTTGTTTTCTTTTCAAATAATTCAGATTTGACAGCACAAAGGAAGCGGCCATTTTATTGTTGGCTGAATATTGGGGAGAAGCTGTGGTTTATAGCCCCCGTTAGCATTGTTGTATTTTTTAATGGATTATATTTTCTAAATACTTGTTTTCAACTACGTACAAAACAGTATACGGACATAGTGTAAGTTTAAGCGTATTTATGTATTGAGTTGGGATAGAAATGGACGACCCGAACAGAATGATGGCGCACAGTGGCGGACTGATGGGGCCGCAGGGCTACGGGCTCGCTGGGGGCGAGGGCACCCCGGCCGCCGGCGAAGGAGAGGCCAGGAAGCAGGACATTGGGGAGATCCTGCAGCAGATTATGAACATTACGGACCAGAGCCTCGATGAAGCGCAAGCAAGAAAACACACGTTGAATTGTCATAGAATGAAACCTGCCCTGTTTTCAGTGTTGTGTGAAATCAAAGAGAAAACAGGTTCGTGGATTATTTACTAAATATATTATCTCATCACAGGGAACTTGTAATAAAATCACCCTGTATTTTTGTTGTGGGTTGGGTGAGCATGAGACTTGCAGCCAAAGCAGTCAAACTGGTTTCTGAAGACCTTTTTATAATTTATGGATGAAGCTCAAAACTTACCCATAATTCGTTTATTTTTATTGGACTTCATATTATTACCATGTTTTGTATATATTATGGATCAATAAACAAATTCATTGATTTTCTCCAAAAACATTAACAAATGTAGTTTCACTCTTTCACATTATCAATTATGCCAGTTTGTATAGCCATGCCAGACTAGCCAAGCAATGCCTAAGAAGAATAAATGTCAGTCATATCATAATTATCAATCAATATTTGTTGTGCAGTTCTGTCCCTCCGCAACACGCAAGAGGAGGAACCTCCAGACCCGCAGCTGATGCGTCTGGACAACATGTTGATTGCTGAGGGTGTTGCTGGTCCGGAGAAGGGAGGCGGGGCCGGAGCGGCTGCATCGGCCTCCGCCGCCGCGGGGGAATGGGGTTAGTATCTATAGAGTTTTTAGTATATTGATGAGTTGGTGAGGAATGCCAAAGAGTTTTTGAAGCACAAAGACATTGGGGAGAAGTGACTCCATTCTTGTAATGAAGTAATATAGGACTAAAGGCTGAACAGGCTTAGGGCCTGGAGAGCTAGAACTCTTAAAAAGTAATTTTGGTAATGTTAGTTTTGCAAATAAAAAGTATAAACTATAAATGATGAAATATGCCACTAGTAATTGGTGAACCCTGTTGTCCGAGTTTGTAAATCTACTCTTACATGGTATTGTTACTTGTTCATATTCTTTTTTGCAATGAGATGTTAATGCTGCTTCTAATTTACGTGTGGATCAAGGACCAAACTATTTAACATACCCAAAGCACAATCTGCCTATACTTATAGAGATGCCATAAACAAATTGCTTTAAAAAGACCGCCTAAATCTATTTGCGAGTCCATCTATTGACGCAGACAATGCGATCGAGCACTCGGACTACCGCGCCAAGCTGGCGCAGATCCGTCAGATCTACCACCAGGAGCTGGACAAGTACGAGAACGCCTGCAACGAGTTCACCACTCACGTGATGAACCTGCTGCGTGAGCAGAGTCGCACACGACCCATCACTCCTAAGGTTTGCATTTACATTATCTTTACAAAGTTTATAGCATATTACCTCGCCGGGTATGTCATAAACTCAAAAATGTGGATTTTCATGTGGTTTTCATCTAACATAATGCTGCCACCCTTAAGTTTATATTAATGTTGATACTTTTTTAAGAATTAATTTATACATACAATCTCCCTTTGCCTATCACCCAGTATATTCAGTAATTTCAGGCTGCTGACAAAGCTAACAATTGAAATTAATATTTTTCAGACAGTCCTATAAATTACTAGTGTTTGAACAGCTTAATCATCATTGTGTCACGTTATAATGTTTTGGTTCAAGTAAATATGAAGTTCATAATGGGTACAAAGACTAACTATGACCTAGAAATAACTAGCCGTTTCCTACAGGTTTACTTGCTAAAAAGTAGCCTTTTTATTTGATTGTCGGCTACATTTATCTGAAGTTTCATCAAAATCCCTTCTGTGCTTTTTGCGTCAAAGGGTAACCAACATTCACTAACTTTTTATGATACATAGTCGTATAATTTCTAAGTATCCGTGGATGTAACGCTAGGAAATCGAGCGCATGGTGCAGATCATCCACAAGAAGTTCAGCTCCATCCAGATGCAGCTGAAGCAGTCCACCTGCGAGGCCGTCATGATCCTGCGCTCTCGGTCAGTTCAATATAATGTTTCTTCCAAACTTTCACATTTATTATTAATTTAATTAAACGATCTAAAGTCTATTTCTTTAATAAATTAAACTTTCTTTCTAAAACTTGTCTATTAAACCTCATTTAAAAAATGCATAAGTGCAAAACACAGGATTTTTTCGATTCATTAATCGAGCTCATCGACATGACGACACGACAAAGTCATGCCCATGATCATGTTTAAAATAAAAAGTTCTTAAATTACTTTTTTATATATTAAGTATAACTATTCAGACTTTTTTTTTTCTTAAAGTAGGTTGATTTTTTTTCATATACTTATTGAATTGGCCATAAAACCGTTCCAAATTGAAAAAACCAGCTCAACTTTGGCCTCTATAACATTAAAAAAAAACATCCCGCTTGCAGTTTCTTGGACGCGCGCCGTAAGCGACGCAACTTCAGCAAGCAAGCGTCGGAGATCCTGAATGAGTACTTCTATTCGCACCTGTCCAACCCGTACCCGAGCGAAGAGGCGAAAGAGGAGCTGGCGCGCAAGTGCGGCATTACCGTGTCGCAGGTACATACACATGACACGTTAACACCACCCACAGCTTCCTAGACTCGCGCCGTAAGCGACGCAACTTCAGTAAGCGGGCGCTTGACCTACTCAACGAGTATTTCTACTCGCACCTCGCCAACCCTTACCCAAGCGAGGAAGTGAAGGAGGAGTTGTCCAGGCGGTGCGGCATTACTGTCTCGCAGGTATCGCATGCTACCAATGATCATGCTTTAATCCGTAATAGATTAAGCATAATATGTCAATAAGTTATGTTAACATATAGTTTTGTCGGCGATATCCAGGTTTCCAACTGGTTCGGCAACAAGCGCATCCGCTACAAGAAGAACATCGGCAAAGCTCAAGAGGAAGCGAACCTCTACGCCGCTAAGAAGGCTGCCGGTAAACATTCACCTTATAAGCCGTCTAGCTAAATTTAGGCTCATTAAATGAAAAGTTTAAGTAATTAAGGTTTTGTAATGAATAAAGTAGCGCCGTTTCCGCACACAGACTTGCCATGGACGAGCTCGCGGCGCGATGCGAGCTCCCCAGAGGCCAGACCCACTTCATATTACAGTAAACATATTCATTACTTGGGACGCTACCAGAACCACCCATCCCGTACTCTAACCTGCGCTAAACATATTCCTTGGGTGGTCATTAGTACCCGAACCACAGACATTATATTAACATTAGTAAGGATATTGTTTGCTATAAAGAGCATATTTAAATGCTTAATAAGCCTGCCCATGTTGGCAAGCGATATACAGTGATGATTACTCCATTAGTGTTGTGTCTTGAATAATGCATTCTCAATGTATCTCGTGTGTACCACAGTACATACTGTAACATTCACTTGAAACGCTATTGAGTGAATTTATTTATTTACGTATCTGTTCATTTGTAGCATTAATCCAATACCTATTATGTAATGCATACGACTACTTCCCAAAAAGGCTTTATGCATTGAGTATGATCCATACATGTTGTATTATCTATTTATTTCTTTTAAATGTGACTAAAATTGCAACCCACCGCACTACTCGAATATAATATATACTTTTACTCGAATATAACCCATATTGCGACGAATGTAAACAGTCTGCAACAAACATTATTTCGTCAGTGCAAAACACAAAACATGGCATGTTTTTAACGAATTAGTGGGGAATACGACTACATTTGTTGAATTTCTAGTCACGTTTAAAAGAAATAGGCAGTACATACTTATTCGTTGATTGGTCGGCAGCGGGCGCGTCTCCGTACTCGATGGGCGCGGCGTCGGGCACGGCGACCCCGATGATGTCGCCGGCGCCGACGCAGGACTCCATGGGCTACTCGCTGCCGGCGCCCGGCTACGACCAGCCGCAGCCGCCCTACGACGGCTCCATGGGCTACGACCCCATGCACCAGGATCTCTCGCCGTAGACACACACTAACCGGTACGTATTTATCTCTATTTTATATAGTTCATAGCTGGGTAAATGTCTTCCCCACAAATAGCCAAACTTCCCAGTCTCTTGTTACTATACTACAATTTATTTCTTTCAAATTATAAGCAAAAACTTGTAAGTAAATAAGGTCGTGTAGGTTAGTGGCCTGAACCCTGGAATTAATTCAATATGGCCGATTTTACTAACGAAGACAATTTCTTGTGTAGTCGAAAAAGGTTTAGTAATGTGATTAAATTGAATAGAATTAAATCACGAAAATAAATATAATTTATATCATGATAGTACTGATAGTTTAAATTATGCAATTAATTTCGTCGATTTGAACGTAGACAATGTTTGTTGCAGGTGAGGGGTGTGACAATCGTGCAGCTTCCACAGAATTGCCATTTACATAACATACTATTACATACATATTTCGTTAGGTAGCGCGTGCCGCCGGCTCACTTCACTCTCACGGCCGCGGGCGCCCTCCGGTACTTACATACGCCTTAGAATAGGACATTGTATACTGCATTACATTTAATTATATACTACAAGCATACTATATGTAGCGATTGTATTTTTGGACGAAAATGTAACTTAAACGTATTTTATTTCGTATTATCCATTTTATTTTATACAAGACGACTGGCATCACAGTATTTTTTATATTTTTCTTTTTGTTTTAAAAATTATGTTTTGATTTATACAATTTTGATTGAAAAGCTATTTTATAGTATTATTATTTTTATATTTGACCGAATTGTTTTTGTTTTGTCTAAAAGTAATTATTTGGGCAGTATTAGTAATTTATATTGTATGTTCATCACATCGATTGGCGGGGATCTCGTTTATATAGTTCACTAATGTATCTTCTCTACGGTGGATATAAATATACGATAGGTTTAAGAAAGTATAGTGTAATAATATTCATATTTAAGTAATAATGTAAGTATTCAGATATTTTGTGCTGCCTCTGTGCGCGCCCGCTGTATACCACGCCGCACGTCGCCGCACTCGATGCTACAGACCGCTAGGTGATAAGAAATAATAAGAGATTATTTATTTATTGATATTGAACGAGCGTTAGTTATTGAAGTCATTTTGTAACTCTTATAGTGTAGAACTGGCATATAATATTTTACTGCAAACTTAATACGAAAACATGTGAATTGATAAATTGATTACTGCAAAGATCAATGATCAAAATAACATATTGATTGATCACTGAATATTATAAATATCTATACAACCACAAGAATTCGTTAAATCAAGTAATTTATATTTTGAAATGATCACATAAATAGTGATAAAATGTTTGTCGGATGAATGATGCCGATTTTATGTATCGAAATTATGAAATAGATAGATGTACTATCGTTGTAAAGACGAACATTAAATAAAATTATATGAATAGTGTTTAAAATAGAATCAATCATTATAGGAGGAGGTTTGGATATGTATACTATGAAACTGTAATTGACGTATACTATAGCGAGTGCGCGGCGACGGGCGTGCGGCGACCGCGCGGGCGCCACGTAACTTGTGTGCAATTTAATGTTTATTAGCTATGGTTGTGTTAGTGTCGCACACACGGACGGACGGCTGTTTTGTTTACTATCGACATGTTTATATTTACGTTGACACCGGTCACTGCATCCACGGGAGTTGTGAATATCATATGATGTTACGCGGTGCTACACCTACACTTAGCACTATTTATATACAATTATTAAAATTATTTTGTCTAGCTTTAAGTTCGGTTCTCGTTCCCTCTCGCAAACAGATCTTGTGACGTTCTAGTACCATTTAGTGATAGTTTGAAAGGAAATATTTGCTAGCGTTAAGTTGATGTGTTCTAAAACAAAATATCTGAAACAGTATACGAGAAATGAAACGAAAATTTTAATTGAAATAATAAACGTTAAATGCCGTGGGACATTGTAACTGATCGCGCCGCCGCTCGTCCGGATTGTATCCCAGTAATGTATACAATAGAGTTAAAGGATATTGTTTTAGTGTAATGTGTTAAGAAGCAGCGCGGCCGCGGCGGCGCGGACTCCATGTATACGACGACAAGTTCAATGTTATTGCGACCATCTGATCGACTAAATACATTTTTGTGTAGTTAACTATTTGTTGTTTTATTTACTTTTTTATATAACCCAACTCACACCACCGTCAACACTCTTGGCGGCTTAACAAAACACACTTCTATTCACTGTATAGGATTGTATCCTCGGGTATCCTCATTCGCTTGTAAGATATTTTTCAGGCTCAACCTTGTTACCTTTCGAAGGCACAACCTTGTTACATCCACAAACAATCTGAAACGAGGTGGAGGTGTTCAATTCCACAACGCTACTCTATTAAAAAATCTTAATGCAAATGCCATATTCTTTGGCAGTCAAAAATGTTAATTAGCATGACATTGATTTGTTGTCTGCGATCAAAGCAAAGGCAAATAAATAAAATTGCCCCCCACAGATATAAGAGAGTAATTTGTTACATACTGATTACCCCTTCGTGCGTTGATCCCAGATTATTTGCTGATAATGGATCTGCAGTGATAATATAATTAAGTGCTGATAATGCCTAAATAAAATCAGGTGTGTCATGGATGACTTACACATTTACACATATATATTTTAGCTTCTCCGGATGTTTTCCGAGGTATTAGTTCCCATGCATCCATTATGGTCTTCCCAAGTTAGAGGACCCACTTCAAGTCCGTCCAAAATATCTTAGACAGAAGTCTTAGCTTCATTATCGCTTAACCCTGTGCGCCTGTGTTAGATATATGTTTGAGGTAAGTTTCGTGGTCCACCTAGATTTCTGTAAGTAGAGCATGTAATGAGTAGGAGGACCTTCCCCAGTAAAGCCTGGGTCCTGAACTCTCTCTAGAAGATGATAAGTTAATCCCCGAATAAGTCCTAATAAAAACAACAACAAGAATTATTTGTGTACGTTATTATCGCGTAGTGACCTTGGCCGGTTTGAGTACTAGCGAACGCTAGCGAGACACAACTGCGTTCAGTGAAGTGAAGTCACTCGGTCCAACCACTCGACTGACTCACATATGTTGAAATATTTCATCACTAATAAAGCAGCTTCGGCTTTTTGGAAAAATTGTAAGTAAACCTTTTGATTTCATTAAATAAGTAAGGTAGAGTGATGTTAATAGGGTAGGTAATAAGGCACAGACACATTTGTTGCTAACCATCGAGAGTAGGTATCTACTTTTTTCCTTAATATTGAAATGATGTTCATTGTAGTTTGCGGCCTGCACTAATAACTATTTGTGGCTAATCTCTGAACTATTATGGATTTTGAGAAATTAATATAAAATACAAGCATAACGCAAGTAGGTATAGTCTGCTAGTTCAAGCCTTTAAATGTTATCACCAAATCAAAGAAAATCCTGTTTACACTGTAATTTATTTTAATTAGGTCTTTCATTAGTACTCATAGGTAGCGTAGGTCAATTAATACTTCAGTTGTCATAGGAAGTGCACTAAAATTAACATAGCACGTAAGCAGTTACAACATTAATGAAATAATGCAACATTTTTTTTATTGATAACAACCTTACGTGTAATTACTTGAGTATCAGTTTTATCTCTAAAATTATCGATTGTAAAATATCATTGCGCTATCTTGATATTTAAAGTTATGTAAAATACCTAAGCTTCTATAATTAATTCCAATCGTCTAGTACCTACCTCTGTGTTTAGGACCAACCTATATGTTGTAGGTTGTAGGAATCCTATTTGACTTTAGACCAAGTTACAAAGGCGTTTGCTAAAAAATGCACACAAGTTTTATTAATATCTATATATTATAAATCTCAAGGATATCTACTTATTATTCCCAACACGGAAAATAAACAAGGAGTAGAATACATACTCAAACAGAAGTACAGATGAGATACCAGATACTACGTCTAACTCAGACGAAACTTTGACCTGTGAATAGTCTCAAGTTCCTACAGATTACAAGTAGTTACTAAGCCCGACATAGACGAAACTACTTATAATGTATGCGCTTGTGAGTGTACTAGTGTTAATGTGGTGCGCAGGCAGTATGTCGACCAGCATCCACAGCGCGTACAAGACGGAGGTCCACGACGTGCCTATGTCTGTCATCATCAGGCCGTACATGCCCGAGCTGGATGAGAAGAAAGTGGCATCCCTCATGCAGACTATTAAGGTACGTTTACTTGTGGACATTTATATGTTTTACATTACATTTTTGTTCCTACCTACATTATTCTAATGTAGTGTAATGGAATAGTCATTTGACATTGCTCAAGTCGGCAGCTCTCCTTAGCAAGTAAAAATGGTTGCTATCTAAATAAAACCAGCGAGAGCTATTCTTACTTTTAGAAACGGTTTAATATAGTTAATCTACGTAATTTGCTGTATTTAGAATACGGTTAGCCAGGACACATTTTGAAATTGTCAAAGAAATTAGTTTTCAAGGATGTAACTACATACCTAAGATATCCACATTTAAGTAATTTGTACTCGTATAGGATATAATCATATAGGAATAGGTTACCGACTTCAGGAAATTATCGAGTGAATTCTAAGGTCAATAAAGTATCTAGATAGACCCGTCGGGTAGGCCTTAATAGGTTGTCTTTTCCTGTAGCGGATATGCTGTCAGGGTTAACAGATTTGTAAAGCAGTTTTAGTTATTTTATAGGTAAATAAATGTACTGAGATCACCTTACAGATAATATGTCAACAATAATAAATAGCATAATAAAATAAATTAGGTAATCGAATTTGAGGTAAACAACCTAATTAGCGTCGATTACAGTGATAGTATAGCCAGGTAGTGTCAAAAATAATGTTTATATGCATCCGTTTTTGAGTGCTTAAAATTATATTATGTAGGTATTAAAAATAAATGTGTACATTCCTAATAAAACGAGTTAGAATAAACATGCCAAAGTAAACATATGTTAAAATGGGTGTGTCCAGTCCATACACGACGCGTGCATATGTAATGTGTGCAATATCACGTTAGCTACGTGTAGCCTGGACAATTATCTGACAGAGGAATGATCGAAAACCAATTATTTATTACAGAAAGAGGAAAAATCAGGAGTCGTTCCTCCCATAGACATCCTCTGGATCACGGGCTCCGAGGGTGGCGACTACTACTACAGCTTCGGCGGCTGCCACCGCTTCGAGGCTTACAAGCGTCTAAAGAAGCAAACGATACCCGCCAAGGTGATCAGATCAACTATCACGGACTTGAGAACGTATTTGGGAAACAGCACGCCCGATTTGAAGTAGAGCAAGCATGTAAGAGCCCCACTAGGACTTACTAAGATCTCAGGCAAAAAAGGTTATTTTTAATAATGTTTGTCAGCGCGGTGACGTGAGAGTTAAAAAACTGCCTTATTGTGTTATAGTGTTAGTGAATCCTTTAAATACTTACAGCCTTATTCATAAACGCTTTTTAACTAAAACGTTGTCATAAAGTGTTTGGTTCTCTTTTGCTCCTTGGAAATTAGCGTATGCTGGAAAAGGACAAACCTAAATTTGATACTTAGCTAAAATGCTGTTAATTAACCTTTTGTATGCCGGCATTAGAAACACAATAGAAAATCAATTGTGTCTGGCTTGGATCCGCGTTCCGGCATATGAGGGGTTAATAAGGTCCTTACAATATTTAGGAATTATATGTAAAGAGATTGAGTTAGTCAAAAAGAGAAATGTATAGCCATCCGTTGTTGTGATTGGCGACTTCCCTGTTTTAATAACTGCGCTCGAAAATTCATTTTTGTACACGTTTGTTTATGTACTAAGCATGGATATAAGGTTGCCACAGAAACAAATTATGCGAAGTTCAAACTGTGTTGTTAAATATTTTTATATAATTAATTAATTAAATTAGTAGTAATTTCGCGAGTCATGTTATAATTAAGTTTATTTATGTGAATATTGTACATTTAAAGCAATTTCTATTTTATTTCAGATTTCTTACTTTTTAGTCAATATAATAATTGGCCATTACCATTTTTAAAATTAATATATTATTTAGAACAATCTTTAGAAATAATATGTATATTTTAGTGTTAATTCATCCAGATGTCCCAAGTGTTAGTATTCATTACAGTTCGTAAAATAATAGCTGTATTCATTGTAAGTATATACCCATATGTATTAGAAACTTAGATTACTGTTATAAGTCACTTGTACGTATACCATTTTGAAATAAAACTATAAAAGTCTCCAACATGTTATTTATTGTGAAGTCTCTTACCTACTACAGAACAGTGAGATATGCCATTTCTGTATAATAATAATAATATTTACAAACATCAACATAAATAATATCAAAATACATCGACTAATATCCTCACGATTGCAACCATTCCTTACCGAATAAATATTCGATATACAAAAACTAGCGGAACACAATGAATTGACAAAATAATAGCAATTAATAGTGTTCAATTGATTACTTATTCATATGGCTATTATGCAAAGAGAATGCAATTATTTTGATTTAAATTAAAATATTTTTGCCGGGTACCATCTAACACGATCGAACTTTAAAACCAAATCAATTAACATCAATTTAAGTGTCAATCCTGGCATTTAAAAAACGATATTAGCGCGCGATTGAACACAAACAAAGTATTATATGGCAATGGATTTGTTTTAATATGTTTATGATCGAATTAGTTTTAAAGTTAATCAGGAACAAGACCGCATTGTGTGTAGCTGGTATCCCCGCTAATTCGAATACAATATCGTCCAATATTCATAAAAAATACACATAAGGCATGCCAAATAAAATGCAAAATAAAATTAACCAATGAAACATTCATAATAAAAATGAATGACAATTTTATCGATAGCAATAAAAGTTTGCATTGCAGATACATTATGCAGGTTGAGGTGAAGTGTAAAATAAAGTCAAGGTATCTTGAACTCAATTATTATTTAAAAAGTGTATTACATACTTGATGGTAAAAGTAAATTTAATTTAGCAGGTGGGAAGTTCGTAGCGCGCCTTCAATAAGAATAAAAAAGTACTAGGTATAAGAAAATGTACAAATATTTAGATATAAAATATTAGGGCAATTTTGTGAAAAACGGGACAGCGATATTGTGCTTTCTCTCCCAATAACAAATGAATTTATAACGTACGAATGTTGTATTCCTCGAAATCTTAGACAGTCACCCAGTTTCGATTTTGTAAGGTTAAGGTAAGGTAAGTATTTGAAAGCTGAGATTACTGAGATATCTATAAACTTCACGCTGGTAGTGCGACAGACTTATAACTCTACAAAACTCTCTAAACTCCCCTTTAGATTTCAAGGAGTACATTTCCACGCTATACCAAAATAATAACTTAGTTCATCTGTCTTCAATTTGTAAGCTAACAAGCTAAATAACAATAAACTACAGTCGGATCGCGAAAGAGATCAATAAGGTACTCGCACATAACGTTTGGCACATCAATTACGACACACAATGAAATGTAAACATAATTTTAATATTTCCAACGATTCAATGTTGCCGAATCTGCGTGGAAACGAACTTATTGTAAAAAGTAATTGGTAGTAACTTATTGTAATAAACAGCAATGTATTGCAGTCCTTTTCTATCATGTTGCACAATTAGTAGTTTCATTCCCCTGCATGTGCCAGCAACATTTGGTGATTTTTTCTCTATTTGGTTTTGATTACTATTATATCATTCCCTTTAACTAATACAGAAAATATATCTTTAGACAACAACCACATTTTACATAAATTCTTTGTATTTTACATAATATTCTCAACATTCAACGTGCTGTCATAATGACAGATAAAAATAATACACTTCATATGTTCACAACTTCATGTAAAGCAATACACTGGTAATAGATTTCATTTAATGTTATCATTCTCTAATCTACATTTCTATTTAATAGATTTATTTATTGGAAAAATATTATTCTTATTTTAAACTTGTTTTAGCAAAGTGTTGGTTCTTATAAGTATTTATTATTGAATCTATTTTATTAACATTTAGTAGACAAACATTTGTAACTGATCCATTTAAAGGGGGCATTCCACATGATGACTTTTTAACTTAAATTAGATTCATCTGACATCTTTTGAATCAATAATGTTATATTTAATATTAGTTAGTATACAATCCATATTCTCAATGGAACAGTCAGTCTAGCATAAAAAGTCACAATGTGAAATGCCTTAACATCAAAACTATGTATTCTACACATTTAATTCATTTGATTGTTTAATATACTTTGGATAAGGATAAGATATTATATAACAAGAGAAGAGACGAGGAAATAGGTATTGAGAGTTAAGTGGGCAAAGCCTTTAGTGAAATTACTCTAAGATGTCCCTTTGGACCGATTTCATTTTATAATATTAAAGTAAAACTTGTATGGATGTAATAGCTGTAATTTCGCCTTTCTCCATTGAAGATAATGTACTTAAGTTTGGGTATAACAACTGTGTGTGAGTTAGTGTAAATATTTAGTGATTGATATAAGCGCAAAATAAACACCTAGTAAAGTAGTTTATATTTAGAATGGTTTCGCTCGTAGGCTTGCCACAGTTTAACATATTTAGAAGTGAACAAAATGATACCACCACATTCTAACCGTTGCCAGTAATATTCATTGGCATGTGCCAGTAGTCTTACTATGGTGTGGTAAATTCTCACATTTCCCGCGCATGCGCAATGCTCCCTATAGCTACGGGAGTGATCGGTGGTGTGTTTTATAGGACTGTTTTAATAATAATTATTATGATTATTTAATACTTTGTAATGGAATGTTGAAACTGATTGTTAATCTGATTTGAACTGTGTGTGCTCTACGAGATAGGCATCTTACTTTAACAATTTGTATTTTGAATAAAATACAGTAGTACCTAAAAGCTCGTTAGATAAGCTTTCTTAAAAAAATAACGGTTCAAATGAGGCATAATTGACTTTTAACAACTATAGGTGAATGTAATGACAAATTGATATTAAGATCCAGCACAAAGTAGGAATGAAATAATACCTTTACTATGATTTGGCACTCGTAATAGTAAAAATAAAAAAGCCAGTTGGACAAGCGAATTAAAAACCTATTTTAAACTCTAAGAGGTCTTCCAATGTTTTTAAAGTCCGGCTCCGCGCCGCAGTGGTGTGCAGTCGTCCGCGCACACGGAAGAAGACGGAAAATCTTTTGTTCTTCATACAAAACGGGCGTAGCAGGACGACTCAAAACGCTATTGATAGAGAGTCTAATTTTCATTTAAATATATTTTAATGTTACTGTAAATGTGTCCAACTGGGTGCAAAAGTAGATATTTAATTGAGCATACAATTTCGTCATGGTTGGAGGAACTCCTTGTCCGACCATTTGAAATGAAAGATTGTAATGTCATAAGGTGTAGTCTTTAAGTATTAATTAGTGTCATTTGAGTTGTTGTTAATAATAAATATTTTGAAGCAGCGTCTCTAATTGACAATTAATAACTAAGTGGGATATTAACTATTCTTTATTTAATAATATTTTTTGTTAAAAATTAACATTTATTAGATAAACTCTTTTGTTGTTTTAATCGTGTCTATAACAAGTGTACGTGTTTTCTAATGTGTCACGAATTCTATATCTAATTTAAAGCATTTCCGCACCATCAATACCTCAGTGCTATACCGTTTCATAGATTAAAGAAGAGAGCATAGATAAAGTTGATAAAGTTTGAAATTCAGAATAACAACGCGTATTACAGAATATCAATGTTGCCATTTGAAAAAATCTTACAATATTTTTTTCTACATAGAATACTTTTCTTACTTACGAAAATATAATGTTGACTTTATCTTAAAGTAGAATATAGCACATACCTAACTAGATGAAAGTGGTTACTCTTGAGATTGCTTCGTTCTAGATCAACACCAATAGACAATTTTATTATTTAAAGATAATGTCCTGTCAGATAATGGCCATAATGGCGCGTAAAATAATCTTGTATGTAGGCTGTCAATATAAATTAATTATAAATGCATCTAAGACAATAAGAACTATTTAACATTTATAAACGGTGTTATAGGACATATCGGTTGTCTCACAATAGTGTTCTTAATGCTATTATGTATGTACACTTAACTTAGTATATAAATAAACATACGTAATCTAAACTCATAATACTCTGTTTGTTGAATTACATCAAGTTATATTAAATAACAACATTAAATAGACCGCACAAAGCCCGCTCAAGGAACTCGGTATCTCCTTAAGCTTCACACTACACATCGACCAAGGGGTTTTAAATGGAGATTAACGTTTTGATCGATCATATTTCACTGGAGAGTTACGATCACTGAACGTTTGGTTATTGCTATCACTAATATCAAGAGATAGAGATAGCACGAATTAAGTGACGTCAATCAACGTTAAATTTAACTTCGTCAATTGTAACTGCATACTTTGATTTAGAAAAAAAACATGCGACAATAAGTAGCCTCCATCAGCCAAGTAGAATAGAGTAAGATAAGTAATATTCCGACTTCGAACATGGTCTATCGTAAACCTCTTATCTGACAGGTGTCAACAAACAGCTGCCAGTTCAATATCATCTCGTACGTGCTCGCACACATCTAATTGATCCTATATTATTTACAAAGCAACTACAATCGTAAAACAGCACTTCTGATACTTAAAATCTAAAAAATAGATTTCTAACTATTCAACTTTGACTAACAATGTCATTTCGACACTGACACATGTATATAAATCAATGTCGTTTGACAGTGACATCAGCATGTAAATAAATGTCTATGTAATAAAAATATATTCACTCGTCCGCGGTCCAGAATGTCAATAGCACATTTCTTCCACTACTGTCACGTCACCAGCACCTGTATTTCGCTTCACCTTCCCTCGATCAGATCGTTCAATACTGTCATCACTTGGCTCATATGACTATGTACACTGGCTGGGAATTCCAGCCGATTTGACTACATTATATTCACTGCCGTATCAACTATTCACAGAACACAGTGTATCTTAGCCCTTTATGCCATACCTCGTCCAGTATACGTTGACCCGCGTTGGTTCATCTTAGACGAGGTCGGCGGGGTCGTGCGGCGGCGGGCGGATCTCGCGCTCGGCGAGGCACAGCTGACATCAGTCGAGCGCGCCGATGCACTCGGGCTCCTCCCGCACGCACTCCTTAGGGAAGTACCCGGAGCGGTTGTCACCCTGATACCATACCAAGTTAAGGTTAACGCCATAGTAAAACTATATGTGGAAGATGACATTGTGACAAATGATTAATAATGTCAGTCATGTCACTGCAGACGGCGTAACTGATCCACGAGAAGTTGACGTGACTCAGAGTAGACGAAAAAGAAAAATGTCTAATTAGTTTAAGTTCAAAAATGATCAATGAACACACAATGACTTAAGAATTGAGTGACAACAACTAGTTTGTATTGAGCAGTACTTCTGTGTAGTGTATGGAGCACATCTGTGTAATGTAGTATATAGTATGGAGCACCTCTGTGTAATGTAGTATATAGTATGGAGTACCTCTGTGTAATGAAGTGTTTCGACTGCCCTAGCGTACCTTGTCGAGCGTGCGGCCCTTCCACCAGCCGCGGCTGTCGCCCTCCTTGCTGAGCACGAGCACCTTGGCGCCGGGCCGCAGCGCCAGCTGCGACGCCTCCAGCGGGCGGAAGTCGTGGATCACCGTCGCCACCACGCGCCGGAACGGCCAGCGCAGGTTCGAGTTCAACCTGCACACGTCAACAACAACATTTATACAATATCACGACTGCAAGTTTATTAAGTTCCGGAATTTTGTCAATAGTTAAAGACCGACCCTAGGACAATTACTATTGGTTCAGCGTATATATCGCGGTGCGAGCAAATCGCTATTGCTTTTACGGACTTCATCAAGCTCACTGCACTTTTTTATTCAGTCAGTTGTACTTCAAAACGCTCCAATCCGCTTCTATGGAACGCTCCTTCCCTTAAAGGACACCTGAAGGACTTTTGTTCGAGTTGAATATTATCTGAAGCGACATCTTTCCACAGATCTCAAAATAATCACTTAGATAAATTAGACATCAAGTTTCTTGTTACCCTTCAAAGTTCTCGGAGAGACTGGTCTTCTCGTAGTAGGAGACGAGCTCGACGACGCTGCGGAAGAAGCGCGACTCGGACAGGTAGTAGTGCGGCACCTGCTCGATCGGCTTGCGGCACACGCGCATGTGCTTCACTGTGTTGTCCGTCCTGTACACGCGTCAAGTGACGATTGGTAAGTGATGTGCGACCGAAGTGATGTTAGCTAGTGATGTACGCGTTGCCTTACTTGAGCGAGAGCGCGTAGTGCGTGTCGGTGGGCGGGCGCGGCGCGGGCGGCGCGTGCGGGCGCGCGCGCAGCAGGAACGTGCCGTCCACTCGCCGCTCCAGGCGCGCCGTCGCCGTCTCGCGACCCATCTCGCCCACGTACCTGCGCCACATCACTATTATATCACTGTCAACCACTACAATGACGTACCCAAGGGGTACAAAGGCAAACAGTGGGGATCATCACTATTACATGAATTTTGAAAATGACGTGCTTCTTTAGTAGTACAGTTACTATAAGTGTCATGGAACTTGTTTTGTAGTTTTATCGGTCAGAAGAAATAACATCGATCTCCAGCCATCTTCTGAGATGAATGTTTAAGGATTTGCCATAAGTAATCTGGACGAAGCTAAACTGTATCGATTGTACATTCTAGTCTATAATGTATAATGTATAGTGGTGTATAGTGTATACAGACCACATGTAGTAGTGCAGCGCGTGGTCGGGCGGGTGATGGTGCGGCGGTAGCGGAGGCGCGGGCGACGCGCCACCGCCGCAGCGACCCGACAGCGCGATGCATTCCTTATGCGCACACGCACCGCACACTGTACACAGGTACCCCTAAGAAACGAGAAAAAAAGTATTATATTAAAGGTCTTATATGGTAACAATTCAATCTAAACTTGTTGCAGCCACAGATAACTGCAGCAACCGCCGAATAACTGCAGTCAGCGATGCAGTTATATTCGGTAAGACTTACTTGAAATATTCTGCCTTTGAGAAACTTTGAGCAATGGTGACACGTCGCCGGCTTTTCGAAAGTGTGTAACACGAATTTGTGGTTTGTACTCCGACATCCGACCGGTTCTAGGTTGTCGCTGCAAATATCAACATTATTCTCATTAAAAATCGATAATAAATTGTGCCTCATCCAACATAATGCCATGCCGTGCACATGTGTCTTATTTCTATTAGCGGCTGCCACACTAATAAATGTTCGAGGGCTGGCCGCGTATAATTTGGACTAAGCTTTAGTATTATTCGACATGGAGTAATTTGTAATTAATAGCTGATTGAATTATGGCTGAATAAAAAAAAACATCGGTGGGAGATCGTATTAGTACTCAAATGCCGATTAAATATTAGCGTAGCGTACGTCCCGAACAGCCTGAAGCCGTCGGTGGTTGTAACAGCGAAGGTACTGACATGGCGTCCCTGATAGCCTTGATCCACTTGGTGCGCGCGTCGTCGGAGCGCGCGTACAGCGTGTAGGTGGCGTCCTTGGCGCGCCGCACGAGGTGGAAGTGCGCGGCCCAGCGCCCGCCCTCGCCGCGCCGCCCGCCCTCCTCCACGCGGAACTCGCCCAGCCGCAGCCCCGACCGGAACGAGTACTGGTTGTCCTGGTACACCAAACGAAACCTCATAATACTACCAGACTTACTGTGGTTAAATATCAGTTACGCTGTGTCTTCACCACGAACGGTAAATAGTGATCTCTACATTCGCAATCATTGATTTTGGGATCCATTCCATCCACGAGACAATTTATTTTTCGAAATCCTCACCAGGATGAGAGTTATTTTTTATTACTGTTCGGCAACTTTACATTTTACGCACTGTTCTACGCAAGCATAAGGAAGTAACACTCACTGATAACCTATTACGAAGACGGCGTGGAATGCCCGTCTTTAAAACTAACCAGCGACGTACCATACTTGCCTCAAAGCAATTCGAATCTCTGAGCTGTAGATTATATAATAAGATAAACAAAAAGCTCAACTTTTTTTCTCTCTCCAAATTTCAAGTAAAAAGTACACTAACAGCATGGCTTCAAACCCTAAATTATAATGAAACTGAAGCCTTATTAATATAAACCAATGTATAATACATAACCCAAACGCATACCCTAAGCGAATCATATTATATTATATATATTTACTCAACAAGTTGACTTAAATAATACCCTTATCTTAGAGGAATCAACTGTCTCCCATAGTACAGGGCATCCTAGTTTGGGAGGCAGGGACTCCTGTGTAATGGTATCTAGTAACTATATCCCCTATATCCCCCATTTACCACCATTCATATCTACGTACGCACGCGCTCACATGGGCATACACCATTTTACAACATTATTGAATAAGTGTATAATTAATTATTTATGATAAATTGGCTGTGTTTTAGTGTTTGTAAGATATGTTTGTCTGTGATGTGTTTCATGTATGTACATAGAATTAAGATTAGTTGCTATTACCAGTGTACTCTTTTTATTATGAATAAATAAATATTATTATTATTATAGTGTTTCTCCTCGGAGTCACGGGACAAGCCCGGTCTTTTTGAGAGGCATGCGAGGGGATACAGATCCAACTCGTAGAGGCCCTTTGGAGATGTTTAATGTAATGGATTACAACTGCAGGGACACACTCCCGACCACATCAGTACAACATGTCCGGGAATGTGTACCTGCAGAAGTAGGGACTATTGTAAGTAAAAATGAAAGAAAAAGACTGGGCTATGGAAATGAAGGTTGGATGGACTGGAAATGGGATATTGCAAAGAGGTCGGCACCTGCCATAACAAGTGGTGAACAAGTTATCGGCGGCAGGCCGTGGCTCGCCGCCCGCTGGATGGGCCCCCCGAAACAGCCGACGTAGAGACGGCAAGGGGGCAACATCGGCGCGGGCGACTCGGGGGTGTAGAGAGGTGTGCTGCGCTTTCTCTTACGTTACTCGCGGCGTTATGCCCTTTAACACTTCCACCCCCGGATCACACAGCCGACATCGACTGTGCCTCTAACGACCCCCCTCTGGCCGGCCGGTGAAGGCAAGCCAGAGCCGAGAGTCCTGCGAGCCCCCTTGGGGTCCACTCCGACCGGTGAAGGCTCGCCGGAGACGAGGGCCCTGACCGACTCTCTGGGGCACTCGGGAATCGCCCGTGGTGTCGCTACTCACCAACAGCTCGCCACAAGCTGCCCTGCGGGCTTATTATTATTATTATTATAGTGTTTCTCCTTGGAGTCACGGGACAAGCCCGGTCTTTTTGAGAGGCATGCGAGGGGACACAGATCCAACTCGTAGAGGCCCTTTGGAGATGTTTAAAGTAATGGATTACAACTGCAGGGACACACTCCCGACCACATCAGTACAACATGTCCGGGAATGTGTACCTGCAGAAGTAGGGACTATTGCAAGATATGATAGAAATAAAAATGGGCTATGGGAATGAAGATTGGATGGACTAGAAACTGGGTTATTGCAATGGAATCGGCACCTGCCATAACTAGCGAAAAACAAGTTATCGGCGGCAGGCCGTGGCTCGCCGCCCACTGGATGGGCCCCCCGAAACAGCCGACGTAGAGACGGCAAGGGGGCAACATCGGCGCGGGCGACTCGGGGGTGTAGAGAGGTGTGCTGCGCTTTCTCTTACGTTACTCGCGGCGTTATGCCCTTTAACACTTCCACCCCCGGATCACACAGCCGACATCGACTGTGCCTCTAACGACCCCCCTCTGGCCGGCCGGTGAAGGCAAGCCAGAGCCGAGAGTCCTGCGAGCCCCCTTGGGGTCCACTCCGACCGAGGAAGGCTTGCCGGAGACGAGGGCCCTGACCGACTCTCCGGGGCACTCGGGAATCGCCCGTGGTGTCGCTACTCACCAACAGCTCGCCACAAGCTGCCCTGCGGGCTTATTATTATTATTATTTAAGCGTGGGAAATTACAATATATTTCCTACTGCTACAGTACACCCACCTTAACCGGCTTGCAGAGCAGCATGAGCTTGTCGAACACGAAGACGTATCTGGTGCGCAGCTTCTGGTCCTCGTGCGCCTTCACCTTCAGCTCGCCGTCCAGCAGCAGGCGCCCGTACGCCGCGAGCCCGGCGCCGCCCGCGCCCAGCGAACCGCCCTCCCAGTCTATTATGCTCTCCTGGTACATACGAGAAATTATATTTATATAGTAAATACATTAGGTTACTTACTATACTAGTCGTAGGTCTGGCTTTTGAACTGTCAATGAAAGGGAAGTCGAAAATTAAAATAAGTTGGTCACAGTTTTAATATCTCACATCCCCACACGATCCCAGAACCAGGTCCAGAAGAGATACAATGAAACCATCCTCAGTAACACCATTTCAACAAATCTCAGAACACTATGTGCTAGAACCTATGAATTGGCACTACCGCTATGTTACCTGTACTTTAGCCAACAACGTCAGCACCTCGCTGTCCCTCTTCACCTCGTTGATGTACTGAGCGACGTCCACCATCGCTTCTTTCGCCCGCTCCAGCGCTCTGAACTCTTCATGATTCTGTAACCATGTTAGTGACAAGATAGCACAGCCCCGTGGTTTGTCCCGTTATTGTGAGGTTTTGATTATTATTTCGAAACTAATTGATATTTTAACTTACCGGTTGTGTTTCATGAACTAGTTTATCCAGTAGTAAGTGGTATTTGAGCACCCGTTGCATCGGCACCGACAGTATGTCCCGCAGCTGTATCCTGCCATCACTGTTTTCTTTTTGACATTTCTGCAAAGGGTAAAAATGGGTTGATTTGACAAGACTTTTAAGATGGGAACAAGATTTCTTTGTGGTAACATAATGTTACCATAATGTGTTGTTTTGTCACATTCATTTTGTTATGGCAGCACTGTAACAATTTCTCATTTCATAGTGTCTCGGACATGGGTCAGATTCGACCAGTTCTATGAATATCACCAACAACTATTTCGCCGCGCTAGATCACATCAGCGAGTTGCAGCGTTTGTTTAAACTTAAGATATCAACACTCACCACAATCTGACCCTTAAACGTGCTATCCCTCTGTTCGAGCGCTTTCAATGTGTCTTGGGCGTGCGTCAGATTCGAGCAGTAGTCTCCATAGAGCAGTAATCGTTCCCGCCATGCTAGGAACACGTCTGCGAGTCGCGGGGCGCCGCTGCCCGGGACGCAGGCTTCGGTCGCGAGCTTCAGCTGGCGGAGGAGACCAGAGTGGACTTCGTGGAGCTCCTGAAATAAAACATGAATGTTCAATGGCATATGTTTACTAATAAAGGCGAATAGTGGCTTTTGTTTGTTAGAATAGAGAAGGCCAAAGGGTCAAAATATTACTATCAAATGCACCTACAATCCGAGCTTAGGTCATATATATTACACTAGTTTTTATTTCACTTCAATCCATGCAGTATTTCCGAAGTTATAACGACGAGAAGTTCAAGCCCTTTTTTGAATTTCCGAGATTAGGCGCGCTTACGCTATGACGTCACAACTCGACACAAGGGGCGGCGGTCGGTCGGTCCGGTGAACTCCAGTAAACTTTGGTGCGTTTTGGCGTCTCGTTTCATATTGTTTTGATTGTCTTCGTATTCATAATACCTATAGTGTGCTTATATTTTAAAGAAATAAAGTAAATTATCCTTTAAATCCCATTAACTCAAGTGAAACGTGAAGTGTCTAGAATGGAAGAAGATTTTTTAAAAGGTCAGTCGGACAATCTGCCAAGAGTGGATAGTTTGATAGATGAAAAGGTATTTACATCCTGAGTAAGCATTTCCTACTCTCGGTAGGTATTTATTAGGAAGTGTGTGTTTCATTTAGTAGGTACCTACCTATTATGGACGGCGATAAAAAATACTACCAGATACTCCCAATCTACATCTCGAGGTTTTCGATGATTATTTTACCTCTATGTTTTATTAGTACATAAGAAAATGTCACTATTTACCCATATACAGATGTATGTAAGTTTTAGTAGGTAGGTATTTACGTAGTTATTACTTTTCTGAGTAGACAAATATGTAACCTGCCTATTAATATAGTTTTATAATAAACCAGATATTTTTTTAATTTTATCCAATGTCCGCTTTAGTTTGTTCATTCACAGTTGTTTTTTAATAAAAATAAATAATACCTACTTAGTTAAGAAATCAGTGGTGATCAACTTGCGGGCCGCAAATTTTTACTTTTTTATAGGGGTGTTGCAAGTTTGAATGCTAATGTGTCTGTCTACCTATGTCTGTCTGCGTGTCTGTATGTTTGTGTAGTAGCGTAGCATATTTTTAAGCAGGTGAACCGATTTCGATGCGTTTATAATTTATTTCAATGTTGTTTTTTAACAGTGGTTCATAGACATGTTTTGTCAAAATCAGTTAAACCGTTCTAATAGTAAGTACATTAAAAACATACGTTTTGAAGGTATTTTTTTTAATTCGTAGTGTTTTATGGTTCTAGGTCAGGAAGAGAGAGCTACGGAGATGATGTCATAGGGTATATACAGTTAAAAAGAGAGCGAGACGTATGTAGGGCTTATTGAATCCATCCTTTTTACTGCAGTCATCCACTTCTTCCTCATTTTTGGGTCCCCAGGCACATTAAAAAAGAGTTCATCTGGTGTTTTAACTGTCGAATTGAAGCACTGAGGCACAATACAGTATTTCCTCACTATTTTTTCACTCATTTTTCCGCAGAAAACAGTTAAATTTTGATTTTTAATGCGTAGCGGCGTGCGTACGAGAGCGCGACTGTCGAGTTGTGACGTCATCGACCAGTGAGAGCCCGCCCGGGTTTTTAAAATCCCACGGCCGAAAATACGCACTTTGATCGTTAATATCTTAGCCATTTATTGAGATATGGAAAAAGTAAAAACACAGTTTTTCTTGTAATTTTGTATAGATTTATTTGGTGTGTAAAGTAAAAAATGTTGGCCTTCTCCATTGTTGATCATTGGAACTACTCGGCGGATTCGAAAAATCTATATTAATATAATAAAGCTGATAAGTTTGATTTTTTTGTTTGTTTGAAGGACATCTAAGGTAGAGATATAAGCTATAATATTTATCCCGAAATTCCCCCGGGAAAACGCGGACAAAATCGAGCGGCGCTGCTAGCTCTGGAAAACATACACTCAAGTGGAAGTTTCCAGGTTAATTTTATCGCAATTCTGCAGATTGGGAATATCATCAATAAGTAGGATCATTATTATACTGTACAGTTTGTATATTGTGAATCAGAGGAAGGAAAATTGCCTGCCTATTACAAATATCAAGGAAAACCGTTATAATTATACCAAGAACGCCATAAATGGACAGCAATAATTTGGCTGCCCAAAACAAGATTTTATAGGGTGAAGCGAACATATTGTCAAGCGGCGATGTCACCGTTTTCTCATGTCGGTCTACTCCTCCCTCAGGGACAACGTGAAGCCCTATTTACTTATCTATATTTTAGTAGTTGCACTAAGTCCACCCTAGTTTGTGTGACAAAACTTCCACGGAACTCGAGTCATTTATTATGCGAAACGCTCACAAACTAATTCCCATAACCCAACTTTGTGTTTAATTGCCCTGAATACTGTGATCACCATGAAAGCCTTACAGTTTGTTTGACATATCTTTATTCTTACATATTATTAAGGGTAATGTATATGTTGAAGCCGTTGGTAACCCTTAATAGATAAATAATAACTAATATACATATAGGGTGGTTGCACAAGAACTAAATATGTTTCAGGAACAAAAGCTGTTAGTTCAAAATTGTCCTACCAATATTATAAATGCGATTTTTTTTGAGAATTAATGTATATGTTTGCTACTCTTACATGAAAAAAGTACTGGACAGATTTGGATGAAACTTTACAGTTCATCCAAAGGTTACATCAGAATAACATATGGGATACATTTTATCCCGAAATTCCCGCGGGAAAGGGTACAACGCGGATAACACCGCGGGGCGCGGCCAGTATTTAATATTGCACGAAATAGGGTATTTTTAATACAAACTTTATTTGTTAATTATAACACATTGCGGTGCTAAATAAAATTAAGAATGCTAGTGCAATCTGCCTCTTATAGAACAAATTATAGGTATGCTTTCCACTTACATGGGTCGACTATACATCCGATATAAATTGTGCTCAGAATTAGTTAAGAACTATTTCGCAAGATTCAGTTTTTAGGTAAACATAACTGATTTTAGTCTTATTGAGCACTTATAGTTCTGTTACAGAGTATGTTGTATACTCGTAAATCAATAGGCATTGACAATGCCTATTGATTTACGAGTTCCAAAATACAGAACAAACAAAGACTACTTAGAACAAAACATAAACCGTTCGGGTGAAACGATAAAAACTAATGTTATTTATGCGACGTGTTTCGTCAGCTGTTAATGAGAAGAGACACACTGCCCTACGTGTTACAAATGTTTATGTGTTGTACGCAGCGGCGCGCACGCACCGTGTTTACGCAGATGTACGCACTAACGTACATAGTTTCAAAGTAAAACGAAATCGTATACCATGAAAACTCGCTTATGTTGACTAACTTAACTAGTCATCATACAATGGTGAAGTATCAGTGTCATCATTCATCTAAAGTAAAGTAAAGTATTAGCCTGTAATGTCCCACTTGTTGGGCAAAGGCCTCTCGTCTCACTGAAGGTATCAGTACAGTGAGGAGGTTTCAGGCGTAATCACCACGCTTGCCTAATGCGGATTGGTGATCTCAAACCCGAGCCATGTTTGAAAAGTAGGAAACATGTTTTCGCTCGACCTGGGAATTGAACCCGGGACCTCAGTCTTGGCAGGCGAGTGCACATACCACTAGACCACCGAGGCGTTCATCTGCTATCAATTATTTATTGGCTAGCTAGTAGCTTGCGATATTGTTTAAAAATAATAACAATTACAAAAGTAAGTCCGAACAGGTGAGTGGCCAAAACTGGTGTCGGAGTTTTAAGAAAGCATGGTCTAAAAAGAACAATGAAAACATTAAAACATTAACCCTCCTCTAAATAATAAACTATTATAATCGAGATAGTTGAAAGATTTATAGAGCAAGTTTGTAAACAAGAACTTGCAGTAGGCAAGCGTGATTTTTTTGCATAGTGAGGACAACATATATAAATATCAGTGTTTGCCATGCAGTGGGTCACAAGCTAAATGCTGTTAAAAGGAAATTATTACATCGCTTCACTCACATTACGGATTATTCATATGGTTACCAGCAAATACAGACAAATAACCTTGCCCCTAACTATTCAACTGTTTGGTCCAACAAGACTTATGTAAGACCACTTTGGAATTTCACAATTAGTAATGAATTGTATAATATAATATAATAATAAAACGGCCATTGTTATTATGATACAGTTACCTGATTCCAATCCAGTATTTACAAATAATATAAATAAATTAAAATAATATAATTATAGTAATACAACAGTGGTGTTTATGTTTGTTTCATATCACCGTTCGTGGTGACCTTCAACTGATATTATGCAATTGATAGCCTACATAGCATAGTTTGGTAATACACCTTTAGGTTTAATAAAAAGTTTGTCAGAGGTTACATACTCATGTCGCGGTTCGTTCTTCTTACAATTAAATTATACTAAGGATGTCTAATATAATTTACGCACCGCGATTAATCAACGCCGCATCGGCCACTTCTTAGTTGGATGACCGATAGTGTAATTAAAAAACCAGGGTTGGACCACCAGGGTAAACAAGTGGTTTTAACCGATGAGCTACATCAGACACCTAAGGCGGTCTTAGAACTCCCACACCAGGATTAGCCACTAACGGACTCGAACTTACTTATTCCGAAGGGCACGTCTATTGTCGATCTCGGCTATTTCAGTCGTCAGACCATAAACTTATAAGAGGTCAGTTCATTCAATATGGATAAATGAAGATAGTTGTTAAGTAAGTTGGATAAGCCTTTGACCTAGTTTGAGCGGGTACTGCGTGTAGTTTTGTTACTATTCCATGGTTTATATAATCTGATCCCACATAACTTTAGCACGCAATATTAGTAGACATCTTAAGTTAAGGCTACGGCCAGGGACTCATGGCGCAGCACGTCGCTTATCGCTTTTTATGCATAAACGTGAACTTGCGCAATTTGTTTTTATGCGTTTTTGGCGCACTAAACAACGACTCGCGTCCTTCTAAATGAGGCCTAAGGATAAAGACAGTGTAAACTAGTGGTGAAAGTAACCACATCTCACCTTTATCCCAAAAAATATAATCTGCAGGTCCTGCTGCTTTAAGTAAGACGTCAGTGGCCTGATGAAGTTTTTGATGATTTTACTGAGGACCTCGACATAGTTGCATTCCGTTTCGACCAACTCTCTGATCACGTAATCCCTCTTCTCGAGGCTGAGCGACGACGTCGCTAGCTGAAACACACGAGAAACTTCACCGGAATGTCCACAAAAACAATATAGAAACAAGCGCATGCACAAGAAACAGCAAAACCAATGAGCATTCTATCTACGCATAAATCTAAGCCAATAAAAACAAATTTAGTAAAAAGTGTGTAATAGCAAAACAACTACCGGTGGAAAAATAATTTCGTGATCCGAGAAATAATAAGTCCATGCATAATGCAGCCGGTGTCCGGAACGCCTGGCGACTTTTACTTGATTCAGGCGATGGATACGCAACTCGGCCATGAAAACTTCGCGGAAACACGTTTCTTGTGCGGTAATTGTCGCGAATTACTGATGGATAATAGTTGTATCAGATGTACCGCGGCGCGCGTGTCTCCGGAGCGATCCGCGCGCGGCGAGAGGGGACGCTGCACGGGCGCGCGTCCGCCGCCGGCGCTATCACCACTCTCATTAGCGCATTCATTAACAGCGGACAATGGAATACCACCACCCTGTGCCGTAACACTACACGTGATAGCATACCACTACTATTATACAATAAACATCAACAAGCACCGTCAAGGTGAGGGACCGATTGTGTGCAATGCATTTTATAGCCCACTCTGAAATCATGGATCAGTTTAGTGTATATCGAGAGAATGTGATTAAATAAACAGCGTTAATGAAAACTTACTGGGCACGGGCTAGCACGCCGGTAGCGCACGTGCGAACGTTTCGAGTGGGTGTTCTGAGAGACGTACCCGGTGACGACCAAACTCATACATTGGCCGAGCATTGTGAATATTATTTCTCGTGTCACTACTCGAAATGTAAATAAATTGTGTGTGTGGATCAAACCGAGGCGTACAGTGTGTGAAGCGCGGTTGGGCGGCGGCAGGGGCGGGTCGCGCGGGCGGCCCTTGACGACGCACAGGTCGTGGTAGATCTCCTCGTCGTGTATCCGCGCGCAGTAACTCGCGTACTCCGAGTCCGCGCCGCGCGCGCACGACTCGCCGCTGCGCATGCGACACACCCGTTACACCACACCGCATTTCACATCGCACACGACACTCGACACACAGATGTCGCAACGTTGCACTCAGACAATATCAATACTTAATAAATTATAATCAATTAAGTCTGCGCTGCTGTTGCGGCTTCGGCGTGCGGTGTGCAGCTTCACTCGGACGGCACCCCCTCGCGGAGCAGCCACTGCGCGAATGATACAATGTTCCATTCCACGTTACGTGACCATGATTGGATAGGAAATATTTAACAGACAAGACACTTACTAATTACAGGCAGTTAATTTCAGGTAATTAAAACATACAGTGTTTGTGTGCATGTGGTGGTACCGTCCAAGTGACATACTTATATCTAAACATGACAACGAATAATTAAACAGACTAATTTCAGGCCGATATCATTATTTCTATAGTTATTCCAGAATGTTGTACCTAGTAGCCAAATCTTAGGCAAATGACGGACAGTGTAACTAGTCTAGGTTTTACTGAAAATAAATTATAGATAAAAAAAGATTCCTTTATCTTTGTAAAAGTTGAAATGCATCTAATGAACTACTGTCATTCCACATACAATGAATCTTTCCTGTATTCATGGTTCGCTCATCTTTACCCTAGTTGCTAGACGTAGTCCCTACCAATTAGTCCGTACTAGTAACTAACGACGACGTCGCCTCGTGTGATTACACCAACTAATAATTAATGTATATAAGCCCAAGCTCGTGTGTCCGCTAACGACCGGCGTCCACCTACGACAACTAACGTAGGTAGACAACTACAAGCGCGCCATACTCGTAAGTACGTGACATGCCTCCTATGAGCAAGCATTATCTATGCAAAGACAAAGACTTATCGCATGATAACTGTGCTTGGTACACGACCGCGATCACTACTTTCTTATTTATATATAACAGTTTAATTTTATATGCACTGAAATTGTTCGAAACTTGAATCAAGCCCGCCCGGTCCTACCAAATATTCCGTCGTAGATATAAAACGACCAGTTATTTAGAATAAAGTTCACGAAAGGTCACTTGATATCAGAGCGAGATAAACAATTCAATTAGTTCGGCAAGTAATTAATCCTCCCCAATCTATTGAGTAATCGGCTAATTAAATTAAAGATTCAAAGTAAACAGAGGCGCGGGTTGGAGATTGCGAACATTCAATGTTTATGCAACAGGAAAAATAGCAGGCGAGCTAATCAGACCAACTCAATTATGTAATGGCAACGGAAAATTGTTATATTTTTACTGGATTCATAAAAGTGAGGAAGATTTTTTTGTTTTTCGGAATAAATGTGCTTACCTAAAAATGATTTTGGATTGTTTTGATGGAACTAGAGAACTACAACGTGTGCTTTATTTATCTTAACTGTGGCGCTCATGACGTAGTTTGACTAAACGATGTTAATTCATTGCGATTGTTAAGCAACGCGCAGCTTAGCCCCTACTTGGATGGGTGGCCGATAGTGGCATTTCTATCTATCGGTCCCGGTTGTTTCAATCGTCAGACCATGTAGATGGCCTTTAGGCGGTCTAAAAACTCTGACACCAGGTTTGACCACTAACCTACTCGAAATGAATGAACGAATGAATCTTAAAATTTAAGAAATATGGTTCTTTTCCTATTCGTTACAAAAATCTTGAGTCTCACTTAGGAGATTCGTATTATGTTACAACTTACAGACTATTATGTAATATTTTCGAATAATAAGTGGGGTTGTTTACATTTCAGACAAAAAAGGAACAGCCATCATAGTTATTCGCAATGTAATTAATACTTAATTATGTTTAGATTCTCTTAAGAAAGCTCAAACGTGTGCATGAATAAGAGACGGGAAAGTGTTATAAATACAAAAACATATTTGCATTTTTATCTCTTTCACTATTTTCTGGCAAGGGTGCTAAATCCGAAATGTTTATGAGTTTACATTATGATAATAAATACCTACGAGGTAACATTACATGGGAATGTAAGTCGTAAGGAAAATGGTTCGCTGAAACTAAACCACCTTTTTGAACCTTTATATTTTTATGAATTTACAACTTTTATATTGTACTCGTACCTTTATATGAAACAAAGTAAGCCTTTACTTCATTCTAATAATAAAAATGAAAGTTAGCCTTCGATCCCATCTATATTGAGGGAAATTAGGTCAAAATGTTATAGATATTCTATTTCGAACTGTGTATTTATTTTTGGACATATTTAGCTGTTTTATTCATGTCCAGTATTGCTCAACTTTAACTATCCTCATCTTACGAGGCCGCATAAATAAAACTTCTTGTACTCAATAGAAACAAAGACCTCGAATATAAAAGACATTATTCTCGTAATACCTTTTTCCTCCATATGATCAATACCATTACATTTCCTCTAAGAGACTAGGTGTAACGTAAATATCTGGATAAGGATTCTGTTATCTATTCTGGAGTTTGTGAATTGAATTGGGTCGTGACTTTCTAAGCGTAGTGTGGGTGTTCGCGGAGCGCCGAGCACCGTGGGACGATGTCGCAGATATAACGAGGATTCGAGGAATACGCGACTTCGCTTATCGCACTATCAGCGCGAATATAACAGAAACACTGTCGAGTGCCGACTTTTCAGAATTATACCGTCACCTTTATACATAGATAGACAGATTACTTGACATACTTTATCGTTATTTCTGCTGTGGGAACATTAGATGTTGTTTTGCTTTAATATTGTACACATAATTTTTGCAATAAAAGAATTACCTGACCCCCTTATTGAAGTTAGTTTTATAAAAATTGCATACACTACATGTATGCATGACCATTAATAAAAAAGTATCAAATGAAGTACCACCCAAATTAATAGACGCTCCTACTGTGTATCTTCATAGTGTTCGGATGATAAAAACATACATCACTATGAAAATTATAGCGTACCATTTTAACAACTATCATCACGCATCCCATACATCGTTGAACGTACAAGATCCTTGTTTGCCTCACATACGCGTACAAGAGGATATAACGCCCTCGCAATGTGCGTCACATAAATAAAATATGTAGGCGTAGGGAAACAACCTCAAACTAAAGAGAATATTAAGAAATCATGTTAGTGTGCCGCATCCTTCCCTATCGCGTTTATAGGTCAAAGTTGACATCCGACTTTATTGATGAAGGCTGTTCCACTCTGCTGGTCATAAGGATAAAAGTGGCTAAAATTTATTTAAAAGGTCAACGGTTTATTTTAGTCTAGGAGCTATCAGCCTTTGTACACGCGTGTGTAGATATATTCTATCTAGCTACGATTTATGTTAATTATCTTCACCTCAGTACCGTCAACACACTAGAAGGTTACGTGTACTGTGGGTGATTAGTTCTAGCTAAGGTTCTCGTACTGTGAACCTTTAGTGGTAGTACTAACGAACTAATATAAACGACATCTATGGCAGTATTGCAGTGATATAAAATTGTAAACAACATCCATGCATATGCAACAATTTGTTTCTTGGAAGCCGCTAAGCAATGGAGTTACCGGTCGGATTTGGTAATTATTTTTTTACACGGTAATTACATTTAAAAGGAAAGTCACAAGATGCTTTTAGTACGGGTTCAACGAGGGTATATATCCACGAAGCGCTGTTAGATATGTTAATACCGTGTATCTTCAAAACTATACATCAACGATTTAAAACTCGTTCCTTTACACTAAGCGAGGACTTTCAAGCTTCTGATCCTGATTTTACTGGATAGTTTCAGTTCCCGATTAGGTACCGAGCGTGGCCTAGTTAGTAACGTACTCACAAGTCAATCAAGACCGGTAGTTAACAAGCCCAGTTCAATCCAACGATAAGAATGCACCTAACGGTCAGCCCTCCTAGTGCCCGTCGCGGGATAACCTACATCTGACTGAAAAGGCAATGCCCATTGCAAACCCGTCCAAACACGGGTGGGACATAAATAAAGTTATATGAAGAAAGTATATGCTTGTAAGTACTAAGTAGTAACAAAAAGTCATATTTACTGATAATAATAGAGATAGCGAGTTCTAACTTGCATACTAGTGTCATCTATTGGTAGTAAGGGTGAAACCTCTGGTAACAGCTAATGCATAAATACGTAAGTGAAAAATATACCTATTTTAATGAAATTAAATATGTACATATTTAAATAGCTCGTACGTTAGGATTTTCCAATTGTTCCTGCATCTATAGGTACCTACATTCAATTAGCTGTAATTGTAAATTAATCCGTGCTTCGGAGGGCAGCTACTTTCTACGGATAGTAGTCGTTACATGAGCCATGTCAGAGGCCTTTGGCGGCTCTATAACTCTGACACAAGGATTGGTCAAGTTGGCCATCCACTCGAAGAAGAATTTATTTCGTAGTAGTTTATATTTAAGGTAGTTTACTACCTTAAATATAAACTACTACGAAATAAAATGTGTTTACACACCGTTCGTATAAAATAAGCGAAGTGGTGTAGTCTAGTTCTCTCTAACTTTTATTCTAGAACACGTGTACTTGGACCATTCGTACGTAATGCGGTTTACTTCCACGTGTATTCCTGTTAGGAACAGAGCGGACAACGGCGGGTAAAGTTAGTGTGCGTTTCATTATCTGGCGCCGGCCGTTAAACATAAACCTTTAAAACGTTACGGCCCACCCGTTTACACCCCGACTCCATTGCAATTTAGACGCGGAATGTTTTAAAACAAGATTGGTCCAATACAATTTGACGTAGGATCAAAGCAATATGTTCATTACAAAATTCTACTGCTGATAGTTCGCTCTATTAAATATGAGATGCGACAACTCGAGTACGTTTTCCTTTCCATCTTTGATGTGTGCTCATATTTTGTATCAAGCAATCGGAATCTAATTGGCTGATACCAAACACAGGCATGACCCTCATTTCAAGTGGAAATTGATCCTTGTCCGTTGGTCCTACGTGACCGAAATACGCAGCAACAAGACGTGATGTGAGCTTAGTGCTCACACAAAGCCTAGATTTTCGTATAGACCAGTTTGTTGTTCGGTGAGGAGATGCGTTATATTGCGTCGTGTGTATCGTATTGTGAGATTGCAATACTCGGGCACAGTCAGTTCGGTAGTATTTAACAACAAAGCTGACCGAAACTATTGCAATTGTTCAATTCGATTTCGGTATTCGGCAAAGCCGATTATTGCCGGCTCGAATAAAAGCTATTTCTTACTAACACAGTGTACTATTTAGTGTTCACATGGGTTAACCCGACTGGCCGGCGACAAAACGACATTCTCCTGCCGCGTTTTAGGTAATAAACCGTCACATACATATTTACGAGCACTTTCCTCGACACGTGTAACGTTTACATCAATCATGATTGTCTAGATGCGCTATTAAAATGTTAATGTCCGTCTACCGAGCGCGATGCAACTGGTGAATGATATTGACTTCAATTACAATGGGAACGGCGCGGACTCGTGAATTGAGACGACGCGTACCAATACATTGGACGTTATTCAACACTCGATACATGTGCTTGTGCATACATATTACTCGCACATACATTATGAATACGAGTGTTGATGTGTTTAGCATGCTTCGTAAGATACCTAATAATTTAGTAGCTATTTGAGAAATAATCATTTAGGAATCGTCGATTCTATTTATTTTTCAATATTTAAGGAGAAAATGTGAGTAAAATGTTATTGTTTTCTCTTCAGCTCTAACACAGATGGACACTATTCATAACTCCATTTAACTAATCGTTATTGTAGCGTAGCGAAAAGTTGTAAACATTGTAGAGTTGATGCATTCATGTAAAAACCGAATACATTGTTTCAGTCAGTCTACTCTCGAACATTTTCTCGCTAGAAAATACTCGAAAATTTCCCATTTCGGGTGCCGGTAATCTGTTTACATTGAATCCCAGAAGCTTGCAGAATCAATTTATTTTAACGAACGACAAAACAGAGTGGAAATTGGAAGATATGTGGGAGGACTCATTGAGACGCGATTTATTTGAATGGATTCACAGTTAATAGAAGATTTCCATTCCTAGACAATTAATTAAAATCTGAATGGGCTTTTACTGTTTGAATAAGTGAGAAATCACCAGCTAACATTAGGAAAGCGGAGGTTGTTTAGTATAGGTACTTTATCCACTACTGATATATTCAGTAAACGAATGTTCTTTGCTTGTGGTGTGTAATGGAATTTTACAGGTCGTTTTTTAACAGAATAGTATTAATCGCTACGTATTCTGTTTTTTGACAAAATTCCCACTCAATAACCAATTAGGTACGTATATATATACATAATTCCCACCAATTAGACCAAATCTAGGCTTGTGTTATGGAATCTTACTGATACTAATATATAATATAGAACACAAATAGGATATATGTATATATAGTTCACACCCAGACGTCAATGTACTTGTACTTGTTTGCCGTTTATCTCTATGATATGCCGTCCTACTCAATGAATAGCCGAAATGTTGCAAACATGTCGAAGTGTATCTACTACCTAGACACTTTTGAAACACATTTTGTAAACATCTAACGAAACAAACAAAAACTAATTTTTTTTTAAAGCGCGTGAGATAATTTGATGAAATAATAAAACTATAACGGTTTATTGTTTATTTTAGCGAGTTGCATCGCACCGTTACGTTGTACGTGACTCCGGTGGCGAGATTTAAATCTTAATATATTACGAAATATAATACCGCGGGTTTCGGAAACCGCCTGGCATAACAATAATAAAGTCATAGTTTACGTGCGACACATACGAATCAGAGGACCACCCACAAATGGGACCATCCTGATTACAATAACATCCAAGTTGTAGTCCGTCGACATTTCGTTCCATCTTCTCTCTTTACTAATACTTTAGCAATGTAAGTGTCTTTGACCTACACTGCTATAAAGGGAGGTTTAGATTGCAACAGCCTCCTCAACCACACTTTTAAGCAACTGTAGGTTTTTGCCTCAAATTTTTTAAAATAAATAAGTTTAAAAATCCTTCACTAAATGTCCTAGATTGTTCTACCTAGTTAGACTAGACGTTGCAGTGCAAGTTGCTCAAAAAGCTAGCATAATATTTATACTTGAACCAAAGCTACCCAATTCCAGTGCATATAATACAGATTTGTGTATAAATAAACCGAACCGAACTCTATAGCGCTCTCTGAACTTAGCACTGTGTGACACAATTAGAATCTCAAATTGCATCTACAAACATTAATCGCATCAGCCAAATAACAAGAGTAACAGGAATAATCTTCTACTTAAATATAAGAAAACAAACATAGCTCTTTTACATTGAAAAAATTTGCATAGTCATGGTTTTCAGATTCTACTTGTCTACGTCGGTATATTTGCATTTGCTTAACTAATTTCTTCTCAATGCTCTAGTTATATTTCTACGTGGAACTGAAAACAAAGCGCTAAGTCCAGAGCGTGATAAAGTTGGTTATCTCGAAAGGCGAAGCTCTACCGTGTCGTGTACCAAGCGGTAAGTGAGAGAGAGTGGCCACCTCGGGCATGGCCGACGTGAACTTGACGTAGCAGAGGTCCTCGTATATCTCCTCGACGCGGTCCTCGCAGGTGCCGCTGGGGATCGTGAACTGAACCCACGGCGCCTCGCCCGCCGCCTTGTGCGGCCCGTGCTGCACCATGTTGTACTGCACGCTCTCCATACAAGCGTTCGCGCTACTACAATATCACACAACTTTACACACTATTACAACCAGTGCAATCAACTACGCCGATACGCTCAACTTTGTGATAACTGTTTAGTGTTTACCAAATTACATGGTTTGTTACGTGTTTGGTACGGTTGGCAACGGAAATTTAGGTTTGTATTGTCATGTTTGCAGACAATTAAGGTTTATTTGGTTCAATGTTAAGTACCCAAGGTTTTAAGAATATTAAGTGTGTTGGTAAGTACATTTTTCACTTTCATTGAAGTGTTCTTTAAAATTATGGTGTGACCATGTACTTCTGTTGCTAACACTACCTAAACTGCACTATATTATAATATTTATTTTATACCTATATATGCTACGTATTTCCAAAATGATTGTACTTACACAGACTGCAGATCTTTGTAGATATCCTCTTCTGATTGTGTTCTATGAGCTGAGAATGGTCTGTGGGCAAAAGGACTCTTATTAAAAAACCTACTAACAATGCCACTAAGCTTCTCTTTAAATTAAAAATAATAACAAATTCGAAGTTTCTAGAACACTTTCGAACATATTATAAATTCAAATGTATTTTTTTTATCTATAATACAGGTTCTTATCTAAGCATCCTAAACGAAAACAAGCAGAGCTCATGTGAAATGTAACACTGAGGGGTCAGTTGAAATGTCAGAGTGTTTGTGGAATGAGAATGTATTGGACATAGGTAGACTTTCCACTTTAAAATAAGCTTATGTAAAGTCTTTAGACGGGAGTTAAATACACATAATTTATCAGAATTTAAAAGAATCGATGCATTATTTTAATGTTATATTAAATCACAATATCTTAAAAAATGTTAAAATTACTAATGTAGGCATTACAATATAGTGATCTTACATTAAACTGCCACTTACTTGATATTCCTAGCCAATGCCTTCGGGCACTGGCTAAGTTTGGCTAGAGTACACAACACTCGGTGGAAGTTGGACAGATCAAACAACATGGAGGGGTCGAAGAGGTCTGTTTCCCGCAGCTCAAACACCTCGTGGCATGTCCGGAGGAACACTTTGATGTTGCGCATCGAGAGAAACTGTTGGACAAATGGTATTGACATGCATAAACATATACAAGCAAGTTGTTGTGTATTAAAACCAAGTTCACAAATACTCTTTGCCTTTATTTTACATTTCAGTCAAAATCATAGAAGGCGCTGAGGTGGTAACAAACAGATCAAAGAAGGAATGTAAAACATTAAAAATATTTATCACAATAATTTTTTTTTAGTTAACTATGCACTTATTAATTACTTTATATTACAATTTACACAAAAAGAGCTCTATTGTGACCATGGTTTCTGAAAACTGGCTCAAATGCTAGTAGCATGAAATTATGTACATGTTACATTTATATCTAACAAATATTTAATGTTGAATTTTTAAGAAATATAATATCATAACTGAATGTAATAAAATAATCATAGGCAATATAAATTGAAGAGGTCCATAACCATTCATAACAAGTTTATGAAGCAGATAACATTCACAAAATATTATCTATGCATGTAATGTGTATGTGATAATACAACTGACTGGCCTGTCCAATACATATCAATGGGCCTTCCATTCACTCCCTGCATGTATAATTAACAAGGAGTGCACTTCCTACAACACTACACTCATATACACCTAACACCATTCATAAAATCAAGGAAATAGTACCGTAACAAGGAACACTGATACATATAAAACAAATTACACTAGCGAATTATTATGACACGAAAAACATGACTAAACAATTCATATACTGCCTTGACCAATATCATAATTTGAATGTTCTAGTAAATAGTTGAATTCTAGTACACTGGTAAAGGCCAAAATTAATGGTTTTGAAGTAATTAGAGCGAAGGTCGCGCGGTGTTACCTGCGCCATCTGCGGCCGCTGGTTCACTTCCTTCATATCGATGCAGCCCGGATTCAGCACGTTCAGCAGGTTGCACAGGAGCACCCCGTCCCGCAGGGTGTACGCCAGGTCGTGGATAGTACTCGTCTCCCAATTCGCCTTGTGATCCGGGCGAAGCAAGCCACATCTCGTCAGCCAAGACGCGCACTCGCGCCAGAGATCCTCACCGCCAGCAGCCATGATTCAAACTCACATTAACTTGCACATCGAAAGTATCACTACTGGCCACTGCTTTTTAATAATCAACAGGCCATCATTAAACGAGGGTTAATTATTAATTGACATACAAATTGATACAACAAACACCAGACGAGCACAACGGGAATAGGGCGTTTTGACAACTAAAACGGAGTGTTGCCATTTCATAGTCACTTTGTATGACATTTAATAAAAATTTACGAGGAATGTTTTAATTATTACGATTATAGGTTTTTAAAATCTGATTTCACTTAATATGTTTAATATCTCATCTTGAGGGATCCTGTTAGTTACATAACAAGTTAGGCAAACCGTAGTTGTTTGTGTGCACATATATTAACATTTAAATATTGATTGTCACTTTGTTTACAGGTGTTAATGTCAGTGTCAATTTATATTATTTCATTGCCTGTCTGTTAGTCTCTTTTAATTTATGGCATGGCAACATTAGTTTACAGCAAAGTGACGCGAGTGCACGTCGATCGAACGAAATATTTATGATAAAATAAGAAAAAGTGCTAATTTTCCTATTTATTTGACTGTTCATCTGCTTTGCAGGTAAGTTATTTACCTACTAAAGTTATCTTTCCCTAAAATTAAACCTTTCGTCAAGGAAATAATATAATCTTTATCTGTGACACACCCATGTATCGGCGAAATTCCATCAAAACGCTCGCCTTTCACGAAGTAATCGAGTGATTTGTATCCAAAATAGAACCGAGAGTCACAAATCTAGTTTAATTTCCTCGGGTGTGGAGTCCCGCTATGCGGAAGGACCACTTTAGAAATAGTAGTTATCCTTATTAGGTTTATTTTGGGACATTACGTCATTGTTAGTCGAGGGAAGTGTGGGGTCGATACGGTACGAGGCTAGCGGCTAGGCGGTGTTCCGCCGGTATGCGGTTGGTGTTTGTGTGTATCTAGAGCGCTGCGGCGCTGCGGTGCCGTCTGTCAAGAACTTTCTACAAATTGATAATCCTCGCCATTATATCTTGATAGTGTTGACTGAATACTGATACCTTGCTGTCTCAGAAAGCTAATATACTCGGTATGTAAAATCAACAGTGAAGTGAAAACAAATGTTCTGTGTAGCATACCAATTGAAAAGTTTAAACAAAATTTATCGTATTATCATATCAGGCATGATGACTATAGCTTGGTCACAAGTGGAATAAATCAGCTGATAAAAAAAATATTATCAGCATTATTATTGCACTTATTTATTTGCTGGTCCACTGTGCCACTATTCTACTGCATTGTTAAAACATTTAAATTTGATATTACTATCTTTTCAATTAATGTTAGGAAGGTACTTAATGTATTCAATTTATTAATACATCAGAAAGGACTACCTGCCTCCTGCAGAACAATCAGGCCTTCCCTTTTATATTTATTTAATTTATGTAGGTACCAAGTAATTTAAAATTCATAACATGTTATTTTCATAATTAATTATGATTGTGAGTTTTCTTATTTTTTTACTTATTTATACATAATCTTATTAAAATAGATTAGCTGGCTTCCTATTTCTAAATAAAAAAACATCTTTCATACCATGATATTTATTCTGCAGGTGGGATAAACTCCAAATTATCATTTGGTGTATTGAACCACACCCACTAGTCTGACACACTTTTAAATTAGGATGTCCCTACTAGAACATTACAGCCATTACAATTTGAATCTATCTCAGCACGCTGTGGATAGTAAACCTGTTCGAATATTTAATTGGTCAGAGTTTGTAACCCAAGTCTAAGATTATTTAGGTTTTCATGAATTTATAAAAATAGAAAGTAACATTTTTAGTGACCAGGAATTTAACATTATTTACACAGTGACATGTTGGTACATCCAAGTGGTTAGTCTTTCAAAGCTTGCACAGGTAGTTAAGAATTTCACTAGATTTATATTTTGGTTTTGGTTCATCATCTTAGATTCTTAGATAATTGATTGCCCAGCTAGAACCGCTGGACACTTAAGGACATTCATTTTTGTTTGGAGCCTTTGTACCATAGCCACACTATGCTACTTTTATCCACCAATCATATCCAACATAACAGCATTTTCTAACAACCCTCCGGATAAATATATGCTTCACTTTACTTTGGTCAGAAGTCAAAGAGATTTAATACTCGGATTGAGATATTTAAAATAGCTATATTTTGTGTGCTAACCAGTCACCAGAATGCATGCCCACTGAACTGTAACATGTCACATAATACTTGTGTATTGATTACCGGAGTATGTTACATTGATAAATGGACTGAAACATGTTGAATGCATATAAACCAACACAAACAATATTAAAAACATACAATCTTCTTATAATGAATTGATGATAAATGAAAAATCATTATTTTTGTTTTTGTTTAAAATAAATATCAGAATACATATTTCTCTTTGCCTCCTTCACTCTTTTTTGAAACACGCATTTATGGTATATGTAGTAATTATATTATAGTCTCAAAGCATAGTAGCTATGCAGTTAACTACAAAACATTGTTGTCAAATATTCCCAAAAAACTTGAAACAGAAATACAATCCCAAATTGGCAAACACATTACATAATGAACTCCTAAATCCTGAATGTTATCATCTAATCTTAACAATAGCTGATAACACACAGATATATAAAGTAACAATCAATTAACATAATGATAACATTCTATGTGTGAGTCACGGAAGGCCGCGTGACGTCATCGGGCTGATGTCAAGAGAAGCGACCTTACTTATTGTGATGATGAGGTCAGCACATGGAATGTCTACTTTTGATAATTTTATCTCTAATGTTGTAGATAAAATACTAGCTGTTGTAGCATTACTTGTCAAGTGCTTTTGAGAATGTTGAGAAAGAAGTTTATAGTTGAGAAACCCATATAACCAGTAAATAATACTAGGATTACCAGAAATCTCTTTCAGACCGCTAAATTGTCGGCTGCTTAGTCGCAAGAGACTTGTATGTATACAGAAAATCTTTTAAGACTTTAGCTACAACTGGCACCAATGCCAACTATTTTAACGTATTTTTTCGTTCATGCTTTTTTCTTGATGTTTGTTATTGTGTATAACTTAATGATGTCATTACGGAATCTACTCTTGTAGAATATAAACAAACAGTTCTATTAATAACATTGTAAGTTGCTTCTTGAGCGGAATCTAATAAACTATATATAGACAGCCACATTTAATTATATATAGTCGTTTATTTAGATAGATTATACATTTTTATTCATTTAACATTTCAATGCAACAACATATTCTAGTTGCGATAGGTTAAAAGCTAAGCCGATCTAATTAATTTACCCTACTCTTGTCTTACAATCTTTAAAAAACTTCAAAAGCGACATTCGAATGAATCCGCAGTGCATTCGTACGCATGTTAACGAGGTCAATATAACTCGGCCGGCGGCATTGTGTTACGGTATGCCTGTATGCGCTGCGCCTTTCATTACATGTGTTAGGTATATTGATCCAGCGTGTGCAAGCGATTGATACTACAAGTACAGTCGATATCATATTATTTTTACACTTTTTACCCAATGCCATTGTAATAAGTTGAAAAAGTGTACGTATACATGAGTGTAAATGTTTACTGAGAACCGGTTATACGAGAGGACGAGTTTTTAATGCATCGCGCCGCCGCCGTATGACGTAATTTAAACGTTTACTCATATCTGTAATGTTATTCGGTAATCGTTATACCACTTTGTGTGGTGTTATGACATTGGATGTGAATAAAAGTTGATTGTTGATTGGATTGAAGTTGGTTAGGCGGTTTTTTGTTTAGTCCGTTGTATTTAGATATTTATTGGTCACGCCCTACTCTCGGATTTCGTTTGATAAACAAATTAGGTACCTCCTTTACCTAATTTGTTTCTTGAAGTCGTTTAAGTTGTTATATAATTTATAGTAATTGAATGATTCATTGTTGTAGTTGAAGAGACGCATCCATCATGGAGCAGATCCCGCCCCCTAAGGAGGTGAAGATCCTCGAAACAGCCGAGGATATTCAGGAGCGTCGTGAACAGGTACTCATTTTTTTTTTTTTTTTTTTTTTTTTTTTTATTATTCATAGGAATCATTCACTACACCTATTGAAAAACAAACAATGGGCTGTACTACCTTGCACATTAGTTGGATGCATTATATAAGGTTTGATTGTCAATGAGGTACCTACAATATCTACTTTTCCCAAGGTGCTGAACCGCTATGAAGACTTCAAGCAGGAGGCGCGCGCCAAGCGCGAGAAGCTCGAAGACTCCCGCCGGTTCCAGTACTTCAAGCGTGACGCTGACGAACTCGAGTCCTGGATCCAGGAGAAGCTGCAAGCCGCCAGCGACGAGAGCTACAAAGACCCGACTAACCTTCAAGCCAAGATTCAGAAACATCAAGCGTTTGAAGCGGAGGTGGCTGCGCATTCGAACGCTATCGTGGTTTTAGATAACACTGGTAGCGAGATGATCTCCGCTGGGCATTTCGCCTCGGAAACTATTCGCAAGCGCTTAGACGAGCTGCATCGCTTGTGGGAACTGCTGCTGTCCCGCCTCGCTGAGAAGGGCATGAAGCTGCAGCAGGCGTTGGTCCTCGTGCAGTTCCTCAGGCACTGCGATGAGGTCATGTTCTGGATCAATGATAAGGTTCGTTCAGTTATACATTTTAGTGTTTTATGGTATAGCATCTAACGGTAACCAATACCTACCAATCTTTTCTAAAGCATCAATAACTAATGCATAGATGACAAATATTAAAACTCTAAAATCTAAACATTGGTTGTGTGACAGAGGCAACTAATTGTATAAAAAGATCCGAGGACTTGAGGTCCTCCTTCATATTTGGAAGTTGTTAAAAACTGAACTGATTCTAGCTAATAGTTATTAGTTAATGCTGGGTTTTTGATAGGCGATATATTACACGTGATTTTACTTATCATTTTAATATTTCATAGGAAACCTTCGTATCGGCCGACGAGTTCGGCTCGGACCTGGAGCACGTGGAAGTGCTGCAGCGCAAGTTCGACGAGTTCCAGAAGGACATGGCGGCGCAGGAGTACCGCGTCACCGAGGTCAACCAGCTGGCCGAGCGGCTGGTGCTCGAGGGCCACCCCGAGCGCGAGACCATTGTCAAGAGGAAGGATGTTAGTACCGCGCTTATTTGGTTCTTTACTGCTTATTCTAGCTATTTATATATTTCTCATTAGTTATTGTAAGAGATTTGAACTTTTTCCAAACTATTGTACTCTGTGCTAAAAAGTAACAAACATCTATTATTTCTCGTAACTTCTCTATGTCTATACACAACGGCTCTTAAAAAACTTGATATACAATTTATAATATATTGGTATATTACAAAATCTATCTTTGATTAGTCTTTTATGTACTGGTTTCGTAAGTTTAAGCGAACACTACTCATTTTGAATTGAAACTACTTTTACAGATACGTCTCTAGTCTTTTATGTTCTAAGATCTTATTATCTCTAACATCATTATCTCATCTCCCAGGAACTGAACGAGGCCTGGCAGCGCCTCCGTCAGATGGCGCTGGTGCGTCAGGAGCGCTTGTTCGGCGCTCATGAGATTCAACGCTTCAACCGAGACGCCGACGAGACCATCGCCTGGATCTCCGAGAAGGACGTCGTGCTCGGCTCCGATGACTACGGACGGGACCTGGCTACCGTGCAGACACTGCAGGTAACAATTAGCGAGGAAAAAATTATGTAGTTTTATATTAATGTTCAGACTGTTCATTGGTGTATTATTCAAAACTTACATTTCAAATTACTCTTCAAATTTGTTTAGTTTGATTTAAGTAGGCTTTACTTAACCAACGACAGTACTACGTCTGGCCATATTATTTCAATGAGTTTCTGTTTTTTAGCGCAAGCACGAAGGCGTAGAGCGTGACTTAGCCGCTTTGGAGGACAAGGTGGGCGCCCTAGAGGGCGAGGCGGCGCGGCTGGGCGGCATCCACGGCGCGCACGCCGCCGCCATCCGCGCCAAGCAGGAGGAGATCAGCGGCGCCTGGCGCGCGCTCGTGGAGCGGGCCGCCGCGCGCCGCCGCGCGCTGGACGCGGCGCACGCGCTGCACCGCTTCCACGCCGACTACCGCGACCTGGCGTCGTGGACGCACGCCATGCGCGCCACCATCGCGGCCGACGACCTGGCCGAAGACGTGCCGGGCGCCGAGGCGCTGCTGGAGCGCCACCAGGAGCACAAGGGCGAGATGGACGCGCGCGCCGACGTCGTGCGCGCCTGCGTGGCGGCCGGCGAGGCGCTGCTGGCGGCGCAGCACCGCAACGCGGCCGACGTGGAGGCGGCGCTGGCCGCGCTGCAGCGCGACACGGCCGCGCTGCAGGCCGTCTGGGACCAGCGCCGCGTGCTCTACCTGCAGTGCATGGACCTGCAGCTCTTCTACAGGGACACCGAGCAGGCTGATGCCTGGATGCACAAACAAGAGGTAGGACATGACTGTTCAATTATTTGAAAACACAATAATATTTGACTACTACTATAAAACAATTTATTCCATACACCTTAATAATGATCCTTCCATAGGCTTTCCTCGCCAACGAAGACGTGGGCGACTCTCTAGACTCTGTGGAAGCGTTGCTGAAGAAGCACGAGGACTTCGAGAAATCGCTGGCGGCTCAGGAAGAGAAGATCAAAGCGCTGGACGAGTTCGCGTCCAAGCTCATTGAGGGCCAACACTACGCCGCCGATGACGTCGCGCAGAGAAGGGAAATGGTATGCTGTATGGGGAAATGTTACAAATACTAGTCTAGCGTAGTAAATACTGTCACCATTAATCTTTTGCTACCTTCCTTTCTGGACTAATATAAAGTCCTCTACTGTGGCTTCATTGTACCTTTATCATGTAATATTTACTTCTTACTAATATTAATGTGTCCTTTTTGTACTAGTTGCTAGAGCGCCGCGCCGCTCTCCTCGAGAAGTCCAACCAACGTCGCGCGTTACTGGAAGACGCTTACAAGTACCAGCAGTTCGAGCGCGACTGTGACGAGACCAAGGGTAAGGTCACATTTTCTCACTAATGGGATATATCGATTCAAGGCAAACAAATAAATAACCATGTTTTTCTTTAAATATTCGACTCAGGTCATCTAAAAACTTGTTTATCTTTTTCTCTCATTTATTATGGACATTGGGCAGGCTTACTTACTATTTGTCATATTTGCTATAAGCTACTTTGTTGCGACAGGTTGGATCAACGAGAAGCTGAAGTTCGCGACGGACGACTCGTACCTGGACCCGACCAACCTGAACGGCAAGGTGCAGAAGCACCAGAACTTCGAGCAGGAGCTGCAGGCCAACAAGCCGCGCGTCGACGAGATCACCGCCGCCGGCCTCAAGCTGCTCGAGCAGGAACACTTCGCCAAACGTAAGAGGACACACACTCACTGTTCACTTGTATCACTCAAATAAACAATTTGTTTGCACTACCCGTGTTGTCACGTAATGTTTTGTATAAACATTTTGTTTTGATACTAGAACAAAAATAAAAAACGGTTATGTAAAGCGTATACCACCATTACGAATGATGATTCCACCAGCACATTTGTAGCGGTCGAGTGGCAGCAACAAGCTTTGTGGACTAGCTCGTGCACTAAACAGAACAGAACTTTAACAAACAATGTTCGTTATAGCTCAAATCGAGTCCCGCACCGAGGAGCTGGGCGGGCTGTGGGAGAGGCTGGCGCAGGCGTCGGAGCTGAAGGGCAGCAAGCTGCAGGAGGCGGCGCAGCAGCAGCAGTACAACCGCGCCGTCGAGGACGTCGAGCTGTGGCTCGGCGAGGTCGAGGGCCAGCTGCTCTCCGAGGACTACGGCAAGGTACGCGCCGCGCCACCTTCAACGGTTGCCGTTTACTCTCTGCCTGTTCTTAAGAGTTCAGTACTATGGCATTCCATTTTTAACCCATTACTGAATCTTATTAGCACTGAGAAATTACAAACAGTGAATCCCAGTTATAGGATGAAGTCTAAGAAAATATTACTATTGAGAATGTAAGATGACATTAATCTGCAGTGGAAAACATATTAATTAATATTATTAACCTATTTGTTTCTACTGAAAGTTGCCATTCACATATTTCCAAGCCGTCGTACAATAATATACACTGCTGTCTCCCAGGACCTGACGAGCGTGCAGAACCTGCAGAAGAAGCACGCGCTGCTGGAGGCGGACGTGGGCTCGCACGCCGAGCGCATCGACGCCATCCGCAACCAGGCGGAGCAGTTCATCGACAAGGGACACTTCGACGCCGACAACATCCGGGCCAAGAGGGTGACTACATCCATATACTATTGACGAATATACCTAATGTATACGACTCCGGGAAGTTATCTAAAGCTATAACTGCATAACTGCAATATTGTACTAGTCACTATACGTAATGTTTATTACTACACGAAGTAAACCAAAGATTAAAACTGTGCGTTTGAAAATTTCTTTCGGTGATAGACGTGTCTATGCCATAAAAAAATCAAATTTTACGCGTACACCTAATCCTCTATTAGGACTGACTTATCAATCAGTCCTAATTTGAGTAACGTTTTAGTATTTGGAGGATAAATTCTGACTTCATCACACTGTATATTATCCTAAGATGGATGACTTATAATTTCATACTATGTAATCCATATCCTAGGATGCGCTAGTAGCCCGCTACTCCGCCCTCGACAAGCCGATGGCGACCCGCAAGCGTCGTCTACTAGACTCGCTGCAAGCGCAGCAGCTGTTCAGAGACCTCGACGACGAAGCCGCTTGGATTCGCGAGAAGGAACCTATCATCGCCTCTACTAATAGAGGTAAGCATTCTATGATATATAAAACATATTTCGGTCATATTTTGTTTGACAACTTCGACACTATTCGTATTTCATTGCTTAGCTTCGTTTAGCTTTAGATCAAATTATCATATAGCCTAAGCTATATTATGTAAAAATGATCAAAGAATTTTCTATTATCACAAGTAAAAAAATTATAAAAATATAATTCTCTACAAAAAGACCAATTTCACTAAACCAGTGTAGAATTTACATTCGCTTGTTTATGCTCGAGTTGGTTTCTGGCTTTGTTTGGCGAAGTTTTTAGACCGCTTAATGACCTAAGTCACCTAAGTAAGACATAAGTGACCATTTGTAACACCACGACACAAATGTTAATTCCCTACAGGTCGCGACCTAATCGGCGTCCAGAACCTGATGAAGAAGCACCAGGCAGTGATGGGTGAGATGGCGCAGCACGAGGCGCGCGTGGAGGCCGTCCGCGCCGCCGGCGACCAGCTCACGGGCCAGGGACACTTCGCCGCCGACACCATCTCGCAGCGCCTGCACCAGCTGCACCAGAACTGGACGCAGCTGCAGGAGAAGGCGGCGCAGGTAACACCACTATCATACAACACAAATTCTTAATATAATAGTAGACGTCATAGTTTCTTTAATACCATGAGAATGACTTCAGTGTTTGTTGAACATATTGTAGGGAAGTAAAAGAAATACGACTGTATGGCGAAAAAGCTTATCCACATATTTAATAACTTTGTGATTAGTTACTTATCTTTAGCTCTTCAGACAAATTCATCGAATTTCATCCATTGATTTTAGAATAACAAAAACGATTCCGTTCATAATGTTATAAGATCATGAGTAATTTTATACATACGTTCCATTCATTTTCACCTTATTGTCACTTCGCATTTATATAACAAACACTTTAATAAGAAAAATGAATGCAAGCACATAATCAACAACTCATTGTACTCAGCGCAAACAAGACCTAGAGGACTCGCTACAAGCGCAGCAGTACTTCGCGGACGCCAACGAGGCGGAGTCGTGGATGCGCGAGAAGGAGCCCATGGCCAACACGCACGACTACGGCAAGGACGAGGACTCGTCCGAGGCGCTGCTCAAGAAGCACGAGGCGCTGCTCTCCGACCTCGAGGCCTTCGGGAACACCATCAGCGCGCTGCGCGACCAGGCCAACTCGTGTCGGGTGAGAACTGCACTACTACATACTGCTCAAACTGTTGGCCTTTGTTTTCTTTACAGATGTGTTGATCCACGGTAACGGATATTCGGCACATTAATTAGTTTTGTATTGAAAGCTAGGTTTATTTATATCAACTATTGTTGCCTGTTCAATATAATGTTGGATGTCGGGGAATGGGGGATGAAATAACCTTCCTCTTTAAATGAATGTGAAATCCAAAAAGTACTTCCAGAGATAAGAGAGTTCAAAAATATCGTTTGTTCTGTGCAGCAACAAGAGTCGCCGGTGGTGGACGTGTCGGGCAAGGAGTGCGTGGTGGCGCTCTACGACTACGCGGAGAAGTCGCCCCGAGAGGTGTCCATGAAGCGCGGCGACGTGCTCACGCTGCTCAACTCCAACAACAAGGTACTCTACTATATGAACACTTCTTTAGATGCTACTTCTTCTACTTCTTTCCGATTCAATGAGCGGAATTTTAATAAATTTATTTTTTATAATATTTAATATTTTTGCCAGTTTGCCACGCTTATGGCGGCGACCATGGCCTTCGTGCGGTCTTCACTTGTACACTAGATGCTACTGTATAACTATATTGTACTCTTGAAATGCTATTGATAAATGTGTTTCTATTACGTATCTTGTGAAAAATGTGTACACAATAATTCAATATGGTTTATGAAAAAAACAATACTAGAATTCATATAGACATCGCTATAAAAATCCCATTAAAAAAACAGAAGGCTTTGAACTGTAAAGTAACACCAGAGTTAGAATAACAAATTATATTTAAATTTCTCACTTTAAAAAATATTTAAATTTCTCACATAGGAATATAAACGGTGGCTGACGTATCTCAGTGGTTTGATCCATTGTTATCTGGTTGTAGCCGGCGTTAGTTTTACATAACACACGCTAAATGGAACTCACTGTCGCTCACTAAACGAATAAATTTGGTAACGAACGAACGTGGATGACACGGTGTAATATAATAACAAAATACTGTGGGGTTTCAGTGTATGTTTTAGTGACAGATTAACTGTAAAAAAAATTGTGGACTATTGGTTTGTTACTAACGGAAATCGACATAAATTGAATGAGCAAAATTGGTATTAACAGTGGCATCACATTTTCTCAACTAAATACATAATTATCTCCAACAAATATCTACTTTTTCATAACAGTTTTATATAAAAGTAGTTATGAACAAAAATAGGTATCTATTTGCAGATAAAAACCGCGCTTTATCTACTTATTATGTGTGACGAAATCTATAACAATTTTGTGTTTGTTCCGAAACAGACATGTTTTTAATAAATAAATATTCTTATAATAATGAAATATACGCGGATACAAAATTTATAAAAAGTCTTTAAAATAATGTAATAAAATCTCGAATTAGCGAAGTGTTAAATCTCCTGTGATAATTGGTGATATTAGTTGTATAATAATGATAGTATTCAGTTGGTTTATAATATTAGTTGTGAACAATGTGCTTTCACATAAAAAGAGGAAACACAAGTACGCGAATGGCTCCGTGGAAACTAGCTTCATTGAATATGTGAGTGGTTATCTATGGGTTTAATCCATTGACTAATATTTTAATACTTATCAACGATTAGCTGTATTGTGTATTATTGTACAACTAGCTGTGCCCCGTGGTTTTACCCGCAGCGCCCCCGTTCCCGTGGGAATTTTGAGATTTTTATTCCTTATTTTTCTTATATAAAAACCTTGTCCTGAAAATAAAAAACACATTAAAAAAAGAATCATCCAATTTGGTGCAGTCGTTCTGAAGTTATGCGCTTACCAACACATTTTGCGATTCATTTTTTATATTATAGATATGTATGTCAGTGGTGTTATTTGAACATGTACACAGCCTTACAAATATTACTTGCTTAGGTTTCTAGATAGGTTATGTGTATTTAAACATGTTGTTACTTCCTAACAACGCTAATTTATGAGCAAATAAAAACAAACCTTCACAGATTTTGCATAAATGTATATATTATAAGTATTCGTATGTATAAAGACTGTATCTTTTGTATAAACTAACGCCAATGTCAAGCTGAAATGTTAAACAGATCTGAATAATAGTGAGATTTAAAACAACAATATTTCTTTCCGAATTAACTCCACAAGTGTTTTGTCTGTATATTCTACAAAAATGTAAACGTTAAATACATTACTATACATTTTACGTAGCTGTTAGGATAGTAGAGAGATAAAATATACAATACTTTATGAACGGTGTTACTTTGTCTACAGGACTGGTGGAAGGTCGAAGTGAACGACCGGCAAGGGTTCGTGCCGGCCGCCTACGTCAAGAAGATCGACGCCGGCCTCTCGTCCTCGCAGCAGAACCTCGCTGACACCAACTCTATTGCCGCCAGACAGAACCAGGTACAAACTTCACCTAAATGACATTTAATCTTTAGGTAATCTTAAGGAACATTCTGACTAGAAACAGGAATCAAGGAAATTTGGGCTACAGACTTGAAGTCTACACTACCTTGCCAGATTTCATATACCCTAAATTGGTTGGCTTTCCCCTTATAATATAAATAAGAATGTATCAACCATATAAGCGGGCCAAAACTGGATAAACAAACATACTTAACATTGACTTGTGGTTACAGATCGAAGGGCAATATGACAACCTGCTGGGCCTGGCGCGCGAGCGGCAGAACAAGCTCAACGAGACCGTCAAGGCGTACGTGTTGGTGCGCGAGGCGGCCGAGCTCCACACCTGGATCAAGGACAAGGTATAGAGACACTTACCGAAAATACATACTTCTAAACATAGAACGCTAGGAATAGACAAAACTCCTTTGATAGTTAGGTAGAGATGTTGCTTACGATTGTACTTGCGTCTAAAAACTATTTGTTCGTTTGGTTTTATCGATAGACAAGATTTGAATACTACAAATTCCTACATGATAAGAAGGATACGTCATTTTATGTTACTACATGAGTAAATCATTTTACACTACGCGTTCTAATAGTGTTGAACTTTTGCTATTGAAACTTCTACCATCAAAGAGTTTATCACACAATTTCTTACAGGAAATGCACGCTCAAGTGCAAGACGTTGGCGAGGACCTGGAGCAAGTGGAGGTGATGCAGAAGAAGTTCGACGACTTCCAGAACGACCTGCGCGCGAACGAAGTGCGCCTCGCCGAGATGAACGAGATCGCGGTGCAGCTCATGACCGTCGGACAGACCGAGGCCGCGCTCAAGATCAAGACGCAGATGCAGGTCGGTTGAAACAATTAAATGAATTGGTGAAACAAAGACTTAGGCTGTTCATGTTAAATTGTCGATTGTTTAATTGTTAGAGTGGAGGAGGCCTTTAGGCGGCCTAAAATCTTAGACCAAGTTTGGTCAGTAGCCTAATCAAACTAAGTTACTTACTTTTTTAGGCTGTAATGTCCCACTGCCAGACAAAGATCTTTTATATGGTATTGGACATAGTTTTATGGCTCGTGTATATTAATTGTCGAGTTTGGCTGTCGTTAACAAGTAATTGAAATAGGTGTAGGCTGTAGGTTCAGCAGCAGCCCATATCTGGTTCATCGACTATGTTTAACAGGTTCTGTCGTGTACTTTTCAGTTTAAAGATCTAATGCACCGTCGATTTCGGTTAACCAAGTATTGTAAACAACCAAAAACTGTCATTGAATTCCATGACCGATTCAATGTTAACAAGAGTATATTATGTTTCCATTGGCTAACCGTTCGTGTATCCTTAGGAGCTGAACTCGAAGTGGACGTCGCTGCAGCAGCTGACGGCGGAGCGCGCCATGCAGCTGGGCTCGGCGCACGAGGTGCAGCGCTTCCACCGCGACGTGGACGAGACCAAGGACTGGATCACCGAGAAGGACGCCGCGCTCGCCTCCACCGACCTGGGCCGCGACCTGCGCTCCGTGCAGACGCTGCAGCGTCAGTACCACCCCCTATACACACTGACTAACGTTGTCATCCATAGCGTTCCATAGATCCATTGACCCGCTTGACCACTCATCCTGGATCACGGGTCATTGATCAATGTCTGAACTCTTCAATTAACGATGTGATAATAATAATAACCCTATACATAATGTCCATTCTTCAGTAGGACGGAGTAGGACTTTACTCTTACTTAAAAATCGCAATCATAGTAAAGAAGAATTTACAATAACGTTGTTGTTTCAAGGCATTACGTATCACCCTTTCTCGTAACAGGTAAACACGAAGGACTGGAACGCGATCTGGCCGCTCTCGGCGACAAGATCCGCCAGCTGGACGACACGGCCAACCGCCTGATGTCGACGCACGGCGACTCGGCCGACGCCACCTACACCAAGCAGCGCGAGATCAACGACGCGTGGCAGCAGCTGCAGGCGCGCGCCAACGCGCGCAAGGAGAAGCTACTCGACTCCTATGACTTGCAGCGGTAAGTTAACGTGCAGTTAAAGACTTGCTTACTGTCAACAACTAAGACTAAAACTTAAGTTCCATAGGATATAGTAGACCTAGATCATTATATGTTATTACTGAATATTTACTAACTTGCTCCCTGTGCCCTTTTATAGTTTAATGTAAGACATTCCTTTTTTAATAACAAAAAAACAGTTTTTATAAAATTCAAGATGTATAATTTAACTTAGATCTAACCTTAGTATTTGACCTGTGTTTATGATAGAGAATACTTATACCTCTGTTTCTTCTAGATTCCTGTCCGACTACCGCGACCTGATGGCGTGGATCAACTCCATGATGGCGCTGGTGAGCTCCGACGAGCTCGCCAACGACGTCACCGGCGCAGAGGCGTTGCTTGAAAGACACCAGGTAACATTATCACACCATCCTATTTTAAACCATCTTCAAACCATACCACAAAATAAATACACCCAGACCGGACGACCAACTAAGGTGCTACAGAAACAAATGCACACATCCATAGACGTGTGGTTTTCGTAGCAAATGTACACTGGTATTAGTTCCTTTCGAAACTCCTTAGCGTGGAAGTGTGTCCGTTCGCTTGTTTAGTTTGAGAGCGAGAGCGTAGTTCTGGGCGTATTTATTTTGTGACTATGTTAAACTCACTGTGCGACTGACAATTGTCATTCAATAAAAAAAGTAAAGATTCTGCGATACCGCCTTCATCATGCTAAGTGAATATTTGTGAATATTTGTCTGTATTTCCAAGTCTCTTCCAACTGATGATAAATTATTAATACTCTTTTGATTTATTATTAAGTTTAGTTCAGACTTAAACAATGAGATTATTTATCAGAACTGGCCATTAAAAGTCAAAATTTGTTTAAGTTGTATAACAACAATTGGTACGAACATAATTGGTGGTAATTTCTAGACTCAGCGCCTGGAGATAGACTCGCGATACGGCATTATGCCGCAGGTCAGATGCACGCATGTGTGGACTACGCCTTACTTACAACAATAATATAATTATAAGTCTCAATAACCTTATCGTACACAACTACTGGTGATATTGGGTGACTATATACTCTGGGAAACTATACCTTCCCTATATTTACGTTGTCATATTATCCCGGAAAGCGGGATTAAACGTAGTGGTATGAGCTTTTACATATTCTAAATTATTCATCTACCAAATGGGTTAGTGGTTTACTTGTAATATTGTAAGAATGCCTTTTAACTATCAATATTTTTCGTTTCTTCGCTTTTTGTCCACCAATCATATCAAACGTGGCATAGCGTAGCTCTGGCGAAAAGACAAAAAGTGTATTCAGAATAGTATCATAATTATGAAATTAGTCAAGGTTCCTCAATATTAAAAGAGAGTTGTTAGTATTATAAGGTTACAATAATATCGTACACAGTACTTTGATGTTTTCCAAAAAATTAAAACATAATTCACAAAATTCTAAAACTTAGTTTTCCCATTGGCAATTAATTTTATACCTAACAAAATAGTCGTCACTTTCAACAAGTATTATCTTCAGAACTTAATATAACGTGTGTTTTCTTCAAGTAAATCTTTGATTTAATATTTATTTTAAGTATTTGTGTGTTTGTGGTATTCTTTTGGGTGTTTTCTGGTTTGAAGTGAGAATAATAACGAAATCTATTTAGTTTTGTATTGTTTGATGTTGCAGTATTTATATTTAAATACCAAGATATTTTAAAGAAGAATCCTGACTCAGTTGTTCTTCTTTGAAACTGTTCAATTTGTCCTAAATCGTCGCAATACATACCTTATTTATGTTTATAGGACGGAAGTGTATGACCTTTAAAATCATAGTTGGATATAGACCAGATTAAGAACTTCTTATTTCTACTCTACAAAGTTCCTTCTGACTAAAACAAAGGATCTCTTGTTGGATAAAGAAAGTAATAGTTCCATAGATTCCTTACTTATTTCCTCTATCAACATAACAAACGTAATATGTGATACAGATATGTACGTTCATACACTAATATAATGATCACGTATGTAGGAGCATCGCACGGAGATGGACGCGCGCGCAGGCACGTTCCAGGCGCTGGAGCTGTTCGGGCAGCAGCTGCTGCAGGGCGGACACTACGCCAGCCTCGACATACAGGAGAAGCTCAACAATATGGCCGACGCGCGCCAGGACCTCGAGAAGTAAGGACACTAGTTGCTATGTCTACACGTGAGATACGCACTAGTTATAATGCATTTAGTTGGGTTGTTTCATCCGCAGTAATCCGCAGTAAACAGAATGTAAAGAATGTTACCTCTTGAATGTATCATTAACGAATCAAATCAAAGCAGTTACAGACATTAGTGACTATAATATATATAAATCAAATCTGACTGCCCATTTCAAACATTTGTGCGTTCAAACAAAATAAGCTTAAGCTTTATTAGTATTGAAAGAGTTGAGCAACTGATAAAATTATCCTGAAATCGGTCACAACCAACACCAATCACACCTATCGAAACCAAACTAAGCCCCACCTCCATTCCCAGGGCGTGGGTGAACCGTCGCATGAAGCTGGACCAGAACCTGGAGCTGCAGCTGTTCTACCGCGACTGCGAGCAGGCGGAAGGCTGGATGGCGGCGCGCGAGGCCTTCCTCGCGCCCGCCGACGCGGCCGACGCGCCCGACCAGCCCGACAACGTGGAGCAGCTCATCAAGAAGCACGAGGACTTCGATAAGGCGATTAACGCCCATGTATGTATACATTGGTATATAAAATTTTTGCATAAGATCCCATTGGGTCGGTCTCTATTGACTTGATATTGAACAAAACACGATGCAATATTACACACACATTTCAAACAAAATAATGTTTAGCTATGCGTTCTCTGCAGTTCTAACTCCCGTGGGAATTTCAGGGTTCAGGTTCGGTGATGTTGGCGTGAAAACGTAATAGACTTTCACCTGTATATAAGTTACATGAATATAGTTTTTTGTAATGTAGTAATGACCAAGGTCATTACGTAAGTATCAATGTACTGAAATTATAACTGCCATTCGCGTCATACAATACAAGACCTGAAAAATCTAAATTACTTACTACTTCTTCTAACTTTTCCCAAAATAAAAGTAACTATAATCCAATGCCCCAAACCATAGGAGGAGAAGATAGCCCAGCTGCAGACCCTGGCCGACCAGCTGATCGCGTCGGAGCACTACGCCGCCGACCCCATCGACAAGAAGCGGAAGCAGGTGCTCGACCGCTGGCGCCACCTCAAGGAGGCGCTCATTGAGAAACGATCCAAGTAAGATAACATTAACTATAACAAAATATATACAACGACATGATTCTATTACGTCACATGGTATGTTGTACTGTCCATCGCGTTTTACCCACTATGTACCAGTTTTTGTGGGAATTTCATGAGAGAACTGTCCTATGTGATATTTAAGCAATATTGTTGTAATGTTTCATTCAAATCGGTTAAGTACTTATGGCGTGACAAAGTAATAGATATTCATCTATACGTCCTAAAAACTTTTGCCTTTATAATACTAGTAGGACGTAATGTATTTGCGTCTGTATATGAATCCATTACCTATCTCATTGGTATAATATTCCAGGCTGGGAGATGAACAGACCCTGCAGCAGTTCTCGCGCGACGCCGACGAAATGGAGAACTGGATCGCCGAGAAGTTGCAGCTCGCAACTGAAGAAAGCTACAAGGTTCATACAATACTTTAATACATTTCAACTACTTTTGAATAATCTTCTAAAAAAGTGTTGCTAGCAGAAATTCCATATTATAAATTCTGCCCACATCACAAAGTCAAAATCTATTCAGTATTTTATTCTCATAAACCGACATTGATTGGTTTGATGCAACGCGGCCTTTTAACGACTTTCTTAATGGTGTTGCAAAAACGAACAAGATTTTATCCAGCATGCGATTGTCGCGCGAGCTACTCTCTTGAAATGGTTAGTGATTGTGTGTGTACCCGTGTGCGGCAGGACCCGGCCAACATCCAGTCGAAGCACCAGAAGCACCAGGCCTTCGAGGCCGAGCTGGCCGCCAACGCCGAGCGCATCCAGACCGTGCTGGCCATGGGCGGCAACCTCGTGCAGCGCGCCCAGTGCAGCGGCAGCGAGGACGCCGTGCAGGTGACGACCGCGATCAAGGATAGCTTCCGATATCATTCATAGCTTTCTACATCACAGCCGTCCGATATAGACTATCGGGCTATATAAAACTCGTGTCCGCTGCGCCAATGGCGTGCCATTACGAGAATCAATTCGAGTCTGACTATGTTATTTCAAAACTTTACCATTTTCGGTATTCTTATCCTGATGTTTGTTGTGGCCAGGCTCGTCTAGCGTCGATCGCGGACCAATGGGAGTTCCTAACTCAAAAGACCACCGAGAAGTCCCTCAAGCTGAAGGAGGCCAACAAGCAACGCACCTACATCGCCGCCGTCAAGGACTTGGACTTCTGGCTCGGCGAGGTGGAGAGCCTGCTGACCTCCGAGGACTCGGGCAAGGACCTGGCCTCCGTGCAGAATCTCATGAAGAAGCACCAGCTGGTCGAGGCCGACATCCAGGCGCACGAGGACCGGATCAAGGGTGAGACACTAGTGATGTTTGCAAATATTAGTTTTGTGAAGATCAGTCCAAAAGAATAGTCTGATAACGTGCTCGTTTGTGTGGTGTAGACATGAACGCGCAAGCGGACGCGCTGGTATCGTCGGGACAGTTCGACAGCGCCGGCATCGGGTCGCGGCGCTCCGCCATCAACCAGCGCTTCGAGCGCGTGCAGGCGCTGGCGGCGCACCGGCGCCAGCGGCTGCACGAGGCCAACACGCTGCACCAGTTCTTCCGCGACATCGCCGACGAGGAGTCGTGGATCAAGGAGAAGAAGCTGCTGGTGGCGTCCGACGACTACGGGCGCGACCTGACCGGCGTGCAGAACCTGCTGAAGAAGCACAAGCGGCTGGAGGCCGAGCTGGGCAGCCACGCCGCCTGCGTGCAGGGCGTGGCGGCGGCCGGCGACGCGCTGCAGGACGTGTCGGAGGCCGGCGGGCCCGAGATCCGCGCGCGCCTCGCCGCGCTGGCGGCCGCCTGGGACGAGCTGCTGGCGCTGGCCAGCGAGCGCGGCGACAAGCTGGCGCAGTCGCGCGCCTACCAGCAGTTCCTCGCCAAGGTGGACGAGGAGGAGGCCTGGATCAGCGAGAAGCAGCAGCTCGTCGTGGTGGCCGAGTGCGGTGACAGCATGGCGGCCGTGCAAGGGCTGCTCAAGAAGCACGAGGCGCTGGAGGCCGAGCTGGGCGCGCGCGCCGAGCGCGTGCGCGAGCTGGCGGCCGAGGGCGACGCGCTGCTGGCCGCCGGCAACCTGCACGCCGACGCGCTGGCGCAGCGCCTGCGCGCGCTGCACGCCAAGCGCGACAAGCTGGAGGGGCTGGCGGCGCGCCGCAAGGCCGCGCTGCTCGACAACTCGCTCTACCTGCAGCTGCTGTGGAAGGCGGACGTGGTGGAGTCCTGGATCGCCGACAAGGAGACGCACGTGCGCAGCGACGAGTTCGGCCGCGACCTCTCCACCGTGCAGACGCTGCTCACCAAGCAGGACACCTTCGACGCCGGTACCTACTTGATGAATTTACAACATTCATTACCGCACATCCTTCCATCTCTAGGACTACTCACTTCATACACCATCTCACTTGACAGGTCTCGCCGCGTTCGAGCACGAGGGCATCCAGAACATCACATCCCTCAAGGACCAGCTGGTGGAGAGCGGGCACGAGCAGTCGGCCGCCATCGTGAAGCGGCACGGCGACGTGCTGGCGCGCTGGCAGCGGCTGCTGGCCGACTCGCACGCGCGCAAGGAGCGCCTGCTGCAGCTGCAGGACCAGTTCCGCCAGATCGAGGAGCTCTATCTCACCTTCGCTAAGAAGGTAATATCATCATTGTCATCACCCCAAAATGTGACAAGTCTTATTGGTACTATACTATAAAAATATGCTAAAAAGTTATCAGTTGTCTGATAGTGCTCAACCAAAACTAAGCATTAAAGTTTGCAGGACGACACTTGGTAGGTATAGTTTGTTGAAATATCTGCGATACTCTTGTTTTAACCCCCAGGCGTCGGCGTTCAACTCGTGGTTCGAAAACGCGGAGGAGGACCTGACGGACCCGGTGCGCTGCAACTCCATCGAGGAGATCCGCGCGCTCAGAGATGCGCATGCGCAGTTCCAGGTACAATACCCGAATTTGTATACTAACTCATCTTTTATCTTGAGAAGTCCGCCATGCTACTACGTAATTTCACAACGTCCATATTTAGATTAGACTAAATAGTTTTTTGCCCATAAAAGGTTGGTTCAAACGAAACTTACCATAAGTCAAGTCAGCACTGATACCTTCAGTGAGCTAGTGGACCCGCAATGGCATCTATTTAATAATTACTTTATTGCTAACTATGCATGTCATATATTTTATTATTATCCTACTGAGCAAAGGCCACACTCGGTCAACCAATGAACTATGGTCGAATATTGAGTAATGAGCGACCGTGTGTAATGCGTGGGCGCGCTGCAGGCGTCGCTGTCGTCGGCGCAGAGCGACTTCGAGGCGCTGGCGGCGCTGGACGCGCAGATCAAGTCGTTCAACGTGGGCGCCAACCCCTACACCTGGTTCACCATGGAGGCGCTGGAGGAGACCTGGCGCAACCTGCGCAAGATCATCGGTCGGCACACGCTCCTGCATGCACATTCTAAAACATTATACTGCGTCTAGTCAATACAAATACTAACAGCGCCCCGCGGTTTTACTCGGGTTGTTCCCGTTCCCGTGGGAATTTCGGGATGAAAAATAGCTTAACCTTCCCGTTGAATGTGGTTATCCATTACAAAAATAATAATTCAAATTGGAATAGTAGTTTCTGAGATTAGCACATTCAAATAAACAAAAAATAAAAAATGAATCAAATTCTTCCGCTTTATTCATATTAGCATAGATTGGAAAAAGTATTTTCCTGATTAACAAAATATCGTGCCCTCATCAAATCTATAATATAGGAAAATGACGATATCGTGTTCTTACTACCGCATACCGTCTTTTGAGTGCGACTATGTGCGACTGAAACTGCGGGGAACCGCTAGTTAGAACTGCGAATATCTCGAATACTGGCCTCATAGATATAATATCACTTAATTTAACCTAAAAAATCTTTCGCATAGTGGTTCAAAAACTTAAGTATTCATATTTACATTAGGGCCATGCACTACATATGTCTTAACATATTGCCCTTTCCATATATGTAATACTAACTTTTATCTTAACCTAAACAGCGGAACGTGACATCGAGCTGACCAAGGAAGCCCAGCGCCAAGAGGAGAACGACAAGCTGCGCAAGGAGTTCGCCAAGCACGCCAACGCGTTCCACCAGTGGCTCACCGAGACGCGGTATGTACTCACCACTTGTTAGTCACAAACTCTGTATGTTACCTATATAAACCTAAAATCGTATTTTTGTTACATACAGAACCTACAAAAAGTTTTCGTACTATAGGCGCAGCTATCAAAAAGTATTATATTTACCTTAAAACCGAAATAGCTAGAGTTAACGCGTCCAACCTAGGCATCTCTATCTCTCTAGTAATCTTTTTTCCTTCCCAAATTAGAATACATTAAAAAATCTGATATGGTATACAGGTACCGGCTGCTAGGCTGGGACGGGTAAAGTATTAGATTGTCGAGTGGTTCTACCTAACAAACTGAACGCTTGACGAGACTTGGAATATAAAGGTAGCGTTCAGAGTTGGCCGCTGACCGCAATCCCTGGCAGTTCAAAGACTGCTAGCTTATGTGCGACTGCCAAGTACACTCCGACTGCAGCATAGGTATACGGCGGAACTCTGAATACTACCTTAATAGAAAACTTTTGAACTGACAATGTTAGTAAAATCTAATTAAGTACAACTTACGTGGTATCGTAGTTCAAAACCGCAGCCAAGTCTAGTCAGCGGGCACTCGTTCGTTGTCGATGTTATTTCTTGCTACTTAAAAGTTATAATGTTCTACAACAAATAAAAGGAATTGGCTTTAATTACTTCGCAACAATTCTGTGAAATGTCACCAGAATGAACTGTAAATATCAATGGTACTACCTGTAATCGGTGTTTTTCTTTAACTAATACACTTTACTAAGAATTAACTGATTTTTCTTCTGAATTTTGATGTTGTGTTTTATATTTTGTTCGTTTTATAAATGTCGGGATATTCAATTCTACCCGCGCTTTTAGTAAAAATCTTTATGCTTACATGTATAAAATGTGAAGTATTTCTGTCTGTCAGCTACACATTCACAGCTAAACTTGGCAGAGGGACACTCAAGATCCCAAGTCAAATAGTCGTAATAGACCTAGAGCCCGTGAACCCCAGACCTTCGTCATTTTATAAAAGCTGAAAGTTTGTCAGCGCATGCTCCCAACACAGGTAAGAACGATGGACAATTATGAAGTTTGGGTTACAGTGGCTTTGGCAGGTAAACGGTACTAAAGGTGTGTAAAATACCGATCTAAATTCATCAAATAAAAAGTGTGATTTGTGTGACATGACATATGTCATTTGAAAGCTCTTGAAGAGTTGTACAAGTCACCCTTTGACGGTGATATCGAAATCGACGGCCAACTTGGTGTTTTCGACCATTGAAGATTGGAGTTGACCTATGCTATGGACGCTGATCCTAATGCTCAACAGTGACATGACCTATGTCATTTGAAAGCTCTTGACAAGTTGTACAAGTCACCCTTTGACGGTGATATCGAAATCGACGGCCAACTTGGTGTTTTCGACCATTGAAGATTGGAGTTGACCTATGCTATGAACGCTGATCCTAATGCTCAACAGTGACATGATCTATGTCATTTGAAAGCTCTTGACAAGTTGTACAAGTCACCCTTTGACGGTGACATCGAAATCGATGGCCAACTTGGTGTTTTCGACCACCGAAGATTGGAGTTGGCCTATGCCATGGACGCTGATCCTACTGCTCAACAGTGACATGACCTATGTCATTTGAAAGCTCTTGAGGAGTTGTACAAGTCACCCTTTGACGGTGATATCGAAATCAATGGCCAACTTGGTGTTTTCGACCATTGACCTTTAGTACCGTTTACCTGCCAAAGCCACTATAACCCAAACTTCATAATGGTCCCTCGTTCTTACCTGTGTTGGGAGCATGCGCTGACAAACTTTCAGCTTTTATAAAATGACGAAAGTCTGGGGTCCACGGGCTCTTGGTCCATAAGGAAAAGGTTACGCTGCGGGTGAAAGTGTTCCCACTTTGATTCTCAGCGAGAAATGAAGTATAAATATACAAGACATTGATTGTATAACAGTATCTGTGAATAAAATATATTATTTATTATGTTTGTAAGTAAGTTTTATCGTTTGTGTGCAGCACTTCCATGATGGAGGGCACGGGCTCGCTGGAGCAGCAACTGGCGACATTGCGCCAGCGCGCCGGCGAGGTGCGCGCGCGGCGAGCCGACCTGAGGAGACTCGAGGAACTCGGTAAGGAATACGACGTTTATACAGGGATCACAGTATTTGGTGCCAAGTCGCCTTGTCGACATATGAAATTATAAAAATCTTTTTGTTTATAATTTTCAATTCATGTTTTAACCTCTATGAGGCCCGACTATAGTCAGGTCTTAACTACAGTGTCAAGATAGATATGATAGTCAGCCGCAATAGGTATTAGTCGACGGATAATCTTATATGAAAACTACGTACGGTACCTGAAGTAGATTGAAACATTTTTGGCGCCGTATAAAAGCCATAATGGAACATGTGACATTGCGCAGGCGCGGCGCTGGAGGAGCACCTGATCCTCGACAACCGCTACACGGAGCACAGCACGGTGGGGCTCGCGCAGCAGTGGGACCAGCTCGACCAGCTCTCCATGCGCATGCAGCACAACCTCGAGCAGCAGATACAGGCCCGCAACCACTCCGGTACGCATACATACTATTTACTACACACATTTTACTACAAACGTACACACTTACGTAGATTTAATGAAAGTCTATACTGGACCGAAAAAAGGTAGACATTGATGAATAATTAGCACAACGAGCCGAGCAGCTAATTATTAAGTAACTGAGCTCGTTTTCTATTAAATTTAATATTTTTGCTGTTTTAAATTTATAGGGACTCACCTTTATTCTTAACTAGCAGCGCCCCGCGGTTTTACCCGCGTTGTACCCGTTCCCGTGGGAATTTCGGGATGAAAAATAGCCTATAACCTTCCTCGATAAATAGACTATCTAACAGTGAAAGAATTATTCAAATCGGTTCAGTAGTTTCTGAGATTAGCGCGTTTAAACAAACAAACAAACAAACAAAACAAACTCTTCAGCTTTATAATATTAGTATAGATAATTAAATTTCAAGATGTTTCAATGTTTCCCATCAGGTTTGCTCGTATTTCCCAAGAGTTAACGTTTACGTCAATGTAACTAATGTAATGATGTTCCTGCGCAGGTGTGAGCGAGGACGCGCTGAAGGAGTTCTCGATGATGTTCAAGCACTTCGACAAGGACCGGTCGGGCCGCCTCAACCAGCACGAGTTCAAGTCGTGCCTGCGCGCGCTCGGCTACGACCTGCCCATGGTGGAGGAGGGCCAGCCCGACCCCGAGTTCGAGGCCATCCTTAGTACGTGCCCTTACCTTATGGTTATGAGTTATGCATTGCTCTGTCGCATAGGCGCGGTGGTTAATATTATAAACAAGGTTCATCTTTTGATTAACTGTAATCAAGTGCCACTATTACAGTCAGATAGTTACACATTAAACTTCTTAGCATTGTTTTGTAATTTTTTATAATATTTCCATCGAAAATATTATACGTTTAGTTGTTGTATTGTTAGTAATCAGGCGTAATGGTTACATGTTTGTTGCGTGTGTAAAAAGTAATTAAAACTATCATGGTATTCCCAACAGACGTAGTGGACCCGAACCGCGACGGGCACGTGTCTCTGCAGGAGTACATGGCGTTCATGATCAGCAAGGAGACGGAGAACGTGCACTCGTCTGAAGAGATCGAGAACGCGTTCCGCGCCATCACCGCGCACCAGGACCGCGCCTACGTCACCAAGGACGAACTATATGCGGTCAGTATTACATACACGTCATCATTCAACATCGGATCCGAGCTTGAAGACATCACTTTAATTTATATCGCATTCAAGTAATTTTTATAACGTGTCTAGCCAAATAACTTGCACGTTCAGGTTAGAAGAAAATTAACATTGTTCTATCATAACTATTTCACCACCAAAATATTTGATCAAAACACAATTTTAGAGCCGAAGTTTGTCAGTCCAATGCATATAGTTACTTGAAGTGCAATATAAGTACTGACCTAAATATATTTTTTAAATTTTCTTAAATGATGTTAAAGGTTCTAGGGAGCTGTTGTAGAACTTATAGAATCGTTTCATTGAATGTTTGTCTTCGTAGAACCTGACGAAGGAGATGGCGGACTACTGCACGGCGCGCATGAAGCCGTACGTGGAGCCCAAGTCGGAGCGGCCCATCCCCAACGCGCTCGACTACATCGACTTCACGCGCACGCTCTTCCAGAACTAAACGCACGCACGCGCGCGCAGTACTATTATATAAGCTATTAAACCACTGACCTATAGTAAATGGACTGGCTGCAGTCATAATAATGTTAAGTCTATTTGAGTGTCGCCATTTTGGCGCTGTAGGCGGATACGAATTTCCATGGAACTAAAATTAGTGATGTTCATAAGTCGACAAATATATCGATGATTATAAATAACACTACCTACCGTAACTCTAAAAATTTGCCAAAGAAAAAACTGTTTTGTCAAAACGGGGTAGCTTATTATTATTATGTTATTTTTATACAATGTATATCTCTCCCAAGGGAGGTTATGTAGAGAGCACGGGCCGAAGCCAAGTGCCATAATTATAAATTGAAAAACTTGCGGACAAGTCTGCAAGTATTGAGGATGACGGCTTTTTGTAATAGTTTATATACATTGGGGTTCATATTGAGTGTTTCTAGGCTGCTGTGTAGGGTCTTGGGTATGACGCCTGTGCTGGAGATAACAATAGGGATGGTGCGGACTTGATTTACGTCTATTAATATTATTAATTAGCCATAAATGTCCCACTGCAGGGCAAAGGCCTCCCTACCCTCCTTCCACTGATCTCTATCCTGAGCTATTGTGGGCCAGTTATGTTGGCGGGACGAACTAGACCAACACAATAATAACAGACAAAATAAAAAACAAAAATACTTTCACATTTTTATTGTAAAAAATATTTATTATATAAAATATATCAAAATGTTTGGAACAGAGATAATCTGTTTCCTTCGGGGTCCAGTTTAAGGCATTCATATTTTGTAACCACACGTTTCTTAGCGTCAACTCGGAAGGAAATCTGCAAAAATATAATTGATAACTTATACATAACATAAATAAGATGTACAATTATGTACATGCTGAGTAATGAGACACACCAAAAGATTTATTACTAAAACCACGACTATTTTTCTGCATACGTATTATAAGACTCGAATTTCAGTCGTCGAATCGACCTCGCATAGCGTGTGAGGCTGACCCAGGCTTTTTTTTTAATTTTTCACAATGCCGAAATACGGGTGTATATTATATTATATTACTTCCAATTAGCCTAAGCTTATACTAAGTACCTATGTCAACTTTTAGTATTGAATATCGATATTTTATCGATAAGAATTTGTCAATCCCTAGTGCATAAACAAAACTAATTTTTACATCAATTCTCACGAAATTCATCATTATATCATCATTATTTTGTTAAGATATCATTGCAAACAATTTTCAGATAGTAATCAATGCTATAAACACAATTTCAAGACAAATTTGCATAAAAACAACAATAAAATACACGTACCTGTGAAATGACGTTTTACTCCCTTTTCTGTAGCGAGCTTTACAAAACACACATTTTATCATGTTTATTTAGCTCAACTTTCACAATTAAATATGAAATCTCACTTAAATACCACGAAATAAAATTATATTACACAAAAAACTCGCCGTCGCCGCTGTTACCATCTCATACGGGGGCCATTTGCTTGCAATGTACGTCAAAATTAGTTCTCGGGAAACTCATAGGGGCGCTTCAAATTGCCACACATATTAGCTGTCATTTGTATGGTGCAGCCAGTCCATATACAGTATGTATAATACAGGTCAGTGTATTAAACACACACACTCTATACATGACTTTCAATTCACTGTTGCTTTGCTGAAATACTTGATGTAGTTATTAGCTAAAATTAACGTATTTACGCATATTATGTGTAGTTCAAAGTAAGGTTATCCAAAATTTAAATATCACTGTCTACATTATTGTTCTTTTTCAAGTATTTCAGTAAAGTGTATCCCTATAGTACTGCGCGGCAGCGTGGTCCAGCTTGCTTCGTATTTTAATCTTTAGACTGAATTATAAGCATTTCAAATTATATTCGCAATCGGTTACAAGCTAAGCGTGGTTGGTTCGTAGAGCGCGGTTTTCAATAAGAAAACGTTTAACTTCGAGCTTGTCGTCATCTTTACGTAGTCTTACCGTTGGGTAACGGGATGGCAGGATTCCTTTTCTCTGGGCCTAGCAGAGAAATCAGAAGCTACCACTTATTGCCTCGCTGTTATTGTATCCGTTGCATTTCACTTCGCTATTTATTGTAACATTAAGTACTAACGCATTTCCATTTCCACCGTAAATCTTATTATTTATTTTTGTACACTTTGATGTTTAATAAGGACAATTATATTTCTTGTTTCCATAGTTTATTGTAAGTCATAATTATAAACATAAACGGTTAAATATACATTTCCCCGTCATTTGAACGAGTTGAAGATCAATTTCGTAAGTTTAATATTATATTTATATGTAAAATCTGCATTCTGTATGGTCCGCAATATTAACTGGCGGTTTGTCAGTTTTGTTGCTGACTGTACTTACATACACACAATGTTTCATAAATTAAGTCGTTAAATTACATATTGATACATTCATTAAATTATATATTAACACATACTTATTCAAATATATAAATAAATCAATTCCCGAACTAAACATTATATTATTTACAATTCCTATATTTTTTACTATATTTCATTTTGGTTATAATTATTTTAATGCATCTATGTTTTAGTTGCGACTTTCAAATCGAATTAAGTTTTCGTTAATAATGAAGTCGATATACCAATAAAAATATTAGTAACATCCTCCCACACATTTTTAAAGCAAATAAAATATTTGCCTATATAACCTGGAGATACTTGATACATTATACATTTTAAATAATATGTACAATTTAGACTAATCCTAACTAGATAACTATAAATGTGAACCGGATCTTGAGCTGTACAACTGTCTGTGTTTGTCACCTTCACCTGTGTGAGTCGTCTGGATGCAGATGCGCTCGCTGCAGCAATCTGTTCTCCTGCGGCGACAGCAAGGGCTGCAGTTTGTCGAGTAACGCTTGCGGCAGCGGCGCGCGGCCGCACGACAGGTACGGGAGGGACAGCAGCTGGCGCACCGCCGGTCGCGAGCGCGCGTTGTACGTTAGACACCATTTTAGAGCTGCGAGCAGTGTTGGAGGGAGGTCTGCGAATGATGACAATAAACTTAAAATTTTGAAAAAATGTTGATGGAATGTAGCATCAATTATACTTGTTGTAGTGACAAATAACATGATGTTTTTACTCTTGAATCTATGAATAATGAAGGATGTCTTATTATTATCCTACTATTAGCACTGCCGAAAGTTTGCTAGGGTGATCTTATTGATGTCATTTTGCATGAGTGTTGTATAACTTAGCAAACGACGCATACGCTATTTTTTACTACCTCAAATCTTACTGAAATTGGTACAGATAGATAGGGTATAAGTACTGAGATCTCTCACATCATATGAATAAAAATATCAAGTACTCACGCTCAGCGGGCGGGTAGTCGATGCGGTGGTTGGGGTCGAGGATGGCGGCGAGCTTGGCGAGGTTCGGGATGTGGCCGAACGGCGTGCGCCCGTACACCATGCTGTACAGGATGCAGCCCAGCGACCACACGTCCGACCGGAACGAGATCTACATACAAGTGCATATTTCTATAGCAGAATTCGTCATTGCTAATAACTATGTCCGCACATGTTGTTGACTCCGGGCGGGAATCGAACCCGCAAACCCGACACGACAAACGCTCTCACATGCCACTGTGCCAAAGGGCTCAGATCTTTTGCTGTTCAGCTGTTCGTTTGAATAAACGTTTTATACGAAAAGTTGAATTTCCGATTAACTTCTGTCAAATTAAGAGTAGTGAGTATTTCTAGAAGTTCGCTGTACCTTGATAGGAGCACTGCCGTCGCCGGCCGAGACGCCATACCCGCCGGCGCCGCCCATGAGCGCCTCGGGGCTGATGTACGAGTAGGTGCCGGTGGCCTGCGCGCGCACCACGCTCGTCGCGTCGCTGCTGATCGCCGACGCGATGCCGAAGTCGATCAGCTTCAGACGCCCGCATACCAGGAGGAAGTTCGCGGGCTTTAGGTCCGCGTGGATTACACCTGGAACGACATTCCATTTAATTGGAAAGTCATGTCGAAACATATCTTTGGGCTACGAGGTCTGAAATGTATTAATCAATTCCTGAAACGTAAAGTTTTATCCACTAGCTTGAAACAGCACTTTTATAAAATGACAACATCACCTGATAATAATGGTTTTCAGGGAATTCAAACTAAGAGATAGGTTTATATTGTTATTTAACATTATGCAATTGAACTTATGAGACAAGCTAGTTACACACTATTCTATAATATCTGTGTAGCGCAATGTACACTGACCATTTTCATGTATATAATGTACGGCATGCAGCATCTCCTCCCAGTAGTGCAGCACGAGCGCGGGCGGCAGGCCGGCGCCGCGCGCCTTTAGGAACGAGGACAGGTCCGTCTCGCCCGCCTCCAGCACCATACGCAGCAGCTGGTTGTTGCGGTCGTATTCACTGTTCACACACATCATGGGTAATGATTATGATTTCTAGTACTTCAGGAAGTACACTGTTCATTGAAACATACCTTGTGCCTTAAGAAGGTTCATCTACATCAAAAACAATATTATAAATATGAAAACTGTCTGTGCATTGCACAAAGCAAATATGTTATCAAAACTGTCATGGAGAGGAATGGGCAGGGGTGAAACCTAGTCAAGCACTTAAATTACAAGTGACTATCTAATATGATCAGTTTTTCTGTCATACATAGACAAAGAGATATTATTATCTAAGTTAAGTATATTTATATAAGTTTAGTGTTACTCACTAATCATATAGCCTGATGACTCGGTCAGAGTTCTGCAGCTCCCTCAGCAGACGCACCTCGTTGATGTAGCCCCGAGCCAGCTCCTGGTCCGTGCCCAGGTACACACACTTCACTGCATACTCACATGAGGTGTTTACTTCCAGCACCTAACACAATAATATTGAATTACTACTTCATATTTATAGAATAAATGTAATTATGTAAAATATTACAAAGTGCCCACCTAAATCTGTCTATGTTAGAGTTAACTCAAACTAGTTGACAAAATATTTTCATCCAATTGTTGTCAACAGGCAAAGTAATTCAGGTGGAAGGATTTAAGTTAATTTATATATTAGAACTATAGAAACATACAGAACCCTTGTGGGAATCCTGATTAAACAATGTTGTGGAAACTTGTGGGAATTTGATGAACCAAAGATTTTTTATTATTTGATTTACCTTATAAACTTCACTGGACCCTCCTTTGCCCAACATTTTCAGAAACATGTATTTCTTATCTTTAATATTGGTTGTTTTGAATAATATCTTTGAATTGGGGCCCATTGGTCCTTGAGGGTAAGAAGGTGTGGCGGCGTACACTGGGGGGACTGGCTTCCTGTTTACAGGGGTCTCGGGGACCGGTGTGGGCATTGGTTTCACATCCGGCCTGGGTTGAGGACAAGGTTGATCATCCTTGGGCTGATTCTGAGAGAACAACTCGCACCTTACTCTCTCCCTGTTGTTCTGTATCAAGCTCTTCTGCGGCGTCTTCTTCTGACTCTTCTTAACAGAACCTGGGGTGAACTTTCGAATGCCTGTCTTTATTTTAGGTGTAGCTACTTTAGCTTTCTGTGCACTGATTTGAACTTTGCATATTTCAGGAGTTTTTTTTACTGCGGAACCTATGACTCTGTCTCTAAGAATATTATTGTTCTGAGGTGCTAATGCGCTCGGCTTTTTAACTTCAGAACTGGGATATTCAGCTTTACATACTATATTCACATTGGGCTGTAAACAATGGTCTTTTTTCGGTTGTATTTGGTTATTTAACCAGTTTCCAATAACATTTTCTTTGTTTTCAGAGATGGTCGACACTTTTTTCTCAGATGCAAAAGCTTTGAAGTCTTTAGGTTGACTACATTTTACATTTGGAGTATAGAACTCTTTGCTAGAACTTATATTATACTTCTGTTTTGGTTTGGAGTCGGGCGGCATTTTCTTTGCTACCGTGTCGACAAGGGAACTATCGCTTTCATCGCCAGAAGAAAAACTACAGTCAGGACTATCTGCATGAGATTTTAGAGGCCTTATAGTGTGTAATAGCGCAGACATGGGCAGTGGCCCAAATTTTATGCTGTTAGCGGTAGATTCTGTATTTCCACTCATTATTATCACATCACTTTATAAACTACTTCTATAAATAAAAGTGTTTCCTTTGTTTAACTACACGAATAAACAAAATAATTAAAAATAAACACGTTAATTTGAAAATTTGTGAATTGTTCAAAGTTCAAAAACCGTTGACAATTAAATTGACATTGCTTTAATTTCAAAAATGTTTGGAGTAGACGGATAAATGACAGTGACAGATCAAATATTAGAGCAATTGCTGTCAATATTTCTATTTCTATCTGTGGCAGAAAAAAATCGCGGACTATAGAGTATTTATGTTGAATAATATATCTGTGGCAGTTATAACCGATTTGAACGGCAGATGGATAGAAGTAGAAGTTATGAGGTAGAAGTTATGAGTGGTCGATGCACTGGGTGGATGTGATGCAGAAAATACTCAAGAGCAAGAGGTCTAAAATTTCAAGTAAAAAAACCATCATTGATTCAAATCGATTGATTTACTTTGTACAAACAATTGTATTTGATTGTAATGTTAATACATACTTGTGATACATTCTTAGCATAAGTTTTACGAAATAAATAACATATTTTTCTTAGAACTAATAATAATTTACAAGGGTTTATTTTGTATGCGCATTCACCTTCCAAGACTGGGATCTCGGATTCAATTCCCTGGTCGAGCGATACATGTTTCTATTTACTTTTCAAACATGACTTGGGTCTGAGATGCTCCTGCCTAATCCTCCTCACTGTGCTGATATCTTCAGTGAGATATGAGGCCTTTGGCAATCAGTGGAACATAACAGGTAAATACTTTTACTTTTTAGTAATTTATTACGATTCAGTCTCTTCGGTGATTTTCACTGGGTATCTGCATTCGGGGGTTCCGCATTCGCACCGCATGAACTTCGACTTCACGGACCAAAACTTTTCTCCATAATCGAATCTAGGGAATAAAAATCAGAACGTTACATAACATAATTAATGTGGTTTACATTTAAAGACGCTAGGAATACTTTGGAAAAGAAAGGTGGTTTTTATTTGATACACATTGAATAAATAGAAGTCGGTTAAAAATATTGGAGAAGATAAACTACACTTGAAAAAAGACGCACAGATGCGCACATACACGGAAGGTTTTGAAAGGGTCTTACTAAAGCCAGTTAAGTGGCACCGATTGGGCTGAAAGTGTAAAAGGAATGAATGCTCACGTGAACTCCTCGCCCGGCTCGATGTCGCGCAGCGCGAACAGCACGACGGCGGGCAGGCGCAGGTCGCGCGTGTGAGTGAACACGCGCACGGGCGCCAGGTTGGGCGCGCAGCTGTGGTTCACGAAGCGCGCCGCGTTGCCGAACACGCGCGCGTCCACGCACAGTAAAGTCTTGTCCGAGCATTGCTGTAGGGAATGTGACTTTAGTAGTTTGTGGCTAAAGTGAGTAAGGTGTTTTTAACGTATATCGCTTATATAATTATGATAGGTATAGGAAAGTCACACTTACAGTGTCACTTCATCTTGTCCATATAATAATGAAGGTATACCTCAAGTAGATCGGCATTGAGATCCAGCGCGAACATGTACGTATCATCCGTCCGTGCGTCGGCCTCGGGCAGCGTCAGCAGCTCGCCGCAGTAGAGCCCGACGGGAGTGCCGCGCGGCGCCCGCGCGGCCGCCGCCAGCGCCCAGCCGGCCGCGCCGCGCCGCACCACCGCCGGCGTGAAGATAGACCCCGAGGCCGACAGGGACGTCACCGTGCGGTTCTCACACCGCTTCTGTAACACACACCGTGATACTGTAACTATATTCAGCAAACATCGACATTTACATGAATGTGGTTTAAACATTACTTTTCTATGAAATGAAAAGAAAATTGAGAAGTGACTAGTAACCTTGGTCTATAATTAAAGTAACTGGGACCCATAACTTAACGTGCCCTTTGAAGCATGATAGCGGCAAACTCCACCATCGGCCACCCATCCAAGTAGTGTCGCACAACGAGGGTTGTGTATGAGTACGTACATGGTTGCAGGCGCAGGTCTGGTTGCAGTGGAACAGCACGGGCGGGTCGTGGTGCGGGAAGCCGCGCCGCAGGCGGCCGCGCGCCCACCACGCGCGCACGCCCACCGCCACGCACGCGCACGACAGCGCGTCGCACGCGCCCTCGCACCCGCAGCCCTGCACATACACAAACACCACGTCAAGTAAGGAAGGAGCTTTCAAGTTTAATCAAGTAGGACCGGCTGGCGTTAGAGTGGGATTAGCGTCTGTACGAATAAATAGAGGTTTATCAGCCCAATGTTTCCCAATAAATGTTCCTTGTGCACCTGCATTGGTGCATCACATGCGGTGATGTAAAGATTTGTATTAAACTTAAGGAGACCATCAGCCTTCTCTCTAAACTTAAGAGGGGTGGCTCTTATCGATGGAGTTCTTTCCATTACTACCATTTTCATGTTTCTATAGCAATGTTATAGGAAGTGTTGGTACCTGCATGGTCTGTATGGAGGTGTCGACGAGCACGGGGCGCGGCGTGACGTGCTGCGTGACGTACGTGAAGTCGGCCGGCGCCGGCTCCGCGTCCCACTCGTTCACGCACGGGATGGGGAACTTCTCGCGCCCGTTCGATATGTCGCTGTGATCAGAGTCAACAGTTTTAAGGGAATTGAAATTTATACGGGCTATAAAAGGGTTGGAACTATTAGTAATAAAGTCTTTGTACAAAGTTTGCAGAAAATACAATAAAATCCTTATACTTTTTTTGTATTTTATCCTTTGAGTTGTTGTATACTAGCAGCGCCCCGCGGCTATACCCGCGTTGCACCCGTTTCAGTGGGAATTTTGGGATGAAAGGTTGTCCAAATGGTCTGTATCACGCAGAACTGTTGTTTATAATAAATTTTAAATATTTCCACTCACAACAGTTCTTCGTAATAGAAGCACATGAACACGAACCTGGACAGCAGTCTGAAGGCGGGCGGGTTGTCCTCGACCCTCATAGTCATCTGCATGTGGAGTGAGATGGCCGTGTGACACGCGCCCGAGCACACGTCCAGCGGCGTCTCGCCCGCCGCGTTCTCTACGTCGCACTGAACAAATAACCACAAATTACACCGACATTTGTATTGGGAATTGTTAATTATTATTGATTATGTTCGTTACTTACCCTCGCCCCTCGCGCTAATAGTATCACTACGCAAGCGTAGTTACCTTGACGCGCTGCTATGTGCCTGTAAATCATAAAATAAAAAAATTAGAAAAGATATTCAAAATTATTATAGACACATTCTGTACGCTGAAAATTTTCTGGGTATTATATTTTCTGGTTGATATGTTGTATTGTTTTAATAGTTTCTGTAGAGGCAAATACTGGCCAGTACACGGTTCACTCCAAAACAGCAGCGTAAATGTTGCTTCGCGCAATCCAAGCAAGAGTTATGATGCGGAGATTAATCAACGGATGTAAAAAGAGAGAAGTGCAGTGTAGTATGTGCTCACAGCGGTGTGACCTCATGGTGGTTGATGTAAATATGAGTTACTCTCGGTGTAAACACTAGGGCGTAACATAAGGTCTGGTGAGTGTACTGTGTAGTGTAGTATGCTTACAGCGGCGTTTCCTCGTGGTGGTTGATGTAAATATGAGCTACTCTCGGTGTAAAGAGTGGCTCAGTGTGTCTGGTGAGTATAGTGTGTATTGTGTGGTGTGCTCACAGCGGCGTGTCGCCGTGGTGGTTGGCGTGCGCGCGCGCGGCGGGCCGGCGGTCCAGCAGCAGCTGCAGCGCGTGCGGCGCGGCGGCGCGCGCGGCCCACATCACCGACGTGTTGCCCTCGCCGTCCGCCGACACCGCGTCCGCGCCCAGCGACAGCAGCAGCCTTTACACACATAAAACAAATGTTGACCGAACACGAACGAGCTGAATATAAAGTGATGAACACTGTGAAGACTGTAGCTCCTCACCGTACGATCTCGTGGTGGTTGTTCTCGGCGGCCCACACGAGCGGCGTCCACTGGCCGTGGTCCTTGCAGTCGACGTCGGCCCGCTCGGCCACCACGCGCGCGGCGGCGGCCAGCCCGTGCGCCGCGCACACGTGCAGCGGACTCAGGCCTTCTTGTTGCTCCTGGACAATGAAAGATCTGTAGTCTCATTTACCTGGGATGACGGTATAGTGACGAGGATATGAGTGATTCTGTAACCCCAGATCGAACACTCCCAACAAAATGCCTTATAAACAGACGGAGCTAGATTTAAATTGGTTCATTCATTTAGAAGCTGCCATGCCAGATACATTTCTTATAACACCCTTCTTTTTTAATAAGGTGTTCAAAAATAAACCTGTTCCAAGGTTTATTTACACCAGTTCGGACCCCACTAAATACCGATGAAGTAATCAAAACACTCTAATCAATTCAACTAAACCGTCCTCACCGGCGTATCCACGTCGCAGCCCGCCGCCACTAAATACCGGATGACCTTCATCAAGTCCTCCTCACTAGCGCCCTCTCGCTCCGACGCGATATCTTCCTCTTTTTCCTTCTTCACCTCTTTCTCTTTATCTCCCTCTTCTATTCCTTCTTCTTCTTCTTTAAGTGGTTCTGAATCTTCTTTCTTGGATTCTAACTTGTCTACTAAACCTGGACAAATAATTTATTTATTTATTTTTATTTATTTTTATTTATTTATTTGTTTTTTATGGAGTATCAACAGCAAGTTACATAATAGCCTAAGTCTTACCGTTGATATACAGCAGCCAGTTATAGATACCCACGCATAGCTTATTAAAACTAGCAACTTGAGCAGTGTATTAAAGCTGATATTATACTACTTAAGCGATATAAACAAGAAATATATTGGTACATTTATACAATATATCGTCTACAAATAATAATAATAATAGGCTTCAATGAACAGGAGACACCTATTGTTCGAAAAACTCTAAACTTAATAACCTTTTAGCTGTAGATATTTTCGTGTTAAATATATCTAGATCTAAACGTTCACAAAATTTGTTAACACTATTACTCGCTCTAATAATAAAAGAATTTTGACGGTAGTTGGTACTGGCATGCATTGAATGTAACGGGCTATAACGTCTTGCAGACTTATAAGGGACGCTAAATAATAATTTAGAAAGAAGGGCAGGGCAGTCAATTTTGTTATTGATTTGTGCTAGAACAAGGGATATATCAGCGATGTTTCTGCGCTGGGACAATGGCAAGAAGTGGAATTTTCTACACAAATTTAAATAGTTTTGAGATGAATATGAAATTTTTAATTTAAAACATAGAAATTTAATAAATTTCATTTGGATCCCTTCAATCCTACCCACGTACTTGTCATAAGATGGATTCCAAACCTGCGACGCGTACTCCCTTCGATCAACAATAGACAACTAGATGTCGGGTCGGCGCAAATCATACGGCCAGGTGCTTATCGGCTCATTTGAAAAGTGAGCCGATCTTATATTTAGTGCCCTCGAACCACAGCCAATGTAAACACGTGTCACAACACAACACAATGCCGCAATGTTTATTTAAAAGTTGCAAAAATAATGGCCGGAAAAACAATTCAACGGCCGGAGTGTCTTACTTTTGGTAAGTACATGTAGAATAAGTTATATTTTAAGCTAACTAATAAATAATATCAAATTTTGAAAAAAAATACTGTTTTGAAGTCACCGATACAAATGTTTGGCCAACGTTGGCGCAAAATTTTGTGAAACAGAACAGCAAATCCATGGAGTAGATTTGTAGTAATAATTTATTATATATAATTAATTTATTATAGAATTATTAATTGCACTGAACTGTACTTTTATTATTAAGATTATAATCATGAATATTAAGATGTGGAATTTAAGTATATTTTTATTTTTGCCATCCAGCGATAGAAACCTTGGCCAAAAACATACACAAACATAACAGAACACTAGCAAAAAAACAAGTATGTATACTATCAAACATAGATAGCCCAAAACATAAATAATTTTAAGTAAACTTTTATGTGCATATTACAAATTATTTAAGTGTTCAACACGACTCCATTCCATCTGTAGTTCTTCAAAAAGAACGAACTGTTTTAAAACTTTTTTGTCAGGTTGGTAGTAAACAAAATAAGCTGTCAAACCGGACAGTTTTTAGCTTTGATTTTGTACGTGACCCGACATCTAGTTGTGTATTGTTGATCGAAGCGTACTCCAAAATACTTCTTACATAAGCACAATATAATATCTTAAACGTCTTGGCACGTTTGAACTCCTGCGAACTTCTCATTAGGAAACCTAGTGATTTGTAAGCCCTACTAACAACAGAATCTACGTGATTATCAAACAGTAGTTTACTGTCGTGAATAACTCCCAGATCCCGCACATAGTTACACTCTTTGATAGCATGATTATTTATATGATAAGTTGATGGAATTACGTGCTTTTTGCGCGTAAATGTGATTTTACAACATTTAGCTGGATTCAGATCAAGTTTGTTCTTGAGACAATAAGATGACAAACGATCCAAATCTGATTGGAGCTCCGCGACATCCGAGAGTGACTTGATAGGATGGAAAATTTTCATATCATCAGCGAAGCAAAGAAGTTGACTATAGAGGAAACACTGTGCTATGTCATTAACGGTGATTAAAAACAGCAAACTTCCAAGAACTGAGCCTTGAGGGATGCCGCTAGGAATCCAAACCCAGCTAGATACATAATTACTCACTACCACGGCTTGAGAACGTTTCGAGATATAAGACGCGAACCACCGAAGAAGATCACCCCGGATACCAAGTTTATATAGCTTATAAAGTAAGATTTTGTGATCTATTCTGTCAAAACATTTAGAGTAGTCCGTGTACATCACATCAACCTGCTGCTTAGAATCCATCGCTTCCGACAAGAAATCATTGAAAAGGACCAAGTTTGTCACTGTAGACCGCCCCCTCACAAAACCATGCTGAGTCGGTTCAATACAAGCTTTGAAAGTTGCATACACTTGTTTATAAACAATTTTTTCAAAGATCTTGGATATAAGACATAATTTCGATATTGGTCGGTAATTAGATATGTCAGTTTTTGACCCTTTTTTAAAAACTGGTGTAACATACGCCTTTTTCCACAATAGAGGGACTTCTTTAGTGCTAATAGACTTTTTAAATAGTTGAAAAATAGGAACGCAAATTGTTTTTGAACAGTTAATAAGAAAAATTGGGCTTATATCATCAGGTCCAGCGGATTTAGAAGGGTCAAGCTGGGACAACATCAGTTCTACATCATTTAAAACTATTTCAATTGTAGAAAGATCAAAAATAGACTCTTCATTCAAAGATTCTAGATACAATAAATAATCGTCATTGACAGAAGAATTAGAAGTGCTACCAGAAAAAGTGGAGTAGAAGTAGTTAGAGAAGGCATTACTGACAGAATCACCGCCGGTATACTCCTGTCCATCTAAACACATCGTGTTAGGCAATGCATTGGATTTGTTACGCGACTTAAAATAGGACCAGAACGATTTGGGATCTCTTTCTATCGACGCTTCGGTTGTAGAGAGGTACCGCTCATAACATTGTTTCTCGACATTCTTGGCTCTCTCACGAAGCCGCTGAAAACTCTGCAAATCGGATTTGTTTCCATATATCTTATATTTACGAAAATGTTTCATCTTCTCATTTAAAATATTACGCAGAGCGGAAGAATACCAAATAGGAAAATAATTGTCATATACTTTTTTCGATGGTACATACAGATGAATAATATTCGCTACAAAATCGTAAAAATACTGTATTGCTTCACATAGAGACCGAGATGAAACTTCATGCGCCCAATCTACATTTGATATTTCTCGATTTATAGAAACATAATCACCCTTACCATAAAGAAACTTTTGACTCGCCTGTGCCTTCATTGGAACGCTCAGAACAAAGTTAATATTAATTACGAGTGCTTTATGGTACGGGTCAATCGGCACAAGCGGAGACGAACATTCAGAGACAGTTACAACATCGTTAGACAACACTAAGTCTAGGAGTCTACCATACACATTACGAACTCCGTTGTATTGGTACAGGTTAAGAGACAGTAACTCATCGACCAAAAACTGTTCGTCGGCATTGCTAATATTAGTTGGGGAATAAAAGGCTTCAGTAGTGCTAACCCAAACGATATTGCCCAAATTAAAATCACCCAATATGATGAACTTATCGCGAGGGTAGTGTAAAGTTGCATCACACAAACGGTCCATAAAATTATGCAATTGCTGTGAAAACGAATTACCTAATCCCTGTTTAATCCCAGTTTAATATCTTAGTTTAGATTCAATAGAACCTTAGAGTGTATTCGAAGCTTGTGGAGTCACGTGACGCCTAGTGTTATTTGTGGAATATCTAACTAAAGCATTTGACACTTGGCTCAAGTTATGATGAGAAAGTGCTAGAGGATTTTAGCAATAAATGTGATATGAAAAAGGTTGAATGTGTATATTACCCATAATAGCGACCATGAGCGGTGTTCTCATGTTATTGTCGGTGGCGGAGATGTTGCCGCCCGCTGCGTGCAGCACGTGCAGCGCCGCGAGGTTCCCACTCTTGGCAGCGGCATGTATAGACGTGCCGCCCTCTAGCGATGATACGCCTTTGTTCAGTATCTTTGAGTCTGAAAGATGTTGTACGGAATACACAACCATCGAATCCATGTACAGACATAATACATAATAGTGAAGTGTTTAGGTCACCTTTTATTTTAAAAAAAGATGGGGAGACCTTAATTCCATTAAAATTAGGGATGGCGTGACGTTAGCCTGTACTGAACTAGATCGCTTACCTAAGGCTATAGATATTACATAATACTTGAAACAACTTACTAATCCTCGGTATGATATTCTCCACGGTGTCTCCCTCCAGCACCGCCGTGCACAGTTCTTGTGCTGTACACTTGACGCTGTGCGAGTTGTCCTTGAGTTGTTTGAGCACGGCGGGCGGGGGGAGCAGGTCCGGGGGGATGACGGGCGCCGTGTCCGCGGGGGTGGACGTGAAGCCGAGGTATGCGGGGGTGCTGCGGGTGGCAACAGTTGGATGATCATTTTCATGTAGAGATAGTCGAGTTGATGTTGGTCATAAACACTTTGATTAGTTTTTGTGTGATAAAAGACATATTTTGCTGGAGACCGACCGATGTCAATGAAGATGTGAGTGCTTATGTATACATACGGCTGCGCGCGCTGGTCGGGCAGGAAGATGCGCTTGTCGCTGCAGGTCATGTGCAGCTGCACGCGCCAGCTCCGCGCGTTGGCGGGCTGCCAGCGGTACGACAGCACGCCGCAGTGCGGGCAGCCGCCGCCGCGCTTGTTGCTCTCGTTGTACGGCAGCCCGCACTCCGTGTGGAACAGGTGGCCCTCCGAGCACTGGTAGAATATACCCTGCACCAACAAGATGGCGTTAAAGGAGAAACGTGTGGCAAATAGCTTTCACCTTGGCAGGCCATCATTATAGATCAGATAAGGCACTCTCCAACACATAAAAACTTAACTAAACAAATCACTACCTGTGTACAGAAGAGTCCGCAAGCAGGGCAGCACATGTGCGCAGCTAGTTGTGCCTCGTGCAGCGAGCAGACGAGGAAGTACGGCGCGCGCGGCCCGGCGCGGCGCAGCGGGCCGGTGCCGGCGGGCCGGGAGCAACCCACGCGCACGCCTTCTACTATGGAGATGGCTTGGCAGAACACTGGATCTGAGGGGATGAAGTAAGATCGTTGAAAACCGATTGTGCTTATGTCTTTTCTGTTGAAACAGTCTTCTTTTACATATATGTATAATAGTCGAATATATATAATACGAACATATATAAATGTAAGACTGAATAATTAGCTTGTTAAGTAACATAGAAGATAAAGTTTGGCATGTTTTAAATATATAGTTAATATGTTTTACATTGACCGAAACATAAATGTTAAGTTATAAAGGATGGGGAACTAAAAGAGCAACACAAACTTAATCATTAATAATAAGGTACCAGTAAGTTCTTCAGGGTCTGCGTACACGTTGCTGGGCGCCTCACACAGGCAGGTGGCGACGACGGCCGTCTCGTCGGGCGGACACGCCGCCTCCGCGCCCTCCTCGCCGCCCGCAGGGGTACTAAACAGCAAAAAATACATTAAGAACTGCACTTAACAACTGTTAAGTACACACTAACAGAACACTTATTCGCTCCCTCCTGGATGAAAGAGCGAGCAAGCAACGTGTTAACATTTTTCGTTGTTTAAATAGTGTCTATTCCCTATTATTTAGTTTATTATTCTAAATACTGTTAATTAATGCGTCTATTGTTTTTATTACATATTTTCAACAAAATGATAATGATTCTAATTATAATTAATTCATTTTTATATTAAAATTACTTTATATTTCTTCAATATTGTCAAAATCTTCACATTACCTCAAGGTCTCCATATTTTCATCTTCTGCCGGTGCATCCTCGAGTCCCGATGTCTTGCGCTTGCGTTTCGTTCTAGATTGATTCTTTGGCGCTCGCGTCTCACTACTGGAAAGGTATTTGTATTCTATAATGTAGGCTTCATTGGGCATGGACATTAGCTTATCTATAAGATTTTCTACACGAATGCGGGCTAAATGGTCTTGTAGACTAAAATAGCCCGCATTTGTCTACAATAGCCATATTTACAATGTTACAAAGACGAAAAACTTGCAAAGATAAGATAGTTTTGCATAGTATTCCATCCAATTGCTTTCACCAATCAGAATAGACTTACAGGGTGTTTTGTTTTAATTTGCCTATGAGATTAAACGACCCGATGCCAAGTGAGGGTTGCTAGTATTACGGCTGGTCACAAGAATTTATCGGTAATCCCAAAGAGCAGATCAAGTTTTCACATTGTTTGTATGTAAATAATACTTACATGTTAATTATTAACTTTTCAGATACTTTCTATATATTTTAATGTGTAACAGTCCCTTTTCTTATATGTATAACTAGCAGTGCCCCGCGGTTTTACCCGCGTTGTACCCGTTCCCGTAGGAATTTCGGGATGAAAAATAGCCTATAACCTTCCCGTTGAATGTGGCTATCTATTACAAAAAGAATTATTCAAATCGGTTCAGTAGTTTCTGAGATTAGCGCGTTTAAACAAACAAACAAACAAACAAACAAACAAAACAAACAAACTCTTCAGCTTTATAATATTAGTATAGATGAGTTCAAATCATGTGAATTTAAAAAGCATATTATTATCTTTTCTTATTCAGCCATTCACATAGAAAAAATATCACAATTATATCCTTTATTTTAAAAACAATGTTGATCTGCTATCTGAGATAACAGGTATCTGAGACGACTGCCGAGATACATTGTTGTGACCAATTGCTAGAAGTACATTATCTTAGGGCTACAAGCATCAGATTACCTGTCTAAATATTGGTAAGAGTGCGAGCCGCCGGCCGCCTTCCGAGAGGAACGCCGCGTTGAAATTCTGTTTCATATAATACTAATATTTAGCTACGTAAATAATTTAGTACATACACATTTAATTTGTATTGTTATTTTAGATTGTTTAGTATTGGCCGAGTGCACGAAAAGATAATATGATGCAAATACAATAGTAAAATAAACTACACTATGAGGTATTTCAAGTGTTGAAGATCACATAAATTGTGAAACCCGGTAGGACCAAGTGTGTGCAGGCGCCGGAAGGAGGCAAAAGGCCCAAAGAAGTATCTTCCTTTTAACTTGTCCACCCTCTACAGGCCACTAGCTAACACCACCTTTGCCTAACACCTAAAGTAATAGATCAATATTTATATATGTGTATAAAACACTTGACTTATTCTTACTTTTCATCATCAGGAGCTGGTGAAGATCGATCACTGTCATTCATGCCGACTGATGAACACAGTCTAGTCGACCGTCGGGGACGATTGCTTTTGGATGTCTCCACAGTACAGAGGAACTCTTCATCGCTTTCCTCGTCTGCTTGCAGCAGTTTGCTGATCACTTCCGAGTCATCATCTATTTCCTCATCGTCTTCAAGGAGTTCGGTTTCTTCACACAGCTCTCTAAAACATAATGTTAGTGGTGTTTTACTAATTTTACTTTGAATATAATGTCTTGAAACTTTTATTTTACTTTTGTGTGTGGTTTTTAATGGCATGGAATTAAAAATTATCAAACTGTTGAAGTTTTGAAAGTACCAGACTAGGAAAATAAAACTATTCCAATAATCCCAATGTGGAATTCATTTAATATTTCCTTACATTAATTACTCCATCTACTTATTCTGCAGCTATTTAAGCAGATATATATGAAGAAAATCTAAAATGAGTAACTAACAGAACTTTAACTTACTTGGTCTCACTGTCCTCGGTCTCCTCAAGCTCTATGGCCTTCAGTCCCAGTTTACAAAGATGTTTCACCTTCATATCCGAATTCTGACTATCATCATCTATTTCTACAACTTCGGTACTTTCAGGAGTCTTCTCTACAGTGACTTTCTGTTTTTCTTCATGGGCTGGTTTCGCTGATCTCCTAGTCCTCACTCCTTCCTCAGGAGACTTGTCACTTTGAATACCAAGACGCGCATTGTTCTGAGATTCCACTCCGATCCTCAACTCCTCATTGGCCAGAATTTTTGCTGTAGGCTTTATACGGCGGGAGAGACGCTGCGTCGGTCCGGGAGTAGCTTCGTTGTAAGACTTCTCCTTCCTAGCGATAGCGTTGGCGATGATGTTCTCGTCTTTGCTGCGGCGCCGCGTACGTTTGGGAGGAGCGTGCGAGCTGTCCGACTCGTCGGTCTCGGACACGGGCTGGCTCTTGTCCTTCTTAGGCGAGGAGGAGTCCGTGTCGCACACCCAGTCCCACTTGCCGCGCGTCCGCCCCGACCGCCGCGGGCACACATCCTCGTGCTTCTCCTCCGTAGAAACGATCTTCATGTTCGTCGTCTTAGTATTAGACTTCTCCGATCGAAATGTTAACACTATCCGAGGTTTCGGATCTTCTGCATCCGATTTTTCTGACTTTTTCACATCACTCTTCTCTAAACTCACGGTTATGTTATCCGACAACAACTTCTCGCCCCGTTTCTTAGCGGAGCCTTCCTCGTCTGCATTCATCTTGTTTGTTGTCAAGGTTTTCCAGTCAATAAGGTCAACTGTTTTGCGTAAATTACAATCACCGAATTGCTTTATTTTTCACTGAGAGCTGCTGGCGAATGGTGTTCAATATACACCATAAAAGTGCGAAAGATTAAAAGTTGTAATAAATTGGTTTATCATTAGTGTAATAGCGCTATCTATATTGATTTATATCAATGTATAACAATAGTGGCATAAATAATTATCTAGCATAGACTAGTGTGTATTGTTTTATCAATTGTGAGCCACATCTTAGCTTAGGAAAATAAAATAAAACTAAATAAATTGTATAAAAGTAAATAAAAACACTTCAGGTTTCATTGAATGAATGAATTAATGAAAGCCAAGAAGAACTTAGGTACTTGTTCTGTGTTCAAGAAGGAAAAGTGCATCATGTGAATGACTTGAACTTACTGAGGAATGATAAATGAACGACTTGAATTAGGGATGGTGAATCAAACAAGCACTCAAGCAATACCAAAACTGCCAAATGCATCAACGTCAAATTGGCATTTGGCACACCGACAGTCAGCTGGTGGTCTGACTCGGTGCTCCTGTCTGTCATCTGTCATACATATGGTAGAAAAGATGAAAGAAAAGTTAAACGATACGGGATCGGGAAGTTCCTGTGCAGGGTCTGTTGTCTTTCTAATTGTGTTTTTGCGGTTCCACACATCGATCTTTTCTATGTATTTGTTGCTAATGTATACCACTTTAAAAAATAAGATGAGACGTCAAAAATTAAAACATTGGGTGACTGGCCACACTGTCATGACTTGCCGCCGCCGGCCGGCGGCCATCCGCCATTACAGTTTCTTTCAAATTATGTTTTGATATTGATGAAAGTATGTTTTGATTTTGTGTGTAAATTGTGAACAATGTCTGTCAACAATAATAGAAAATGTGCAAAGTGTGGTAGAACACGCGCTGAAGATATGTCGGTAACCTATCATAGGTTTCCAAATCCAGGAAAAGATAATATCACGAAGTAGGTAAGTGAATAAAGGCAGAATATTTATAATTTTAGTGTCCCATTTCTCGCAGCTAAGCGTATCTTAGCGTCCACTGTAAACACCTGTTTAACTACTTAATAACTCGTTTTATTTACTTTATAATTTGTAAGTTTGTAATTCTGTTGTTTGATGATTAAATTTTTATTTCCAGGGCTCATGCTTGGGCTAAATATTGTTGGCCGAATGATGACTGGAGTTCTAGAGAACCATTATACTCGCTCCACATAACTAATAAAGTTTTATGTGGAAGACACTTTCATTCGTCTCAATTTTATGACAATGAACGAAAAAAATTGAGTAAATTTGCTGTGCCTGAAATACCAAATGATAAAACCAATGTATTTAATGAGGTATGCCATTAGTAATTTATTTAATTGTAGTATTCACTATTAACACATTTGCATTTTTAATTATAATAACCATTATTTTCAGAATGTATCACAGTCAAGTGTAGCAGGACTGCCAAAGTCAAGAGTACCATTTTCAGAAATTGGAAACATCCCGGTAGCACCCATTTTGGTTAAGCCAACAAATATATTGTCAATACGGCCATCTAAATCAACTGACAATGAAGAGGTAAGTATTTTAGTTTTCACCATGCTTTAACTTCATCCTTTCCTAAACTTCACTCTGAAATAATAGAGATGTATGCTAATGATGAACCTACTAAGAACTAAATACCCCAAAGCCGGGTTTGTCACCGCTAAATTATTGCAGAATGAATGTGACAAATTGTAAAGCATGCATTATCTGCTGTGATTAGTTAAATGAATTTTCAACAGCCAATCACAGCAGATAACTGGCGATGATTCGTCTATATCTTTAACATCTCGATAATTTAATTTTTGAGAAACTCAGTGTAACCCATAACAATAATAAATTGTTTTGTTACAGCAGAATGCACCAGAAAAAATGTTACCTTCAGAATCCACATCAACAAAGAATGTGCAGAGTCAAGTTTTGCCATACCATGACGAGTCACACTTGGCTAAATCAGCTTCCAAGAAATGCAATAGAATCCTGAGTGCCATCAATGTGTCTAAAGTTAGCGACTTAACTTCTAGAGAAATTAAATTATACAATATTTGCAAAAAAAAGCTAAGAGAAATAATTAGACTCAGAAAAAAATACAAGAATAAAAAGACAAATATTGTTAGAGCAGTTACTGAAGACGAAAATCTACAAAAACTGTGTGACTTAAATATTAGCAATTCTTTTGTAGTTTTACTACAAAACCAATTAAGAAATTGCCCCAAAAAACCAAAAGGGAGAAGATACACTCTAAATGAAAAAATCATGGCTCTAGTAATTTATAAAAAGTCACCTGCCTGCTACAGACTACTCAGACGAATGTTCACATTACCATGCCAAAGCAGTCTGAATAAATTGCTTAATAGAGTGCCATTGAAACCAGGAATTAATCAACACATATTTACATCTCTTAAAAAAATGACTGAGAAACAAACAGGTGAAGAAAACATTTGTATTTTATCTTTTGATGAAATATCAATTAGAAAACATTTGTGTTATGACTCAAGATCAGACGAAATACAGGGCTTCAAAGACCATGGCAACCACGGTAGAAGTAATGAAATTGCCACTAAAGCCCTTGTATTTATGCTTGCTGGTATAAGAAAAAAATGGAAACAGCCCATTGCATTCTATTTCTCCCACACACTAACCGCCGATAGGATGACTGTGATTTTAAAAGAGGTATATATATAACATAGAATTAAATTTGCCAAGGTTGATTTTGAATATTGAAAAGTTATGTATATAACTGTTTTTTTTTTAGATACTCACAGAATGCGTCAATTCTAATGTTAATGTTGTTGCCACTGTGTGCGATTTATCAACAGTAAATTTGAAAGTGTTGAAAACAGTAGGTGCAACAACCAGAGAACCTTTTTTTTTGCACTGTGAAAAGGAAATTGTGGCAATTTTAGATCCTCCACATCTTCTAAAATGCACTCGAAATCTTCTCATGAAGCATAATGTCGAGTGCACAACTGATGTTCAATGCAATGATAAGACTGTGAAAGGTAAACAAAATATATCTATTTAATGCAAGGCTATTTTGCATGACCTTAAATAAATGTAAATATTAGGTGCATTAAAATTGAGTACAAAGAAAACTAGAGCTGTTATCATTTGACTGATCTTAATTCTTTTGTTTTAGGCACAGCAAAATGGAGTGATATCGAGGCATTTTATCTTCTTGATAAAAGTAATGCAAATTTTGTTTTTGCTCCTGCACTAACAGACCATCATTTGCATCCAAATGTTAAACAGCAGATGAGAGTAAAGCTGGCAGCTCAAGTATTTAGCCATTCTGTCACCGCTGGCATATTAGCGAAAATTGCATCAAGTGAGCGATTAAATATCTACTTATTGCTTCAAGTAATTTTTTAGGGCTCCATTGTCCAACAATTTAAGAATTCATCCTAGTTAGTCCCCATAATTGTGATATGACTTATGTCTTTATTGTTAGTATGACTAAATGTTTAAAATATTTTTTGCAGATGAACTACCAACTGAAGCCCATGCGACGGCAACATTCGTCCAAAAGTTTGACCAGCTGTTTGATGCCGTTAATGCTGACAGCCCAGACCTACGCAGAGGAAAAAAGTATTCCACAAACCTGACTGCACGGAGCCCTCATATAGCACTCTTTGGAGAGATGAGAAAGTTTATATCATCCATGAAATACCTTGGGAGTAAATCAAATCCTCCGTCTCAAGAAGGATGGATTCACACGATGAATGCCATTGAAAGGCTATGGAAAAACTTGCTGGCTATAGACATTAAGAGTCTTTCGACGCGTCGCCTAAATCAGGATCCCTTAGAAAATTGTTTCGGCTGCATTAGGTATAATTGTGGGTCAAATAATAATCCGACAATTCAGCAATTTGTAGCAGGTGTGAAAACAGCAATTATTACAAATTTACGACAATCTGGACAAAAAAAAAATTGTGAAGATGACTCCGCCATTTTATCCAATAATTTTTCGAATTTTTTAACTGTGGACATACCTATTAAAAATTTTGATACTGCTGAATTTGATGCCAATGAGATGGAGACGTTATTAGCTAATGCAGTTGAGACAGTCGAACTGGTGACTCCTGAAAGTCAAGCTTGTGGGTATGTGTGTGGTTTTATTTTTAAAAAACTAAGGCACAAAAATTGTCTAAATTGCCAAAACGCATTTTTGGCAGAAACACATGAAATCTTCCACACATTCACAAGTTTCAAAGAATATGAAACAACAAATAACTCCTTAAGTTATGTTAATAAAAATGTGGTCCTATGTGTGGAAACAATGGCTACAATAGTAAATAATTACTTTAAAACGGATGCCTAGCAAAATCAAATAAAAAAAAATATAATGGCTGCTTTAGATTGTGTTGATTTTTCTTTTCTAAATAAATGTAATAATCATTTAGAAATTAATATAAATCATATTAAAACCAGCACCTTTTTTATATGTATTAAAAGATATATTATATTAAAAAACAGAGAATTGGAAGAAGAAGAGAAAAGAAAAGCCATGGAAAGGAAAATGAGGATTTTAAGAAATAAATGATTAAACTAATACTGACTGGTTGTTTAATTGTGTTACAGAATTTTATAAAATTTTATTGAAAAGAATTCTTATCCATTCCGGACTACATTAAATTTGTTATTGTGAATATTAAAATGTCGCACGATAATTTAATACCATTTAATATAAAACTACATTATAACTTCAGCATGAAGAGGATATTATTTGTATGAAGTAATACAATAATAATTATTATTAACGTATTACTTCATACAAATAACAATCCTCTTAATGCCATATTTATTTTATGGTACAATATTCTACTGTAAATTTCGAATATTCCCTCGCAAATTTGTTTCTTGCTATTCCGCAATGGCGCTAGTAGTGTAGATGTGTAACGCTATGGTTGCTTTTTTTTACTATAGAGTTACAGTTCTTCTCTCGGCAGAGAGTATTATATTCCTTGTTCCTGTGTGTGTTCTGACCGGATTGGTGTAAATTGTAAAATAGATTTTAACTCAATTTTTAATCGTTTCAGCAGAAAAATATATTATTCCAAGTGAACAGTTTGCCGGATCGCTGAATAGCTATTAGTAAAGTCGTTTTCATATAGTAAATAGTAATTTATAAAATATAAACTGGCTCACAGGCACGGAAGTTGTGCATTACGAGTGCAGGAAAAGTTGCTTGCGTAAGCTAGGAAGTGGAATAACTTGTTTTGGTCGGGAGTTTGGAAAATGAATGATTTATTCTGTAGTCCTGAGCATGTCCTGCAGGGAGGGTACTTCCAGGACACCCTGCGGAAACTACAATGCCCTCAAACCTCCATAGAGCCGCATAATATCATGTACCCGGTATTTTTATTGTAAGTTATAATATTATACCTTCTGAGCATTTCACAATAATTCATTATTATGACTATTTTTTTATTTTCTAAAGTTTTTGTAGACCTTTGAAAATATTTAAGCTGCTAAAAATATTACTCAAATTTTGCCAATGTTGAACCTTTAAAATCATTGTTAAAAAAAACGAGTTTCAGTGACCAAACGATAACATTTAACTTGTGATAAATATACCTTTTTTAGGACTTTTTTATAATGCCTAATCAAAGTATCAACATAATTATAATTTATTCATGACCTTTGGTTTGTTAAGAATTCCTTCCAGAATATGACAATGCTTTTTACAGTACATTAATTATCTCTTTTTCTGATTTGAAATAAGTTATAACTTGTCAAAAGTGACTGGTAATTTTCCACTTACTGGACATTCATGATTATTTACCCATCAAAATCATTATAGACATTCCTGAGATTTTATTCCTGAGAAGAGAAGAAAATTAACAAACAGCATATTGTTTTTATATAGATGACAGAATGTTACATCTTGAATGTGCCTGTTCCTGTGGGAATTTCTCTGTAAAAAGTAGCCTATAAGCTATCTCTTGAATGTGGTGATTCAAATAAAAAACCATCTAGTACTTCCAGACATTACCTTATACAAACACACTAATAAAAAAAACAAACTCTTCAAATGATCTGAGGGTAAAGGAAGAACTCACACATGCCGACTTAAAGTCATTGACCTATTGTTCTATTTTTTATTACAGACAAGAAGACGATGCCTCCCAAGCAGTGCAAAGTATGCCCAATGTGTACCGCTATGGAATTAACCCACTCATGGCCGCCCTAACTGAACTAGTTCAAAAAGGACTCAAATCAATACTTATTTTTGGTATTATAGACACATTGCCGAAGGTAATAATATGTCTAGTTACTATACTAATATAATAAAGTTGCAAGAGTTTGTTGGTCTCAATGTTGGAACTACTCAATTTGGCTCAATTTGAATTTAAACAATTTTGGAAAATTATTTTTGATGTCATACATAGCCAATTAAAATCCATAATTTATATCAAGCAGCCAAGTCAAGCTCGAGGCTAACCCTGGTGTCAGAATTTTTAGACCACCTACCACCTAGACCACCTAGGCAAAAAGCAAAAATCCATATAAAAGTGAGATAGGTACAGGAATAAAAATAAAATAAAATATTCTTGATAACTTGGATGCACATTTTAAAATCTTAAATCCCTACAACACAGAATAGTACGAACAAACTAAAGAACTTTTTCAAGTAAAGGTAAAACAAAAATCTTATTTTTCCAGGACCCAACAGGCTCAAACGCGGACTCCCCGTCCAACCCAGTGGTGAGAGCCTTACCGAAGCTCCGCGCGGCGTTCCCGGACCTCCTCATAGCATGTGACGTCTGTCTCTGTCCGTACACGTCTCACGGACACTGCGGCTTGCTGACCGAGGCGGGGAGTATCGACCATGCAGCCTCCGTGAAGAGGATAGCTGAAGTGGCCCTAACTTATGCTCAAGCAGGTATATTATAGAGAATTTAATTTAAAACATCCGCCTCTCTATGACATCGGTTAAAATCGAGTGCATTCGAGAAATACATTTTCTGCTATCTACATTATAGTGATAAAGTGCATTACCTATTATTAACGTTGTAATATTGCCTAATTACGTAATATGTATTGTTATTGTTAACAATAACTTTATTATTACCGAGTCGATAGTGTAAGTCTCGATAAATAATAAAGTATTATTTATCGAGACTTACATTATCGACTCGGTAACAAGATTATTAAAATTACACAATAATTCAGGTAACTGTGGAGCTCTGCAACTTAATATAATAATTTTTAAGGCACTTTCAATGAAAGAGATCATCTACACGTTTTGAATAAAAAGAACAACAGAACGACTGTACATGTCATGTGGGCGACTGCGCACCACTGCAGCTAGTAGCAGGCTGATTCTGCTATAGTATCCAAAACCTTTAAATGGAAATGCTTCTAGTTTCCCCTTATCCTTGTTGTTGTATCGAAATTTTAAGTAGAGGATTTTTCCCAACAGTGGGTTTCTTGCAGACTGTTACTACAATGTATAAACAACACAATTGTTTTACTTTACACCATCAGGAGCTCACATGGTGGCGCCCTCCGACATGATGGACAATAGAATCAAAGCAATCAAAGAAGCACTGGTGGCCAATAAACTGCAGAACAGGGTAACCATTATTCTCTATTCTACTTACTATCAACTATTAAGTAAACCATATTAAAAAAAGTATTTGCCAGTAATGTCGCACTGCTGGGCAGCCTCGAATGTCACCGCAGATATCAGTACAGGAGGAAAAAGGAAAATTGTACCGAACACATTGTTATTGTTTGATTATTTGATATGTATTCCAGGTGTCAGTGCTGTCGTACTCGTGCAAGTTCGCGTCGTCGATGTACGGCCCGTTCCGCGACACCATGAAGAGCTCCCCCATGGAGGGCGACCGCAAGTGCTACCAGCTGCCGCCCGGCAGCGCGGGGCTGGCGCGCCGCGCCGCCGTCAGTCTCATCTTTATCTATATATACTAACTATACTAACTACTAATTTGAACAGGATAATCTCAAGAATTAACTAGCCAATTGGAATTATTCCTTATGAACTTAATAGCTATAGCTGCATTCAAGAGGGAGGGTATTTTTAATCTCGAAATTCTAATGGTAACAGGTACAACGCGGATAAAACCGCGGGTTGCGGCTAGCGTCATCATAAATGTATCAATAATCTTTCCCGCCCACCCTCTAAACAAAATGTCCTATTTTTTTCTCAACAAAAGATTTGGCCGTGGTCCCGCTAATTGTGGGAAAATAACATAAAAGCGATTTAAAAAATTAGATCTCGTGTGGAACCGCCTCGCAAAACAGGTAGTGCCTAATAAAAAAAATTCATGCTCTCAACGCTTACCAAATAAAATAAGACACGATTAGGGTGACAAATCAACATCGAGCTATGCTGCGCTGTACTGCGTTGTGCTGTGCTGTGTTTCTTAAGCTACGTTTTTTTAACAATTAAACGATGCTGCGCTGTACTGCGCTGTGCTGTGCTGTGTTTCTTAAGCTACGTTTTTTTAACAATCTAGCTCAGTATAAAGTAATCAGCAGCTCGTGTAGTCGTACGCAGCGCACAGCGCAGCATGGCAGAACTCCATAAAAACATAGCACAGTTCGGCACAGCGCGTCTCAGCACGGCGGGTAGCGCGCCTCGCTCGAGACTGCTGCGTTTATAAACAGAGCGTAGCCTCACACAGCGCAGCACAGCATGGTTTGTTTGTATCCTCTTTAAAATATTAGACGAGCGAGTTGACCAAACATAGCACAGCGCAGTACAGCGCAGCATAGCTCGATGTTGATTTGTCACCCTTAGCGTTTTCAAAGCCAACTTTTATAAAAATAAAAATAATAATAAAAGTGTTGTTGCAGGCCCGTGACGTAGCGGAGGGCGCGGACTTCCTGATGGTGAAGCCGGGGCTGCCCTACCTCGACATCGTGCGCCAGACCAAGGACCAGTTCCCAGACCACCCGCTCTTTGTGTACCAGGTGAATATCATATACAAGTCACTAGTTGTTGTGACACCTTTTTTATCTTGTCCGCGAAACTCTGAAACGGTTGGTTGAGGGAATTCCGAAACTATGTCACTCAGTATTTAGTAACTTTTTATACTAAAATTGTATAGGAATTTAGCTAACGAAACAGTAACAGCACAAAGAAATCGATTGCAGTAACGATCAGTGGACAATTTTAGTTAGCTATACAATTAGAGATTGTTATCACATTCCACACGAACGTTGTATACAGGAAAATAATAATGAACGATATTACTTGCCAGTCCACACTACTGATAAAGCTTTGACCTAACTTTATTTCATATTGTAGGTATCCGGTGAATATGCGATGATATCGCGCAGCGGCGACAGCAAGGAGGTGGAAACTACACTGATGGAGACCCTTACGTGCTTCCGCCGAGCAGGTATATATAACAACTTGTTCCCGTGGGAATTTCGAAACAGCCTTTCTCTTGGATAAAATAAATAAATATATACTTATACTTACTAATATTATTAAGAGGTAAAATTTGTTTGTTTTTATGTTCGAGGTAATCTCGGAAATTACCCGTCCGATTTGAATAATTATTTTTGTAATAGATAGCCACATTCAACGGGAATGTTATAGGCTATTTTTCATCCCGAAATTCCCATGGTAACAACGCGGCACGGGCACAACGCGGGTAAAACCCCGGGGCGCTGCTAGTACCAAATAATTATATGAATAGGACAGGTAGGCTCGTCCAGAGGTTTCCAGAGGCAAGACATACAAACAAACACCCACCAGGCAATGTGATTACCAAGGTTTTGAGCTAATTTGTATTCCAAAGAAACGGGTGAAACCGCGGGACGCTGTTTTAAAATAATTGTAATTGTTGAAATCACCTGTTTTTTATTTTATTTCAGGAGCCGATTGCATCATTACCTACTTCGCGCCGATTATTCTGAATATCATATCGAGAAACAAACAGTAATTAAATATATAAGTTCTTGTTATTGTGGTGCAATGGATCTTACTTTATAAGTCTGGGTTGAAATAAGGTTTAATTATAAGTATACATACGAAGTACAGAAATTGTTGTAGATTTTTATTGATTTATTAGTAATGTAATGTTACTGTTGTTAAATATTTTGTACTTATTTTGTTTGGTTTAATGAATAAATGGTATAAATTGATTTGTGTGCTTTTATTTAGAATTTATTTAGGGTGCCTGTCCATTGACGCGGAGCGAGCTGGTGGAGCGGAGAAACGGACAAATATAAACCAATAGGATTGCATGAAATCTGCGGTCAGATATTTTACGCAATCCTATTGGTTAATATTTGTCCCCTTCACCCTTAGGAGCAAAAAAAGATTAACCTTCTACACTACATTTTCCTATCCTTCCTACGTGCCTATTAAATCATCCATGTTATAACCGACGCCATAAAAGGGAAGTTTCTCAACTTGTGTGAATGTTCTGTTATGTTTCATCTCAAAACTACAGGCAGTTTACATGGTGAGTTTTCAAAAATATTTCTGTAAGTATATGAAAGGGGGTATGCTAGCGAACTGTAATTATGAGTACCTAATTTAATCTGCAGGCTCTATGATACCTAAGCATGGCAACATTCCTTCATTTAAATACATTCTAGTAAAAGCTATTAAGCGGGGCGTTTACACAGAGACAAATTAAGAGTTATTCCCGACCCCAGACATCGTCTAATTTTTATCAAAATTCTCCGTCCGAGAAAATATCTGAAATATTTGCATTTATGTCAGCACTAATTGGTTCTACAGTATACTTATTTTCTTAAGATTTTCGGCATGTAAGGTAGCTGATGCTTGAAAACTCGAGGTCAAATATATCCAGATATCCACAGGGCAAATATCAAAATAGGTTCAGCGCGATAGCGGTGAAAGGGTAATTGATAGACTTTAGTTTTTCCTATTTTTGCGATAAATACGGTGCTGTTAATGCGACATTGAACAAAATATTAAATATAAGTTATTGAAATTTAATGGTGATTATTTGTAAGGTACAAAATTAATATAATTGAAAATAACACCTAAATAAATAAACTTTTTGAAAGTTGAAATTCCCGGTATGTTTGTCGACCTACTCATAGCCAGTACCAAACGTGGGCCAATCACGTAGAGCCAAATAGGCATACTTGGGCCAATCACAGATACACGAGTTTTACGTCATCTATTTTTTGACCAATCGGATTCAACCACGATCAACACTAGCGCTAAATAATAGCGGTGATCGCGTGCGATACTTCAGTTTTTCAAGAAAAATCGAAGGTGCAAGAATAGACAGCGTATAATTTTGTGAATTTGTGCGAGTACCCTTTGAGAGTGCGCTAAATCGTGGCTGAATTCGTGGTTTATTCAATTAATATCGTCATTTAGTTTTTTATAGGTAAGTAATTCCTTTTATTTACCATCAAAATTCCCCATTTATGTTCTCATCCTACGTTTCATTGGATCTGGTAACCTGTCATTCTGTCATCACTTTTGTTGAATTTGAGGGATTTTATTAGGTTTTATTAGCGTTGAACAGTATTTCTATCGTACCTCGGTAGTTTTTAAGGTATTACCATTTATTGTCTCTAAAAATATCTGGTATTGGTGTGTAACGTCAGCGAAATTTCTCGACGTGCCGTGTTGGCCGGCCGCGACGGCGCCCTACATGGGCTACCACCGTTCCGAAGGATACCGTTATCTTGCTCTATAATGTACCGCTAGACGCCGGAAAATGCTTTCGATTTCTAATTAACACAACCCATTTCATGAAATATTTTGTATGACGTGTCCCGTTTCGGTTAGATTACGTGTCCATCTGCGATAGATGAAATCGTAGCGTAGCGTTCGTGACAGACTGACAGATTCCTAGGACCACGTTTATTCGGAGTGTTAGTCGAGCGGTGTACTTAATATTGTGTACGTCTTTGTTACAGAATTAGTGGTTTTTTAACCAAAATGCGGTGGAGTTTGTTAGCGTTAGTCGTGCTGGTCGCGGCCGTGGTCGCCGACGACAAGAAGGAGAAGGACAAAGACATCGGCACCGTCATCGGTATCGACTTGGGAACCACATACTCATGGTAAGTTCTAGATCCACCTGCAATTTTAGAGGTTTTTATCTTAGAAAGTATTTGCCACTTATGCCCCTAGAAGTATAATGCTTTAGTTTCTTGCATTTTACAAGATGCTAGGTACCTAATTAGCTTTATAAAGATTGATAATATTTCTTGTGAAGCTTGTTTTATCTGTAAATTATGAGCACAATAATACATGTAAATACTGAAGCCAAAAATAATAAATATTGAGGAAAATAGATGCAAAGTAATTGAAACATATTGTCCAAGAATAGTTGAGGTTATTCACCTTTAGCTCTGTCTGTCGGTAGTGTTCATTCAGTTAATGTCAAGGTTTATGACCTGAATAGAGTAAAATGATAATGAACCTAGTAAATAATGCGATGTATAAATGTTTTAAATTAATCAAAGAATTCCTTAAAATTAATATTTCTCAGTTTTTGTTGATCAACAGTCACCCTAACCTATATTTCTCCGTTGTCAACAGTGTGGGTGTTTACAAGAATGGACGTGTTGAAATCATTGCCAATGACCAAGGTAACCGTATCACTCCCTCATACGTAGCCTTCACTCAGGATGGTGAGCGTCTCATTGGTGACGCTGCCAAGAATCAGCTGACCACCAACCCTGAGAACACCGTGTTCGATGCCAAGCGTCTCATTGGTCGTGAATGGACCGACACAACTGTCCAACATGACGTCAAATTCTTCCCCTTCAAGGTTGTAGAAAAGAACACCAAGCCCCATGTGTCTGTTGCCACTGCTCAGGGACAGAAGGTCTTTGCCCCTGAGGAAATCTCCGCCATGGTGTTGACTAAGATGAAGGAGACCGCCGAAGCTTACCTTGGTAAGAAGGTCACCCACGCCGTCGTAACTGTCCCCGCCTACTTCAATGACGCTCAGCGTCAGGCCACCAAGGACGCCGGAGCCATCGCCGGCCTCCAGGTCATGAGAATCATCAACGAACCTACCGCCGCCGCTATCGCTTACGGTCTCGACAAGAAGGACGGAGAGAAGAACGTTCTCGTATTCGACTTGGGAGGTGGTACCTTCGATGTGTCTCTGCTCACCATCGACAACGGAGTGTTCGAAGTAGTCGCCACCAACGGTGACACCCACTTGGGAGGTGAGGACTTCGACCAGCGCGTCATGGAGCACTTCATCAAACTGTACAAGAAGAAGAAGGGCAAGGACATCAGAAAGGACAACCGCGCCGTACAGAAACTCCGCCGTGAAGTCGAGAAGGCCAAGAGAGCCCTGTCTTCCAGCCACCAAGTCAAGATTGAAATTGAATCCTTCTTCGAAGGTGATGATTTCTCCGAAACTCTTACCAGGGCTAAGTTCGAGGAATTGAACATGGACCTCTTCAGATCTACCCTCAAGCCTGTACAGAAGGTATTGGAAGACGCCGACATGAACAAAAAGGACGTTGATGAGATCGTACTTGTTGGAGGTTCCACTCGTATCCCCAAGGTGCAGCAATTGGTGAAGGAGTTCTTCAACGGCAAGGAGCCTTCCCGAGGCATCAACCCTGACGAGGCCGTCGCGTACGGTGCCGCCGTCCAGGCCGGAGTACTCAGCGGCGAGCAGGACACTGACGCCATCGTGCTGCTCGACGTCAACCCTCTCACCATGGGTATCGAAACCGTCGGAGGTGTCATGACCAAGCTCATTCCCCGTAACACCGTAATCCCTACCAAGAAATCACAAATCTTCTCTACCGCCAGTGACAACCAACACACTGTCACCATCCAGGTGTACGAGGGTGAGCGTCCCATGACCAAGGACAACCACTTGTTGGGTAAATTTGACCTTACCGGCATCCCGCCCGCGCCCCGTGGTATCCCTCAGATCGAGGTCACATTCGAGATCGACGCCAACGGTATCCTTCAGGTGTCCGCCGAAGACAAGGGTACCGGCAACAGGGAAAAGATCGTCATCACCAACGACCAGAACAGACTGACGCCCGAGGATATCGAGAGAATGATCAAGGATGCCGAGAAGTTCGCCGATGACGACAAGCAGTTGAAGGAGCGCGTTGAGTCCAGGAACGAGCTGGAAAGCTACGCGTACTCGATCAAGAACCAACTCCAGGACAAGGAGAAACTCGGCGCCAAGCTCAGCGACGACGAGAAGAGCAAGATGGAGGAGGCGATCGACGCCGCCATCAAGTGGCTAGAGGACAACCAGGACGCGGAGTCCGAGGAATACAAGAAGCAGAAGAAGTCTCTTGAAGACGTTGTCCAACCCATCATCGCCAAGTTGTACCAGGGCCAGGGTGGCGTGCCGCCCCCGGGCGCCGGCGAGGACGAAGACTTCAAGGACGAGTTGTAAACTAACAGACTGTCGAGTGGTGGTAGCCAAATGTGATCTCCGGATAGGTCACTACAGAGTATGCGCCGGGCGGGCCTCGCGCGTCGCATAGTCTGTAAGGGAACACGGAATACCAAGTGTTTAGCTCGTGTTGTAATTTATTGTATGATTGTGTGAGTGCGTGGGGTGTGCGGCGGGCCTTGTAGTCTGCCTGGAGTCGATCTGATCGAGCTCCCGCCGCGCGCCCGAGCGACTGTCGTGAGCGAGTGTGCCTTTATGTATAAATCGATGCATTTTTATTTTGTAAAGCAATAGTCGGCGTGTGTTTGTGAGGGCCCATTCCCATGACCCTGCTTCGGTTTGTCTTCTTATTGTTTGGAGGATGATCCAAGTCTCTTTCTACTCTCGAGACTACTTGTGTTCTACCAATGTATGTATGTAATTATTTTGAGACTGCAGAATTGTTAGTTAATAATTAGCATTATGTAGTAATTTAATGAATTTCAAATGAAGTACGGAAGGAGTACATAATAAAACAATTTTCTAATGAGATCTATTTATTTAATTTCGACTCCCCTGTTAGTCTGCGCGTGCATTCTGAATTTGAGACGTGAACTCTATATCGAACGCCGGGGCTGCCATCACAGCGGCCTGGATCTTGACTTGCACTTGCTCTATAAAACATATAGCTGATGAAATAAATAGTCCGATCGATTACTTACTAACAATAAAAAGCTTAGTAGGATTTTGCTAAAGGCCCTTATCAAAAGATATCTCGAGGTAAATATGTTTAACATAAAAATCTTAAACGATAAATAAATTACAGTACCTAGTTACCAAAGCAAAGCAGGTCATAGAAAGTTAATGAACCAACCGATCGGCAGCATTCCGTCTATCTCCACAGCTGTGATGCCGGCTGCCGCCCTCAATTCCGCGAGAGCCTCCGAGAAATAGTAATCCAACTGCAACCATATCAATTAGTTTATTAGATCAATGACCCTAACTTACCGAATTCTTACGATGACGTCATAATCAGTGTAGTCCCGTCAATTTAGGTTCGTGCTAATATTGTTTACATTGTGATGTACAGTTAGGTTTTGAGTGATTTTACATAATTTATTAGGAAATGGGAATGAACGGTACCGTAATTCCGAACGGAATAATAATGTGTATGACATAGGTAACCAGTTTCACCGTTAGAATTTAGGAACTCGTGGAAAACCTTTATAGGTGTTTCTAGTTCTCGGCTTAACAGTTAGGTACACGATCGAAGTAAAGGTTGGTGTAAGTCAATGAAGCATGACGTTTAATAAGGACTACACAATTTGATAAAGCTAACAGTTACATGTAATTTAATTAAGTAGTTACCATTCAACCTTGAGATAAAACTAAATAGAAAAACCATAGCAAGTGAGAAATACACCAAAGAAAGAGTTATGATCTTTACTAAAGATGTAGTCGACCGACCGACACTACACTACCATTTGTAAAGACTTTGTATTATCTAAGAAATATATATATGTACATACATCTAAGTAAAAGGAAGGCAAAGGAATAATTTACTATGGGACTATGGGTACTCGTCTACTTTCGTGTACTACGCGGAAGTGGACAGAACTATAGCGACCAGTTCTTAAGTTACTCATCGTCATCGGTCTAAGGATTCCATGATTAGACGGTGCTTGCAGTACCTACAGGCTACAGTGCCTACGTTCTAACTAGTTTTATCGAGATGCCATTACATCGTAATCGAGCGCATTCTCCATATCCTTGGTGCGCGGCACGATCCTGGGCCCGGAGCCCACGGGCGCCATCTTACCGGTGCACCAGTCCACGCCCTTCGCCATCGTGCGCGTCTTGCACGTCCCCCAGTCCACATCCAGGAATATTATACTGAGGGCATACAATAATAATATCTAATCGTCTTGCGTACCAAGTTCCAGTATGGTATGAGTTGCTTTCTATGTAAATGCCGCTTAGTTGCCAAATAGGTATACCATGGAAATACATATAAACAAAACAAAACGTTTTGTGTCTGAAATTTTACATCCGCGTGGGCACACACGCGTGGGTCATCTAGGCCTGACCTGGTTCTGAAGCCGGTCTAGACTTGGTCATAGGGGTACTTTCTGAAAAGGAGTGGGGGCAATCAACCCTTTATTTTCTAGTCTTTAGTACCCAAATCAGGCCACTTTTTACCTATGTTTTAACCCCAGATCTGAATTAAACCATTCTAGTACCTATCTAGCAAACCAGTCATACGTAAAGAGTGACTAAACGTGATATTCATTTCGCTTCACTTTCTCTTTCACTTCATTCACTCGTTGAAAATAATTAAAATAGGACCGAGTCTCTGCTCTGATCTAGTTACGAGTACCTACTTTCAAATGAAAGTTCCAACAAAAAGTTATTGAAAGTCTTACCGTTCGATACCTATAAAGTATATAACTTTTACCTACCTTTACTTTTTTTGACTAACTCTTTCTATGGATGGAACTAACTACTCAATATCGTGCATGTTTGCTGCTAATGGTGTTGCATTAGCCATCTTTATCAGTTACTTTGTAACATTGGCGTATACATTGGCGTAATAGAGTTCATTATGTTTTGTATGTTTAATGTACCTATTTAGGTAAGTAGTGACTTAAATTGGAAAGAGTGAAGTAGGTACCGATTGGGCGGAGTAGACATTCGGTCCAAATATTCAAAGTCGCTGCCACTCGTCGGATAACCAGTCAACACCCAGCCGTGGTCGATACAGTCCTGGGAAATATACGTTGGTAAGCATAAGTTTACAAACAATGATGTAATAAGGTTTTAGAAGCAGGAGGGATCAAGACATTTCAGTTTTACATCCATCCCTCAAAGAATGGGACCATTTGAGAAAGGTGACTGTGAAATAAGTATGAAACCTTTTTCAAGATTCGCCTCTTTATGACCTCCGCTTTGATCTGGTCGCTGGGTCCGAATTTGCGCAGCTTCTCCCCGAGCTCGTCCTTCCTCTCCTTCGCCTCATTCAATAGATCGCCCAGGAACACTGGAGAGGATCAAATAATATCTTGGTAGGTACCTACTCTACTGTGCGGACTGAGCTGGTGCTCAGTTCAGCAGTACACACAGAAGAGTACCTAAAGGTGGTGGTTTTAACACTTCCTTACAATATATACTTAGGTTGTCTGCTACATATTATAGGCGTGCTTTGTTGTATAGTTTTTTTTAAATTAAAAAGCCTTCTGTAGTTTGGCACTTAATTTTTAGGAGGTCGTAACTTAATGCCCGTAGATTCGATCATATGTTACCCGTCAACCCTGGTGTCTCATCTTCTAAGGCCGAATATTAAAACAACCAGGACCGACCGACAATACAACATATTGAGGATGAGTGAGGAATGAAGATTAGGAAGGATGTTTATATCTTACAGTAAATAAATCCAAAATGCTTAGCCAGCGCCATGGCCTGGCTGCGGCGGCCGGAGCCCCTGGCGCCGATGAGCAGCACGCGGTAGGTGCCGGGAGCGCCCACCGCATGCAGACCGGCGCGCGAGCCCTGCGCGCCCGCCGTGCTCGCGCGCACGGCGCGCATGCACTTGTGGGAGATGATGTCCACGTTGTCATCGGAGTCTACGTGCACGTACTAATTGAAAAATATTATCATTTTGTGAAATGTCCTTAAAATAGGTACATACTGTAAAATTATTGACCCCCTAGCGAACCATCCCTATATTGCTTCAACAGAATTAATCCTTTCATAAAATAAGCACATAGGCAAAAACAGGCCTATGCTATCACATGTTTGCAAACATAACAAACCATAGCATACCCAAACCAGCTGCAGCGCGATCATCCAGGAAAATAAAGAATAAGTAAGGTACCTGCGTTGATTTAGGAGCTAGCAAACCTAAACTCCCGAAATGCTGAACCAACCAACCTTCACAGTTGCCTTATACGCATACTTCAGCCCTTCAAAATCCTGCGTGAAAAAGCTCCTAGCAGGTGTATGTGTGTCCGGGGCGGGCACGGCGAGCGGCGGCGTGGGTGTCACTACCAGGGTGACCGTGGGCAGCACGCCGTCCTGCTGCAGGCAGCGGGCCTCGCGAACCGTGCACGGGTGGTCTGCGGTCACACATAGCTTTAGCTTGAAACCTCTGCAGCTTGTGTCAAGTCAATAGTTTTAAAACCACCTTAAGAAAGGCATCCGACAAAATTACAGGATTAAAATTACCGGGACATAGCGTTGGAGCTAGTTGGGTCTGAATTGTCTAACAGACGGTGAAGATGTTAATTGTTGTAAATACTTTGCTATAACATTTTTAACAGGCGTTTATAAACTTGTTGCATGTAGTACTACTGCACTGGCTAATTGGATTTCTAGAACTATATTTAACAAATTCCTTATCAGAGTATGTGTTTTTGAGACTGACGTACCGAACATCAGCCAGCCGGCAGAAGGCACGGGCTCCTTCAACGTCATAAGCTTGGTCACCTCCGACATCAGGACGGGTGATATACAGCCCGGCTCGTAGTTGTCGTGCTGGAAGGGATATCATTGTAATACGAACAATTATTAGCTCAGATATAACATAGGAATCTATAGAAATAATTTTGGTGCTAACCAGAAGCGTAGCGTGCCTTAGCGGGGACCCGTGTAAAAATTGGTTGGGGGCCCATCGGTTATCGCGGGCTGCGGGATTTCCCCGTCTCAGTGTTGACAATTTTTTAATGTACGCGATAAAAAACATGCTTATTTACCTTTATAAATAAAAATTGGGAAGTTTTAATTAATTTTTGCTTACGCACATTGCGGGCCCCCGTGGCCCGGGAGCCCCCTAGCTACGCCCCTGGTGCTAACCTTAGTATTATTTGACAATGATTCTTGAATATGTTAGTCTAAATTTGTTTAGCAATTCAAAAGTACTAAACTACGCAAATATAATTTATTGAATTTTCTGTCTATTTCATAAGCTCTAAAATGTTTAAATACCACTAACGTAAGCATTTAATTTGTGCCAATTATTGTAAAAGTGTTCGTGTACCTTCTCATAGCGATCCATCACGCACCGCCGAGTTATTACAAACAAGCCAAGATCTTTTACCAACTGCTTCGCCAGCTCTTTTAAGTCTAGAAAAAAAGCGGTCAAGTGCGAGTCGGACTCGCCCATGAAGGGTTCCGTAGCAGCAAATAACATAATACATACTTATAAAACTTCTTGTAGCTCTAGTTAGAAGATTTGAGTTGATTGAATGAAAGGTGACTTGCTGTTTACGATGGCGTAGGTATTTAAAAAAAACCGGCCAAGTGCGAGTCGGTCTCGCGCACGGAGGGTTCCGTACTTTAAAAACGGCAAAAAATCACGTTTGTTGTATGGGAGTCCCCTTGAATATTTGTTTTATTTTATTTTTAGTATTTGTTGCTATAGTGGCAATAGAAATACATCAGAAAAATATGATATTAGAAACCTCCTTTGTGTGAAAATCTTAATGAGGTTCACAGATTACATCTACTTACCAAGTTTCAACAGTAACTATAGATGTTATAGTTTCGGAAAAAAAGTGGCTGTGACATACGGACGGACACTGGACAGACAGACAGACAGACAGACAGACAGACAGACATGACGAATTTATAATGGTTCCTTTGTTTGCTTGTGGAATCTTTTTTAGTTTTAGAAGAAACACGGTGTCATCATACCAATTTTTAATTCCGGCGAAACTAACAGTATCACTCGGTCAGCGTCTTTACAGCTATGCAGATGGCTGCTAAGGTATACCTTCATGTGCTTGAGATGATCTTTCGGCAAGTTTACCACTAAATCTCTCACCATATCCTGGATTAATACGAAAAGAAATGTGATTCCTTTAGGCTATAAGTACACAGGGACGACCAATGCGAGACCAAATTACAAAGAGACCACACCTTAAAAACTTTGTAAATCCTGTACTTTTCCAGGTATGGTAATATCTTTGCTGGCATATCCAGAGGCCTATTAGTAGCATCAGTGGACGTCATTTTTCATAGAAATTCACTCGATATGTAATGCAATCCAAAAATATACAAATCGAACTTATGGGTAAGTAAATAAATTTACAAGACAAATTAAATCGAATAATATTGGTTGTATTGTAGTATTATTGAGCAGCTTGAGCAGTATTTTACTGTATTGTCATGTCATTCTACTCTTGTATTTGAGTCACATTTGAGTTGTCCTTTCCGCTCCGCTTATCGGCTCGATGATAAACAAAAACGTTTTGTTATTATCAAAATGAGGGTGCATGTAAAGGGGCTAACCTTTTTTGTTCATATGCCAACGTCAAATATGTGAAATGGTCAATCAATGTCAAATTCACGTGCAGCAGTGCAGGCAGCAGTTTGTTTTGACTTGACCAAGGAATATAATACTCTCTGCCGAGCCGAGAGGACTTGACTTGACGAGGCTTTGACGAGGTTATGTTTATTTTATCGTGCCACCAGAGAACCATTCAAAACAATAATTAAATTCTCTGATTTCTCGTTCAAATTACAAATTAAAACTAGTAATATGCGGTTCTGAGACATGGACGTATCGAATTCCGAGGGTCAAATGTCAATACGATGCATCGATAAGGAGCTTGTTACTAAAATATGAGTGAAGAAATCGCGTCGCTCTGGCGTCTAGGTTACGTGCTAAGTTATAAATTATTACGACACAATTCCGTCGTTTAAGATCGCTCAGTCGACGCGTAGGAGGCTGATGAGTAGCATCGTCTTGCGTCGCAGTAGTTTAGTGTTTCATTTATTTGTAAGGATGTCTTCAGCAAACCAAAGTTACGAGGTAAGGTTTGACCCTATCATTATTAGTTTTGCGTAACTTACTTCATAAATTACATACTACTTAACTTAATTTTTGCTTAACTTAAACAAGGAAGTTATAAGTTTATGCTGCATTAGTACATTCTGTAGTAATTTAATGTGCGGTAGGTATATCGAGACTAAAAGTTGCTAAATCACTGCATAGACGACCTTGTTTACAAATTAAGAGATTGTTCTTACTTAAGTATACCTATGTATTATAAAATAATTTAATATTTAATACATAAAACTAGTTTCTTATATTTGATATTTAAGAAACTTTTCTACTGAGCACCAGCAAGACATTTAATACATTATAAATGTTTTATTAGCACCTAATTAACATATTTTTTACTACCTAAACTTATAATAAACAATAATACCATACCTATTTTAAACAATATTACAGGATGCAATACGCAAGTTGAATTCATTACAATCAAACAAATCGAGCATTGAACAGATTAAAAGAAGAATCAAAGATGGCTCCGAAGTGAGTATAATATATACCACCCAATAACAGTTTTATATTAAACTTACAAGTTAATAAAATGAAGTCTATCTGTCTTAAACTTAAGAGCTGGGCTCTTGTCGATGGAGTTCTTTCCACTGTTCTGAAGTCTATCACACTTATCAAAATATTATTCCCTTAAAACATATCAGAAGTTAAAGAAAAAAGTATTATCCTGTAATGCCCCACTGCTGGGCAAAGGCCTTTTATCTCTGAAGATATCAGTACAGTAATCACTCTGGTAATATAATAGTACCATTAATCAATTATTATGTAACTTACTGATATTTCAGAAGTGCACAAACCTACAAGATATGGAGAACTATTTGCACAGAACTGGAGTTCCATTGACTAAGTTAGATAATCTTTCTGTGATACATGTAGCCGGGACCAAGGGGAAGGTAAGGTTACTTAATTATATACAGTACTTGCAAGTATGTATTGAAATTAAAATTAAAATGAGCAAAGCCTGAATATTGTATCCCTGTGGGAGTGTTGGGATGAAATATACCTTATATCATATTAATACATATATTATAACATATTAATTTCAAACCCAACTAGTAATTCTAGAGAGTGCATCAATCAAAAAATCAACTCTTAACTCTCACTCTCAACTTACCACTATCTATTATACTACTAAAATCTACTATATTTCATTTTCTGTCTTCTGCTATTCTTTTCAACTCATTTTATGACCCTACATGCGTATTCTTCCAATATTTCACATTTAGCACATATAATTTCAACCTTCAATTTTATCAGAACTTCTTCAATTTCAGGGTTCAACAAGTGCGATGTGCGAGTCCATCCTGCGCTCGCACGGGTTCTGCACCGGGTTCTACTCGTCCCCGCACCTGGTGGCGGTGCGCGAGCGCATCCGGCTCGACGGCGCGCCGCTCACCGAGAATCAGTTCGCGAAACACTTTCATCGGGTCTATGATATGCTGCATAGCTCACAGGTGAGATGGCTAAGCATAGGACTGAACTAGCGACCCTCGCTTCCCTTCGTTGAATCAAGATTTTCCGACTAATTCGTGACCAATAGATGGAGTTATTTTGTAGTATGGTTTAGATTAAAAACCACTTGAAAACTTATATTTATGTAGGTGAAATCGAAGTTATTCAAAAATAAAACTAATGAATTATCATTCCAATATTATTTCTAATCTAGCAAAAGATTAAACCTTAATCTTCGCCTAGCCCACGATTTTCAAAAACCTTTTTCAATAACTTCATAATATTATAGGGTAAGTTAGGGCTGTCTCAGTTTATCTATATCATCATCCACTTGTATATTGCAGGAGTTCGAAGGCGACATGCCGAAGTACTTCGCGTTCCTGACGGTGATGGCGTACACGCTGTTCCTGGACCTGAAGGTGGACGTCGCCGTCGTCGAGGTTGGCATCGGCGGCGTCGTCGACTACACTAATGTGTTGCGGTAAGGACTGGCAAGAACTTATTGTAAAATGGGTTCATCAGGATAAGCCAAATAATGGCTCATCCTATCTCAGTTTTTGGTCGCTTAGTCATCTGTTGAGCAACTGGCACCTCCCTTACACATCTCTGTACTGCATACTATCAACACAGTCAGATAAGAAGACAGCCTTATTGTAAGTGAAGCAAAACCAATCTCCAATAATATCGTATATCTTTATTCTTATTCCAGAAAAGTCCCAGTAGTTGGTATCACAGCGCTAGGCCTAGACCACACTTCTATACTAGGCCATACACTGCCGGAGATCGCGGCGGCCAAAGCGGGCGTCATGAAGCGAGGCTGCGAGGCGTTCACCGTGCGGCAGCCGAGAGACGCCATGGATGTACTGGAAGACTTCGCGAGTAGTGTACAGGTGTGGCATGACATTTTAAAACCTCATAGTCCATCTTTTCTGTTCATTGCGTCGTAATGTGGTTTAGAAAAATATAATGTTTTAATTACTTACTAATACTATAACTACTATCGTAAATAACACTTTCGCAATAAAATTACTTAAAATACCGATTTCAATGTAGACAGAGACAGAAAAATGGAAAATATACAACATTTTAGGAAAGAGAGACAGAATTGTTAAATTAACTGAACATGTCTTTTACGTGTGCGTGACACCAGCAGGAAAAGTTGTGCTAGACAGATTTTAGTCTGATGAATAATTAGTGCGCTATCTCCTGTAAATGTGCGTGAAGTAAAAAATTTGTGCGAATTACCATTTCGGAAATAATCAGAAAAAACTAATCCTGCTGGTGTCACGCTGCTCCAGCAGGAAGATTTTTGAACTAATGATCGGAGGGGTAAGTGTTGTATATCAGCGGATAGCTTATATTGGTGCCTAATTGTGCGCAAAAAATGAAATTTGTGCGACTCATGGTTTTAGAGATATTGAGTTTCCTGCTGGAGTCACGTTTTGATAAAACCTGTATCTCGGAAACTATTGAGGGTACGACCTTGGTTTAAACATATTTATGTAGCTCTTAATTTGTGCGAATTTGTGAAAGAATAAAATTATCAAAAATATTTTCAGGATAAGAGTAATCATGAATCGTAGAAATCAGGAAAAAACCTCCTAGCGCGTTAATTAGAGTATTTAAAAGCCCACTAAAGATGGTGTTGAGGTCGCCTTGTTATTGCTAACAACATTCTTAATTTTCAGGAAGGTACATAAGCGCATTTTGAAATTATAACACTTTTACTGAAGTCGTATTGAAATTGACTTTGCAAGAAAACCACTCAACCAAAGATATATAGGTATACATACAAAATTAGTGCGCATTTAGAATAACACAACCTGAAAATTTCACCATCCTAGGTTTAGTATTTATCCAGATATAAACAAAAACAAAAATGGCCTTAATTACTAGGTAACCCAACCAATTTCAACAGTCGCAAAAAAGCGAGCGCTTCATACAAGCAATGACATACATAAATGGGCAGTCTTATACCGAATATTTTGGACAGTCGTGCAGACAACGGTTAATGTACTTTTTATAATTTTATAATAATATTTATAATTTTTAAATAATCACATTTCGTCGGGGACTATTTTCTTGTATTTTATGCCTGCTATGGGATTACATAATAGACGTATTACCGATTGGAAAAATTATTATTTTGATCATGAGTAGGTACTTGCTTTAAAAGATCCCGTGGAAATTTGGTGAGGATTCAACTAAAGGGGAATTGGATGGAATGTTACAAGATATGCCAAATATCTTCTCCGTAAAGCCTGTTTGCATAGAAACACACTGTCAGTTACCTGACCGCTTGTAACGTCATACAACAACAACGATCGCGGGGTACTGAGCGAGTTGTTCGGTGACGTCACACCGGTCAAGCAGTCGGCATTGTTTTTACTCATAAATAGGAAACTATTTCACGTTGTTAAATAATTCTTTTACTATGATGTGTTTTAGTTTTGGCAGAGAATATCCAATTGGATAGCTAATAATCAAAATTTGTGCACATTCTTCATTTTGTCTTCGTGTGCAACAAATCTTGATTTTAGATGTTTAATTATAAATACATATTATATTTACTACTAGTTGAAGCATTAGGTATGATCTCTTACTACTTTATAGTGTCAAAAAAGGGAATATTTAAACAACTAGGTAAGTAAAATTATATTTAATATAAAATTGTACATTTCTGTCTTATAAAATGTTTTTGAACAAATTGTTCAGAACAATAAAAACAACAAAGAAGGTACTTACTTTAGGTAACTTAATTATAAGCTAGGTAAATATTTTTTTTTTAATCCTTAACGTTTTAATTTTAAATTCTTTGTTTATTCAAATCACAGATTAATAAATTTCGACAAAAATGCCGACATTTTTGCCTAAACATCACATTGTACATTTATGTACTTTCAAAATTATAGTAAGCTAGGTAAATATTTTTTTAATCCTTAACGTTTTAATTTTAAATTCTTTGTTTATTCAAATCACAGATTAATAAATTTCACAACAGAAGTAGGTAATAAGTATTTGTACATTGTCTTAATATTATCGCTTATGTATTTAAAAATCACAGATCATCCTTAAAATATATCCAATAACATTTAAGTTAAAAATTTAAGTCTTAATAAGTATAAAAATCACAGATGAGTAACATCTTAATATTAATAAATAAGTATACCTTCAATAAATGTTATATCTCTTACTTAATGTTTTGAGATTTTCAGTCAAGCAAGTACAATAATATATGTGGCATTATAAATTTACCAGACAATTGGACTTTATCATACATGTCATCATAGCATTCAAATGAATTTACCCGGTAACAATGCGCTCTATAATGTCCAATGCCTTCCTTTTCAGAAGTAGGAATATATTCTATAACTGACAATATAGTATATTTATTTTTATTTATTTCAATGGATATAGGCAGGTCCTCCAACATGATGCGTATATCATTAAATTCTAGTATTAAAATGTCCTTTACATCATAAATGAATGTGATATTTCCTGCGCTACAAACGTTACAGTCTGGCGTATTGTCTCCGCTTATATATGACTCATAAGCTTCTTGCAACTCTTTTATCCCTTTATTAGTTATTACATCTATATTAAATGGTAAATATTTACATTGATATAAATTATTTTTATTTGCGTGACTAGGGCATGTAGGATTAGAGCAAAGTCTTTGCCTAGTAGCAGATATAAATAAACTGCTCGAACATATTGTTTCTAATATTTTTGTGACATTACATGCACAGTCCACAACATTCAATGCTCGTGTGTTTAAAGGTTTAAAAACTTGAAGTAACAATGTTTCTCTTAGTTTGTATATTTTTTTCATATAATGTTTTTCATTACACAATTCTTTGATTAATGACACGAAATCGTTATATTCGCTCGTATTAACGTTTTCGTCAAGAGAATATTTAAATTTAGGTCTATCTTTGTATGCTATAGCAAAACTTTGCGCTATAGAATCGAAAGCACACGTATTGATTATAAAAAGTCTGTTGTCAGTTGAATTTGCCACGTTGCCGTTTTTTAAAATATGAATGGGTTTCAGTCTTAATCTTTTAGACTTAGATGTGGGTATCACTAGACCTCTCCAATTCTCAATTTTAATTGGATTATCTTGAAATATCGATTGCTCATCAAAATCGTCAATTTGGCACCTTATATGGTCCAGATTTGTTCTTTTATTGGCTGTGGGTTTTTTTTCTCTGATTTTATGAGTATGTTTGTTTGTATTCATTAGGTGTGAAGTTTCACTAGAACTGAGTTTGACAGCTCCGTTTATAAAACTGTAGTGTTGAACTAAAAACTCATCGAGTCTTACACGTTGATTTTTTGTGTCAAAATATATAGTTTTTAAATCTTTAAAATGATTTTCAACATTTGAGCTTGACGCATAATCTTTTGCATTTTTAAAATAAATATTCATAATACAACCCCAAAGTGGAAGTTTTTTTAAAAGTCGTTTAAAAGTATTGTTGAACTCAGGTAAAAAATAATCATTTTTTTCAAATGTTGGTTCAACTAACTCCAAATATAATTTTTCAGTTTGTATTACATCGTCACAAAACTTAATTAAAGGAATATAATTATCTTTGTCATTTTCGTCGTCTTCTTCTACTTCTGTTATTTTGTCAATTTTTTCAACGGATTCCTGGTTTGTCATATTTGTCATTTTTATTTTTAACCTTTCAAAAGCTTTGTCACATTTGTACTGAGAAGTAATTAAGTCACTGCATTTGAACTCATGGAGCGATAATGTGACCATATCTCTGATAATTGATTTGATTTCCTCATAGCTACTAAGTTGTTGTATTATTTTTAAACAGTTAATATAAAAAAATTTTGTTTTGTCAGGCACTCTATCGAAACAGCTTTGTTTATATAGTTTTTTTATAAAATGGGATTTATCCATGCGAACTAAACAAAGTGGTATTTCTGTGGTGTTTCCTTCAAGCACATCAAAACAGTGCTTTAAGTAATCATTAAGTTCCACTTTTAAAAATACTTTAGTTATGGCACCCAGTAGGGCAGAACTATCGTCACTAATTACTTCGTTTGGCAAATCTTTTCCATGCTGCCATGTATTGAGCCATATGACTATAGTTTCCATTGTATGACTCTCTGAAGCCATGTAACTTAATGGCAGACTAAAATTTGTAGTGTAAGAGACAATTGCATATAAAAACAAATGCTTAGGAGTTCTTTGTTTTAAAAAGTAATTCGATACTTGTGGTGCCTCAATAGGCTGAAATATTGAGCCAGTAGCATCAATAGAAAGAATTTTATGTGTGTTTTTTAAAGAGCTATTGTAATATTGAGTTTGATCGTTGGTCCAAAAATAAATAAAGAATGGAACAAGACTTATTTTACGAATGAAAGAGTCGTATGGAGTAGTATGTGCCATAGCGTATATAGACAATATCGTATTATTATGAAATTGAAACGCTGTCCTTGAACGGTGACGCATTTGCCTTAAATTTGCTAAATTAGGGAATGTTGGTGCCTGTTTCGGTTCATCAGTTGTCATTATCTCATCAGATATCTTGTGCTGGACCTTTAATGCTTTATTGAATTTAAGTTTTTCTTTAAGTTGGTTGACTCTATTAGTTGTTAGTCTATTTTTAACAATTGGATCATGATTCAAGTTTTTACCATAGTTTTTTAATTCACAAGTGACATTTACACAATCTTTAAATGGGGGGGAGATACTCAATAATAATATCGCATCACATTGGGTACACTTGCCATTACATGTAATATTATTAAAATGTATATCGACAGGTACATAGCTGTAACTAAATGCAAATGTACAAACTAGATCTGTTTTAAAAAATATTTGGTCTTGTAAATCATTTGTCCATTTATTTGGCAAAAGACGGTAAATTGTTTCTTTTGGGACAATGCTATAGTATTCTGCAAGGCTCATTTGAAATGTAACTATATGAGAGTTAATTTTTTCCTTTAATTTAATACAATTACTATAATCAAATAAATGGTTTTTACCTCTTTTTATATATACTTGAATGGCTTTAACGGTCATGTTGCAATTAAATTGGAGACGCAAATCATGCTGCATGGATACGTAAACTTCATCACTTACAATAGGAATTGAATCTTGAAATTTATCTTTGTGCTTATTGAACACAATTTTAAAGTCTTCTTTGGATATAACTGCTTTTCGACCTGCCATTTTTGATTTATGACAGACAAAATATCTTGAAGATCTCTGAAAAATAATAAAAATCTATTAATTATGTTGTATTTTGAAAGCGAATAGTGAAAATAGCTCTCACTACTTTTATAAGATAATATGGAATTATTATTTATTATTTTATTCAAGTAAAAATGATAAATATAGAAAAACCATAAAAAATAAATTTAAACAAATTATAGGTAGACTAGCGACCCACCCTCGCTTCGCTTCGGGTAATCAAGATTTCATGTAGGAAAATCGGGATAAAACATTGCGTGTCTCCCGCAGGAATATACACAATCAAAATTTCAAGTGGGAAATTGGGGATAAAATATTACATGTCTCGCGCGAGTATATACATAGCGCACAATACCTACATAGCGCGTCTTCGTCGTTCGTAGTTCGTAGGTAGGTATATCCCCGCGCGCTTTGTAAGTAGCCATAAGAGAGACCCGCCATCGAGCATTACTTCCTCTAGAATCACCTTACCTATTACAAAAAACCGCATCAAAATCTGTTGCGTAATTTTAAAGATTTAAGCATACAGACAAACAGACAAACAGACGCGACTTTGTTTTATACTATGTAATGATGAGTGACATCAAATTGCATTTTTATTTGGGTGTGGACAATCGAATATGAAAGTAACATTACCTAAGTACCACAGGGAGTCAGGACACTGCCTTATGACAAGTGATAATTGGAACTTGCATAAGATATCGCTGTTCCATCTTGATCACAATTGGTCGTAGCATACAAGCCTCTTTCCTAAAAAAACGTTAAATAGGTATATAAATTACATAAAATACAAACAGTGGCGCCCTGCAGTTTCATTCACTAACTTGTTATAGTAGATGTAGGTAGGTACATACCTTTGCGCACACCAAAACCTCTTGTAAAATTTACACTTGTAATAAACACACTTCTCATTTCACTTTTTCATAAAAATTACATATAATTTCTGTGGTATATAAACAAATTTATAACCGAGCGCGCACTAAAAGGCGAAGGCGACGACCGAGACCTTGGACTATTTTATTGCAACTGTTTGTTTCTAAACGAAACGGATAGTTAAATAGATCAAAACACACACAACTACAACTGTCTCCGTCCCACTCATACTGTGCGACTACTAACTGTCTCACGTCACGTAAAAAAACGCGCTGGCGCAAAGCTACGAATTGTTTGTTGATAGATCCAGCCATTTTGGGTGGTATGAGGTGCGGGGTGCGGCACGGGACGGGTGGGTTACTCGCTAGCGTAGGTTAGGTAGGTACATAAGGTAATATCACAGGTAATATTTTTGTATTTTGTAAGTACCTAATTAATTTTGCAGAGTGGACAATGCAAACGCTTTAAATTTCGGCGGATGAGCCGCTAGTAGCTAGCTATAATAATTATTGGATAGGTTTGAAATTAAGTATAAGTATTACTTACTATTTTTTATTTTCCTCATATGGCCCACGGCTGGACAAAGGTCTCCCCCAATTCTATCCATTTCGCCTTGCGCCACTTCTTTCCATTATTATTGAAAGAAATAATAATTAATACACTTGAACCTCGATAAGCATTGTGAGCGCCATTGTCCGACAAAATATTCGGTATAAGACTGCCCATTTATGTATGTCATTGCTTGTATGAAGCGCTCGCTTTTTTGCGACTGTTGAAATTGGTTGGGTTACCTAGTAATTAAGGCCATTTTTGTTTTTGTTTATATCTGGATAAATACTAAACCTAGGATGGTGAAATTTTCAGGTTGTGTTATTCTAAATGCGCACTAATTTTGTATGTATACCTATATATCTTTGGTTGAGTGGTTTTCTTGCAAAGTCAATTTCAATACGACTTCAGTAAAAGTGTTATAATTTCAAAATGCGCTTATGTACCTTCCTGAAAATTAAGAATGTTGTTAGCAATAACAAGGCGACCTCAACACCATCTTTAGTGGGCTTTTAAATACTCTAATTAACGCGCTAGGAGGTTTTTTCCTGATTTCTACGATTCATGATTACTCTTATCCTGAAAATATTTTTGATAATTTTATTCTTTCACAAATTCGCACAAATTAAGAGCTACATAAATATGTTTAAACCAAGGTCGTACCCTCAATAGTTTCCGAGATACAGGTTTTATCAAAACGTGACTCCAGCAGGAAACTCAATATCTCTAAAACCATGAGTCGCACAAATTTCATTTTTTGCGCACAATTAGGCACCAATATAAGCTATCCGCTGATATACAACACTTACCCCTCCGATCATTAGTTCAAAAATCTTCCTGCTGGAGCAGCGTGACACCAGCAGGATTAGTTTTTTCTGATTATTTCCGAAATGGTAATTCGCACAAATTTTTTACTTCACGCACATTTACAGGAGATAGCGCACTAATTATTCATCAGACTAAAATCTGTCTAGCACAACTTTTCCTGCTGGTGTCACGCACACGTCTTTTACAGTGTTCCCTAACAACCGTCCCACACTACGATTCCTACACATTCCCCAAAACCAAAAAACCTCATCTGCAAGTGGAACTAGAAGCTTACAGAACAAACGCCTCATTGGCCATACAACTAGCACACGCTTGGATGCGGGCGCAAGCGAAATTGAAACTAAATGGCTTTAAAAACGGGGTTGTTAATGGTTATAATGGCGTGAAGCTAGTACAAGATGTGCCTGTGAAGACTATGCAAGGACTGAACAGGTGCAGGTGGCCGGGACGATACCATGTGGTTCCGGCCGACTTTGCGACATTTTACCTAGATGGGGCGCATACAAGAGAGTCTATGGATGTGTGCGCGCAGTGGTTTGGAGATAGCAGTAGCAGGTATGTTTGTATTGTTTCTATTGACATGATAACCATTAAAACAGACAAAAACTATGCATCAAAATCAATCTGTCAATAAATAAATATTATAATCAATACTTGCAGTGACTTTCATCTGAATGCTTGATTGATTTTGATAAAGTTTTTTTGTTTGGAAACTTGTTCACACTTGTTATATAATATTATTAATTGTATTTCCTATTCTTAAGACATGTACTTATTTTCCAGATTACAAGACAAAATTCTAATATTCAGCGCGACAGGCGACAGAAATTCAGAAAACCTCCTGAAACCACTAAGCAGTATACAATTTCAACATGTTTTCTTCGTCAACCCAACAGCCCATAGAGTGACGTCAAAAAACAACGACAACTTTTCATTGGTGGAACAGCAAGAACTTACACAGAGATGCGAAAACCATTCGAATACATGGCGTAGTATCAACTCTAGCAATGTAACAGTATTAGAATGTGTCTCCGAGGCTATGGTTGAGATAAAAAACAATTATAATAAACCTTCAGTGCTTATTACAGGGTCTTTACATTTGGTTGGCGCGGCCTTGTCTATATTAGACCCTAATTTAAATATGGAATATTAGTCAATCTGTCTTGTACATACCTTTGAGTTAAATCTTGGTCTATCTAGTATAATAAGAATAACACAAAATGACAATCTATGTAAAGTATTTCCGTTCCTATAAACAATGTGATACATTTGTGATGACATGAGAATTATTTATTTATACTTAAGCGAAGCTTTTGAGCAATAAATCTATTATTAATACTAGTAAAACTTTGTTTGATTCTATAAATTAATTTTTCAATATTTTGATGTTTTTGTTTTAATTAGTTTCATGATGGGTCTGATACATCCATGTTCCTTTTCTGGGAATTTGCAAGTGGCTATCAACTGGCCAAATTAACTTTAAATAAAAACGTGTCTGCTATATAAGGTAATTTATTAATACATAGTTAAGCTTAGGTTCTATAGGATATTATAGTTGACTCATGTCATCAATAAACTTTCTACATGAGCATGTAGGAGAATTTCGTAAACCAAAGCCAAAATATGTTAAAATTCCTTTATTATCTCACTTCCACAGTCAGTTGTGTATCATCCGTATCTAGCAGCCGATCCACGTCGGTCAGCCAGGATATCAACCTGTCCAAGTACCCTCCATCTTGTTTATAACTCAACAGCAATAGCTGCATATGCTGGAATGCCATTGGCTGCTCCAACAAATACTCCAACCTTTTATCCCTAATCGACAACAATTTGATAAAAAGCAAAGCTATTAAAGTCCATTGGATAGGCTTAAACATTATATTGTCTGCTTTTAACTTGAAAGTGTTGACTAATAATCTAATTTCAGTGCTAATTGTTAAGGTTAAGAGCCCTAATGAGCGGAGTAAGTCTGGAAGGACTTTGTTTAGATGTTGGCAAACTATTCTTCTTCGTAGTGCATTTTGAGCATTTTTATCTACTAGAGGAAGGTGCGTTTTGACCTCATCTTCTGTTTCTTCATTTCTTTCTTCAGGCTCTGGTAGTGGTATCTCTGTCTCTCCTGCTAGAAATGCTTTGACTTTTAGTTCAATTTTTTTGCTCTCCTCTTTCAATATAGAGTAGTCCGGCAAAGGCTTCATTTCCCTCTGTAATGTCTGCGTGTCTTGTTTCTTGTCTTCTAACTCTAGCATATTGAGTTTCTTACACAACTGCTGGTACTGGTCATAAGCATTTGAGTTATAAAATATTCCTGTGGCAAAGTTATTAAGATATTCTTTAATGCATTCCCCTTTATCTTCAACCATTTCTCTTACTTTCTCTTCACCATATAAGAACAGTAGAGTATCAAGAGTAAACCACTGAGCCAAACATTTTTCAACTTCAATACTTAATGCTGTGACTAAAGGCTGCTTTTTCTGTGACATTTTCTTCTGTTTCACTTCCTCTTGTTGGTGTTGCGTTATTATTGGGTCTATTTTCTTTTCTGGTCTTTCTATGATTTCTCCTACTATGTTAAAGAGGTTTGGAGGTGGTTTTTTAATGTCAATCTTTTCCTTTTCATTGGTATCCATTTTATTTTCGTCTGATGCCTTTTCTTCTTCATTATTGTCTTCACTTGGTTTCCTTTTTTTAATACTTTGAGTAACTTGATCGCTATTATTATCATTAGCCTTATTTTTAACAGCAACACTTTCATCAGTTACATTCAGTTCATCATCATTAATCTTCATCTGTGCAAATGACGCCTCGGCAAAATCATTGATGGATGTGAATGGTTTGTTCTCTTTTACTTTGACTTTATCTATGAGAGAGACATCCACCTCTTGACCCATAGAGAGAGTAGACTCTAGAGGAAGGAGACAAAACTTAGGGATCTCCTCATACTCTCTGAACCAAAGGGGACTTGTTAACATCTGCTTCTTCACATACATGGCAGCATTATAACATCTATTACTGCAAAAACTCTTTCTTCCAGTCACGTCGTACACTTTGTTGGTCTTCATTGATATACGATACTTCTGCTTAGGAATATCTTTCACTGATATCTTCTGTGTACAAACAGGGTAGCCGCACAGGTGAACGATAGATCGTTCCTCGATAACGTCGTCGAAGTGGCTCTGGTTTAAATCAGGTAAACACTTCAACAAATAACTGTCGGTTACATCCTCTTCCAAAAGGCTTTCTACAATTTGTTGAGCCTTCGCATTGCATTCCCTCTTTTTTATTATTGCTTGTCGAATCTGCTCTTTTGACATTTCCTCCAGTTTCATGGGCTTCTTTTTTGGCTTGATTGAATCCATGTTTTGAATTAAGGGCAGTAAGATTTTAAATGAAACTGTATGTGAGATGCAATTACTTCCCAAAAAGTAGAATAACTACACCAAATGTAGGTTTTGTTTTCCTTTTGTACTTGCTTGGTGCTTGCTTGATATGTACCTACCATGGATTTCTAAAATTTGACAGTTCATTGACAATCATATTATTAAACTGTCAGTTTTCTTGAATTGTCATTGTCAAGCCTTATCAGCTGACCGTGTTTTTGTACTGCTGTCAGTCACAAATCAATCAATTTTGATTTTCAGATTTCAGTTTGAGTCCGTCTTTCATTCATACTTGCTTTCTATTTTCCAATTGAATTTTTAATTGAAAATCTTATTTAATTTAAATTTTAACTATGTTGGAAAGTTTTAATAAAATAGTGAAAGTGTTATAAATAATCGAGTTCAAGCGAGAGGTCAATGTCCTTGTGAATCGTTATCACAACAGGATAAAAGTGCTTCGTTTATTTACTTTCTAATTTATCAATTACATATTTATTAGATAACAATCGTAATGCCAATTTAAAAATGCGTGGTGTGGTGCGTCTTAAATACGTCGTCATTTAAAAAGAAGCAAAGGTAAGAATCAATCTTGTAATATTTTGAATATCTGAATCGATGTTCTTGAAATATCAAAAGTTCTCAATTACCTATAAATGAATACAAAGAACTCTATGGTTTTAGATAGAGCCTTAAACACAATATTCTGCTCTTTAGAGTCATGTCTGCATGTACCTATGTAGTTTCAATTGTTAAAATATAATAATAACCGTGTTTTTCATTGAAATATTTATTTGACAGTAAAAGCTTTCAGGAATGTCAGTTAGTTTCAAAGACACATTAAATAGTATTAGCAACCTTCTTAACATTCCCTCCTCTCTTCAATGGAGGCTCATCAGCTCCGAGAGATAGAGCAGCCTCGGCTTGTATAGTGGCTTCGTTAGCATGTCAGCCAAGTTTTCTGTCAAATAAATATTTCAATGAAAAACACGGTTATTATTATATTTTAACATCAATTCCTATAGCAAGTATTTTAATTTAAACCAAAACCATAAAATTAGATTTTTTCATTATATTATTTAACGCCTCAGTGGTCTAGTGGTATGTGCATTCGCCTGCTAAAGCTGAAGTCTCGGGTTCAATTCCCGGATGGAGCGGAACATGTTTTCTACTTTTCAAACATGGCTCGAGTTTGAGATCACCAATCCGCATTAGGCAACCTTGGTGATTACACCTAATCCTCCTCACTGTACTGATATCTTCAGTGATATGAGAGGCCTTTGCCCAGCAGTGGGACATTAAAGGCTAATACTTTTTTTACTACATTTTATAAAATTTATATCCCATTTCTTCTACTTTCTTCTTAAACATAAGAACTGGTAATGAAAGTTAAAATTCCAACCATCATGACTGATTTTTCAACCAGTCAGCTTGTTCCATCGAGATTCAGTGATAGGATAAGAAATGAAATCACTAAACCTTTTTCCTCTTCAGAAGGAATTGTTGAATTGATGAGAAGAAGTCCATGTATTGAGGTACATAGCCTTAGAGTACGAATGAATTAAACATTTGTTATCAAAGTTACCCGATCTTTTTTTAAATTACTCAACTGATTGGTTTAACAAGTTCGAGTTAGGCTGCAGAAGCAACTGCAGGTGGTTTGTGATCACCTGTGGTACAGTCCAACTAATACTTGTGGACTAGACACTGCCCAATTTGAACTTTTAATCCTTAATTCTCCTCACGTTACTCACATCTTCATTGCAAAACATTTTTTTGACTAAATGTAAAAATAAGCTAAACAAATTCAATAACTACCCTATTTTTATTTGTGCTACATGTGTACTACTACACTTTGTGTACATTTGGAGCGGCATGTTTGCTTAATTTGAAGTCTGCCACTATTTTATTTGCTTATTTACTTTGCTTATCAGAAGTAACACCCAGATAACAGCCTGATAAATTAGGATTTACAAAATGGGGTCATTTAATAATATGTTAGCGCATGTTACTATAAAATATAGTAATCTTTGTATAGATATTAAACAAAGTCCCTAAAAGCTGTCTGTCTGTATGTCATTGACTTTCTCAAAAACTATTGTATGAATTTTCATGAGATATTGATTAACATACATAGTAATGAAGAGGAAGGTTTGTGAGTACTTTTCATGTCAAAATTCTTACAGGAATGGGTATAAGCGGGTAAAACCGCAGGGTATTAGTAATAAGTATAAGGCTAGTAATACATATAAATTAAACAATGAAGTTTGGGGACCTGGCCAATTATCTTTTACTTTTCATTTCCTACTACTGACAAGTACCTTAAATATTTATTCCTTTTGTCTAGATTTTATTTTAAACTAGATGAACAAAGGTCATTGATTAATGACAATAGAACTATTTAGCTTGCACATTCTTTGTGTTCCACAATGCAGGTGTTGTTATGACACCTGCCCCAATGCTTCTTAACAATGGGAACTGTGCCATAACAACTAGTCATTACTTTGCTTAGCCTAGATTCTAGGTTAGACCTAGACTCTAGGTAGAGTCCAATAGAGTAAATTAAACAGAAAGAGATCCTATCAGAGTGGAGTCTATCTAGTCAGAGCAAAGGGAGCTTCATCTTTGCTAATCTATACTTGATAATATTATAAAGAAGTAAAATTTGTAAGTTTGTTTGTTTGTATATTCAAGTTAATCTCTGGAGTTACCAGTCCGATTTGAATAATTATTTTTGTTATAGATAGCCACATTCAACGGAAAGGTAATAGGCTATTTTTCATCCCGAAATTCCCAAGGGAACGGGTACAATGCGGGTAAACCGCGGGGCACTGCTAGTATTGATAGTACCACTCATCTGTCTCAAATAAAGCAGGTTTTGTACTGCGCAAGGTGCTTCTCCCGTCATCAGTGCCATTGATTTTATACCCTGTTTCCATGGTAATTATGGAAGTGACCTTGAATCATTGTATAAATAACAAACTGTGTAATAACATTTTTATTGAAATGAAATGGAGCACGAACAAACAAACATATAACATGTTTATGGTCTCTTCAAAATCACATTTTGCGCATCTTATACTTTATATGGAAGGTGGAAATATAGTATTTTTAGATAGATCCCGAACTTTTATTAATACCATTGGATAGAGCTCCTGAAACAAATTCAGGATCAGTTCTCAGCTTTTTAAATTCAAATCCTGTATAGTTTAAAAATAATCGAATGAGATCCCTGAACATGTCCACCCTATATAAAACTCATAGATAAGATTGAGTATGTTAATCGGCAAGCGTGGTGTCAAAGTTCTTAGACCGCCTCAGGCCTCCGACATCGTCTCGTATTTATATCAATTAGTAGTGAAATACACAATAGAATATATTTAGAAGAAGACTCATACGTCGGGTTATTTTACATTACTCATCAAAACATTGACTTGCAGCGCAGCCCTCCTGCCTCTGTTATAGGCGCAAAGACTACCGACAATCTTATACAATAACATATCCCATTGTTAATCGTAGTCGCGTGTGCGTTTCATTTCGTATTTTAATGTAGAGATTGCACACACTCAAAACTTTTAAGAGTCAAAAGTACTTTTAACTGGTCTTAACTAGATCTGGCTGCTGTAAACCATTTTGAGCTAAGTTTGTGTATTTGCTTGTGTGAGAAAGATACTGTATTAGGTCCAAAACCTGCACTAATAGAGGCTTAGGTTCAACCTGTATTGTGGTTTGCTATTTTATCTATGTGAGAAAAGAGATAGGTCTACTCCTCTTGTACTATTTCTACTTGTTTCTTAAGTTTAAGCGAACACACTCACTTTGAATCTGTGACCACTTCAAAATTATAGGTAATTTCTGTTTTCGCATTTGAATAATTATAATACAATGAAATATAGGTAGTTAGGTAAATTCATAGTAGTCCCGTTAAAGAACAACTCAAAGGAGGGTGTAGAGTGCGTGAGAGGGTACCTAAGCGATTTCTACAAAAACGTATTCAGGGTGCTCAGGGGAAAAACATACTAAAAGTCCTGACGTCTAGGAGGTGCGCCGGAGGGAGGGGGGAGTGACAAAGATCTCAATTTTAGGTTATTCGTGAATATCTCAAAAACGGTGCAATGTAGCAAAAAAAAGTGTATGATGAAATGAAAGCTTATATAATTCTCTATAACTTTAATTCTATCCACTTTTTCCATATTCCCAACCGTTATTGAACTACACGCTCCAGAAATGTCAAAATTAAGGAACTCGGGCAGGTAACTATGGAGCCTGCCCCAATGCTCAGCAGTGACATGACCTATGTCATTTGAAAGGTCTTGAAGAGTTGTACAAGTTACTCCTAGACAGTTATATCGAATTCGACGGCCAACTCGGTGTTTTCGACCACCGAAGCATTACCACTGGAGGTGCTGTGGAGCCTGGACGGAATGCTCAACAGTGACATGACTTACGCATTTGAAAGCTCTTACATGTCACTTTTTAATAGTTATATCGAAATCGACGCCAAACTTGGTGTTTTCGACCACCGAAGAAAAAACACTAGGAGTATGTGTAGTTGACCCTGATCGTATTGCTCAACAGTGACATGACTAATGTCATTTGAAAGCTCTTACATGTCACTCCTTGACAGTTATATCGAAATCGACGACCAACTCGGTGTTATCGACCACCGAAGTATCGACACTGATGGTATTGCTCAACAGTGACATGACACATATCATTTGAAAGCTCATAAAGAGTTTTATAAGTCACTCTTTGATAGTTATATCGAAATCGCCGTCCAACTTAGTGTTTTCGACCACCGAAGAATGGAGTTGGGCTATGTCATACCGAAGTATCGACGCTGATCCTAATGCTCAACGGTGACATGACCTATGTCATTTGAAAGCTCTTGAAGAGTCGTTCAAGTCACTCTTTGACAGTTATATCGAAATCGACCGCCAACGCGGTGTTTTCGACCGCCGAAGAATGACACTGGGTTTATGTGCAGTTGACCCTGATGGTATTGCTCAACAGTGGCATAGCTTATGTCATTTGAAAGCCCTTGAAGAGTTGTCTAAGTCACTCCTTGATATTTATATCGAAATCAACGGCTAACTCGGTGTTTTTGACCAAAAAAAAAAATATATTCACATTAGTTCAATTCATAAAATACATAGTTATAGAGTATTTGAAGGGCAACATAAGCGATCACTCACTGTCACTGCACTTAGGTTAACTCAAATATGTCATGGTTGCTAATACGACACCCTTTCAGGCCGGGAACACAACTTACGCGTGTTTTAGATTTTTTTAAATCGTAATGCCATCTATTGAGTTCCTTTGCGCACTACTTTTATACTATTCTGATGCAAGGGCGGGCTTAAACACGCTGAATAAAGGACCTTGAGAAAATTCCATTCTTCTGTGGTCGAAAACACCAAGTTGGCCGTCGATTTCGATATACATGTCAAGGAGTGACTTAGACAACTTTTCAAGGGCTTTCAAATGACATAAGCTATGCCACTGTTGAGCAATACCATCAGGGTCAACTGCACATAAACCCAGTGTCATTCTTCGGTGGTCGAAAACACCGCGTTGGCGGTCGATTTCGATATAACTGTCAAAGAGTGACTTGTACGACTCTTCAAGTGCTTTCAAATGACATAGGTCATGTCACCGTTGAGCATTAGGATCAGCGTCGATACTTCGGTATGGCATAGCCCAACGCCATTCTTCGGTGGTCGAAAACACTAAGTTGGACGGCGATTTCGATATAACTATCAAAGAGTGACTTATAAAACTCTTTATGAGCTTTCAAATGATATGTGTCATGTCACTGTTGAGCAATACGATCAGTGTCGATACTTCGGTGGTCGATAACACCGAGTTGGTTGTCGATTTCGATATAACTGTCAAGGAGTGACATGTAAGAGCTTTCAAATGACATTAGTCATGTCACTGTTGAGCAATACGATCAGGGTCAACTACACATACACCTAGTGTTTTTTCTTCGGTGGTCGAAAACACCAAGTTTGGCGTCGATTTCGATATAACTATTAAAAAGTGACTTGTAAGAGCTTTCAAATGCGTAAGTCATGTCACTGTTGAGCATTCCGTCCAGGCTCCACAGCATCTCCAGTGGTAATGCTTCGGTGGTCGAAAACACCGAGTTGGCCGTCGAATTCGATATAACTGTCTAGGAGTAACTTGTACAACTCTTCAAGACCTTTCAAATGACATAGGTCATGTCACTGTTGAGCATTGGGGCAGGCTCCATAGTTACCTGCCCGAGTTCCTTAATTTTGACATTTCTGGAGCGTGTAGTTCAATAACGGTTGGGAATATGGAAAAAGTGGATAGAATTAAAGTTATAGAGAATTATATAAGCTTTCATTTCATCATACACTTTTTTTTGCTACATTGCACCGTTTTTGAGATATTCACGAATAACCTGAAATTGAGATCTTTGTCACTCCCCCCTCCCTCCGGCGCACCTCCTAGACGTCAGGACTTTTAGTATGTTTTTCCCCTGAGCACCCTGAATACGTTTCTGAAGAAATCGCTTAGGTACCCTCTCACGCATTCTACAACTACTTCGTTGACGGGACTATAGAGTAAATAAGTGAAGTGCAATTCCGCTCAAGCCCTTATCATTCAAACGCAATGTCAATAGCACAAAAGGCTATAAGGGCGTAGTATTTTGAAAACAATACATAAGTCTACTACCGTTCTATTGTTAAACCATTCCTACCAATGAAAGGCTAGCACTCGAAAAATAATTTTAATACTTGTTAGACGCGGCCATTGTTCTCACTGTTTATATTAAACACCAGCACCAGCGCCCCGCGATTTTACCCGCGTCGTACCCGTTCCCGTTGGAATTTCCGGATGAAAAATAGCCTATAACCTTCCCGTTGAATGTGGCTATCTATTACAAAAAGATTTATTCAAATCGGGCTGATAATTCCTGAGTACCTCGAACATACAAACAAACTTTACCTCTTTATAATATTCGTATAGATTGCCGTTTTATGCTGATTCTCTTTGAGGAGGAGTGAGTATGGTAGGTTCTTTGTTGGGATTTCGCTCCACTTTTATAGTTGTAGCTAGTATCTAAGTACAGTTAGGGCAGTTAGCGACGGAACACATTAATACGAAAGTCGCTTGATATACATACGTTTTCATTTGATATGAACCTGACGTTATTATACTGCGCTTGCGGTTTCTAATTAGGAAGCGTCATATTTTTTCGTCCCGTTTAAGTGGTTAACCGCTAACTTCCCTGTATATAAATACAGTATTACTTATGTGAATTACCTAAATAACTAGGGATCCGCCCACACCGCCCACTCGGTTAGTCACGATAGTCTGTCGGTACGGTCGGTAATTATTAATTATACCGTATTCCCCAACTTTATCAAACGTAGTATAGCTCTAGGGGAAAGGCACACCTGACAAAAATTGGATTCATAGTTAGCAGCGGGTTAGGTTAGGTGGTCCTATACAGGGTGTAATCGTTAAGTGTGCACAGGCGATTATTCCGTAACTATTGCAGATATCAAAAAACTTTAAACTGATATCGAAAGTACTTTACCTAATGAGTAAAATGACATTAATAACTTTTTAAAAATAAAACGAGAAATATCCAAAAAAAATACATTAATCACTCCCATACATTTTATTTCTTAGTAAGTACAAAATTGTGTATTCAAAGCATATGTCCGAAGTGACGTCCTCCTTGTGCAATACAATGACACTTGGTAAATAATCTGTAGTTCTTATAACTAATATATATTAACGAGTTCTTTCGCGGCAAAAGAGTTTATTAAAGTTTTAGTACCCTTTGATAAGGATAAGTATATCAACAATAGTTTCCATGTAATCGTAAACCAATTAAACAATTTGTCCAATTTAAAAGTGAGTAATCGCAAGTGCAATTGAGTTTCCTAAGAGCTAGAGTCCCCAAACATAAACGGTTACTAAATTCTGAAAATACTCGATCACGTTTAATAGACCTAGAGCCCGTGAACCCCAGACTTTCGTCATTTTATAAAAGCTGAAAGTTTGTCAGCGCATGCTCCCACACACAGGTAAGAACGATGGACTATTATGAAGTTTGGGTTATCGTGGCTTTGGCAGATAAACGGTACTAAAGGTTTGTAAAATACCGATCTAAATTCATCAAATAATTAAGTGTGATTTGTGACATGACATATGTCATTTGAAAGCTCTTGAAGAGTTGTACAAGTCACCCTTTGACGGTGATATCGAAATCGACGGCCAACTTGGTGTTTTCGACCATTGAAGATTGGAGTTGACCTATGCTATGGACGCTGATCCTAATGCTCAACAGTGACATGACCTATATCATTTGAAAGCTCTTGACAAGTTGTACAAGTCACCCTTTGACGGTGATATCGAAATCGACGGCCAACTTGGTGTTTTCGACCATTGAAGATTGGAGTTGACCTATGCTATTGACGCTGATCCTAAGTGACATGACCTATGTCATTTGAAAGCTCTTGACAAGTTGTACAAGTCACCCTTTGACGGTGACATCGAAATCGACGGCCAACTTGGTGTTTTCGACCACCGAAGATTGGAGTTGGCCTATGCCATGGACGCTGATCCTAATGCTCAACAGTGACATGATCTATGTCATTTGAAAGCTCTTGAGGAGTTGTTCAAGTCACCCTTTGACGGTGATATCGAAATCGATGGCCAACTTGGTGTTTTCGACCATTGACATTTAGTACCGTATACCTGCCAAAGCCACGATAACCCAAACTTCATAATAGTCCATCGTTCTTACCTGTGTGTGGGAGCATGCGCTGACAAACTTTCAGCTTTTATAAAATAACGAAGGTCTGGGGTTCGCGGGCTCTTGGTCCATAACTATCAGATAGTATATCAACATTTACTCTTTTGTTTATCTAAACTTTGAGCGCAAATGGTCGCAAATAATAGTACCTACACAGATATTTGTTATTGCACATTTCCTTATACAATCTCAGAAGGTACGAGGGAAACAATAGAAATACAGTTTGTTTACATATTTTATTGCTTTTCTTGGCATGAATACTAATAGGACACGTAATAGGGACTTTCATAAGCATTAAAACATTAACATTAATATTATTGATAGTGCTTGTTACGACTCAATAATATGCATTGAAATTCTGACAAAACATTTTCTTTACGATCAGAAAAAATACAGAGATATAAATATAGTTTAAAATCAATACTTACAAGACATATGGATGTTGTCCAAGTTCTTAGGTCAGTTACAGAATAGTGCTTGTCGTCTTAACTCTAATATGAATCTATTGTAATTTCATACCAGTGCCATCAATTTGCAGCTTTTTCATGTTTTTTTTTTTCATTTACTTACACTAAAATTTTAAAGCCATCTTAGATTGTATTTTGAAGATTTTGAGTTCATCTAGTTAAGTATCCCATTACTTGCCAGCTTTCACACTGCTTTACTACGACTATTCTTATAGGCAAAGTAAAAAAGCATTAACATTTGTGCTCAGTTTTACCCATATTGATAATTTGCCTTTTGCAGTGGTACAATCAATAACAGCTGATAATAATAACAATCCTTAACACTTTCCCAGGAGCTGGAGCCACATTCACGATGATGCACATGTGGATGTGGTTCGGGTACGACCTGGGCGACTTCCTGTTCAATGGGCTCACCATCTCCGGCCGCTTGTCCTTCGCGCTCACCTGGATCGTGCTGTTCTTCGTGTCGCTGCTCTATGAGGCTTCTAAGGTAAGGGCGTATACTTCAAAATGATAGCGTACATACCACTGGGCTAGTCACGCCTGCCGCATGCCGGACACACTGTATGCCAAAATTTCCACTATGTGGTGTCGGAAACAGCGAGACAGCGTTCGCGGCAGAGCACTCGCCCAACAGTGAGACGATAGGGGCTAGCTGTAACAGTAATAGTAACTTACCACCTTGTTCAAACTTCTATGTTTTACTGGTAATGGCACTTCAATGAGAATTGTAATAGTATGTTAGAAAGAACTATTTTATCACTTTGAGAACATGTATACAAATGTGGAGATAGGATGTGGAAGTCTGTTTGTTTCCTTCATGTTAAAACGGATGATCGAATTGAGGTGTGGGCACACATTTACTACATAAATTAACAAATCTAGGTCAAAGATACTTCGCATTACTTTATACTTTACTAGCAGCGTCCCGGGGTTTTACCCGTTTTGTAGCCGTTTCCGTAGGCCGTAGGGTAGTAAATATTGGAATCGGAGTGGTAGTTCCTGAGATTAGCATGTTCAAACATACAATAAATCCAACTCTTCAGCTATAGGACTGATGAAGTCTCCAGAAGTTATGTTATTTATGCGACATTCGTCACGATTGTTTTACACTACGCTTAACACCTAAACATACTTCTTTTTGTGCACTTTATGTATATCAAACAATTTTGTAATGTATTGGCATTGGCAATCGATTCCGAAAAGAAACGTCTAATTCTGTAATACTCAAAGTGTGCATTAAGCCCTGGAGTTCGGGAGCCCTGGGGCTCCGCGGGCATCAAAAATTTCACTATTCAAAATGGCTCCGCTACCAAAAAAGTTTGAGAACCACTAGTCTAATAGATGAATGAATAAATGAGACACGTCAGTTACTGTTTCAATTCAATGTATATAGATAGTATTAGAAGTCCAGACAATGGATAGTGTATGTTTGAAGAGACCAAACAAAACATTAGATTTAAGTACTATCTTTTAGTTCCTACTTCAATTAACTAGTGTTTCTTATCTTTTGGAATAGTACTTAATTAATTTAGGTTGATTTACTATTAATTATATGTCAGACAGTTTGAATAAAGCAAGTAAATAGTTAAATACTTGTAGTAGTACACGTTAGGGATATATTATAATATCATGCGTGAGTGCTAAAAATACTATACTTCGAAAATTGATACATCGAAAACTCTACTATCTATCGATGGCTTGTTACTGCAAAATATCTAAGTAAAATATTGTAGATTCTGATTTAAATAAATCTTGCTAGCAAATCTATGATTAAATGTCATTATTATGGAGATCAAAATGTAAGAATGTTACGGAACATTTACATTTTATAGATATGTACTTAACTTTTTTTAAATTTGTTGTTCCAGGTATATTTGGCTCGAATCCAGCGGGAGGCGTTGAAGAGGCTACATCGGTACCGGTCTGATGAGCGACGGAATCTACTTTGTGACCGGTAAGTGTTCATGAAAATAATTGTTTAAAAAACATTCGCACAACCGAGCCACACGCTATTTATTGTTTCGTCGATATCAGACCCGTGCGCGAGTAGGGAATGAAAATAATTACGGGAGTGAACTGTTTATATAACGCTCGTTAAATGTGTGTGTATTTGCGAGTATGTTCGATTTCTACCAAGAAGACTAGATATTAGTATAAAGAAGGAGAAGATACGAGTATAATATATCCTGGTTGGAAAATCAGTCAACATTTTTGTATCATACATCTGGTTGAAATAATAAGTTAAAATTATGCATATATAAAATACATAACCCGTACACAAATTGTAAAAAAAACTTTTAAGAATAGTTTTTTTCGTGCATATCTTGTAACTATTATAGTCAAGGCATTATCCACTCCTGAAACACTATTATACATTCCTGAAAAACAAAAGATTCTATCCGACTATTCGCATTGTGATGCGTGCTCATGACAATAGGTGTCACAAAGGGATAATTATTTAACATGTGTGTGTGTGTAAATGTGCGTTTGTGTGGGCCATTCTACCGATTCCTTAGTAGTTAGTAGTCGCGTAGACCGTAGCTTAACATTCGCGATTTCCATAATTATGTGGGTTATAATAATAAACTAATGCATCTTATCGTAATTGTTATTAATGAAGCGCACCTATCTTTGTATTGTTATCGGCGTGTTTACGAGTTGATAACGAACTCTTCCTGTAATATAATTTGTAATTGAATTGTATGCCGATGTCGATATTGGAAAGGAATCGTTAAGTTAAGTGTGTATGTATTATGAGAATAATTTGGTGGCTGGAGAAAAATTATCTGAAGAGAATGTTCGCAAAGTACACTCACTCCTTAAAACATTCGCTGTTTGTGAAAATGCCTTCAAAATCGGTCCGACGTTTTCGTAGATCTAGTAGAAGAACAGCTGCCACAATTCTATGATTTTCATTGACTTGTTGCGTTTGTAAGTATGCGTTGTGGCGTGTTCCAGGGAGCGCGGCGGCATCATGCAGCCCACCACGAGTCGCAACACCAGCTCGGGGCAGGTCGAAAGGATGGCCTCTTTCAAAATGCGGTGAGTCGCGATGGGATAAATGAAACTTTCAAGCATTCTTAATTTTATTTAGCACCGTTTTAAATAGTGTTCTGTCGGGGGCAAAATAAAATACAATTTTGAACGAACAGCTTTTGTTTCCTATACATATTTAGGTAGGTTCTAAATAGTACTTGTGCAATCCGCCGACCGCCCTTAGTATATACGAGCAGTTTGGTATTGAATGGAACTTGATAGATACTTAGTTCAAAAGTTTTAGAAATATTTGAGAATGAAGTTTTTGGTTGGAACAGCTAGTAAATAGTAATCATTGTGTGTGTGTGTGTGTGTGTGCAGCGCGATGCTGAACTTGTACCAGTCGTCGGTGTTCATGATCCACAACACGGTGGGCTTCCTGCTGATGCTGGCCGTCATGATCTACAACGTGCACCTGCTACTCGCCGTCATATTCGGCACCATGCTCGGTCAGTATCCAAGAATTTCCAGCTGATCCAGGGAAACGTAAAGGGTTAGAGACTAACCGGAAAATTGTCTGAGTTACCTAGGAAAAATCTAAAATGACCAGCTTCGCTAACCTTTTCCCAAAACAAAACCCTGAGCTGTGCTCCGATACGCTTCAATGGAAACGCACCCTTACTTAGCGGTGTTCTGACTTAAGGTGAAAAAATAATGAAGATTACACGGCTTAATAAAAAATGAACAATCCCTCAACACCCAACATCTATTTAATTCCCAGGATACTTCCTGTTCGGCACGAAGCTCACTCGCCTCCAGATGCAGTGCTTCAGCACCAAGCGCGTCGTGATCTGTACTCCGGAGTGCGACGACAGTGGTGAGTACACACGATAGCGGTTTAAAATGTGTAACTTAACCTCACTTGTGATAATAAGGCTCTGTTGCTCAGCTTTGTTTCGTTTTCTTGGGCGTATGAGTGAGTAGGCTAGATCGACGATGAATACCGAATTAGTACATCTATTTATAATTTCATCTCATACATAAGTGTAGAGAACTGCATATCTCTACGTCTCACTACACTACTTCTACTATATTTAACATTAGTGATCACTAACCTAATTCCTACAAAGCCAAAGCCAAACAAAGTCTGTTGATTATTATAACTAAACATCTTTGTTATAAGAGTGACGTTGCATAATGTCTTTGTATGATTTAAAATGTATATTAGTCTCTTCTAGATTTCCTTTCGCATTCTTATTTTAAAATTCTAGCAATTGCTTTGACAAGATAATTTCTTAACAAATAGAATCTAAGAAGAAGATCTTGAACCATCGAGTTATATGTACGTTCGTTAGTACCGTGTCTTGAACCTTTATATTATTTACCTGCAAATCTAGCCGGGCGGTTAGGCTTTTCAACCACTAGTAACACGGTAATATACCTTCGCATTATATCGTAAGACCGCTGCAACACGGCCAAGTGCAGCTGGGAGCAGTGCGAAGGCAAGCTGTGCAAGGAGATGGACTCGCTGCACCCGCCGCAGCCGCTGTCGCCGCTCACGCCCGAGCCCTACCGCCCCGACAGGCAGTAATCACTTGTTGTTCAGCGTACTCGCTTGCACTATATGATTTGCGTGTAGCAACCTTTACAACGGTCTTAGACCAGCGTAGACGAGTAAAAGCTCAGGACGATTTCAGACCAGTGTTTGGTATTCTCGAAATATGTACCGAGTCGTCGTGTTTATGAACAAGATATGATAAGACGTTGCTTATTGATGTATTATTTAATTGCTACGTCCTTCACCAGTAAATGCAAGTGAGGTAGACATAGTGAAATTATTTAGAGCCCGATGACTCAGCTCGTATCGAACGTACTATAGCTCTTTTTACAAAACGTCGGAGCGCTAGTCTGAAACCGTCCTTATGGTTTAGTTGAGTGTAGTATTTAAGTTGGTTTTGGATTATTTTGCGGTTAGTTCAGTAATAAGTACTTTCTTCACATTGATTCGTTATCGATATTGTTTAGTTACTTTTTTATAGTAAGCTTGACAGCATGAAGTTAGATAAGCTTGAAGATGTCTACTTGAAGTACTTGTTGTTGTTTTTTGATGCATTGATGATAAAGTATTAAATTATTATTTCTTTGAAAATATGTTGTTGAGTGATGTTTTGACTAGTTTCCTAAAACATCTAGTTTGGATGTAATTAATACTCATCAAATATCCCCCAAAATTCTCAAATCTATATAAGAACTACAGCACAGTTCACCTCTCCCCTCCACAGCTGAGACGACGACGCCGCCGCTGCTCGACTCGCCGCTCAGCTCCGAATCGGATTTCTTCATCTGTCAGACGCGCACCTGCATCCAGCCGTCGCACTACTTCCGCGCGACGCCACCAGACGGCGCCAGCACCTCCCGCGGCCCCACCGACAACGCAACCTGTTTCTACGGCGCCAAGAAATGCCCTTCTAAGGTTGCTAGAGCCAAGAAAATAGAATGCACAAACCACCAACATCACACAGAGAGCGAGAAAGAAGATAGCCCAAGCGTAGAAGACGCGCAGTTGCTACGAACGGAACGACAAGGATGTTGTAAAAAGAAACCCGAGCCGCCGCCAGAGGGCGGTGACGACTCACACTGCTGCAAGAAAGAGACGGAGAATGTAGAGGAAAGAGACGCCACGAGAGAGAAGAGCCCACAGATATCATGCTGTAAAAAGAGTGAGAGTCAGGAACAGATTGTTAAACAATAGCTGAATCGGCTCGGTGTTATGTGCCTTAAGACTCTGTAGTAGTATTTCCACGTAGATATAATTAATATAGCGTAGAGTAGATATTGTGTTCATAATAAAATAAATGTTATTTTTTATTTTCTGACGACCTTGCTGGATCGATTCACTAACTATGTAACAATGTATATGACCAAAGATAATAAATTCAGTGTATGTACCCGGTATGAAATTAGAGAGTATCCATTAGTTTAGGAATGATGTTGGCTATATGATCATTATTCTTGCCTTATAAAAAATTGTATTCTGTGGCATCAGAAGTTACCAGGAGATAAAATTAATTTTGAACTATACTAAACATGATTTTCATAAAAATATATTAGTAACGTTACATATATATTTGAATTTATAATATTAAATATAAATCTGTGATAAATGTTTGTTTCACAGTTACATTAGCTCTAAAGAGTTTATTTTTATGTTATAATAGTTTTAGTGATGCTTATACATCAGCCGAAATAAACTTGACGGCGTTGAGCAAATTATTATATCTGCCGTAATGTATAGCAATTTATCAATAAATTGAGACAATATACTAAGGGTGTTTTCAGGAAAATACGCTGTTAGGTAACTGACACCGCTAGTGGTCGGAGTAGGCTACTAGTTTTCTTTCTGAATGCTGCCACCACACTACATTTATTGTCATCTTATAAATATTCGTTAAATTACCAATAAATGGTTGTAAATTAAATACGTCCAACTGTATGGATTTGGAAGGTAAATCAGTTTCTCTAGTCGTTTGATGGCTAAAATAGAAAGTAGTTAGGAAATGTTAACTTCCATTATTATTTATGTGCCAGTCGACCTAACATTACTATATTTGGGGCGGCTTGCACAAGAACTCTTAAAGCTGTTTGTTCATAATTGTATTTTATATTCCACGAAATGGAGCACTATTTGAAATGAACGTCATATTAAGAATGCTTGTGCACTCCGCCTTTGATTATAATTTAGTTAATTTATTATAAATCTGGTGCTTCACATTTGTAAACACATAAATGCTCAAAGTTTGTAATGTAGTAAGCAATAATATTTCGCAGGAACAAAGTATTCGTAAAGTTATCGCTCATTCAATGCCCGCGCGAGAGCGAGATGCACGCGAGGCGGGGGCGGTAGATAATATTTATAAAGGATCAAAATTCTTCACAATAAAGGCTCAAACTAGCATTAAGGTCACAAAATATTGGAAGCTTTGCATAAATATTTTATTGTTGACTAAATTATGTATTTAATTTGCGAAGTGCCAAAAATAGTAAGAATAATTTGTTTATGCTAACGAACTGTTGAATAAATTGACAATATTTAAGAATAATGAGGCGTTTTTGTGTATTCCCGATGTCAAGACAGTTCTATTTTTGCTCTAAAACACAAGTCCCAAAAGATATTCATGATAACCAAATGATAAATCCGTAGAATTACGTAATACTCTTTATTTATTTTTTCATTACAATAATAGAACATTAAATCAAGTTTATAAAATAATATCTTACGCTAACATAACCTAAATGTTTGTTACAAATAATCACAATACATAACTGGGACGCGGCCGGCGTTAACCAAATCGGGGAGTGGCGCAGATAATAGTATTCACAGAACATGACATTCGCATAATAGAATATACTTACATACGCAAACACTAGTTTATATTATATCGGGTTGCCTAGCCAAAACAGACGCAGTCGACACAGTATTGACAGGATTATTTTGCCAATATGTATTATGCTTTTATTATGTTCCGCTATTACTCCAATAGGAATTATAAATAATTCAAAATGATACGCTGAATAAATAATTAGACTGGGTTGATAGCCGTTTGACAATTTACTTGGTATGCGAATCATAAGAGGATATAATCCTAGATGATTGAGAGAGAATACTTGAGCGTTTCGTGGCTCTGTGTATAATTAATTTTAATCAATCATAATAAACGAACATTTAATAAATAATTATTACAGGATCGTATCACCAAAATTAAGCAAAATATAACATAAAAAGGCGGCATCTTGCAATTAATATTGGTGTAAAACAATAAATAAATATATAACGTGGTAAAATAACAGGTGGGTTAGTGAATAGAATAGGAATATGACACGGTAACTTGTAATTTTATTTATATACTTGGTCTCGACAAGTTTGTAACGAAGACCTACCTTCTACCTAGTACAAAGTTCTTTATTTCTTCGCGACCAACGGGGGGACACAATTCGATAAATCCTGTTGGACCAAGAGCCCGTGGACCCCAGACTTTCGTCATTTTATAAAAGCTGAAAGTTTGTCAGCGCATGCTCCCAACACAGGTAAGAACGATGGACCATTATGAAGTTTGGGTTATCGTGGCTTTGGCAGGTAAACGGTACTAAAGGTCAATGGTCGAAAACACCAAGTTGGCCATTGATTTCGATATCACCGTCAAAGGGTGACTTGTACAACTCCTCAAGAGCTTTCAAATGACATAGGTCATGTCACTGTTGAGCAGTAGGATCAGCGTCCATGGCATAGGCCAACTCCAATCTTCGGTGGTCGAAAACACCAAGTTGGCCATCGATTTCGATGTCACCGTCAAAGGGTGACTTGTACAACTTGTCAAGAGCTTTCAAATGACATAGATCATGTCACTGTTGAGCATTAGGATCAGCGTTCATAGCATAGGTCAACTCCAATCTTCAATGGTCGAAAACACCAAGTTGGCCGTCGATTTCGATATCACCGTCAAAGGGTGACTTGTACAACTTGTCAAGAGCTTTCAAATGACATAGGTCATGTCACTGTTGAGCATTAGGATCAGCGTCCATAGCATAGGTCAACTCCAATCTTCAATGGTCGAAAACACCAAGTTGGCCGTCGATTTCGATATCACCGTCAAAGGGTGACTTGTACAACTCTTCAAGAGCTTTCAAATGACATATTATGTCATGTCACACAAATCACACTTTTTATTTGATGAATTTAGATCGGTATTTTACACACCTTTAGTACCGTTTACCTGCCAAAGCCACTGTAACCCAAACTTCATAATTGTCCATCGTTCTTACCTGTGTTGGGAGCATGCGCTGACAAACTTTCAGCTTTTATAAAATGACGAAGGTCTGGGGTTCACGGGCTCTAGGTCTATGTGTTTATTGGTGGAATATTTGTCTTGTTATAATATAAAATACATACAAAGCTTGTTCGGCTTACTATTCAGAAATTGTATAACACAGCGTCCCGCGCCCCATAACTGCGAGGTCCATAACCAAACTAACAATCAATATAAAATATAAATAAATATGGCATTTTCTGCTAGTCAATATAACCTGATCAATGTCAAAGAGAAACACATTTGTAACAAAATTATGTGTTAGTACAGACACATGCACTTCGATTCAGTGCTACGCTGTGTAACACTGTATAACAATGGGATCTAAATTCATACTTAGAACATTAAACACATTAACACAACGCGCTGGTTCTTTTAAATGTTCCTCAGATGCCGAACATTCGTTGCGTGTTCTACATTGTAGTTCCAAAAAAATATGTAGACGGCATCTGCGAGTCACGTTCGAAATTTTCACCGTTACTGAATATGTTAATGATTAGTTCAGATCCCATTTTTTTACGATGAAAAGATAATGGAATGGAAAATATTTTTTAAAGGAGTTAATTAGGTTCATAAACAACATTAAAGTAAAACAACAAGATACAAATAATAAATAAGGGGAAGACCATTCTCTTTAGTATTAGGGATATTTTTCCCGAAGCCATTGATTTTGGGGATGTATTGGTCTTAGAAACTCCCCAAAACTTAATGGAAAGGTTAATCAGTCGTTCATAAAATTACTGAAATGACCACAGATCCCTGATCAAAACAATCACAGACACACATTGTTATTTTTTCATTAATTAGTAAAAAATAAAATTAACCAAATTGCAACATTAACGATACATTCTAATTTTAAACATTTAACATTAATGTGCAAAATTGCTCGAAACATTATAACTAAGATTATTTTTTGTTAATAAGGGACAAACCTAGTTTAACAATGTATGACTAACAATAAAACCTACATGCTTGAAACTTTTTGTCGTAGTGGGTCAAAAAGTAGTCTTTGCCCAGCATTGGGCAAAATTATATTAATTATATAACCATACAGGCTGCGGAAATAGCGGGAGTAACTAATAATAGCAAAGCCGTTTAACTACTTTACGCTATAAACGTTTTTACAATTTTAACTCTTGATTAATCCGTATAAAATATAATTTTCTAGTCATGTAATGTTTCATGACTGGGTTTATTGAATAGGCCTTAAACAATATAATATTTTAGAGTTAGTAATATACAGTTCAAGTGCAAAATCGTGTACATTTCACATACTTCATATAATTATAATTTAGTAAATACTTCTATTATATTAAATCTTAAACTCTTTTATAATTAACTTCGATAATATCATCAAAGTAATGTCATATTATTGACAAGCGGCTCGAGACGGTGACGTCATTGTTTTGCGGAACTACGAATCAAAATCGAACGATCAATCGGATATCGATCGTGTAATTTTGAACTATAAATATTCAAATATTCATTCATTATCTGTAAAAAAATATCATCTGTGGAAACTATAATGGCGAATTTAAACACTATTCTTTTCTTCTAACTTGATGAGTGTTTAACAAACGTTGGTAATCTTATACACGTAAAAGTAGTGCGCAACCAATATAGTTGCTCACCAACACTAAACAGAGATTGTCGACTACTTTCGGTCTTATAGAGCGTTAGCTAACTTAACCAACCTAGGAACATCGATGAACGACTGTATCGGTCGCGTACTAACACTAGGTAGACGTTACAAATATCTACACCGAGATACCAACTCCTAGTTCAATCATACCGGCGGTGTTAACTTCCTCTTGCTGGCAGGTGGTTCAAGCCATGATCTCCCAGTACTGCATCAACCGTTCGCCCGACGGCGCCATCATGCCTTCCGGCCGGATGAAGTTCATCTCGATCGTCTTAAACCTCTTCTTTAGTTCCAAATCGAATGACTGTAAATATACATATTCATATTCATTTATTTTGCGAATAAAGGTGTTACTTAAGTGTTCTTGTATGCCTAGAAACCATATTTTATAAGTTACACATAACGCAGTGACGTGAGTTATCTATCGTTCATACCGCAGTTTCATCCAAAATCTTTGCGCATACCATAGAACCAACGTAACCCGAGTTTTGGTGTAGTGTGTATGATAAAAATATATGCAATGAGTGTGTATATGTTGTGTGTATTCGTATGAGTGCATGTAACTGGTTGTGTATCGTAGTGATCGCGTACCTCTGTGTCCGTGTGGTGCGCGAGGTCGGCGGGCGCGGCGGGCGCGGCGGGCGCGGCGAGCAGGCGCTGCGCCGCCAGCTGCGCCGCGCGCGCGTGGTGCCGCCGCAGCGCGCTCAGCTCCCACAGCGACGAGCACAGCGCGCGCGACCGCACCGCGCACGTCTCCTCCATCACGTACGGGTCGCTGCACACTGGGACGAATAATGTTCGGTTAAGTTAGGCCTCTCATCCTACTGGGGGTTTCAGAGCATTGACGAAAAATCATCTGAGAGAATAACTAACAATTTACAAAGTGAAGTCCTCAACACAAGATTATTTTTACCGAATGATAGGCCACTCGATTTAATGGCAACTTCATGACTTCAATATTATTATTTGACCGTTGTCTTATGTTATGTTATTTAGAATATGAAAACAAAGTGTAACATTTTTTAAAACGATTTCAAAAATAATATTCTCTCGGATGGTTTTTCGTCGTAATTGTCAACGACGTACTGATCTGCGGCGTGTCCTCGAGGCAGATCATGCGCTTGAGCGCGGGGTGGCGCACCAGCATGTTGGCCACCAGCGTCACGAGCAGCGCCGCGTCGTCCGCCGCCGCCACCAGCGCCAGCCGCGACACGCGCTTCGCGAACGCCGCTACCAGGCTCTCGGGCAAATGCCTATGTACAAAAAGGATAGAATTGGTCTGTATTGTCTTATTGCAAAGGTCTCATCTTAATAAAAGTTAGGATTTGGTGTAATTAAATACTCACATGTACTCTTAATTACTTAATTAACTATCTCTATGGGACATTAATGAATACAGTACACTCACGTGGAACTAAGAAATACATCAGCAATGTGTATGAGCCTGCGCTTGTACCGCGTGGCGAACATCTCGGGCTCGAACATGGCGTAGAGGCGGTCGTACAGGTCCGGGTAGTCGATGTTGTGCCGGCGAACTAGTTCCAGCACGCCTTGGAGCGCGATCATGCTGATTGGACCTCCTGTATGGAAGATAATACATTTATAAGGTATATTGCATTATTTTAGACTATGAAAATAGGATTTAAGTATAGGTATTTAACTTGTTAAGTTTTTTAGCGAAATAGGAGCTTTCATAGCTAGTAAATAGTTTTTTTTTTGACATTTTGCTATTTGTATCGTACCTGCATCAAGACTATCGCACAGCATATCCGTGGCGAGGCGCGGGCGGGCCAGCAGCGGCAGCACTCGCTCGACCAGCAGCAGCAGCGCGCGGCGGTGCACGCGCGGCTCGGAGCACAGCGCCCACTGGCACGCGAAGCCCCAGCACTTGTTGGCGTAGCGCCGACACACGCCCGCGTGGAACGGGAACGGACCGCCACCTAGTGGTAGACAAGTTGTTACACTGACCCTGCCTGTTTAGTGTGGTTTTGGTGGTGATTTTCAAGATAAAAAGTAGTTCATACGTTATTTACCCATTGCCTGCAAAAAGCCTATGCCAAAATACAATGATTCATCAAAATCAAATGTAGCTTTTTAAGTCCTCAGAAAATTTTCGTGTTTATATTATGAAGAGTAGAATGGTTAATCCTTTTGAAACTTTACTGAGATTATAGCAGTAATTATCTCACCTTCAACCCCACAAAGTACTTTTTCCTCCTTCTCGTCCTCGTTCCGATCCTTGCCCTTAGGCTTCCCTTCAATGGGGATCTCACAGATCAGCAGCTTGTCAAGCAGCTCTAAGTAGTTCTGCATGTATATTGATGTTGGTGATCTGGGGAGTACAAAGTTGTGATTAATGATGGTATTGTTTGGTAGGAATAGTTCCAAATATGACATAGGAGGCAACTTGAGAGTAGAAACTCGTACTTTTCACCACACCGAAATTGCTGAGAATACCACAGCAAGTCAAGTAAGTGCATAGAGTGTAAGTATAATACAGTTATGAAAAACTTATTTATGACTTATTTACATATATCAGACTGTCTGTGAGTGACCTAGTTTGATGCCGGACTGGGCTCTAGTGATCTTAATTAGTGGTCCTATTTGCATGTCATTTCTCCAACAAACTCACTGTCAAGCTATTCAAGTCCCTTACTTGCGATAAGCGATAGTAGACAGCACTCTTAGGCCATACTGCTGGACATCTCTGTAGTCAGTGAACTCTTGGAAACGGGTGATGGGTGCCGACATGGAGATATCAGAGTCCAGCAGTACTGTGAATATGTTCTGGAATAATAAGATGAATTAAATGAATAGTAGCCAGATCAAAAACTTGGGGATATTCAGGCTTGCTTTAAATTATATTGCATGCTATTGCTAGTGGTTCAATTGATTGAATGAAAATGAACAACATGCACAATTACACAAGTTTTCTTTCAAATTTATAATTCAATTTAATTTGCATACCATTTGTTAAGATAATATGGATCAAAGTGACATTATGATGTAACTTTAAGGGTTCTAAGTCTCCAACAAACTTAGTTTTCTTAATTGTCTTAGTCATAGGATTGTTTATCTAATTTAATACAACTACTCACTTTGAGTCTAGTTGAAGGGAAGTAGTACCCCGTAGATGATTCCAGCGGGTATTTTCCTTCAGCCTGCATCATTTTGCAGGCTGAAACTAAAGCTTGCAAGCGGGAGTTGACGCGACCACGTTTTATACACTCCAACACTCGCACAATGGCTGCCTCGTAGCATTCTAGTAACCATTTTGTGTATTCCGCTTCTGGGTTATTATCTATAATATTAAAAAATATCTTATTGAATTTAAATCAACAAATAGTTATTTTATTAGGAGTGATGATAAGTTTGCTAATTACCAATTAATGTTTTATACATACTATTCTTCCTTGTTAGTTAAAAAACGAATGTGACAAAACAAACTTAGTTTTATTTCAGTTCGTACAAGTGGTATTACATACCTTATGTAGCAAGTATTCAGAGTACGCACATGTGACCTTGAGCAGTTTTTTGCACATTTGATATGACTTTGTATAGTCACAGATTACCAAACATGTTGGTTATAATGTAGTATGTACTTATGAATAGGGTACAGGTTACTTTTTTACATAGATACGAGTTTATTATAAACATTATATGATTATACAAGACAAGCAAACGACTTTAGAATAACGCTGGGTGCTTGTTCTTAGATTTATATAAGACATAGCGACGGATCTCGGCATCACATGTCGCGAAATGTGATAAAAATGAAGTAAAATATTTTGTTACAACCATAATTATGAATTAGCCGTACTGGGCCCAAAGGATGAAGTTTGTATATACTTGGAAAAATCCCTGTGCAGCAAAATCGATAAAATAACGAGACTAAAACTTCGCTTTGCTATAAATTCGGCAAGATATTGCTACTCACCTGCAGGCTTCAGGGGCTCAATATTTAACACCAGATCTCCTCTTTTCAACAGCTCGGTGAATATCACTTCAACGGTTAACAACAGTGGCGTATAATTGTCTGTATCGACCTAAAACATGATAATAAATTAGTCAATAAATTGAATCGTAACCTATGACGCAGTTTTCGTTTATGATCTAACACCAGAATTAGAGGTTTGTACTTACTTCAAACATTTGTAGAATATCAGCTAGGTTATTAGCATATTTTCTTGAGTTCAAAAACTCATTTGCTTTATTTCGAAGCTGAGCCGAGATCATTTTCGACAAATTCTGTGTTGAAGCAGCCATTTTTTTGTATTCAAAAAGAAAGAATGAGTGAGTGAGTGGATTGGTAGCTGAGTGAATTTGAACGAGAGTTGCAGAGGGAATTGCTTCGATCAACGATCGAAGGGGAATTGATATCACAGACCAGGAAAAATTGACATCTTGTGCATTACAGAGTACACAACTAAAACGTCAGAATGTCTGACTTTTTGAAACGATTGATTGAAAAATCTGTTACCTATCTGTCAAGTGTCAATAAAACAAACGCAACTGTTGTTGTACGGAAGCGGCATTTGTTTTGATATTTCTAAGTTTTGATATTTGCGTTGTATTTACGAAAATAACGTGAAAGATGGACGGGGATCTATACGATGAGTTTGGTAATTACATAGGACCGGATCTCGAATCCGATTCTGATGATGAACAGAGCGTATACGGGCAAGATAATCGGGACGACGATGATGCGATGGATGAGGATGAGGACGCGGATGCGGAGCCCGAGGCGGCCCCCATGTCCGTCGTGCTGCATGAAGATAAGCGGTAAGCAGTGGATCTTACATCAAATTCCAACATCACTTGATTATAGGAGCAAAACACAGCAACATTGTTTACATGAATCTATAACCTCACTAATGTTCGAAAACGTTGATTTTTATTCATATTAAATGCACAGAACCGTACTCACATACAAACCCAACATCTTTACAATAAAATACAATAAACTGCAATTATTCTAAAGGAGATACAAATAAAATGACTCATAAATAACCTCCTTACTCTTCTAGCTATTATCCTCAAGCGGTCGAAGTCTATGGTCCGGAAGTAGAGACCGTAGTTCAAGAGGAGGACACGCAGGCCCTGGACAAGCCGCTGATAGAGCCAGTGAAGCACAAGAAGTTCCAAGTACAAGAGCAGAGTCTTCCGGAAACCAAGTATGACATGGAGTACCTCGCTGATATGCTGGATAACACTAACTTGATGAGGAACGTCACACTTATGGGACACTTGCATAATGGTAACTTGTGTATTACTTCTTGTATTTCTCTTTTAGGTGTATACTAGACTCTGTTTAGTTTCTGACATTGGTGTGAGCTTTCTCTGTGTGTAGTTATTGGATAATATTCAGTTATATGTGATATTGTATCTTCTTATTAATGTAAATTTTTACTTTACTGTACTTTAACAAAATGATTTACATACAAGCACCCTTACACTTTAGTAGAAAAAACTTTAATTTTTTATTGATTTATTTAGCAAAAATGCTTATATTCTCCTCTTAGGTAAAACCTCTTTTGTGGACTGCCTGATGCGCCAGACTCACCCAGGGACCATAAACAATGACACCACCATCCCTATGAGGTACACAGACACCTTATTTGTGGAGCAAGAGAGAGGAGTCTCCATAAAGTCCATGCCGGTGACACTTCTACTCAAGAATATCAAGGGAAAGTCACATTTGTTGAACATCATGGATACACCAGGCCATGTCAACTTTAGTGATGAAGTTACAGCTGCTTTAAGGATTTCTGATGGTAAGTAACTCTTCCACGGCCACGGTTCCTATAAAACGTCTAAATCTAAAAAATCTATACTTATATTATAAAGCTGAAGAGTTTGTTTTGTTTGTTTGTTTGTTTGTTTGTTTGTTTAAACGCGCTAATCTCAGAAACTACTGAACGGATTTGAATAATTCTTTCACTGTTAGATAGTCTATTTATCGAGGAAGGCTATAGGCTACATTTTATCCCGAAATTCCCACGGGAACGGGCACAACGCGGGTAAAACCGCGGGGCGCTGCTAGTATCAGATAAAAGTGTAATAAAAGCAATGTGTATATGTTTAAACATAGTTTCCATTAAAAACTTTAAAATGTTAATGAATCCACATTAATAACCGCAACAAAAAGAGAAATCCTATGTCAGAACCCCACAAATGATATGTAAAATATTTTGTCCAGAATAAAAAAGATCAGTTGTTGATAAGATTCAGTGAAATTCGGAGCTTATCTGAACAGCTAACATAATGCATTTTCATAATTTTTTTAACTAAACCAATCGTCTCCCCCCATCAGGCGCAGTCCTCTTCGTAGACGCAGCGGAAGGTATAATGCTGAACACGGAACGCCTTCTCCGGCATGCTGTCCAAGAGCGAGTCCCACTCACTCTGTGCATCAACAAGGTCGACCGGTTGATACTTGAGTTGAAGCTGCCCCCTGCAGATGCATACTACAAGCTAAAGCATATTATTGATGAGCTGAATACCATGTTAGAGAACAACCAGCCACAGGATAACCCCGACGAACCTGCCACAGTGTTCTCGCCTATTTTAGGTAAATTGTGTGGAAATTGCATTAATTTTGATTGAATTTATCTGATTAATCATGTGATGTTTTTTTGACATTTTTAACCCTCCCCTTGGTGGATGAAGAACTGAAAAACACACCTGAACTGACTGAAAACTAACTGTTTTTCATCATCTGTCTTTGTGTCAATATTATCTGATTAACAGTATAGAAATATGTATGTTCCATGTGAAAATGGTCATACATAAGCATAGTGTCGTGTTTCTTCTGTATTACAAAAAAATACTAACTAAACAAATATCCTTATTTTTGGAGTCATCTTACACAAAAATGATATTCGTAAAGTTAATTGATATGTGACGTAAAGTTTAGTTTATCCACCATCTTGTCTTCTACTATACCCAGTGAACACAACTTTACACCCGCAGGCAACGTCTGCTTCGCGTCGTCCCTGTACGACGTGTGTTTCTCGCTGGAGTCGTTCGCCGCCATGTACTCGGCCGCGCACCCGGACGCGGGCCTGCGCGCCACCGAGATGGCGGCGTGGCTCTGGGGCGACGTCTACTTCAACGCGAAGACGAGAAGGTTTACCCGGAAGCAGCCGCACGCCTCCGCGCAGAGGAGCTTCGTAGAGTTTATATTGGAACCGCTGTATAAGATCTTTGCGCAGGTATGGAGATTCTATCTAGCTTGCTGTGCTTATGTTTAAGGATGTGTTTTCATTAAAATGATTTGGATGTTTGATAAATATTATCTTACTGCATTCGTCACATACATCCTCCAAACTACGAAGTGAATATTACAAACTTTGTTTTGAAGTAATGTAGATATTTTCTTAATATAACAATGTCATTGAGTCTTCAATACAATATATATGTCTTGCCCAGGTGGTCGGTGACGTGGACGATACGCTTCCAGCAGTACTTCTGGAGCTCGGCATCAAGCTGACCAAACAAGAGTCCAGATTGAATGTGAGGCCGCTGCTCAGACTCGTGTGTAGCCGCTTCTTCGGTGACTTCAGGTATGGGTTCGGCTCCAGGCAAGCCGTACTGAACACTGAAACATAATTTGCTATATTATAGCTCCTCTTCGCAAGTAGCGATCGTGCAGAGGCCTACATCACTTGAGTCGGCGATTATCGTCTATAATCGATCGCGTGATCGCAGCAATCGGTGACTTCAGCGGTGGCGCATCAAAGTTCGAGTGATTGTTGATAGTGGATAATGATCTTGGCGACCATAGATAATAGGAACGATCAACGACGATATTGAAAAGGTTGCTTTAGATTAGCATCGACATCAGTTATTGGGATTTTTCGACTCACCCTAACTATTCGTTTCATCACACTAACCTAACCCTTTCCACTGCAGCGGCTTCGTGGACATGGTGGTGTCCCACGTGCCGTCGCCGCTGGACGGCGCGGCGCGCAAGGTGGCGCACACGTACCGCGGCGGCGACGGCGCGCTCGTCGACGACATGCGCGCCTGCGACCAGTCGGGCCGCCTCGTCGCGCACACCACCAAGATGTACCCCACCGATGACTGCACCTTCTTCTTGGTTAGTGCTGTGTTAACTTTAGTATTTAGTATTGTACAGGATGGGGTTCGGAAATTTTCGTATTTGAAAGTAACATTAAGTTGTAATGATTGGTTATGTCAATTTACCTTTTATCTTTGGTTTTTCATCTGTGGTCGGTTGCAGGTGCTGGCGCGCATAATGTCGGGCACGCTGTACGCGGGGCAGACGGTACGCGCGCTCGGAGAGAACTACAGCGCACAGGACGAGGAGGACTCGCGCATCATGAGCGTCGGCCGGCTGTGGCTGTACGAGGCGCGGTACAAGGTGCGCCGCACTCTCTACCCTAGTATACTTTTATTATGAACTATATTTTTGACTGCATCAACCAAACCTAAGCATGTTAACTTTCGCGCAACATGAACGAAATGAATTGATGATTATGCGACGAGCCATTTGCCGCGCTTTTTATGTCTAAATGTTTGTATTACATTGTAAATCACCCACTAATAAGGTCCCCTTCGCAGGTGGAGTTGAACCGCGTGCCGGCGGGGTGCTGGGCGCTGGTGGAGGGCATCGACCAGCCCATCGTGAAGACGTGCACGCTGGTGGCGGCGGACGAGGCGGCCGAGCTGCACACGTTCCGCCCGCTGCGCTTCAACACGCAGGCCGTCGTCAAGATCGCCGTCGAGCCCGTCAACCCCTCCGAGCTGCCCAAGATGTTGGACGGGCTCAGGAAGGTGGGCATTTGTCCATTATTATTTGTCCTGACAGGAACCCTGGAACCAACATCTGATGTTGATTGTGTCCTGAAATCTAAATACTGACCGTCAGAAGAAGTGTATCCGTGAGCGGAGTTTCAAGTCAAAATACTTATTACGTGCCAGCATTCGTATGATATACGATCAGTAAAGCTGTAGCTAGTCTATAATGAGTTGTATGGCAGGTGAACAAGTCGTACCCGCTGGTGTCGACGCGCGTGGAGGAGTCGGGCGAGCACGTGGTGCTGGGCACGGGCGAGCTCTACCTCGACTGCGTCATGCACGACCTGCGCAACATGTACTCCGAGATCGATATCAAAGGTGATTATACATCGATACCACTGATCACGAGCAGAATGAACACTTGTTGAAACGTTTTTGTACTATCGGCGCCCTTCGGAATTATTATTAATCCGTATGTACCTTTTCCGTGGGAAATTCGGGATAAAAAAGAAATTGATATAACCTTCCTCTTGAGTGTAGCCTTTTCAATCCAATACCAAAAAATATTCTAATAGAACTTATAAAACCCGACTTGTTATAGCGCGAACAAATATACAAACATAATGTTATCTATCTGTTTAGCTTTGTTATATTAGTTAGTAGATAACTATAACCCACTAACGCCTGCCCCCAGTGGCCGACCCGGTGGTGTCGTTCTGCGAGACGGTGGTGGAGACGTCGTCTCTGAAGTGCTTTGCGGAGACGCCCAACAAGCGTAACAAGCTGACGATGATCGCCGAGCCGCTGGAGCGCGGGCTGGCCGAGGATATCGAGGCGGGCGCCGTCTGCGTCACCTGGGACCGCAAGCGCCTCGGCGAGTTCTTCCAGACCAAGTGAGTGTCACGAGCATCTGTCGTTCTTCTTCTTGTCGAGTAGGTTAGTGGCCTGGTTTCGAAGATTTTAGACCGCCTAAAGGCCTCCGACATGGTCTAACGATTGAAACGATCGGGAAAAACTGCTTTACGTACCCTCCGAAGCACCGTAGCGCTCTGGTAGAAATATCGGCCACCCATCCAAGTAGGGGGAGCTGCAAGTTGCTTGACAATCGCAATGAACTGACATCGCTTGGTCAAACTACGCCAAGAGCATCTGGACATGTAGCATAGTAGTAAGCTATCGAATACAGCTTATTATTAGATTTGCCTAGAATCCATTTAGGGTCAATTCACACCGAGACGCGACGCGACGCGACGATACTCAAAGAGGCCAATGATTTCGCGCTACGCCGCGCGACGTCGCGAGGCGCATCTTAAAATCGTAGCAGGACGACGCCTCGCTGACCGGCGATGCACCGCTGCGTCACGATACGTCGCGCTACGCCGCGAGGCACCTCGAGGCGCAGTGCTGCGTGGTGCAACGTAATCTGAATTCTCACAATGTAATGTGTATCTTTTCGTGTAGTGAATAAAGTATATTCTGAGTCGCTCTATGAAAAATGTGCGCGCAGCGTCGCGCCGCGTCGCGTCTCGGTGTGAACTGACCACAGAACACATAAACAGAGGTTAGAATGGCGATCATGCGCCGTTCGTATGAAAACCGGTGTCGCCGAATCCGCCCCACCTTTCACCGCCAGTGCATCTGTGCATAATAAATATGAAGCTTACGCACATATTTGCAATTTCAAATCTAGCCTATCTTAGCGCCGCGCCATCACGCGATTTCAAACGGAACCAATCATGCGCATGCACGCACACTGATGCACATTTTATAGCTTATCGCGTTGTCGTACAAATATGAGCGTTCGCTCATATCCTTGGCGCGCCTGCCCCGCCCACATCGCCTTTCTAACCTCTGTTTATGTGTTCTGTGGAACTGACCCTTAGTTAAGTACTAATATGTATTTAAATTACTCTAATATTACTCCAGATACGACTGGGACTTGCTGGCGGCGCGTTCGATCTGGGCGTTCGGTCCGGACGCGACCGGGCCCAACATCCTCGTCGACGACACGCTGCCCTCCGAGGTCGACAAGCATCTGCTGGCCTCCGTCAAGGACAGTATCGTACAAGGTAATATAATATGACGGATTTCACTAATAGTCTTTACAAACCACTGCTGGGCAAAGGTTGGCCTTCCAACAAGGAGAATGAACCCACACATAATTATTATGATATAGGTTAACATCCAATAATGTTATATCTCTAGAAACCAAAGTAAAATACCAATTAAGAAAATATAGCCTGTAGGCTCTATTATGTAGCCTGTAGGTGTAGGCCAATTCAGAGTTTAAAATTTAATTTAATTTGTCAGGTTTCCAATGGGGGACGCGCGAAGGCCCGCTCTGCGAGGAGCCGATCCGCAACGTCAAGTTCAAAATACTGGACGCCGTGATCGCGCAGGAGCCGCTGCACCGCGGCGGCGGACAGATCATACCCACCGCCCGACGAGTGAGTATCGGAAACAACATGTACCCGATTCTCATTATTAAACATATACAAATAGATATGTATATTAATGTAAAGTATTAGTTTGTAATGGGCAAAGGCTTCTCATCTCACTGAAGATCAGTACAGTGAGGAGGCATTAGGCATAACCACGCTTGCCGAATGCGGGTTGGTGATTCATGTGGTGTATAATAAAATATTTATCTATCTATCTATGTATTTGCAATAAAATGTTAAAATACGTGGTTAATTAACTGGGTAAATGAACACTTGATTTCAGGCAATCCTCACTGAATAAATATGTAACAAACGACGCTCGTTTTGTGTAAACTTGCCCTTATTTTGTGAGAACTAATTTATATTTATTTTGTTGTGTGCCCACTCAGGTAGCGTATTCAGCATTCCTGATGGCGACTCCTCGACTAATGGAGCCGTACCTGTTCGTGGAGGTGCAAGCGCCCGCAGACTGTGTGTCCGCCGTGTATACAGTGCTGGCTAAGCGAAGGGGTATAGTTTTAGAGATCATTATTTATTATCTTATAGATTTTTATAGTGAATAAATGTGATTGGGTAGTCTCTTTTTGAAATGACATAAGGAATTCGGTGAGGTGAGGATATGGAAGATCACATTGTGGTTTCTTCTCAGTTCTGTATCCCGATTGAAAGGCTCATAAAAAAGTAGTAGGGATCTGGGGCTTTGCAAGCAGAAAGATTTAACTTCACCAATAAAATTAAAATAATGCTTGTCTTACAGGTCACGTGACTCAAGACGCGCCAGTACCGGGTTCGCCGCTATACACAATCAAAGCGTTCGTTCCCGCCATCGACTCTTTCGGTTTCGAGACGGACTTGCGAACGCACACGCAAGGACAAGCCTTCTGCCTGCAAGTGTTCCATCACTGGCAGATAGTACCGGGTGACCCACTTGATAAAACAATCACAATCCGACCGCTAGAACCGCAGCCCGCTACGCATCTAGCTCGCGAGTTCATGATCAAAACACGCCGCCGCAAAGGACTCAGTGAAGATGTATCCATCAACAAATTCTTCGACGATCCTATGTTGTTGGAGTTGGCGAGACAAGACGTACAACTCAACTAGTTCATTTGTTAGCATTAGGAATTGTGAGACCAGTGTACAGTTGTGTTATTTGTGATGTATTTTGTGAATGGATTAATTTTATGTAATAAATCTGATTTAAAACAAATTATTATTTTGTACCATTGAATGATACATATCATTCATAATATTTGACGATCGGTTTACAAGATAAGACAAAAGACATCGAATGATAAGATACAGATGTAGTGAATAATCCTTTCCTTTCGTATTTTCTCGGAAATGTTCGTTTTTGTCTTACTATTTCACTCGCACTCAGTACCCATCGAGACAACGTCAAACGGGCAGTTTGACATTTGACATTGATAAATAAAGTATGCGATTTATTTGATACCTACACGTGACCTACACGCACGTAATTTTAATAATACAGTAATTCATAGACACATCGGCACCATTCGGGTGTTATCGTTGTTCCGAGTTTTGCCGATAGGTAAGGATTATTCACTACATCTGCTCGGCTTTTATTTGCAAGCAATAGATGGCGCCAGGATTCAAGTTAGAACTTAAGTATTTATTGCTAGTCCAAACTTTTTAATTTTTAGCCCCCTTTTATCTAAGTATGTAATACACGCGAAAGATAGAATCAGAAAGGCCCTTCAAATGTTTACTGCACACACGGGTGTTCACTAAGTTTGAAAGCCCCGCGTGCAGTGAACGTGCCTAGTGTTCACCAAAGTGTTCACAATACTTTGGTCCCATTCGTCGCTTGTTTCCTTCAAGACCGGATTATCTACACGCCCATTGGCTGAAGCTTCATTCAATACGGAACGAAATACAGATAATAGAGCGACATTGAGAGCGTAAATACTTACTGACCGAGTGAAATTACCAAAAATTGCGTGGAATTCTCTGTGGTCGGTGTAAAGCCTGCTCTACACGTCTACAGATACGTCCGCGAACGCTGACAGATGCATCCGCAGATGGATCACCTCGAGCCGTCCACATGTCTGTTGCTTGATCAGTATAAGTTCATTCTCGACAGAGACACAACGTTTAAATATGGATATTGAGATCATAGCTGCCGCAGCTATTATAAATAGGTACGGTCAAGGAAATGTATTGTATTCGCGTAAGTACCTTTTTCACTCTCGTCGCAATGACTATAAGATTATAATAGTCAAAAAGGTACACGAATACATTTCCTTGACTATACATACATAGATTATTAAAATTAAAATAATAGTTTAGGTACCTACAACATTTTTATTTCTGTGGTATTTATTTTTAGGGTTCCATAAACAGTTTTCAGCTTGATATAGCTCAATGAACTTAAAAGTTTCCTCAGTGCTCATATTGTTAGCCATTTCATAAGTTTTCACGAATGCTGCGCAAAGTAAATTAAAGCACAAGTACGCGTGCACATTCAATCGCAACTCCGAGCAAACTGATGCGTCGTAAGACGTGTGGGTGGACAGGACGCCGGACGTTCGCGCCAAAACCCTTTGATCCGTGCCACAAAAACCGACAACAAACGGATAAGTGGCAGACGCATCTGCGGACGTTAAATACCTACAACAGACGCGCAAATTACCCCGTCTACACGTCGGCGGACGCATCGGCAGATGACGTCTGCACATACGTCCGCCGACGTGTAGAGGAGCCATTAGTTTAGAAGGTGAAGGGGTCAGCGCGCGGGACAAGTTGGTAGAATTTCACCAGAATTTTGGTAGATTTTAGTGGGCAAGTGAACGAATGTTTTTATAGTCTGTTATGTTCGTACTGTCAATGTCATGTTACGAATGTCAAACAAACATTACAAAAGTCAAAACAAATCAAAGACGAGCCATGTGTTGTATTTCCAGAGGAATTTAAAAAATTTCTTATTTCTATAGAAAATAGTACCTGGAATAAAAGTTTTACCATATATTTAATACCCATTTAAGTATTAAAATAAAAAATGGCTCGCGGAAAGGACAAGAAAAAGTAAGTTTGGTTATGTTTTTATGTTATTTTGTGTACGCGACCATCTCTTTATGTTTCTCGTATTTTAGACGGAAATTAGAGAAGAAACAAGAAGGAGATGATGTCCCAAAGAAACTGCCGAAGACCCTCGAGTCTTTGCGGGAGAAGGATGAGACTATGGTGGCGACTGCCGAGGCCGAGGAACAGGAGGAGGTTAGGAACTTGAATCTCTACGATTAAAAGGCCCATCGCAGACGACAGACTATCCGTGACGCACTTTTTAGTCTGTGAAAATAGAACCTATGTAATTATATGCAGTAACGCACACGACGCGCAAAAAGTCCGGCGCACAAAAAATCCGTGAATTCGGGCAGACCGCACCGCGCCGCGCCGCGCCGCTCCGCGCAAAAAGTGTGTGAAAAAAATTGATGATCTTTCCGAAGGTATGATGTACCCAAAATGTTCTGTTTCTTCTTTTTTTTCTGTACTTTATGTACATAATGATGACTAAATAGTTACTACGTGAAAGATGTGCGTCGTGTGCGTTGAGTGTGAAAAATCCGCGACCGACTTTTTGCGCGCCATGCAGACTTTTTGTGCGCCGCAAACTCGATCGCACAAATAGTCTGTCGTCTGCGATGGGCCTTAGCATTACTACTATTCGTTCTGTATATTTTCATGTTCAGTTTTAACGTCTACAAACTCACTCTATTTCCAGGTTCTTAGAAATACTTCGACCATTTTCAATATTCATTTGATAAAGGAATCTTTACCATTACTTGAAAACTTTTGTATTTAAATCTTTGTTAAAACCTTTAGCTAAAAACAGTTTGTGTTTTCAGGCTCAGAAAGACATAGAATTGGATGAATTATCAACATACTATCAGAACTCATATGAACCTAAAGTGCTGATCACATACTCGGACAACCCTCACAGTAAAACTAGAATATTTGGCAAGGAACTCACAAGGATTATACCTAACTCTATATCTAGGTATAGGCAAAGGTAAGTTTTCATTTTGTAAAATGATAACCATAATTTATTTAATGCAATATGTACAGTTATCATCTATACTTATAATAAAACTAGAGGTCAATTCTGTACATTGAAAAGATGTTCAAAATTAACATTGGTAAAACCGCGCAGCGCTGCTATTTGTTAATAAATAAATTTAATAGATTAGAAATGGTTTCTACAATAACCATGAATCTCTTAAACATCACGGCTATGTATTATTCCATAGATCATCCGTAAAAAGGATAGTCCAATCAGCCATCAGGGAGGATGTGACTGACGTAATCATAGTGAATGAGAACCAGAAGCAGCCCAATGGGTTCCTCCTCATCCACCTCCCAGATGGACCTACGGCGCACTTCAGACTGTCAAGCTGCAAGATAACACCAGAAATGAGCAGGGACTATAAGGAGATCACTACACATCGGCCAGAGGTAATCGAGAATTTATAGTTCATACATATCAAGAATTCATCCCCAGTGAGGGTAGAGACTTTCTCTGCAGTTGGACATTACAGGCTTAATACCTACCCTATTGGCACCCTCATTTTGACATGTGTTTTACCTGTCCCTGTGGTAATGTTGGGATTAAAAATACTATGTACTGTATAATAAATCTAATGTGTGTGTAAAAGTTAAAATAGATGGATAATATGATGACTTCATGCAGGACCAGTTGTGGATTTCAAGTTGCCAAAACTTATTAATAGCAAAGCCTACTCTTGTCCTCGCAATAAATTAGAATTTTGCTTAATCTCTGTATGTTTATGCAGGTAATCTTGAACAATTTCGGCACGCGTCTCGGTATGACGGTAGGGCGCATGCTCGGAGCACTGTTTCACTACGAGCCACAGTTCAGAGGGCGCCGCGCCGTCACCTTCCATAACCAACGGGACTACATCTTCTTTAGACATCATCGGTGAGATATTAGTATTAACTATAGCCCACTCAACGAAGACCAAAAAATGCCGAATAGGGGAAATAATTCGTGTATAAGCGATTTTTGGCATAGTTGTAGGGAATAGTGTCTGAAACAACATACTCAAAGTACTGATGGATGGGGGTGAAGCTAAGGGGTAGGGGGGGGGTGTAAAGGTCCCTTTTTTGAGTTTTTAAAAAAAAACTCGTAAATGGTGGCTCCTAGCAAAAAAAAATCTTCTAGTCAAGTATTCTAAATAAAATTATCTACAAAAAAGATTCTATACACTTTTTCGCTGGGACCAATATTGAACGAGGTATGAAGGAAAGAAGATGGACAAAAAAGCGGCAAGCGGTTGCACTAATCGAAGCTGGACAGAACCAAAGTCAAGTGGCTCGTCAATAAAATTTGAGCAGATATGCTGTTCGACGTGTATACCTGCGATATCAGCAAACTTGTGGCTATACCAGGAAACCAGGAACAGGCCCAAAACGTGCGACAACACAGCGCGATGACCACTTTCTTGTGAATACATCACTACGAAATCGCCGGTTGAATGCAGTTCAACTCGGACAGCAGCTCCAGGAAGTTAGAGAAGTGGAAGTCAGTTTGTGGACAGTTAGAAGAAGACTAGCCGAAGGAGGTCTGATAGCGCACAGACCCGCAACTGGCCCAAAATTTACCCCAGCACACAGACAAGCACGCCTTCAGTTTGCTCGAAATCGCGTTAATTGGACTATGGATCAATGGCAGGCAGTCCTCTTCTCCGATGAGTGCAAGATGTGTCTCCTTGGTAAAGACGGACGGGGTAGAGTCTACCGAAGATTCGGTGAGCGTTTTGTTCAATGCTGCATCTCCGAACGGGTCGCATACGGGGGTGGTTTGTGTATGTTCTGGGGAGGTATTTCACTGGAAGTGAAAACCGAACTTGTCTTCATCACAGGGCCCGATACCGACCATCGATCGCGTGGATTGACTTCCCAACGTTACGTCGGGATATCCTGCAAGAACATGTTGTGCCCTTTTCGGGATTTATCGGCGAAAACTTCGTTTTTATGCAGGACAACGCTAGACCACACACCGCTGCTATAGTACGCCCGTACTTGGAGGAGGTTGAAGTACTCGTTATGGAGTGGCCTGCTCGAAGCCCAGATCTCAATCCCATTGAGCACTTATGGGACGAACTAAAAAAACGAGTAAGAGCCAGAAACGCAGTGCCTACGAGTCTCTGAGAGCTTCAAACCGCGATCAAGGAAGAATGGGACAGCATACCGAAGGATTTCGTAAAAACATTGATTTCTTCAATGAATCTTCGACTGGAAGCTGTTATTCAGGCTAGGGGAGGCATTACCTCGTATTAAAAAAAATCGTTACATTCACAGATTTATTGTTTTTTTGACCTTTAATACCTGCTCAAAGTCCCACAAACCGCGCTACCTGAAACGAGCTAATTTAGGCCATGCCATTTTTAAGCCGCTACTGCTATGATAAGGAAGGTCAAGGCCAGACATTATGGGTTTTTAGGAAGCTAACAGTGTGTACTTTAATTTAATTTAAGTTATATTTGCTACCAAACTTTAATAAAAATAAAAAACAAGTATCGAAGTCAAAATGCAGGAAAATTACCCAATGTGCGATTTCTATGCTCTCAAGTGTAGTTAAATATTGATCCCAGCGAAAAAGTGTATAGAATCTTTTTTGTAGATAATTTTATTTAGAATACTTGACTAGAAGATTTTTTTTTGCTAGGAGCCACCATTTACGAGTTTTTTTAAAAAAACTTAAAAAAGGGACCTTTACACCCCCCCCTACCCCTTAGCTTCACCCCCATCCATCAGTACTTTGAGTATGTTGTTTCAGACACTATTCCCTACAACTATGCCAAAAATCGCTTATACACGAATTATTTCCCCTATTTTTGCTTCGTTGAGTGTACTACTAGTCCTAGTCAATGAGAGCTATACAATAAATAGGGGTTTTGAAAAAATTGTCCATTGGGATAAACAAAGCCTATGTGTTCAATGTCATTGCACCTAATATTGGCGAAAGAATTAATAAATTAGATAGGAACTACTACTTTCCCGCAACATAACATTAATCATCTAATTTTCTATGCCCAGTTACGAATTTACGAAGGACGGCAAGCGCGCCAAGCTACGTGAGCTCGGACCACGGTTCACTCTCAAGCTGATCTCCCTGCAGCAAGGCACTTTCGACTCCAAGCACGGCGATTACGAGTGGATCATCGCCGGCAGACGGCACCAGATGGAAACCTCCAGAAGACGGTTCTTCTTGTAATTTAGAATATAATATAGTGATAAGGACATATTTTTGTTGTTTTATTTATCCTTCATCTTGCAACATTACCTCATCTCTTGGCGAGTTCTGCTCGACTGGTACTTTGGAATACATTGTGGAGAATATTAAATCGAGCATATTACGCGATTTTTTTCGTATTTTTGTTCTTGTGGCTCAGTTCCAATGTATGCTTAGATCTGTAAAACTACGTAACGGATTTTGTTGCGGTTTTTAATTAAAAGGTTTTCTATATATAAAAATTCCCTCTGGAACGGGTAAAACCGCAGGGTGCTGCTATTAGTAAATAAGGATCAATAAAAATCAAGGAATTTTAAGAACTTCATTTATTTCAATGTGTCATCTGCTGGCTTGCAGAAGCTCCCGGCTCCGTTAGATCTCCCAGAGGCAGACTGGGCGATAATTACTTCCTCCTTTGAAGAAAATCCTCCCATAGTGGCAGTGGTGGGCGTTCGCTTCTTCGCTTACAGGTCGTTGTTCTGGTGCTGGGTGTTTCACCATCGAAGAGTGGTTTCTTAATCGGGTGGGCGGCAGCAGGCAGGAAGGCTTTATCGGGTCGCCATGTGGTAGTAAATGACAGTGTCAGAGACTAGACCCTCCCGACTAATAATACACTGGCGTGAAAGGTACGACGTGATCTTCTAGGATTTCAGTTATGTACCTTGCAGCTGTTAGGGATCCGTTTTCGATAAAAATCAGCTCTGCTTTGCTTCGAGAGAGAAGCCAGCCCAGAACATAACCGAGCCACCTCCATACGACTGTTTCTCGCATGTTGCAAGGGGCATATCTTTCTCCTGGGCGCCAGTACACAAAATCCCGACCATAAGCACCATGAAGACACATGCGACTCTCATCTGTAATCAGTACCTTCTGCCAATTTTCTAACGTCCAATTAACGTGCTCTCGAGCATAACGTAATCTTGCTGAGCGGTGGGCTGAGGTGAGTTTTGGGCCAGTGGCGGGCTATGTGGTGTCAAGGAAGCTGCCTGAGTCGTGGCCTAACTGTCCATTCACTGACGTTGACACCACTCACTTCTCTCAGGAGATTTTGGACGTCAATCCCGGAACGATGGCGGTTTCTTAGAGATGAAGTCACAATAAAGCGATCATCACGTTCGGAGGTGGCTCTTCGCCGTCCTGAACCGCGTCTTCTTATAAAGCCACCAGTCTCAAGAAATCGTTGGTACACTTTCTGGACCGTAGAACCGTAGGCCCGATTTTTTTGCACGCTTGTGTGGTCCTCAGTCTTATAATTTATTATCTTATTATATACAATTCTATTTGCGACAATGCTTCCATCCAAAACCCTAACAATCTTATACATACATCCGTGGTATAATACGTGACTACGTGCCACACTACAATGGATTTTATAACACTAAAATGTACCCCAATAACCGCCTCGAATATCTGTAACAAAGGAGAACGTTATGTAATTTAAATATCATTTTACCACAGTGCAGACCCAGGTCAAGTAGCTCTTATGTTATTTGTAGTGTGTCTTTATAACCGAGCAGACGTCGCAGTGGCCATGCTCGGCAGTTTTGACCACCCTACTCTGTGTCCCGATAACTCGAAATACAAACATGTATTCCTATTGTGATCTAAGACAACTTAAGAAGTTTATCAGCCTCCATTGGAAAAATAAAAATGCTTCGATCTATATTCAAATTTATTGAACTATTGATAGATAATAAATATTATTAGTGTAAAAATGTGAACTTACCACAATATATTCTGGATGTTCAGTTTTTGATTGCACCATTTTATTGGTAGATCTATAACAAATGCACATAAAATTAGTTTAATCCTATTTTGTCTGTTTTAGATAAGATTTTGTTAGTTATACAATCAGACGCGTTTGTTGGTCAACATGGTGGTTTGGGTTCGCTCTGTTGAGGGAGACCTGAAGGTCGAGTCATCATTTTACTGTTTAATTAAATAAAAGTACATTTTTTTAAGTTTGTAGAACTTACCATAGGTATCAGTTGTTCAGTATTCAGTATATTTTTCAGCTTTTACCTGCAAATAAAATTGAAAGATAAAACACCTGCCAGTGAAAGTTTATCGTGATCTTATTTGTATTGTTTGTAATCAGACGCGTTTTTTGGTCAACATGGTGGTTTGGGTTCGCTCTGTTGAGGGAGACCTGAAGGTCGAGTCATCATTTTAAACTAATCAAAATCACAGAAATATTTGTAGCTTAATGCTACAATTCATAGTTTAACCGAGTGATGTTAACTCCCGGTTATTGTTAAGACCATGTCATGAGGCCTTTAGTATTTATGTAGTCTTTAGGGGGGTCGAAGGATTTTAGGCATTTAGTTTGGAGGTCTGAAACTCCCGACCGACACCAGAGTTGGTCACCGACCTAAACCTAAATGAAAGAATGGAAGATCGGAAAGTATTGTCTATGAATAGGTTTTATAAAGATTGAAATCTTTAAGACTGAATATCAGCTTACCATTTTAAATTCCACAGCTCCAGGTGATGTAGCTTATAATTGCATCTGTTTTTTAATCCTGCAAATAAATGAATGTTATGAAAACAACCATATAACACTTGAATTATAATCAATCTTATATTGTTTATAATCAGACGCGTTTGGTTGGTCAACATGGTGTTTTGGGTTCGCTCTGTTGAGGGAGACCTGAAGGTCAATTCATCATTTTAGATTTGAATGAATACAAAAACTATTTTACTGTAATGAAAAACAACAATACCAACCTAACAGTATATTCATGCCTTCCGGTAATCCTAGGAGCTGCCAAAACCTTAAAGGTATCTGAAAAAAAATGTACGAGTTGAGTGACAGGTTAAGCAAAGTCATATATTGAACAGGTGTGTAATAAAATCAGTTGGGATAGTTATGTTAACAGCATTATGTAATAAGATGTCCCTATCTAAAATCATCATTTGATAAAGTTGTCCTACAGTATTACGGTTTTTCCAGGTTGATTTGATTTATACACAAAGCACTTTATAACTTCTGTAGTTATGGAATTTGGATATTGAAATTAATTACCTTCTTTGTTCCATATTCTTCGTTTTTCTTTCTGCAATCATGTTTCTGTAAATAATATATTCAAATTGTAAAACAAACATATTCTTGTGACAATTTACAATCAGTTTTATTAAAATCAGATACAATAGTTGTTAACAGCATTATAATCAGATGTCCCTATCTGGATTCATCATTTAGATAATGTTTTATAAATTATAAATATTTCAGTACTGAATAAATAAAACAAAATACATACCTCATTTGGTTGTACACTTTTTCTAGTGAGGATGCACCATCTCAGTGTTTCAATTGAATCTGAAAATAAAGAAAACCTTTGTGAAAAAGTGAAATAAATACTAAATAAATAGGTAAAATTGCAGTTTCTCATCAGATAGGAGCGAAAGACATAAATGCATATACATCAATAGTGTTCAGCTGAACTATGGAGTCATCATAAGAGGCTAAAACTTCTCACTAAAATTTTATCAATGAAAAGGAAAGTCAATTTTCATATTTTTGGAGTTTTATGTATTGATGTTAGTGTACATATATTAAAACAAAATTACCATCTCAAATCTTGTTTATAAACCAATCAAAATTATAAGGGTACAGTTACTGTAACATCAGGTCAAAGTCAGTTTTTACCTCGAAGTTATTACAACATAGGTATGTGTAAAACTGTAATGTTTGTTTACTTTATGTAAAACTTACTTTTCCTCAGCTGGACTTCCAATGATAGTGGCTTCTAGTGTAGTCAAAGAGCATTATTTCCTGCAATAAATATTTAATGGATAAAATATTGTAGGCACTTAATGATATCATTTTTTAAATTGTTAAATGGTCAGATAGGAGCGAAAGACATAAATGCTTGTTCATCAATAATGTTCAGCTGAACTATGGGATCATCATTTAGGGTTTCAATTAATTTTGATATACCAATCCTCAAAACTTTAGTTACTCTATAAGAAAGATTACTACAATTTTTTAAATAAATGTTAACTATTTGTTTCAACTCACCTTGCATTATAAGCATGGGAAGCCCAAAGCACTTAACAGCCAAAACAAACTGCAAAGAAAATATAAATATTTATAAAAAAAATCACTCTTCAAACTATCAATGTAACTAAGTTATCATAAATGGTTCAGCATGCTCTCAAGGAGCTGATTTTGTTATCCATCAGACCTCTGAACGGGTGGCCCTATGCTACAATTTAGAATAGTAAAACTAACAATATTACCAATGAACCTGGAGTGAAGTTACATGCCAATTGAGTCCCTACTCTTAGTGATACCCGTAGAGAGGCAACTGAAGGTTTTCAGATGCACTGCGTTATCATCATTAGTATAGTAAGTTATTACAATAAAATACATACTATAGTAAATGGCAAAATAAATCGAAAATTGAAACTAAATTAACATTGAAATAAATAAAAAGATGATAAATTACTTAGTAGTTATATTATACAATTACTTTTAAGTTATACATAAATAAAGAGGATAGTAATGAAATCAAATATATTAGTATTTTAGACATAAAGAAATGTTAGTAGGTTATGTATTTAAGAAATTTATAAAAAAGCATTAAATATATTTATTAATTGGCTATACTTTTCTTAACTTACCACAATATTTGATAAATTCAAAGTCAGCTTCGAGATGCTTTTCAATCTGAAATAGAACAGCGAGTATTAATGAAATGTTTGTTAATGTTAGCAAGTAATTTAGATAGACAATGTGATCAGCTAGAGCTAATATACATGCAAATCACGGTATTCAATGGTTAGCACTTATCATCATGTGGAGGATATTTTACCAGGAACTAAATAATATACTTATAAACTATTTTTATGTTCAAGGTAGTCAATAATTACCATTAGGTTTCCTAGGTCAGAGTGTAGCAAAGGGTGTGCAGTATTATAAAGGCGATCGGGACTTAGAAAAATTTTCGTCAAAAATAACTTTTTTATTAGAAATTTAAATATTTTGATTGTTTTGTATAGAATTCGATAAAATAAGACGTTTTTGCTCTATTCATGTTTTTGCTCAGATTCATGGTTTCGCTACAAAATGGCAATGAAGGCGACCGAGACTTTGAACATTTTTCGTCCAAAATGATTTTTTTCTATCAAATTACTCTTTTGAAGTTCCAGTTTGTGCCATAATAGTGTCGACGGAGCTCCGCTGCGCGGAGCTCCTATTTCCGCCTTATTTTGGCCCTTCGGGCCTCATATAAACTTAACCTAACCTAACCTACGGTTGTCGATCTTTTCATTAAGGTCCATGTTTTTTATTTTTTATGCATAGAATGGATATAAATAAACACTTTTCATATGGATTATTTTTTTTGTCAGATCAATATTTACAAAGATAATCAAGAATGAAAACTTCATTGCTTATTTGTAGTGAAACTATAACTCGGAGAAGGAATGTGAATAGAGTAAAAAGCATTTATTTTATCACTATCTACATAACAGAAGGCACATAAAACAATTCGAAGAAAAAAAAAAATTTTAAACTTTTTTTCTAAGTTCCGATAGCCTTGATAATGAGCGATCCGGAACTTAGAAGAATTTTTGAAAAGTCGGTTGCTATATTAAGGTGCATGTTTTTTGGTTTCTAGGTAAAGTATGAATAAAAATAAACATATTTCATTGGAATATGTTTTATTCTCAGATCAATAGTTTCCGTGATAATCAACAATGAAAACTTCATTTCCCATTTCTAGGGAAACTACTAAGCGGAAAAAAAACATGAACAGAGTAATAAATATTTATTAAATCAAGATCTATACGAAACTATAATAAAATAAAGATGTAAAAAAAAAATGAAAATTTTTCTAGCCGCCTATATATTGCTGTTTTAAAGCAAAATCACGACTCTGAGAGAAAATATGAATAAAGTAAAAATGTTTTATTTTATTCTTTTCTATGCAAACAAATCAAAATAACTCCAATTCAGGTAAAAAAATATTTTTTGACGAAAATTTTTCTAAGTCCCAATCGCCTTTATAACACTGCACACCCTTTGCTACACTCCAACCGTTTCCTATATTTCCCTTGAACAAAGATTCGGGGCACATCAATGCCTTCCTTGAAGTTGACTGTCCTTCGCTGAACATAAGTATTCATTATTATCTCGAAACCAGCTTCACGGAATAACTGTGATAACTCCTCTTCAGTGAAATAGTAGCTTCTGAAAAGAAAATGTAGAGGTTAACTAGGAATCAGTAGTAAGACTACAATGCAAGTATTATCAATGATGACTGGTTGTACAAACTTACCGAGTACCATCTGGCCTCATGTAGAAGTTGTCGGATATCTTGTGGCCAGGCTTAAAGCGCAATTGAGTCATGTCGTAGCGGCCGTAGTCTCTGAACAGAAGTATGCCGCCCGGCTTTAGCACGCGGAGGGCGAGCCTCGCCACGTGACCCCACGAGGCCGGGCTTATCGCTGACAACACGAATATCAAGCTAGCTATATCCATGCTATTCTCTTTCACATTCTCAAATAAATCATCAGTAGTCAAATCGGCACAAAACGCCTTCATTCGGGACTCGTCATACAATTTGTTGGTCTTCAAGAACTCCACCGCACGTGGAGAAAAATCACACGCGTAGAAAAAGAAATTAGAGAAACATTCTTCAACCAAAGGAAATACCATGTTGCCGACTCCGCAGCCCAGCTCTAAAAAGTTGATTCGCTGATCTGGTTCGAAGTTTATCAACTCTTGAAACTCACGTGTGGTCCAATGTCGGTCTTTAAAAAATTTGGTCTCATTGCGTTTGTAAAACATATCCCAGTGACGTTTAGCTTCACGTTCTAGTTTAGCAGCTTTGACTTCAGGAATTAGTCTTGAGTTTTGGGCTTCCAGACAGAGCTTATCGTCTTCTGATAATTCTTTCAATCTATGAACGAAGGTGTCGCTCGGTGGGCCTTCGTTTTTATCCATTATAATCTTTGATTTTTACAATACTTATTAAAGATATAGCACTCTAAAATGCTCTCCATATTGTAGGGCATAATATGTTGGTAATATTTACATTTTTGGATAATATTTGATGCAGTAAAGTGGAGAAATTTTAACAGGGTCTGTCCGTCGTCAAGCACTTCAACAGAATGAATGAATGATTTATTCAATTTATTTAAGAATGATTGATTGAACCGACGGTTAAATTATGAACGAACGAATGATAAGTACGAACGAATGAGAGAGACAGTGACACTGACAATCGGAAAAGGAAACACAACAGATTATGAAGTGATTGTGTTGCCGTATATCAGGATATGCAATTCGTACACTGACCTGTAGTATACATACTGTATATGGACTGGCTGCACCATACAAATGACAGCTAATATGTGTGGCAATTTGAAGCGCCCCTATGAGTTTCCCGAGAACTAATTTTGACGTACATTGCAAGAAAATGGCCCCCGTATGAGATGGTAACAGCGGCGACGGCGAGTTTTTTGTGTAATATAATTTTATTTCGTGGTATTTAAGTGAGATTTCATATTTAATTGTGAAAGTTGAGCTAAATAAACATGATAAAATGTGTGTTTTGTAAAGCTCGCTACAGAAAAGGGAGTAAAACGTCATTTCACAGGTACGTGTATTTTATTGTTGTTTTTATGCAAATTTGTCTTGAAATTGTGTTTATAGCAATGATTACTATCTGAAAATTGTTTGCAATGATATCTTAACAAAATAATGATGATATAATGATGAATTTCGTGAGAATTGATGTAAAAATTAGTTTTGTTTATACACTAGGGATTGACAAATTCTTATCGATAAAATATCGATATTCATTATTCAATACTAAAAGTTGACATAGGTAGGTACTTAGTATAAGCTCAGGCTAATTGGAAGTAATTGTTATACACCCGTATTTCGGCATTGTGAAAAATTAAAAAAAAAGCCTGGGTCAGCCTCGCACGCTATGCGAGGTCGATTCGACGACTGAAATTCGAGTCTTATACGTATGCAGAAAAATAGTCGTGGTTTTAGTAATAAATCTTTTGGTGTGTCTCTTTACTCAGCATGTACATAATTTTACATCTTATTTATGTTATGTATAAGTTATGAATTATATTTTTGCAGATTTCCTTCCGAGTTGACGCTAAGAAACGTGTGGTTACAAAATATGAATGCCTTAAACTGGACCCCGAAGGAAACAGATTATCTCTGTTCCAAACATTTTGATATATTTTATATAATAAATATTGTTTACAATAAAAATGTGAAAGTATTTTTGTTTTTTATTTTGTCTAAGCTACCCAGTTATTACTGTGTTGGTCTAGTTCGTCCCGCCAACATAACTGGCTCATAATAGCTCAGGATAGAGATCAGTGGAAGGAGGGTAGGGAGGCCTTTGCCCTGCAGTGGGACATTTATGGCTAATTAATAATATTAATAGACATAGCAGTTTGCAATACACATAACCTCCAAACCACACATACAGAAAAAATAGCGAAATATGTAGACCTAGCGATAGAAATAAAAACACAATGGCAGGTAAATCAAGTCCGCACCATCCCTATTGTTATCTCCAGCACAGGCGTCATACCCAAGACCCTACACAGCAGCCTAGAAACACTCAATATGAACCCCAATGTATATAAACTATTACAAACAGCCGTCATCCTCAATACTTGCAGACTTGTCCGCAAGTTTCTCAATTTATAATTATGGCACTTGGCTTCGGCCCGTGCTCTCTACATAACCTCCTTTGGGAGAGATATACATTGTATAAAAATAACATAATAATAATAAGCTACCCCGTTTTGACAAAACAGTTTTTTCTTTGGCAAATTTTTAGAGTTACGGTAGGCAGTGTTATTTATAATCATCGATATATTTGTCGACTTATGAACATCACTAATTTTAGTTCCATGGAAATTCGTATCTGCCTACAGCGCCAAAATGGCGACACTCAAATAGACATAACATTATTATGACTGCAGCCAGTCCATTTACTATAGGTCAGTGAATTCGTACCAAATTATCTAACTTCTTCAAGTTACATGGGTACCTGTCTGGTTTCTGATCTAGTTTCCCAGTGATCTAGGTCTGGACAGACAGGTGAGGTCCCGATTCTCGATTGGCTGACCGGTCATTGACGAATTCTTTTACATTGTTTTACTGTCCATGTTTTTATTATAAAAGCCGATGCTGTTCCACGGCTGGGCCAAGATACCTTCCTTCTACCTTTCAGTCACTGAGGTAATAAAAGTAAATTTGGTTATGTTTTTAAGTTAATTTGTGTACGCGAACATTTCTTAATGTTTCTCGTATTTTAGACGGAAATTAGAGAAGAAACAAGAAGGAGATGATGTCCCCAAGAAACTGCCGAAGACCCTCGAGTCTTTGCGGGAGAAGGATGAGACGATGGTGGCGACTGCCGAGGCAGAGGAACAGGAGGAGGTTAGAAACTTGAATCTCTAAGTTTAAGCATTACTACTATTCGTTTTGTATATTTTCATGTTCACTTTTAACGTCTACAAACTCACTCTATTCGCAGGTTCTTAGAAATGCTTCGACCATTTTCAATATTCATTTGAAAACGGAATCTTTACCGTTACTTGTAACCTTTTGTAATTAATATAGGTATTTAAATCTTTGTTAAAACCTTTAGCTAAAAACAATTTGTTTTCAGGCTCAAAAAGACATAGAATTGGATGAATTATCAACATACTATCAGAACTCATATGAACCTAAAGTGCTGATCACATACTCGGACAACCCTCACAGTAAAACTAGAATATTTGGCAAGGAACTCACAAGGATTATACCTAACTCTATATCTAGGTATAGGCAAAGGTAAGTTTTCATTTTGTTACATAAACCATAATTTATTTAATGCAATATGTACTCTAAGTTCTAAGTTATCATCTAAAATAAAACTGTAGAGAAAAGATGTTCAAAATTAATATTGGTAAAGCCGCGGGGTGCTGATAGTTGTAAATAAATAAATTTTATTAATTAGAAATGGTTTCTACAATAGCCATGAACCTCTTAAGCATCACAGTTATGTATTATTCCATAGATCATCAGTGAAAAGGATAGTCCAATCAGCCATCAGGGAGGATGTGACCGATGTAATTATAGTTAACGAGAACCAGAAGCAGCCCAATGGGTTCCTCCTCATCCACCTGCCAGATGGACCTACGGCGCACTTCAGACTGTCCAGCTGCAAGATAACACCAGAAATGAGCAGGGATTATAAGGAGATCACTACACATCGGCCAGAGGTAATTAAGAATTTATAGTTCATACATAATCAAGAATTCATCCCCAGTAAGGGTAGAGGCTTTTTCTATGCAGTTGCACATTACAGGCTTAATACCTACCCTATTGGCACCCTCATTTTGACATGTGTTTACTTGTCCCTGTGGTAATGTTGGGATTAAAAATACTATGTACCTACTGTATAATAAATCTAATGTATGTGTAAAAGTTAAAATAGATGGATAATATGATGACTTCATGCAGGACCTTGAAATCCACATGATGACTTCATGTGGATTTCAAGTTGCCAAAACTTATTATAAGCAAACCCTACTCCTGTACTCACAATAAATTAGAATTCTGCTTAATCGATAAATGCTTGTGCAGGTAATCCTGAACAACTTCGGCACGCGTCTCGGTATGACGGTAGGGCGCATGCTCGGAGCACTGTTTCACTACGAGCCACAGTTCAGAGGGCGCCGCGCCGTCACCTTCCATAACCAACGGGACTACATCTTCTTTAGACATCATCGGTGAGATATTAGTATTAACTAGTCCTAGTCAATGATAGCTATACAATAAATAGGGGTTTTGAGAAAACTGTCCATTGGGATAAATGTCATTGCACCTAATATTGGTGAAAGAATTTATAAATTAGGTAGGATCTACTACTTTCCCGCAATGCCCGCAACATAACATTAATCATCTAATTTTCTATGCCCAGTTACGAATTTACGAAGGACGGCAAGCGCGCCAAGCTACGTGAGCTCGGACCACGGTTCACTCTCAAGCTGATCTCCCTGCAGCAAGGCACTTTCGACTCCAAGCACGGCGATTACGAGTGGATCATCGCCGGCAGACGGCACCAGATGGAAACCTCCAGAAGACGGTTCTTCTTGTAATTTAGAATATAATATAGTGATAAGGACATATTTTTGTTGTTTTATTTATCCTTCATCTTGCAACATTACCTCATCATCTCTTGGCGAGTTCTGCTCGACTGGTACTTTGGAATACATTGTGGAGAATATTAAATCGAGCATATTACGCGAATTTTTGTTCTTGTGGCTCAGTGAACAAAATTCTTGTTATGTATGTATGTACTATAAACTAGCAGGCGAACATAAATCTCAGAGGTCATCCATTTCTATGAACTAGGTGTCTAAAGTTCTGGAGCGCTACGTGCGAATGTTATCGAGGATTGTGTGCGATTTTATTCGGTACAGAGGACCCAAGCCATGTTTGAATCATTACCTACCTACATACATAGTATCCAACAGTCGCTTTCCGCTGTCTGTTCCAATGTATGCTTAGATCTGTAAAACTACGTAACGGATTTTGTTGCGGTTTTTAATATATTTAATAGTGATTCAAGAGGAAGGTTTTATAGTGTGCGTTACGCCAGCCAGATGTTGTCGAAAATCACCTTTTTTTTTCCAACAATAATTAGAAGTCCAGCTTCTTCAATTGTTGTGCTAATTTTTAAATTTGTATCGGTTATGGTTTTTTAGTTATTTGAGAAAAACAGATCTGGCTGGCGTAACGTTACCCCAGCCAGATGTTTTGTTAATTAAAGAGTTAATTGAAATAAATTGTAGGTAAATAATTAGAAGTGTATTAGTTGTAAATGTTGCCACAAAAATTGAATTTGTATCGTTTATAGTTTTGAAGATATTCAGGATCCCGCTGGGGTAACGTTTACGTGTTTGCTGTATCTCCGAAACGGTTAAGCGTATATATCTAATTTTTTGTACACAACTTCTATGAATTAGTTGTAATTTGTTTGCTAAGAAATGAAATCAAAATGATTTACCGTTTAAAAGTATTTTAATTATTTAAAAAACACTAAAATGGGTCCTGGCTCTTTAAATATGAGCTCTAAAGAGTTACTTGAAACGTCATTTTGTAGCTTATAACTACCTTTAAATGTTTATAAAGTTTCACTAAATTCCTGTAAGTATTTATTCAGTTATGATGGTTTTTAATTCATTTCTTGCAACGATGCGCTCCGGAGATTTTTAGTCACCATTTTACCGAGCTTCTTGTGGTTTTCATAAATAAATTTGATATCAACAATTAGTATTTTAGTTCAATATTCCACCTGTAAAATTTCAGCGTGATACATTTAGTAATTACGGAGATAATTAAAAAAAATACATTATTAAGTGCACGACCACGGCAACCCGACCAAGTATAGATGGTAACAAAAAAGCGGCCGCGTAGTACATTATGCTTACCCTTTAAACTGTATAGTATAATAATGCTACATGCTCCATACAGTCGCGTACAAAATTAAACTTTTGAGACTATAGCATAGTATATGTATTAATTATCTTTGAATGGATTAAATTATAATGTTTTCAATTCATGTGTCTACTTAAAATACTGTACTATTCATTACAGACCTATCTTATTTTAGCTGTTGTGAGGTAGACCCTAAACATATTTTAATTTTTAAAATATTGCTGTAAATTGATAAATACATTAAATCATCGTAAAAAAAAGGCAATTATAAATTATAAAATTCAAAGGCATCAAATGCCTTTGAATTTTAAAAATATTTAATTAGTACAAACACGATCCCATTGCAGTTTCGAAGTAATTTAGATAGAGATAGAAAACTTTGTACTTTCTTAACGCGCTGCATTTGCGTGTGTTCGATGTTCTGCACAGTTATGCATCATGAGACAACATCACTGCAATTTACTGAAGAAAGAAAGAGAGCGTCGATAACACGTCGTTGGGACGCGGGACTGTGTTAAAATATAGGTTAGGAACTTTAATAAATATTTTTAAATTATTGATCTGTGATTTTAAAACTGTATAACCATATAGAGTACATATTTACTTTAGAGCTCAATACATAAACGAAAGATTATTGTAATATTAGATTATTTGAAATCGAACTAAGGACGCTGTGATTTTATTTACTTAGTTATATTAATGATCTGTGATTTAAATTTAATAAAACATATAACCACTCTAACGTCCATGGATACTACGACATCCAAAAAAAAAGTAGCGTCATACGCCCACGGATACTGTAGTATCCAAAGCGACGAGTTGTCTTTAACTCCATCTAGTTTAAAATACGGTACTGTTTTGTGAGTTTTGATAGATTATCTATAAAGCTGTTGAAATAGTTCGACGAAAAAATAAGAGATGGCAGTGTAATATGCTTTGACAAAAAAAATAGAAATTTTTAAGTTCAGTTGACTCGTGTGACGTTTGTGTCGTGAAGTGTTTTTACAAGTGTCAACCATTATGTCGTAAGTATTACAGTTTTGTTTTATTTATCTTACAAGTGTTATACATCAAAATAAACTAGAAGATTTGTGCTTTACGATGATGTTTACATATCACAGTTTTAGGTGATAAATCTAGTCTAATTTTAACTTCAAAGTATTGTTTTTTCGAAAAAAATGGCCGGTCGTATGGTGTCGGCCAATTTTAGTTTTGTTTAAACATATTTTACATACTTTGCATTACAAAAGTATATGAAATATCGAAATACATTTTGTAATAAGCAAAATAATACATTTTTCAAAAAGAAATATACTAAATTCATTGAAGATTCCATAATACTGTCAATGTGTTCCTCAGGTTTTTTGTTGTGGACTGGTTGGTATCCACGGACGTTACACGAAACGAGACAAATAAGGTTCGCTACAGACGGCAAAATATGTTTGCAATATTTTTTGTTTTGCTAGTGGTGGTATATTTTGCTTGAGATGACTAATATTGAATGATGACTAATATTGAGAGCACTTTTTGGTTTTGGACTAATTTTCTTCATTTATTTTTCGCTTGGTTTCCGTTGGATATGTATAATGTTCCAATGTTTTTTTTTTGTTTTGACATATTATTAATATATTAAATCTTCTTAAACATATTAAATCTCTGCATTGAGAATTGTTTTATGGATTACCATATATAGGTTGTGTGGCTGGTTTAAATTAAAGTATAAATTGATTTTTTTATTTGTTTTAATTTAAAAAACCCAACTAGAACAAAAAAACAACTTCAAAAATATAATTATTGCATAAAACCAATTCATAAATAAAATATAAATATTGCATAAAACCAATTCATAGATACCATTTTTTTTCAGTCGGTTAAAATTACAACGTGTGTAGGAAACCTTAGGGCGGCCATGTTGCTATTATTTCGCCTTCGCGAGCGAGTCGAGAGCGCTCGAGACATCGCGGTAAAATTACGAGGAGTAGTGTTTTGTTTCGATTTATTTCAAATACTTAGAGTTAGCCGAATATAATCATATATACATCAAAAGAAAGGGCAATAAGTCTAGTTTGTTATGAAATTACTTTATTGATAAAATATGCAATAATTATTCCTTATATTTTAAAAAGATAGAAATAAATATGTTTTTTTTTTTCGAATTACATGTTTAACTCGGTTTTGAGTATCAAAGCTTATAACTAACGATTTAAAAAAATAGTTAAGTTTGATCTGTATTCTTCAATCATTTTTTTCGTATTTTTTTCTTTATTCTAGCCGTTACGGTTCAGTAGTTATGTAGGTTTTTGTTACGACGAAGTTGCGGCGTCGCGCGCGGGTCGGCAGCCGCGTGTGGCTGGACGTTAGAGGTATAAACGGTCGCGCGGGCCGGACGTTTGAGTGGATAATTTTATTTATAACAATATAGCCAATCATCTCAATGCGCTCTTATTATGTCAGTCAATAACTAATATTTATATTGAGCGTATGTTGCTATGAAAAAAGGTATACCTAAAGTCTGGCTACTTCGCATTTTACTTTGTAAGATTATAAGACTTGATTACCTCTTTATAAAAATACACAAATTGACATGATATTGTTTTATTTTTACACTTCTGTACGTAACTGTACTTTACGTTTAAAAATATCCTATTAATTTCAAAAGGTAAGCATAATGTACTACGCGGCCGCTTTTTTGTTACCATCTATACTTGGTTGGGTTGCCGTGGTCGTGCACTTAATAATGTATTTTTTTTAATTATCTCCGTAATTACTAAATGTATCACGCTGAAATTTTACAGGTGGAATATTGAACTAAAATACTAATTGTTGATATCAAATTTATTTATGAAAACCACAAGAAGCTCGGTAAAATGGTGACTAAAAATCTCCGGAGCGCATCGTTGCAAGAAATGAATTAAAAACCATCATAACTGAATAAATACTTACAGGAATTTAGTGAAACTTTATAAACATTTAAAGGTAGTTATAAGCTACAAAATGACGTTTCAAGTAACTCTTTAGAGCTCATATTTAAAGAGCCAGGACCCATTTTAGTGTTTTTTAAATAATTAAAATACTTTTAAACGGTAAATCATTTTGATTTCATTTCTTAGCAAACAAATTACAACTAATTCATAGAAGTTGTGTACAAAAAATTAGATATATACGCTTAACCGTTTCGGAGATACAGCAAACACGTAAACGTTACCCCAGCGGGATCCTGAATATCTTCAAAACTATAAACGATACAAATTCAATTTTTGTGGCAACATTTACAACTAATACACTTCTAATTATTTACCTACAATTTATTTCAATTAACTCTTTAATTAACAAAACATCTGGCTGGGGTAACGTTACGCCAGCCAGATCTGTTTTTCTCAAATAACTAAAAAACCATAACCGATACAAATTTAAAAATTAGCACAACAATTGAAGAAGCTGGACTTCTAATTATTGTTGGAAAAAAAAAGGTGATTTTCGACAACATCTGGCTGGCGTAACGCACACGGTTTTATATATATATAAATTCCCTCTGGAACGGGTAAAACCGCAGGGTGCTGCTAGTAGTAAATAAGGATCAATAAAAATCAAGGAATTTTAAGAACTTCATTTATTTCAATGTGTCATCTGCTGGCTTGCAGAAGCTCCCGGCTCCGTTAGATCTCCCAGAGGCAGACTGGGCGATAATTACTTCCTCCTTTGAAGAAAATCCTCCCCAGTGGTGGGCGTTCCCTTCTTCACTTACAGGTCGTTGTTTTGGTGCTGGGTGTTTCACCATTGAAGAGTGGTTTCTTAATCGGGTGGGCGGCAGCAGGCAGGAAGGCAGGAAGGAACGCCATGTGGTGTGAGGGTAGTAAATGACAGTGTCAGAGACTAGACCCTCCGACTAATAATACACTGGCGTGAAAGGTACGACGTGATCTTCTAGGATTTCTGTTATGTACCTTGCAGCTGTTAGGGATCCGTTTTCGATAAAAATCAGCTCTGTCTTTGCTTCGAGAGAGAAGCCAGCCCAGAACATAACCAAGCCACCTCCATACAACTGTTTCTCGCATGTTGCAAGGGGCATATCTTTCTCCTGGGCGCCAGTACACAAAATCCCGACCATCAGCACCATGAAGACACATGAGACTCTTATCTGTAATCAGTACCTTCTGCCAATTTTCTAACGTCCAATTAACGCGCTCTCGAGCAAAACGTAATCTTGCTGCGCGGTGGGCTGAGGTGAGTTTTGGGCCAATGGCGGGCTTATGTGGTGTCAAGGAAGCTGCCTTGAGTCGTGGCCTAACTGTCCATTCACTGACGTTGACACCACTCACTTCTCTCAGGAGATATTGGACGTCAATCCCGGAACGATGGGGGTTTCTTAGAGATGAAGTCACAATAAAGCGATCATCACGTTCGGAGGTGGCTCTTCGCCGACCTGAACCGCGTCTTCTTATAAAGCCACCAGTCTCAAGAAATCGTTGGATTCGTTGGTACACTTTCTGGACCGTAGAACCGTAGGCCCGATTTTTTTGCACGCCAGTGTGGTCCTCAGTCTTATAATTTATTATCTTAACAATTATATTTGCGACAATCTAACAATCTTATACATCCGTGTTAAAGTACGTGACTGCGTGCCACTCTACAATGGATTAAATATGCCTCGAATATCTGTAACAAAGGGGAACATTAAGTAATTTAAATATCATTTTACCACAGTGCAGACCCAGCTCAAGCAGCTCTTATGTTATTTGTAGTGTGTCTTTATAACCGAGCAGACGTCGCAGTGGCCATGCTCGGCAGTTTTGACCACCCTACTCTGTGTCCCGATAACTCGAAATACAAACATGTATTCCTATTGTGATCTAAGACAACTTAAGAAGTTTATCAGCCTCCATTGGAAAATAAAAATGCTTCGATCTATATTCAAATGTATTGAACTATTGATAATGATAATAAATATTATTTGTGTAAAAATGTGAACTTACCACAATATATTCTAGATGTTCACTTTTTGATTGCACCATTTTTTTGGTAGATCTATAACAAATGGACAAAAAATTAGTTTAATCCTATTTTGTCTGTTGTAGATAAGATTTTGTTGGTTATACAATCAGACGCGTTTGTTGGTCAACATGGTGGTTTGGGTTCGCTCTGTTGAGGGAGACCTGAAGGTCGAGTCATCATTTTACTGTTTAATTAAATAAAAGTACATTTTTTAATAGTTTGTAGAACTTACCAATGATATCAGTTGTTCAGTATTCCGTCTATTTTTCAGCCTTTACCTGCAAATAAAATTGAAAAATAAAACACTTGCCAGTGAACGTTTATTGTGATCTTATTTGTATTGTTTGTAATCAGACGCGTTTGTTGGTCAACATGGTGGTTTGGGTTCGCTCTGTTGAGGGAGACCTGAAGGTCGAGTCATCATTTTATACTATTAATCAAAATCACAGAAATATTTGTAGGTTAATGCTACAATTCATAGTTTAACTGAGTGATGTTAACTCCCGGTTGTTTCAATTGTTAAGACCATGTCAGACGCCTTTAGTATTTAGGTCGAAGGTATTTAGGCGTTTAGTTTGGAGGTCTAAAACTCCCGACACCAGAGTTGGTCACCAACCTATTCTAAATGAAAGATCGGAAAGTATTGTCTATGAACAGGTTTCATTATAAAGATTGTAATCTTTAAGACTGAATATCAGCTTACCATTTTAAATTCCACGGCTCCAGGTGATGTAGCTTGTAATGCATCTGTTTTTTAATCCTGCAAATAAATGAATGTTATGAAAACAACCATATAACATTTGAATTATATTAAATCTTATATTGTTTATAATCAGACGCGTTTGGTTGGTCAACATGGTGTTTTGGGTTCGCTCTGTTGAGGGAGACCTGAAGGTCAATTCATCATTTTAGATTTGAATGAATACAAAAACTATTTTACTGTAATGAAAAACAACAATACCAACCTAACAGTATATTCATGCCTTCCGGTAATCCTAGGAGCTGCCAAAACCTTAAAGGTATCTGAAAAAAAATGTACGAGTTGAGTGACAGGTTAAGCAAAGTCATATATTGAACAGGTGTGTAATAAAATCAGTTGGGATAGTTATGTTAACAGCATTATGTAATAAGATGTCCCTATCTAAAATCATCATTTGATAAAGTTGTCCTACAGTGTTACGGTTTTTCCAGGTTGATTTGATTTATACACAAAGCACTTTATAACTTCTGTAGTTATGGAATTTGGATATTGAAATTAATTACCTTTTTTGTTCCATATTCTTCGTTTTTCTTTCTGCAATCATGTTTCTGTAAATAATATATTCAAATTGTAAAACAAACATATTCTTGTGACAATTTACAATCAGTTTTATTAAAATCAGTTACGATAGTTGTTAACAGCATTATAATCAGATGTCCCTATCTGGATTCATCATTTAGATAACAATGTTTTAGTACTGAATAAATAAAACTAAATACATACCTCATTTGGTTGTACACTTCTTCTTTTGAGGATGCACCATCTCAGTATTTCAATTGAATCTGAAAATAAAGAAAACCTTTGAGATAAAGTGAAATAAATACTAAATACATAGGTAAAATTGCAGTTTCTCATCAGATAGGAGCGAAAGACATAAATGCGTATCCATCAATAGATTTCAGCTGAACTATGGAGTCATCATAAGAGGCTGACACTTCTCACTAAAATTTTATCAATGAGAAATAAAGAAATAAACTTAAAAAAAAATGGGGTTTTATTTAGTGTACATATTATATTAATACAAAATTGCAATCTCAATTGTTTATAAACAATCAAATCACAATTAAAAGGGGTTACAGGTAACAGTTATTGAAACATCAGGTCAAAGTTGGTTATTAACTCGAAAAGTTGTTACAAAATATGTGTAAAATGTATGTTTATTTTATGTAAAACTTACTTTTTTCTCAGCGGAACTTCCGATGATAGTGGCTCCTAGTGTAGTCAAAGAGCATTGTTATTTCCTGCAATAAAATATTTAATGGATAAAATATTGTAGGCACTTAATGATATCATTTTTTAAATTATAAAATGGTCAGATAGGAGCGAAAGACATAAATGCTTGTTCATCAATAGTGTTCAGCTGAACTATGGGATCATCATTTAGGGTTTCAATTAATTTTGATAAGTCTTCAAAACTTTAGTTGGTTTGTAAGAAATATTATTACAATTTTTTTAAATAAATGTTTACTATTTGTTTCAAATCAACTCACCTTGCATTATAAGCACAGGAAGCCCAAAGCACTAACAGCCAAAACAAACTGCAAAGAAAATAGAAATATTTATTTAAAAAATACTCTTCAAACTATCAATGTAACTTCAAGTTATCATAAATGGTTCAGAATGCTCTCAAGGAGCTGATTTTGTTATCCATCAGACCTCTGAACGGGTGGCCCTATGCTACAATTTAGTAATAGTAAAACTAACAATATTACCGATGAACCTGGAGTGAAGTTACAAGCCAATTGAGTCCCTACTCTTAGTGATACCCGTAGAGAGGCAACTGAAGGTTTTCAGATGCACTGCGTTCTCATCATTAGTAAGTTATTACAATAGAATACATAAAATAGTAAATGGCAAAATAAATCGAAAATTGAAACTAAAATAACATTGAAATAAATAAAAAGATGATAAATTACTTAGTTTACTTCTATGTTATACATAAATAAAGAGGATAGTAATAAAATCAAATATATTAGTATTTTAGACAAAGAAATGTTAGTAGGTTATGTAATATGAAAAAGCATAAAATATATTTATTAATTGGCTATACTTTTCTTAACTTACCACAATATTTGATAAATTCAAAGTCAGCTTCGAGATGCTTTTCAATCTGAAATAGAACGGTAGGTATTAATGAAATGTTTGTTAATGTTAGCAAGTAATTTGGATAAACAATGTGATCAGCTAGAGCTAATATACATGCAAATCACGGTATTCAATGGTTAGCACTTATCATCATGTGAAGGATATTTTACCAGGAACAAAATAATATATAGACTATTGTTATATTCAAGGTAGTTAATAATTACCATTAGGTTTCCTATATTTCCCTTGAACAAAGATTCGGGGCACATCAATGCCTTCCTTGAAGTTGACTGTCCTTCGCTGAACATAAGTATTCATTATTATCTCGAAACCAGCTTCACGGAATACCTGTGATAGCTCCTCTTCAGTGAAATAGTAGCTTCTGAAAAGAAAATGTAGAGGTTAACTAGGAATCAGTAGTAAGACTACAATGCAAGTATTATGAATGACGACTGGAATGGTTAAACTTACCGAGTACCATCTTGCCTCATGTAGAAGTTGTCGGATATCTTGTGGCCAGGCTTAAAGCGCAATTGAGCCATGTCGTAGCGGCCGTAGTCTCTGAACAGTAGGATGCCGCCCGGCTTTAACACGCGGAGGGAGAGCCGCGCCACGTGACTCCACGAGGCCGGGCTTATCGCCGACAACACGAATATCAAGCTAGCTATATCCATGCTATTCTCTTTCACATTCTCAAATAAATCATCAGTAGTCAAATCGGCACAAAACGCCTTCATTCGGGACTCGTCATACAATTTGTTGGTCTTCACGAACTCCACCGCACGTGGAGAAAAATCACACGCGTAGAAAAAGAAATTAGAGAAACATTCTTCAACCAAAGGAAATACCATGTTGCCGACTCCGCAGCCCAGCTCTAAAAAGTTGATTCGCTGATCTGGTTCGAAGTTTATCAACTCTTGAAACTCACGTGTGGTCCAATGTCGGTCTTTAAAAAATTTGGTCTCATTGCGCTTGTAAAATATATCCCAGTGACGTTTAGCTTCACGTTCTAGTTTAGCAGCTTTGACTTCAGGAATTAGTCTTAGACTTGGGCGTTATCGCTATATTTTCATATTGCATTATCCGTTATATTATATTTTTCTAACTGTTGTGTTAAACTGTTGTAATATTTATTATCTGTTGTAAGATTAGTTGTATGTTGAATTGCGATTATAACATTTTACGGTTGTAAATACGATGATAAAGTTATAGCTAATGAATGAATATACACCAATAAAACAACAGCGAAGACATGAATCTATCTTCATACGAATATAAAATCAAAATTATAATAAACTGTTGTATTTTAATGAAAGTAAAATTTGCTCTTGTACTTAGTAATTTAAAGTTCATATTCGTCTAACGCTCTACGATGTGAAGTTCGCTATCATTATTTTTTAACCTTGACCTTGAACCTTGAATAGTTGAATTTGAGTCGACATCGGCTTCGGTTCGGTCCGTTCGGAAATCATCGGAGATACTCGGTACCGGTAGTTTCTAGTTCTACTAGTTACCGAGTATCTCCGATGATTGCCGAATCGAGGCGCACGATTATAGGTACCTACGTAATAAATATTACAACAGTCTTTGTCGAAAATAAATAATGGTTGTTGTTGCTATAAAATTATAATGAAATATATTATTTGTTGTATGTTATAACGCCCAAGTCTAATTAGTCTTGAGTTTTGGGCTTCCAGACAGAGCTTATCGTCTTCTGATAATTCCTTCAATCTATGAACGAAGGTGTCGCTCGGTGGGCCTTCGTTTTTATCCATTTTAATCTTTAATTTTTGCAATACTTTTTAAAGATATATCACTCTTAAATGCTCTCCATATTGTAGGGCTTAATATGTTGGTAATATTTACATTTTTTGGATAATTTGTTACTTGCTTATTTATGTGGAGAAATTTTAACTGGGTCTGTCCGTCGTCATGTCGTCAAGCCAAGCACTTTTATTTATGAACAGGGTCTGTTGTCTTTCTAATTGTGTTTTTGCGGTTCCACACATCGATCTTTTCTATGTATTTGTTGCTAATGTATACCACTTTAAAAAATAAGATGAGACGTCAAAAATTAAAACATTGGGTGACTGGCCACACTGTCATGACTTGCCGCCGCCGGCCGGCGGCCATCCGCCATTACAGTTTCTTTCAAATTATGTTTTGATATTGATGAAAGTATGTTTTGATTTTGTGTGTAAATTGTGAACAATGTCTGTCAACAATAATAGAAAATGTGCAAAGTGTGGTAGAACACGCGCTGAAGATATGTCGGTAACCTATCATAGGTTTCCAAATCCAGGAAAAGATAATATCACGAAGTAGGTAAGTGAATAAAGGCAGAATATTTATAATTTTAGTGTCCCATTTCTCGCAGCTAAGCGTATCTTAGCGTCCACTGTAAACACCTGTTTAACTACTTAATAACTCGTTTTATTTACTTTATAATTTGTAAGTTTGTAATTCTGTTGTTTGATGATTAAATTTTTATTTCCAGGGCTCATGCTTGGGCTAAATATTGTTGGCCGAATGATGACTGGAGTTCTAGAGAACCATTATACTCGCTCCACATAACTAATAAAGTTTTATGTGGAAGACACTTTCATTCGTCTCAATTTTATGACAATGAACGAAAAAAATTGAGTAAATTTGCTGTGCCTGAATTAACTGAAATACCAAATGATAAAACCAATGTATTTAATGAGGTATGCCATTAGTAATTTATTTAATTGTAGTATTCACTATTAACACATTTGCATTTTTAATTATAATAACCATTATTTTCAGAATGTATCACTGTCAAGTGTAGCAGGACTGCAAAAGTCAAGAGTACCATTTTCAGAAATTGGAAACATCCCGGTAGCACCCATTTTGGTTAAGCCAACAAATATATTGTCAATACGGCCATCTAAATCAACTGACAATGAAGAGGTAAGTATTTTAGTTTTCACCATGCTTTAACTTCATCCTTTCCTAAACTTCATATGTCTTTATTGTTAGTATGACTAAATGTTTAAAATATTTTTTGCAGATGAACTACCAACTGAAGCCCATGCGACGGCAACATTCGTCCAAAAGTTTGACCAGCTGTTTGATGCCGTTAATGCTGACAGCCCAGACCTACGCAGAGGAAAAAAGTATTCCACAAACCTGACTGCACGGAGCCCTCATATAGCACTCTTTGGAGAAATGAGAAAGTTTATATCATCCATGAAATACCTTGGGAGTAAATCAAATCCTCCGTCTCAAGAAGGATGGATTCACACGATGAATGCCATTGAAAGGCTATGGAAAAACTTGCTGGCTATAGACATTAAGAGTCTTTCGACGCGTCGCCTAAATCAGGATCCCTTAGAAAATTGTTTCGGCTGCATTAGGTATAATTGTGGGTCAAATAATAATCCGACAATTCAGCAATTTGTAGCAGGTGTGAAAACAGCAATTATTACAAATTTACGACAATCTGGACAAAAAAAAAATTGTGAAGATGACTCCGCCATTTTATCCAATAATTTTTCGAATTTTTTAACTGTGGACATACCTATTAAAAATTTTGATACTGCTGAATTTGATGCCAATGAGATGGAGACGTTATTAGCTAATGCAGTTGAGACAGTCGAACTGGTGACTCCTGAAAGTCAAGCTTGTGGGTATGTGTGTGGTTTTATTTTTAAAAAAACTAAGGCACAAAAATTGTCTAAATTGCCAAAACGCATTTTTGGCAGAAACACATGAAATCTTCCACACATTCACAAGTTTCAAAGAATATGAAACAACAAATAACTCCTTAAGTTATGTTAATAAAAATGTGGTCCTATGTGTGGAGACAATGGCTACAATAGTAAATAATTACTTTAAAACGGATGCCTGGCAAAATCAAATAAAAAAAAATATAATGGCTGCTTTAGATTGTGTTGATTTTTCTTTTCTAAATAAATGTAATAATCATTTAGAAATTAATATAAATCATATTAAAACCAGCACCTTTTTTATATGTATTAAAAGATATATTATATTAAAAAACAGAGAATTGGAAGAAGAAGAGAAAAGAAAAGCCATGGAAAGGAAAATGAGGATTTTAAGAAATAAATGATTAAACTAATACTGACTGGTTGTTTTAATTGTGTTACAGAATTTTATAAAATTTTATTGAAAAGAATTCTTATCCATTCCGGACTACATTAAATTTGTTATTGTGAATATTAAAATGTCGCACGATAATTTAATACCATTTAATATAAAACTACATTATAACTTCAGCATGAAGAGGATATTATTTGTATGAAGTAATACAATAATAATTATTATTAACGTATTACTTCATACAAATAACAATCCTCTTAATGCCATATTTATTTTATGGTACAATATTCTACTGTAAATTTCGAATATTCCCTCGCAAATTTGTTTCTTGCTATTCCGCAATGGCGCTAGTAGTGTAGATGTGTAACGCTATGGTTGCTTTTTTTTACTATAGAGTTACAGTTCTTCTCTCGGCAGAGAGTATTATATTCCTTGTTTATGAATGATTTTGATTGATTGATTGACCGTACGGTTAAATTATGAACGAACGAATGATAAGTACGAATGAATGAGAAAGAGAGTGACACTGACAATCGGATAAGGAAACACAACAGATTGTGAAGTAATTGTGTTGCCGTATATCAGGATATGCAATTCGTACCAAAGTACCAAATTATTTAACTGACTGACTTCTTCAGGTTACATGGGTGCCTATCTGGTTTGTGATCTAGTTTCCTAATGATCTAGGTCCGGACAGGTGAGGTCCGGATTCTTGATTGGCGGGCCGGTCATTGACGAATTCTTTTACTATCCATGTTTTTTATTATAAAAGTCGATACTGTTCCACGGCTGGGCAAAGATACCTTCCTTCAACCTTTCAGTCACTGAGGTAATAACAGACCAGGAAAAAAGGTATTAACGTTAAGTTAGTCCCACCATCTGCGACTTGGTCTGCCGCGTCGCTTATTCGCCGGATCAGACTGCCACTGTTTAGCTCTCAACGCGGCAGACGTGGCCTGTCCAGTTTTACTTTAACTTAGCCGCTTCGAATTGAGATGTATAAAGTCAGTAACTTGTAGCGAAGTTCGATATTGCGATTCTATCTGTACCTACGCTTGACACCCAATAACCAGGTTAATTTAAACAAAGTCAGTACCTACCTAAGTTCATGTTAACGTATACATAGGTAAATAATAAAAGTTATTTGACTACAACGTCTAACCCTGAAATACATGCGGGCTCATGCAAAACAGGAATCAAAGGCTAACGAGGCAGCTCATTTTATATGTAACTGGGACGTGTTATTTATGTTTTATTGCATTAGCTTAGTCCCGTTACAACAAGTTAGATAGATAGGATAGTTATAGCTAGTTTCTAATTGTAATAAAGTAGATTGATTGATGTCAATTGATAAAGTTCATGATCTATTAATTACCTTTACTGTTTTTTGTACAGTCACCCCATGAAATATCGAGCGAGCACTTTAGTATCTAGGTAAATAGTATTTACGTTACGAGTATACTTATTTGAAAATTATTTGTGACATGTTAGTAGGTAAGTAGGTATATAAGGATTATAGAAGATGATATGTAATAAGGTTCGTAGTATAATTATCTACCTACTACATTCATGGGGAGACTGTACTCTTGTTCTTACTAACAAGCAGGAAAGTTAGAGGATACATTAATGACAGTCGAGTATCTTACCGGGTATCTTACTGGACTCTTTCCTGACCTAATACATAAAAGCTAGGTTAAACACAAGGTTACACTTTCGTGGGTTTCTATACAATACCGATACCACCACATTAACAATCCAGGACCTCATTGACAAAGCAAAACCTGGTGGTATTCATTGTATCATATTAGTAAGTACCTACTTACAATGGTCAACTCATTATAAACACATACTTACCTTGATAAATGCCTAGCTCGGTCACACGCAGCTGTGTGCTGAAGTCACCATATAGTACATATTCACTAGGTACCTACTTACTAAGACATAGAATGTGACCTAAGCTAAGTCTTAAAGCTCAGTGACATAAGGCTAGTTTGTTCGTTCAAGAGGAAGGTTTGTGACTACTTCTCTTGCCAAAATTCTCGCAGGGAGGGGTACAACACAGACAAAACCGCAGGGTACTGCTAGTATTAAAAAAATAAAATAATATTTCCTTTCAGTAAACTAGAATTCAGTAAACTTTCAGTAAACTACAAACTAGAATATGTAAGTTTTTTCCACGTCCTTTACTTACCCTTCATGTTCCGATTTACATAGTGGTAGGATGCAAAAAAAAAAGATCTTAATCAAAACCTCTGATCGATCAACAAAACGTTTTCAAAATATTCCACCACGATCACCGATCATGTACAATGTTATGTGAACGGACCAACACATTGCATGCAGGATCGTAAACATGGAGCTGTGTTTATAAACCAGTCACGATTAACTGGGTTATTGCTGCAAGCATATTGCGAGCCGGTTGATAAGGATAATACTAAAGTACTAGCTAGTCTAGGTTTGGTGTGGCCTACGTATTATGTCAGCGGATTGTGTAACATTTTGTATTCACCGTCGTGTCGTTGATTTAAGCTGAGAATATTATGTGGCAAATAAAATAGTCGTAAATAGTCTCCTGAAAAAAAAGCGGCCAAGTGCGAGTCGGACTCGCCCATGAAGGGTTCCGTAGCAGCGAGTAACATAATAAAGAAGTTCTTGAAATAAATGTTTTTTTATTTACATTTGAGTTATTGAATGAATAATCAGTATTTTTTTGCGGTTTACGATTTATGTCGTAAAAAAAAAACTACTAACTAGACCTCGTTCAAACCAATTTTCGGTGTTAGATTACATTGTTATGTACATCATATATTTTTTTTAGTTTTATCATTCTCTTATTTTAGAAGTTACAGGGGGGGGGACACACATTTTACCACTTTGGAAGAGTCTCTCGCGCAAACTATTCAGTTTAGAAAAAAATGATATTAGAAACCTCAATACCATTTTTGAAGACCTATCCATAGATACCCCACACGTATGGGTTTGATGAAAAAAAAAATATTTTTTTCATTTCTAAGTATGGGAGACCCCCCTAAAATTTTATTTTTTTTCTATTTTAGTGTGAAAATATTAATGCGGTTCACAGAATACATCTACACACTAAGTTTCAACAACATAGCTCTTATAGTTTCGGAGAAAAAAGGCTGTGACATACGGACAGACAGACGGACGGACGGACGGACAGACAGACAGACAGACATGACGAATCTATAAGGGTTCCGTTTTTGCCATTTGGCTACGGAACCCTAAAAAGGTGATCCTAAAAAAGGTGACCGCCACCGCCGGAGATCTTAATGACAGTTTAAGTGAGTAACCCCTAATCAACGTTAAATTAACGTGTGAAGCCAAGCATATAGTCACTAGTTAGTATGCCTGCAGATAATACCACGTGCCGGTATTCTCACGAAGATCCACGTTCACAGTAGTTGGTACAAAGGTGCAAGCAAGGCCAAACCGATCGGCACTGGCCACTGATAATGATCGCTGCAGTTACATCCATTATATCATTATTATATTAATCAAATGTAACACTGCGTTCGTAAACATGTGTTTTACATGTGAACTACCGTCAGTCGGCCAATTACAATTTTTGTATTATGGAGCCACATTGAATAGGACAGCCTCAGACTTATTTAATTCCCACGGGAACGGGTACAAAAAAGGTAAAATGTAATTACTATAGTAATTAAAACAGATTGCACTTAATATAACAAATAAAAAGCTTTAGCCTATACCCAAGGTATTCTACTCTACCTAGTTAATACTGAATTAACGAAGTCGCTATAAAATACTGGAAATAACGTTATAAGTTATAATATAACCCTCCTTTTGTATTTCGCCGTAGTCGAGTAAACGGAAAATGTACCTACACGATACTTTCACACAGTTCGGTTCAGTCTGTGTACCACACACAGGTTAACTTATTATATTTCCGAGAACTGCATTGTTTGTTAACATTTATTGCTTTGAGGGATTACTGAGAAGGCTCTTTCGTGAAAGAGGTTGGGAAATAAACTTAAAATAATGGAAATATAGAGGTTTTATTATTTCAAATTGGTTGATAACACTTGCTATTAAATAATGTGAATATTTGGATGCGTAGGGCGGAGTCTGTCAGTGATATTCAGTGCTTCCCGGAGCTGATTTCCCACATTTGTATAGAAAACACTACCAGTAGATATACCGCTTATTATAAGCGGTATGTTTTAGAAGCGGTATACCTACCTTATAATTGCTTATTATAAGCGCTCTGAACATGCGCTCTGGAAGCGATTATAGGCCGAGGCAAACTAATAACTTTTTCTGTGTATAGCTGTCATTGCTAACAGATTTACTATATTTATTTGTATTTAAATTTTAAATCCAGTTAGGTACCTAATCAAGTAAATAAGTATCTAGGTAGATGGTTGAAACTGTTGAAAGTAGAACATAGTAGGTATTTTTTAGACCAGTATTTTTATTCTATAAAAAAGTTATTAAGTAAATAAACAAAATTTTTCATTAGTGGTGGTACAGTCTAGCTAGTCAGTTAATAAATAATGCTGGTGTGGTCGTAAAAGTCTAATGAAGATTTAAAAGATTAAAAAAACCAATTAATTAAATTAAGCATAATTTAACCCTTCCATGCGGGTAGATTTTTTCAACTACGTACAATTTTACGTCAACTAAAAAATCGTTAATTAACTATGGACTATATGCTAATGATATACCTAAAGATCTTCATAGGTATATTCCATTGTCAGCTGATAAAGGAAGCGCCATATTAAGCAGTTACGTCACAATAAGATGGGTTAATAGTGATGTAGGAACCAGCAACGTTTTCGAAGTGCACGCGGTCGAGGTCTCGCCGACCGCCAACAGATGGCGCTACGGGTACAGTATGCAGCGGGCTTGTCGTGTACTGCGTTGAACAAAGATAACTACACTGATTGCTGGCTTCCCAAGCTTTTTACAATGATTCATCATCATCAGTTTATACCGGAACTATGTTATAGTGGGATACGTAATTAAAACAAAGGTTTATTATGTGGCAGTAAATATATTCAGAAAATATCAACGGTGTCGACTCGAATTCGTCATTATAAAAAGTTTATACACTCAAGTATCTATCGTTCATTACAGTATTGTCGTAAACTCGACATAATCGTTACTTATAATTAATAGTTTATAATAGTTTATTGCTTTATACAATATCCATATCATATCGAGTTAAACATTCGATAACAGACATTAGGAGATAACTATCTTAATTCGCAATAAGCCAGTCGAGCGCTCGGCCAACTACACGATAAACACTTAATTTAGATTACTATAATAATTACATATCACAATGAGACGTCTCTTCAACATCATTCACTCGCACACAAACAATAGAATACAAAATGAAGGCACGAGATCTACCTACGACTACGGCTGTGTGTAAACATGCCCCAATAACGTAACGCTAAATGCACGCGCGCCCTTCGAGGCGCGACTCAGTCAAAGTGTTCAGTGTTGCGTTTGGAAGAGTTTCTAACCACCTATAGCTAGGTCGGTGGTCGAATGTTAAAGCGGTCTGGAATACAATGAGTGCAGCCTGGCGGGGTCGTTCCCCGCTCGGCAACAAATGGAATGTCGGCGTGCAGCGTGCAGCCGCTCCCGGCGCTCTTTGTGTGCGCCCGAGCCCGACTCGGTCCCGGCCGGTCCGCGCCGCGGCCCCGCCGCCTCGCCAGGTAGCCGCCGACTCCGCGCCGCGGACCAGCCCTCTTTCACTTATAACACTTCACAAAAACGGCCCAATGTCCACTGTCCCGCACACAATCGAAACGACTACACAGTGTCCTTCCCTTCAAACTTCTCGGCGAGATCGCCCATTAGCTCCTTATAGATCAGTGGGTCAATATTCTTTCCGAGTTGGTAAAGCACGAACCAGTCTCCGATTTGCAGTTTGCGTGCTACGGTTTCCACTTGTTCCTGGGGAGCCAGACGGCTGCGGGCGCGGAGTAGGTAGAGGCGCACTTGAGGTCCGGCCACCACTGCCATGCGGTACAGAAGAGATATTCCGCTCAGAATCGACAGAATCATAAACCAGAACCACAGGAACACGTAGATCTTCTCGTTGACGATGTTCAGAGGCAGCACGCACAAGCCGTCGAACTTCTGCACCGTTCCCGAAGGACCGTATTTGTGGAATGTACATTTGGTCACTTTAGGGAATACTCGAGCCATCGGGTCAACGCGGTCCTCGGGCTCCATTTCAGTAAAGCTCACGACGTCACTGCCGTACGTTGAGAACTCGCCATCGAGGAAAAAGTCCATGAAAAAGATTTGTCCCACGACGTTTATGAAGTTAAGCACTTCACAGATAAAAAATCGGAAGGCGTAGAAGTTTTGAGTGTGCAGATTGGTATGGAAGTAATCTACAAGCAATTTCTTACGGTCTTTCTTGCATTCCTCGCCGACGACGGGGCAGTTTAGATCCAGCACCAACATCTTGATCCTGCCTCCTTCCCATGTCTTCCACAAGTAACGTGGCACATAGAACAAGATAGCTTGGAAGAACAACACGAAACACACCCACTGGTAGTATTTGTGGTATTTAACTTCATCTTGGCCGTCGACGTACGGCGCTACGCCAACGTGCGCTAAATCCTGGCCCACTTTGCCCACAAGCCTGTTGGGGATGGTGAAAGTCGAGTAGATCCAGCAATAGGTGTCCATTACGGCGAGCGGTATCTCGTCGACGATGCAGTCGATCGGGTCCCCGATGTATTGCCTCGAAGTGACGAGCAGCGAAAACGCGATCAGGATGATCACGGTGGCTTTGTAATGAAGTCGAAACACATTGTTGTCGATGCACACTGAGTCGAGCTTGAGTAGCCCCTTCACGGAGCCGAATACGTCAAACATGGCGTTGGTAAACTAGCCGCGGGCACGCGGCGCGTCGTTCGCGGTCGAGAAGAACGGGCGTGCGCTTCGCCCTCGCGACAAATGTGGAATGCTGGCTGGTGGGGCGAGGCGGTCGGCGAGCAGGGCAGGCGCGGGGCGCGGGGCGGGGCGAGGGGGGCGCGGGCCCCCGCAGACTCCTCGCCTCGGATCAACGACACACACAACACTGACCTTATTTACAAACCCATTCGTGGCGTCTTCTGGTAGCCACGGCGACGTACCCGTCGGCTATGCACTGCAACTTGCTTGCTCCAAGTCACCGCGGAGCAGTGGGCTTCTTCGAGAGGCGCTACCACATCGACGTGCTATAATTAAAGTAACTGACGACTCCGATTAAATCGTGGCGTAACTTGAGCTTGAAACTTGAAATGGAAATCAGGGATATGTTAACGGTTATTACATAAAGCTTTCGACAGCTTTTGAGGGGTTAACTTTCTTTGTTCGTGCGCTATTCTCAGCTGCAGTGAACAAAGAATGCGTTTTTCTATCTCTAGTAAGTCATGCGTACTTTCTACAGTAAACTGGTTACTTAACTAGTCAGATTACGTAAGCAATTAGTTAACGATCAAAGGTCAAATAGTAATGTCAGCCATTATCTGTTATTATTTGCGGAAGAATCGTTAGGTTTTGATTTATTCTTGAAACACGATCGAGGATAAATCGATAGCTGAATGTTTGTGAATACTTATGACTTGAAATTCGACACTGTTTTGTGAACGTGCTTTAGTGCACGACATTCGATCACCCGAATTATTGTTTTGACAATTTGCAAATAAAACAGATACTTACCCACGTTTCATCCTCAACCAACTTACTTGAGGAACAAAATTGAGTGGCGTAACTACGTTAAAAATAATAAGTAATAAGGAATTAAGGAAATTAACCTTCTATGAATGAATTTCGTCGGATTTTTATTTTCCTTATTTAATAATAAATTAAATAAATATAAAATGAAATCTTACTTTTTGAGTAAATTCAAATATGCAAATATACATAATATGTAGACTTCGTATTTTTTGGCTGAACAGATAAAAGTCCATTATGTACGGGGGACTTTTAGTTCATCGCATGCGTCATTAAGGGTTAATTAACCTCATAAGGAATCATTAGTTACCTACTCTGAGTGCGGCAGTTTAAGTAACTTCGTCCTTAATTCAAACTCCGAAATTATTGAATCAACCTGTGGAACTGGAATTAGCTTGTTATTTTACAAAAACATTAAATTTTAGTTAATTAGGTAACCTAAATCCATGCACGAATTTAGTTTTTTTTGGAAAATCACCAGAAAATGATAATGAATCAACTACACTTTAAAAATTGCTTTGTGCTACGAGGAACACTGATATTTTATCTTATCTGGATAACCGTCGTCGCATTATCGTATTTCGTCATTTTTAACAATCATTGAATCAAAATTACTTAAAAATATTTGAGTCATTGACGATTTCGTTCAGTATATTTAACTAGTGATTAATTTTAAGAATTAAATCCAGCCATTATCGAAGCGGATTATCTATTTACTGTAAAGAGAGTTTTATTTAACAACCGTTGATTAGTAGGTAATCTGTAAATTGCCTATTTGTGAATTGTATTGAATCCTATTCAATTTATGTACGAGTATTAAAGTGTTAGTTGTATATATTACTAGCAGCGCCCCGCGGTTTCACCCGCGTTGTTCCCGTTCCCGCAGGAATTTCGCGATAAAAAGTAGCCTATGTCCCTTCTCAGGCTCTGGACTAACTGTGTACCACATTTTATTCAAATCGTTTCAGTAGTTTTGGCGTGAAAGCGTAACAGACAGATAGACAGAGTTAACTACTTTCGCATTTATAATATCAGAGGATTCTTTGAAAATAAAACAAAAGAATAAGAGTAGGGAAAAACTATCCTTAGCCATTTTTCCATACGAAATTTGATAACAGTGACATTAAGTTAGTAAGCTGAGAATCCTTTGCCTAATTGTGCGACATAACAGGGTAATACTGTCATTGGTACTTTAGTCCGTTGACAGGAAAAAGGAACGCAAAAACTTAAGTATCGCATAAAGTTTTCAAGTTTTTAGTCATCGAATTATTTTGAATCTCAATCGTGAATCAGCCGCTTATGTTCTGTCTATTGTTTTCTGATTTAAGCCCGTCACAGACTTAGCTATAATATATATCAATATACCGTACTATAATATATATTATAGTAAGCTACCACACACTGAGAAATATATATTTTGCCTTCATAATTGATGGTTGTCCTAGTGTTAGTATATAGTAATATGCAATAATGTATATTACGGTATAGCTTGGTGAAGTCACAGAAATATATATTATAGCTGAGTGTGCGGTCACGTGAAAATTTGTATAGAAAATATATAGTAATATGCCTAGCTATAAAAATATTAATATATAATATAGCTAAGTCTGTGACGGGCTTTAGCATGAAAAGGCATACGTGACAAGCAAGTCACGTATGTCTATGAATTGCATCAACCCACTTCCAGTGATAGTATCGTGAACTTGAAAATATAAACGCATACGTATAAGCTCGGTTTGGCCGCTTTATTACAAAGGCTAAAGTTTTAGGTTTTTTCTTGGTTACCTAAAAACAGAACAAACTTAATATACAAGACTTATTAATTTTGGTCTAAACTTTGGTACCTATAAGATGAAAGAGTTTTTAAATAATTTTCCTTGTCTCGACCTCGGATTTAATATTGCTTCAATATGCAATTATTGGACCAGAGCTTTTGGGTCAGTTTATTTGTAAGTCGCTTATGTGTTGTAACTGTTGTACCGAGTTGATAAATACATTTTGAGGAAAGTTTCAAGTAAGGTACATCTTAATTAAACAATTTCTTCTAGAGAGTCTATGAAAAATCAGACGTATCTAATAGTTTAGAATTTAGAAGAAATGCTCTGTTTTATTTGCTTGCCGAGGTTCGAGATTTCGAGAGGCTTTGAAGTCGGCAGTTCTCGGCTCGTTAAACATGTATACTAAGTTCTTACAAGTTCAATGTTATGTAGACTAATTAGTATTCAAAGCACAGCGTGACCACCTAAATGTGACACGAAATGACTGTCGCAAGAGTTGCCAGACTCACAAGTGGAGGGCATTGTTACTCGTTTAATGTTGGGAAAGTATGCAGTTGGCGATCATGACTGGTTTATGTTCACTCTTTGTTTATGGAAAGAGTTGATTGTGGACTATAAAATAACAGCGGCGAAAGCCTTTCAAGTGTGCTTTTACACCAGATCTATGATATTCTACACTTATTTATTTAGTGGATTAGGTATCACCATCGCTATGTTATTTTGATAACTGACTTGAATACCAAACATATAGCAAGCTAGCAGCAATATGTAGCTCTGGTGAAAAGGCACTTTTACAGTTCTACTTGCAGCGCCCCGCGGGTAAGCCCGCGTTGTGCCCGTCCCCGTTGTATGTTGGCTATCCGTTAAAAACAAAATCTTTACCTATATTTTATTACAACAGATTTCAAACGTCCGTTTTTCATCAATAGAATGAGGTATAAAAAACTTAAAGTCAAAGAAGTATTTGTACCGAAATGATAGTCGCAATTTCCTCGATGATCCGTAATTTTGTAGTATAGGCATATCAGTAACCTCTAAAACTTATAGATTTTATCATTTTCACGTTTATCTACAACTGCCGTTCACAGCTCAAAATATCAGTTGGTATTAAAGTAGTCAGCTTAACTTTAAATGCTGTAAAGTCGATTCATGGTGTCTTTGGAGAAATTATTAATGAAACGGCAGTTGACAATTGAGTTTATTTTTTCTTACCATCTGTACATGATCTGGTCCTCTAGCCACGGCAAAACCAAAAAATAGGTATGTGAAGTATGATGAAGTTAATGTCACTGAAGTCTATAGAGGCTGGATACACTGGCTTGCGATTGCCACATGTTTTAAATATTTTAGTATTGTATGTATATTGATCACTGATTGTCGTACTTAGAGACGCCAATTAAATCAGCAATTAACTAATTAACGTAATTTTCCATACAGTTCATAACATAAATCTATTATTACCGTCTCTTAAAAGGAATCATTAACGACTCTCGAGTGCAGCAGTGGGAGAATAAGTCCTCTTCACAAATACATTTTTAACCATTTTTTAAACGGTTTTCCTTATTTTTTTCACGTGACACATTATTGGTGTTAGTTAGTAGGTACTTAGGTATATACCAAACCCTCATAAAATGAGTAGATATGTATATGATTATCAAATTACAGCGCAATCATAGCGCGAGATAATATTCGATAATGATTCTTAAATGATTATAAAGTGTAAGCGATGGTATCACCGAATGGGCGCGCCCTACTGAGTATACTCCAGTAGGTATTCATTGTAAGGTGCACTATCAAGCGACCTTCGAAGTAAGGCGCGGTTACAGTAAATTCGGTAAATCATTTTAGCTATTTATTGGTGTATTTTTAAGTACCTGGCGTTATCAATAGATATTTATTTAGTGTAGACCAGATTATCGCGACTGCCACTCGTTTACAACATGAAAGTAATCCGATTCCCTCTGGTTTCCGTTCTCTCGGTTACCTTTCTAGTTGTTACATGATCGAAAAGAAACGTGTCTGTCAAGAAAGAAAGAATGCACTTTCCTGGACCAAGCCGTGATTATTCATCAAGAATTTTAAAAATAACGTTAAAAGTTATCGATATGTTCAAAAGATGAACAACAGAGAATAAATAGATATTATTTTACAATCGGATCTTATCGTCTGGTGTGATCCTTGGCTTGAGGACTCAAGTCCCCTTAAAAAATCATACTTCTCTTTCCTCCAATACGATTTCCTTTGCCAAAACCTACCGTCACTAGAGTCAATCCATTTCAAACCAAAATGCTGCCGGATCCGCTACTAGGTACTGATGTAGATCCTCTTTTTCAGAGATAGGATCTAATGAAATTCGTGACAGTATCGCAGCGCAGTATGCTCCTATAAGTTACAACATACGCTAACTTCAGTATTCTTTGCTCTTTTCGTCATTATTTGCAATTTTCAATAGGCTTCTGTTGTCATTCAGTTATGGAAACTAATTTCGTGATCTCTAATCTGGTGGCGATATGATAGATTACCTGAATCTATATCTCATGGTTCTGGCTACGCATTTCAAATTGTAATCTTATCGAGAAAATTGAATGGACTTCAAGCGGTATCTTTGAATTGTGTTGCAAACGTGCCAAGGTGATGACTTCATGTCATACTTATTTAAAACATTTGAAGGAATCAGTATTAATGAAAATTTACGAACTATTACCTCAGCCCAAAACCCTGTCGCTTAGGTTCGTAGCTTAGATTGCTCGAGCTTACAAAGCTCGGTAGGTGAAATGTCAAGAAAACGCTTCAACGAGATGATTAAATAGGTAAAAGAAGAAGGTAAAAGGAAAGTTCTATAGAAAACTGCTTTATTGAACTCATTGTTTCTAGCTCATAAACTCGCTCAATCTAAACGACGCCGTACAAATCTAAGTGACTAAAAACTTCCAACCTTCCATTTATTGAAATTCAAAATACCTAAATATTTAACAAGAATCAACTTAGCAATACATGAGTGATATCTACAAAAAACTCTTTTAAATCTACCGCCTAGATCGTCTAGATAACGCCCGCGATAACAAAAATGTAAAAAAGAAAAGATCGATCATACGGCTTTAAAAATAATTGCTTACGTACGGGTAGCTTGACAGTGTGCGCAGGCGCATCTCGCGGGGTATGGCAACTGGGGGCGCGGGGGGCGGCGCGGGTAACACGGAACCCGTCCGACCTGCAACCAAGACCTCTCGCGAAATACCACACAACACACACAATAATGCACCTTATACTACCAGTCTCCTCTCTCACTCTGTCACACAACATCTATCTTAAGACGGAAAGAGAAAGAATCTAGTTTTACAACCTCTTTTCCCACTAAAAGCCTTTAAATACTTTTCATATAATGAAACCTTGTCGCGTTTGACATAAGGATTCTATTACCCTGTGATTTATTTTCGAGTTATATTTTGGTTCAAAACGAACTCAACTTTAAATCTTTAATCGTAGAAATCAATTTAATTTGACTGCAAGGTACACATGTGACGTTAAATTAAGTTTAGTTAAGTAATGCACAAGCCATGTTAAAGTTGGAGGATTCTGGGAATTGGGAAAGGCTGTAGGCTAACGTGTTGGGTTTTTTTTTGGAGAAAATTAAGTTGTCTCTGACTGAGCTAGGATCGATGTTGAGAATAAAACGTGTGATTTGTTTTGTTTACGGTAAGATTTAAAAAATAACTGCCAGTTTATCATGCCAAAAGCCATGGAGTAAGTATGTAGGTAATGCAAGTGGAAGTTTTTATTTGATAGCAAGTTTTCTCTTACTTTTTCCTTTCTTGCTTTCAATTCTAATTTGCCCAATATACTTATTGTAACTTATTTATAATTTTTTTATGTAAGTATAAAAAAATAATATTTCTCTCGATAACGAGTTATTTGTTTAAATTTTTTTCATTGATGTTTTTTAACCAACTTCCAAAATAGGAAAAGGTTCTCAATTTATAGCGATTTTTGTGAACTAGATTGAATAAGATATTATGTAGGTATCGACTATCGATACGATGATATACACTTTATGTTATTGTTTTGTTAATCAGAGGGCACGGCGATACTTATAATTATACTCGTTGAGGTCAATCATAAAATGATAAAGGTTGGGTTTTTTTTAAATAAAGTTATATACCTATAAAGTAGCAAATAAAAACCTTAAATATGTAAATCAAGAAAAGCAGATTATAAAAAATATGTTAATTGCGGTGCGCTGACCGCGACCGAAACCTTAAAATAAATGTATAATACATAAATCTGGTAGTTTGTCTAGCTAGCACGAGATTTGCATGTTAGGTAGGTATTAGAAAATAAACTTGAGACGATTAACATATTATATGTAGGTACCTAATTTGTTATGGTTTTTAATGACACAAAAGCTGAGTTCATTCTATCTGTGCACAAGTTACTTAATAAGTTAGAAAAAAGTAAGTAAATTCAAAACTTAGGGTGCATTGCACAAGCATGCCTTAATATGTTATAAACAAATGCGTCCGTTTCAAATAGTGTTCTATTTGGTGCAGTGTAAAATACAATATTGAACGAACAGCTTTTCTTCAACATATTTAGGTAGGTTATAAATCAGTGTTATAAATAGGTTTAAGAGTTCTTGTGTCTTGCGCCTTTTATGATTAAGATTCAGTCAACATAAGAATTATTTATTTGCTGATTGGACCTTTCGACTTAAGCTTGAACATGTAGGTTCCCAAAGGAGCGAAACGGTCCCTATGTCTACGTAGGTACCTACATTGTAGACATCGGGTCAGATGAAATCAAATGACGACAGCATAATTAATATTATTTTTACTAATGTCAAACGTGTTCAAGTCGTCACGGCTGTCACTGGCACAATCTACCAGTAATCGAGCACTTCGACCAGTTACACAGGTTTGCAATTTTACGCCACACTAGTTCAGTGACCAATCTATGTGGGATGGGTTTTTGTACAAACCTAAAATCCGGGCCTTAAGTGATGTGATCAGTCATAGGAATGGGGTAACAGGTTTATGCCCGGACGTCTCTGAGTGCGGCTGTCAGAGCAGAGGTGTGACGTTAAAATATGTCAAATTGTAGAATAGTTTTGAAAAACATTCGCATACAAGACTTGATACTTTCTAGCACAGCTTCCCTGTATCTTTTATAGTTGGATTTCTCTGTAAAAGTGTTCTATATAAATTTATTTATGTCAATAATCATAAAAGAAACTATCCCAGACAGTTTCATATCTATGACTTAGGTACTTAGGTACTAGTCTATATATACTTTACACTGTATTTTTTGTCTATTAAAACCTTATGAAATAGCCCATGGAAATAGCACAAACTAGAGACAAGACGTCTATAGACTCCATCATACTATTTTGTCAGATAGGCTAAGTCATTTAAGGGTTAACTGTTATGAGACTATAGATAAACAGACTAAAGTTCTGTCTAAAAACTGTCAGCAACAGTCTACGAAGGTCCTAGAAGTACGATGGGCCACACACATCACGTGAACTAACAAACAGTTAGTAGGTAATGTTGGTATTACAACATGCTTTCAACTCGCATAAATGTAAACTATTCAGCGATAACAACTCGCACATCTGGCTGCCTCATGGGTGGTTATCGGTTACCTAGTGCATCTAGGCACGAACCTAGGTTACCTGTGTTATGTACCTGACTATGTCCAGCTTGTTGCTAGGTCTCTGTTACTAAGTTGGAGACATCTAGGCGTGTATGCAGTTATCGACTCGGTCAAGGATTTTGTATATTAAACATTAGAAGGGGGTTGTATGTTTCTCTTTCGTTACTAAAACGAGGTAACTGTTACGTGAAAAATATATACAAGAAACTATTCCTTTTTGATTTGTTTAAAAATCTTTACTTTGAAACAAATGGAAAGCAAAACTATTGTCACTTGTCTAGGGGGGCTAAGCGAAATCTATACCAAAAAAATATCATACAGTACCTACCTACTAATAACAGTAGTCTTGTCTATATTGACCTACTTATAAATGGACAAATAATATGTGTTTCAAAGTCGAATATATCATGTTATCATACAAAAGGTGGTGGTATCTTTGATGCCAAGGACCACTCGATATTTGATAACGGCTCGTGGCAAAGGAAAACGGAAAAAATATACACTATCTTCAAAGAAAAAACTCAGAAATGACAGCTGTCACAAATGTTACAGAATTTCTCCATAGTATTCTTACTTAGTCTCAACCTAGTCGTCAACGGTCGTCTTACTTCTTAATACTAGGTTGTCAACTGTCAGCACCTAATTAGTTCACAACTGCAGTTGTTAGTATGCGGCCGACTATCGTATTCTTAACATTGTAGCTGTCCACGTCGAGTCTCATTCGACGAGCGACTGAACAGCTCTGAACGGGTTGGTATCTATAGGACTTCGTCTCGATATGACTAGGTAGCCATACGACATAATCGTAGTTTGACTAAATCTCGATTGGACTCGATCTCGATTGGACTTGATCGTTATTTGACCAGATCTTTGTATGACTAGATAGCGTTATGACTACTCAGTGTATTGTTTTGTGGGAGTACAGTTGTGTTCAATATGATGATAATGTAATATTTTATTTCTCTGGCTCAGACGACTACTACTTTCAACTACAGGGTCTACTCGGCCCGCGGGCTTAGACGACTACTACAAAAAAAAAAACCTAACCTACCGAATAGTACGTAAAAACAATTTTCTTCACTGATTTGTAACCAGTTACGTAAAAACAATTTTCTTACTATTCGGTAGGTTAGGGTTATTTTTTTTTTGTATCAGTTACAAAAAAAAATAACCCTAACCTACCGAATATAATAACTCGCGGGACGATTTTTATGTGGGATCAGATGACCATGAAGGCAAATAATCCAATCGTGTTAATACTTTTTGATACAATTGTACGTCATATAAATATGTGGTCAATCTGATAAATAGTCATACAAAGATCTGGTCAAATAACGATCAAGTCCAATCGAGATCGAGTCCAATCGAGATTTAGTCAAACTACGATTATGTCGTATCGGCTACCTAGTCATATCGAGACGAAGTCCTATAGATACCAACCCATGAAGAACAACAAACGTAAATTCGATGAATATCAACTTCTCGGATTTGGATCTATCGCAACAAAAAAATAATGAGTACCTATAAAAACTCGCGATATTTCAGTACATTTGTCATCAGTCTCACGTGATAACAATTGACCTCTGCCCCGATGAGTGCCCAAGGAGCCGCATAATCAAGACGTATCAATTACAGCTTCGTCCATCATGATGGAATTTCATACCCGATTAGCGATCCACTTGGACCGACTGATAACGATGAAGTAAATAAAACACTTGATAATGGGTACTCCTTTATACAAGCATAGAGACACAGTTGGGTGCGGTTTCAGACAAAGAGGGAGACCCCCGACATAAAGGCAAGTAGGTACATCCCAGTTTTTTTTTATTCATTAAAACATAAAATTACTTGCTTAAAATTATCTTCGGGTTATCATCTAAACTCAAAAATAACTGCGTAACGTCTGCGCGTCACTATGTGGTAGATATTTAATTAAGCACTTATTACAACTTATCCTACTGTGAGGATGGATGGATGTATGTATGTTTGTTACACTTTCCCGTTAAAACTACTGAACGGATTTTTAAGAAATTATATAGTAATATAGGTTATACATCAGAATAACACATGAGATACATTTTATCACGAAATTCCCGCGGGAACTTTCACAACCGTGGGGCGCTATAGTACTTCATAGTTTCATGGTTTTACTAAATGAAACTACCAGTCTACTAGGCAAATGATAATATTTTGATTTAGAAGCAACACCTCGACTCGGTATATATATTTAAATCCACTTGAGTTAATCTATCTAGACTTAGACCATATCTGTGTGTATGTTTGCTATGTCATTTCGAGCACAATGATATCTATTGAGTGACCACTTGTAACTTATCAGGGTTATTGTGGACTAGTTGTCCACAGCCATATTATTTGTCAAAGGTAAATCTCAAGCTTGATATACATGGGCACATACTTAAATGACTCTGTCAAAGACTTTTTTTCTCGATTGTTCCTTTTTCTTACGTCCGTTAAGGCTGGCATTTTGTGTTGACGTATACTGGTGCCTGAGCGTTAACTTAAGTAACCCGCCGTATGTCTGTAATGTCCAACTGCTGAGCGAAGTTCTGTAAGCTCACTGAAGACATCAATATCAATACGAATACTAAGATATGAGGAGGACAGAGATAATTAAAATACATTAAAAAACTACATCTTAATATTAACTATGGTAATACATACTAATAACTATAATGGTTCAATAAATTTTATCGCTTTTAGGACAATTATTTAACTACTATTACCATATTTTAGCATACTACCGTGTGAACGTGACCTTATTTAGCATGTTAAAGATTAAAACCCATGTTTTGAATACAAAATGTCGAAGTTTTACTGTTATATGCTAGTTCCCGTTCGTTGTAAACCGATGCTGTCCCAATATGGCGCGGAATGCGTTGCTTGCGCAAGAGTCGATGACGCGTGTCGGCACGAATGACAAGCTGGATTTGACATTTCATGTGAATGGTTTGTATATTTATTTATTATTGATAGTGGTAAGAACATTGTTTAGTTGATGTACATGTTGAATATCAATTGAACTAGAATACATGAGGATGCCAACACATGAAAATATCTACTTACTAAAACATACTTAGTGTAACTAGCAGCAGTCTCCCGCGGCTTTGCCTGCAGGCTTTCTCAGTATTTCAGTATACTTTAGAAGAAAATTCTATATTTTCGAGGTCTATTCTATATATTATGCCGAAATTAATTAAAATCAGTTCGCCATAAAAGCTCCAGAAATACACAGGCTGAAGTAATCTCACATTTATAAATGTCATAATATTACTTCATATCAACAAACAAGTCGATATAATAATATTGGATTCCTTCAGTCCATTACACAATGGATAGTAAAATTAGAAGCCATTCATAATGGGGTCAATCAGTGATCAAGGACCTCAATTGTCAGCATGCTGCGGCCCAGTTCTGGACGCTCCGTACTAATTGTCCGTGTAGGTGGAACTGGAGAACGACTGTTGACATTGAAGAGCAAAATCATAATTTGTTCGTCGAAGTTTTTAGACCTCCTGAAGGTTCCAAAATGGTCTAACAATTGACGATCGGGACCCACAGTTTAACGTGCTTTCCGAAGCACTGAAGCGTTCAGATGGAAATGCCACAGCATCAATATCGGCCAATTATCGAAGTTGTTCTTAATGATATTGCGGTTGCCGGAGTTTTATAGGTATGAAACCAAATATGGATATTTATTAAACCAATTAGAAATATTATTGGTAAAGGCGTCTATATGCTTGTGTTATGTAGGTTATGGCCAACATTTAACGGTACAGCTAAGTTTACCCAGTTAAACGAAGAGGTGCTAATTTTAAATACTTAGTAGGAAAGTAAGTCCATTAAAGTGATTCATTATGGGCGAGACACCAAATCTTGTGACTGGCCGCATGTTGACGTCATCATAAGTATTGCGGTTTGGATGAACTTCATATTAATTAATAGTTAGGCTTTTGTCGATGGAGTTTATTTCATTTCTATCTGTTATCGGTTGTCCTTTATACGACCTTCATGGAGTAAAGATGTTATGTAAAAGCAGACAACAGTAAACAGAAGAATTCAATTTTAGAACAGGGGGAATAAGGATCAGTCATTAGGTACTACATATATCGTCTCAATAATTGCAAAACATATTAAAAAAAAAAAATATCCTTTATTATTTCCATCTTAACCATGCTGTATCCCCTAACCTAACCCTAATCTAAGTTCTACCCTTTTCAGGATCAAGCCCCCCCTACATAATTCTGATCCGCCATTGTTCCAGAACTAGATGGTCACGTAACTACGAGGGTTCCTCCGGGAAGCGACACACGGGACTATTTAACAATCTGTGGCATCAGCAATTGCTTCGGCCTTGCCACTGCGCACTTATCCTAACCATCCACTATTTATAGCTAATAGAACAGCCCCTCCGACAAGAGATATAGACTGATTGATATGCATTCGTTTTACGTAAGAAACAAGATAGCTACAATATTAGAAATCTAGAATAAATAGACTGTGTTTTAGGGCTCGATCCTTTGAGTTTTTATACTAATACCTTAGTACCAGTATTTTTCGAGCGATGGTTGCATTACATTTGCTCGAGAAGGGCTCTTTCAATTAAACGACTTTTATTCGTCGGCGCGTGTTTTCTATGAGAACATAATAAAGTCAGCACGCAAATGAAATGAACTCCTTAACCTGCTATGCTAATGCTTCTAAAGATAGGTGTATAAGAGCCGGACCTCTCAAACAATGCTATGCTAATGCTTGAAGTTTATAACTTGAAGCTGGACCTCTCGCTCGTATATATGTACATACCTACGTGGCATTATGTGCAAGTCATTGAGCTTATTCAACTTCCGAAAGACCACATTCTTAATGCGGTGTTCATTTTAGAAATTCACCTGGCGATGTTCATATTGGTGGTCTCAGGTTTTACAAAGAAATATGATTGTCACCTGCATAGATAATGATACTTGATTGTATACTTTTCATTTAAATTGAGTAAGCAACGGGTCAGTATGACACCTAAAATAGAACACATACAAGGAATACAACAACATACGGGACTTTTATGCAAGGGCATGTCAGTCCCATCATGCCTCAAATATTAGTAAACGTCATGTCTCAAAACTAGAGGTTAAAATTCAGCTTGCAACCTCGCTCCAGCTAAGCGACGCCAAGTAATACCTCACGTGAGGTATTACTGTAGGTAATGTTCATAGTATTAACCTGGTATTCCCCAATCAATCACTGGACGGGTATAATACTCGTACTTGTTGGCATGACTACTACTTAGAACTTACTTCCCTAGTGCTAGTATTGTATGCGTAATTCTGATAATTTTAAGTTATTCGTTAAATTATCCTCAAGTTAAATCACTCATATTATGCACATGAATGAATGCTACAAGTTCAAGTATAAAATCAGTTGTTATTTCTAACTTGTTCTCTAAACTTTGTGGTTACAAATGACGAAAGTCGGTACAAATGGTAGAATTTCTCAGTTTGTCTACATACTTAGCTTAGTTTCATCTCTCATTTAGGCTATTATTTATTTATTTAGAGTCAGTCTAGGGCTAGACCCATGGATTATGTCATGATAACGTGATAATATTATCATAGATTATTAATATTATTATACAGTATGATCACGGCAATCCTACTAATATTATTAATTAGAAAGTTTGTAAGGTTGTATGTATTTTTGTTACTCTTTCGTGAAAAAATTACTGACGGATTTGGATGAAACTTCACAGTAATATTGGTTCTGTTTCTTCCGAAATTCCTGCGGGAACGGGTACAACGCGGGTAACACCGCGGGGCGCGCCTAGTAATCACAATACTAATCAACTGATATTTCTGTGCCTTTACAGTGTTCGTTTCAGGATTTGGTTTCAAACCATTGTTTATGTGTCAAGGTTCAGCTGACCTTGAGGAGATATTCTCTCAAATCTTCTTATGCAAAGTTTTCTAAGAAATTGGCCTTCGATTTCAAAATGTCTAACATTAGATATGAACTGTCATTTGTATTACGCATATTGGAAACTGATAACAACCGGAATAGACAGTTTGGAGTGTTTTCTGATGATATGCAACGTAATTGTTATCATCAATCTTTGGATATCTAGGTCCTTGAAGACTATTAATATAAATTACTTGGTTTGAACCAAATCCTATAAAAGTTTGGATTGTATTTTCAACTTGACGTCCTCTCCCGTACTCCCTAGACCTCTAGGCCACAAGTACATGTTGCCTCCGCAAACCCAGCAACTGACGATGTCCTACCTCTTTGTATTCTTTGTCTCAGTTGGCGCACAAAAGATTCCATTGGGCTGAAGTGCCTCTAGACTAGTGCCTCTAGGCCTGGGCTTTAAATCATCATGAAGGAGGCGTTTACAACAATCTAGTTTATTTGGAGCAGCTTATATCAAGTCCAGTAGAAATACTTGTTATTTTGTATCCCGAAACGACGGAAACAGGTTATACTAGACAGTATCCGCAGGCTGCTGTTAGTCACAGTATCACATGAGACTTTTTACCGACAAATATGTTATAATGGCCCAGGTAGTTGAAGGTATGATGGATGCCCGTGAGTCAGCGGCTGTGCAGGTAGGCTCGGGCTCGAGGGTACACCTCGACTAGTGTAGCGTAATGTCGAACTGGCGTTATCGATAAAATTTCAACATTTACAAAATATGACCAATAAATAAATTGTAAAAATTAAAACTTATAAGGAATTTAAATGAATAAAGGATGTCCCAGACATTACAAGGCTGCAGACAGATATTGGGTTCAGGGGTGTATTTACGAACCGATTTTTTTGGTGAGTACTTTTATGTAAACTAATATGGCTGATTTTTAAAACATAGACAATTCCTTCTGTAGACCTTTAGCTTTATAGAAGAAAGTGTCTTTGGTTAGAAATCAAACACATTCATCAATATTACAAGACTCAAATGCCAATTATAAAGTATAAACAACCAAGATATTTGAAAATTAGAGAACATATTTAGGATCCCTAATCAATAATTTAATACTTACTAATAAATTGTATAATTACAAGCGAGAACAAATTTATAACACAATAAAAACCACAAAAAATCACTCATCAACACTGCGAACGAATAAAGGCGTAAGTGAAAACATTAATCAAAATAATTAATTTAACATTCGTTAGCAAGATTAATCGACATCAAAACATCACTAGGCGTAAACGAGGTAGTTCTAACATCTAACGGATGTTTTTTTGTCTCTTTTCATCTTGTTATTAATGGATAGTTGCGTCCCGTTCTAGTGTAGGTGTATCCTAAATAAGTGGATTGTCAGACGGTGTGGGAATGTTCCCTAAATGTCTATTATTTAGGTGATGGTCAGCGTGCTTATTGTTTTTTTTTAGAGAAAGGATTGAATGTAAATTGATTGACTGCTTACATAAGTATTAGTTACAATAGTGAATTGATAATCTCGTGTAATTACGAAAGATTTTATAAATAAGTGTATGGTACTGTTTCAAATATTTTATAAGGCACTCCTCCTTAACGATTTCCGACAACTGCCTAACTAAAGGATAGTAACAAACGTTGAAGTAAGTATTTACTTTAGTAACAACGTAACGTTTAATAACGTTTAAAGAATCATAAAGAAACGATTAAATCTATTCTAATCGCAGTACAAATGATGTTTCTTTAGCCCTTCAGATCGTCTCCGGTGAAGCAATAAAGACCATCTGCCACCAACTGCCACCTATTAAAAAAAAATTTGATACTTAGTTGTATAGACAGACACAAGGAAGTCGACAATTGCTTTGAACAATTAAAGAAGGAAAACCTTTTGTTTTCAGGATTGGAGTGGGACTGTCGTATATTCTAAAAGAGTGAAGCCTTTGTTTTCTTAAAAAAAATAGACCATGATACATAACACACAGATAGATATAGTTCAGCTCCTAAAATTCCAAGATCAAACCATTGAGTTATAATTCAATTGATCAAACTAATGTGATTTGTTTCGGCACAAAAGTACAACGTAAAGTACAAGTACAGAGTCATGTTTCTCAGTTATCAGTATCACAAAACATTTGACAATGCGACATTTGAAGAGTTTTAGACGCCCGCATCTCAGTTATGACGGTCAGGAAAGCTCTAAATACAGCTTGATAACAGTTTTAAGACTGACATGACGCGAATGAAACTGCTTTTTACCGTCTAACGTTGTCGGTACAAAAAATTTTGTCTGATACTTAGAATAATTAGATGTTTCGTCCGTAGTCTCCTTCATATGTCTCCATAGACCATAAGACTGTCTAACTACAGTTTTAAATACGAGTATAATGTGGTCATCTTAGTGTGTTCTATCTATGCGTTAATTAATGAAGCGTCTCTGTGATAATCTGTTCAAATGTCGCAGTTATCAGGCGCAGGCGCAGAGAAGAGAACTGGTTCCAACTCCACGACTTGTTTCAACATCCTACTTTACTTAGATAACGCTCCAGTGGGTGCACTGGGCGCTCGCCGGAGTGAATGCTGTTTAGTTGACATCAATGATTTGTAGATTTCTAAATTAGGCAAGATAATTATGTTTTTAGTAATGCTCATGTATAATAATAAAAAATAAATATTGATTGAGATGGTCGTAAAAATATTGGCAAGTCCAAAATCTTACGCCCGTACTCGAGAGACGTCAAACTATTCCTTAGTATATATTCAATGGGCTATTTTGAAAATTTCGTCAATTACTTAAATGTCGATTTAATGGATGTCTAAGAGTGCGGCGAAAAATATGTGGGACTATTTCAAGGGATAAGTTTAATATAATTTTCTATAGAAAACAGCTTTAGTCTTTTTTAAACTTACACGATTTGAACACATACGTTTAAATTATAAAAACAGCTTTATAACTACTTTCATCGCTTTAAAGTAGAATATAAATCAAAGCACCACTTCGCCAAACCCATTTAACGTTGCAATTTTTCTCATGACACCAAAATTGGACATACATCCTTATTCGTCCGCAGCGCTCGGTAACCTGTTATGCGCGCGAGTCGACACCGCGTCGGTTTGTATGGTGAAACATATCTCTCACACACGTGCAGCATGCATAGGACACTGTGTGACACTGTAGCTGTGTAAAAAGGAGAGATGTGTGGGGCTGTGTGCGTGCGCAGGTCAAATAGTGGCCAGGTCGATTGTCAGGTCTTAATATTATTACCTAAAGGCCTGACTTATGAGTTTTGACTCGAAATAATAAATTAATGTTTGAGAATAAAATATAGGTAAATTAATTGTGTTGGATTAGGTTCTTAATTGTTTTGTGGCATTAATCTTGGGATTGTTAAATAAGTTTTATTATATTTTATTTCATAGTTTTACTTCAAATATACCTACTTTTATATTAAGAAAATTAAACAAAAGTTATGAAATGCAGTACATACAGTTTTTAAGGAAATTATGTTTTACTTGCAAATGAATTTCTAATATTTAATTGCATAAGTAATTAATTTAAAGTAGGTATGTAATATGTATTATTTATTGATTTATAATTGTATGTAATTAACTTATTATCATAATTTCTTGTAAAACCGTGAGGATTTGTCCTTGACTTGAAGCATATTATATTAGACACTAAAGACAAGAAATAATGAAATAATATCTGTAAATCATGTTTGCATGTTTAGTGAGCGCTACTTGTTGGTATTATATTTAATTTATGTAACGTTCTTATTGAAAATCTTTTGCCGTTCCCAAGTATTTGGAGTTTGTGAAGATTAGTACAATGAAGTGGTCAAAATTAATTTAATTTAACTTTAGTTAAATTTTTAGTTCAGCTTGTTTCAATGGTTTGCCCATTTCAGAGGCTGTGAATAGGAGAGATAATAAATACTTTTAGTTCCATAAGAATCTTTGTTCTGATTGGCTGAAAGAGTGACTAAGAGGCCTAAATCACCGGTTAATTGCGAATGTTACACTTATCCTACAAGTTTTTAAAGCTACCACTTCATCCATCGCTCAGTTGAACTTAAAGCTGTAAGTTGCAAGACATAGAGAAAGGTATTTCTCAAGTCGCACAGTCTTTAAAAGGATTACCTCATAAAAATGAATGGCGGTAAAAAATGAGAAATCTCGCTTTGGCCGTTATTCACATCGGCCGAGAAGGAATGCAGTCGCACGGGGTCCGACGGCGGCGCACACAGGCGCACGCGCACGCGTACATGCGCACTGCCTGCGCTTGTGTGGATTACCCCACAGGATCAGATGACCAGGGAATATTGGACCACTACTAACGGGTTTTGTGATTGGATACGTTATTGGTTGTTTCTCGATTGGTTGACGAATTATACTCGATTCAACTTTACTTTTTTACATTTACTTTTATTCTTCGAATAATTCTTGATGGTATATTATTGAACAGAAAACGAAATCTTTAAAACCTCAAAGCTATAAATTACTTTTTTTAAGGGTCGATTAATATAATATTGTCATGCCATTGAGCCATGTCAGAGGCCTTCGGCGGCTCTATAACTCTGACACCAGGATTGGCCAGGTTGACCATCCACTCGATGAAGAAGAATATAATATTACATATTAACTTCTTAAGATTTAATATATGAACTCAAAAATTAAAAGACCCATAAAAACTGAACTTTGCTTCGTTTATATTATTACTGTAAATTCATCTCTGTTTAGACAAATATTTCAACCAACGTTATTCTTTTCTTTGCATATTATTATCTTTTGTAAAGCGTCGGTGGTATAGTGCGGCGGCATGTGCAGTGGTATGCTAATAACGAGTTTAAACGTTCAATTCCCGGATCGGGCGAAGCAATTTTCTTTTAGGACATGACTCGGGTTTCGTCACCAACCACTCTTACTTAAGTTAAGTTAAGTAAGAGTGGTGATTTCGCCGAATCCTCCTCACTGTACTGATATCTTCAGTGAAACGAGTTACCTTTGCCAACATTTACGACATTATAGGCTAATACTCTTATATTATGTCCAACTTACAAAATAAAATCATTGAAATCGATCGAGTTTCAATCGAGAGCGACATACTCCAGTAGTAGGGGATTCTCTCAATGTGTGAGTTGTTAACAACATTTTTATTATGTCTGTGGTATTCAATGACAGGTCGGAACCTTTTAATGAATATGTAAAGTTGCATTTACTAATAAATATTATTACGTATGTACTTATGTTGATGAGTTAACTTACATATTTATAATTACTTAGTATCTACCTACACTTATCCATTTATTTTATTTTCTAATCCTAAGCCAGTACGTTTGCCTATTCCAAGCTATAATGTAGGTACATTACATACTTTATTTTTATTTTATTGCATACATGCACCCTAATTAAGGCATTTGTGACTTGAAGCCCTCTGGTTGAGATTTTAATTGTTATTTACATAAGTACAATATATTGTTTCTAAGGTAAGTTAAGTACTTTACGGAAAAAACTCAACTAAACTTTAAAACAGGGTTCGAAATTATCAAAGCAATATTCTGTATTAATTATCGGACAAATATCCAACAAAGTGACTGTAAAAATAAGCTCATTTCGTGTCAGACTCCAGAAATCTATTTTTCAAATATAATGGAAAAACGCATCAGTTACCACCTCATCCCCTGCCCAAGAAATTAAAGTGACATTTCACGTGATATGTTTATAATACATTTTAGTCCGTAATCTGATGATTAACTAGGAAGAAAATTCATATTATGACTAAAAGTAAATCATAATAAATACGTGTTTACTCTGAGGTGTTTACTATCCGTTATAACAATACACAGTAAAGTGACGAATTGCCGCTAGGCGTCACGGCTATTTATAAATACTTTAAACACATTGTCACTTGATTAGATGTGTAATATGATAAACTTTCTTTTGCGTTATGGACCAAGAGCCCGCGAACCCCAGACCTTCGTTATTTTATAAAAGCTGAAAGTTTGTCAGCGCATGCTCCCACACACAGGTAAGAACGATGGACTATTATGAAGTTTGGGTTATAGTGGCTTTGGCAGGTATACGGTACTAAATGTCAATGGTCGAAAACACCAAGTTGGCCATCGATTTCGATATCACCGTCAAAGGGTGACTTGTACAACTCCTCAAGAGCTTTCAAATGACATAGGTCATGTCACTGTTGAGCATTAGGATCAGCGTCCATGGCATAGGCCAACTCCAATCTTCGGTGGTCGAAAACACCAAGTTGGCCGTCGATTTCGATGTCACCGTCAAAGGGTGACTTGTACAACTTGTCAAGAGCTTTCAAATGACATAGGTCATGTCACTTAGGATCAGCGTCCATAGCATAGGTCAACTCCAATCTTCAATGGTCGAAAACACCAAGTTGGCCGTCGATTTCGATATCACCGTCAAAGGGTGACTTGTACAACTTGTCAAGAGCTTTCAAGTGATATAGGTCATGTCACTGTTGAGCATTAGGATCAGCGTCCATAGCATAGGTCAACTCCAATCTTCAATGGTCGAAAACACCAAGTTGGCCGTCGATTTCGATATCACCGTCAAAGGGTGACTTGTACAACTCTTCAAGAGCTTTCAAATGACATATGTCATGTCACAAATCACACTTAATTATTTGATGAATTTAGATCGGTATTTTACACACCTTTAGTACCGTTTATCTGCCAAAGCCACTATAACCCAAACTTCATAATAGTCCATCGTTTTTACCTGTGTGTGGGAGCATGCGCTGACAAACTTTCAGCTTTTATAAAATGACGAAAGTCTGGGGTTCACGGGCTCTAGGTCTATTAGTAAACACTTCTTTCGCTCGTACTCAGAGAGTCAGAGACGTCAATGCAAATTCAATGAGTGATTTTGATATGTAACGTAATGAAAAATTACGTCATTAGGTGTCGATTTAAAAGACGCCTCTGAGAACGGCAGTTTGGGTAATTCATAAGGTTAGCGGATTGTAGAGTTAAAAGTATGAGACGGGTATGAAGAAGCCAGCTCGCAGTTTATAAACTTGCTTAAGACTTGCTTCATTTAATCGACAATATTATCCATAGATAAATCCTAGAAGATAGATAAATGTTAGTAGCAGCATCAGGCATAATCTCCCTAGTTGCTGCCGTGTTCACAAACACAATAAAACAATGTTAACATTTATTTGGCCACGTCTTAAAGCAATTCATTTATTACCAAGAACCATATTCTTGTGCAGTCACGTTAGATCGGCAAGTAGATAGACGCTTGTTTATCTCAAGATAACCTAAATTCTGACAAAATACAAAAAAATAACTGGTAATATGTCTTGGGTGTGGCATTCGTCATAATAATTAGAATGAAACGTAATGCGTAAAGTACTTACTAAAAGAAAAACTAGCTGCGCCCGGCGGTTTCACTCGCGTTATACCTAGTTTGTAGTTTCAGGATGTACTAAATAAGTAAGTTCGTGTAGCGGCCAACGCTGGTGTCGGAGTTTTTAGACCGCCCAAAGGCCTCCGACACGGTCAATCGATAGAAACAATCGGGATCGACAATTTTACGTACCCTCCGAAGCACGATGGTGCTCACATAGAAATATGAAATATCTGGGATATACTTGAAGTACGTTATAACTTCCTATTGCGGCTATCCAGTATAATAATAATTATTCTGGGCCGATAGCTCCGGATATTAGAACGTTCAATCAGACAAAAGAAATCAAATTCTTCAGCTTTATTGTATTAGCATCTATTGTATAGATAGATATTACTTAGAGGTAAAATGAGCGGTTATTTTGAGTTTCTAGATTTAAGTTCAAACAACTAACTCTCACTCCGTTACAAATAAACTTAACATAACTTGCTAGGTCATAAAATAGACTTAAAATATCTTGATAGGTACAGTTATCTCTAAACACTGACGAACAATGGCTCCGTGCTGTGAGACCTAATTATTAGTCGGTTTATACGAAGCCCCAGTTCCCAGTGCAGATCTTTCAATTACCTATAGTCTTTCGGTTATTTTCAAAAATAGTAATACATACTGCCGTTCATAAAATCGACACTTGACTAATTGACATATAGTCCATCGAAATGTTACATTTTTTAGGCCTAACCTTGCGTTTTTTAGAGGACGCAATTTTATTTTTTTGATGTGTAGGGGGGGTCAGTGTAAAGCTAAAAACAAGTTTGTGGGGTCGCCACCCTTGTCCCACGGCCGCCATCATGAAAATAAGGGTTGAAATGGTTTTTACGATATATCTCTTAAACTATTAATTTGATAAAAACATTTTTTTAACATTTTTGTTGCAAATTAAATTCTCTACAACTTTGGTCCAGTAACTTTTTGTCGTAGAACTATAAATAAAAAAGTTATAAGCGAAAATGTTCAGAAATTTTAAAAGTAAAAATAAAAGACATAAGGGACATTACAGCTGCTGCTGATCCTAATACCGATCTATCGAAGGTCGTAGTTCGATTAGGTGGGTTCCATTTGCTCATGTCGTTTATAGATGCGATTGGATATATCATGTCTGGTAGTGGACTCGAGGATATCTTCAAATTAATTTATGCTGAGAACTGTGTACAGCACATAATGTCTGGACATGCTTATGGTAGGGCTGTACGTGTTCATTTATAGTACTATTATCATCCAGAAAATCTCGTTCTTCTTCTGTAAATTCTATTGAATCCATAAATATTTTTGTTTCTGATAAATGCACTAGCAAATGAGCACGTACAGCCCTACCATAAGCATGTCCAGACATTATGTGCTGTACACAGTTCTCAGCATTAATTAATTTGAAGATATCTTCAAGTCCACTACCAGACATGATATATCCAATCGCACCTATGAACGACATGAGCAAATGGAACCCACCTAATCGAACTACGATCTTCGATAGATCGGTATTAGGTTCAGCAGCAGCCGTAATGTCCCTTATGTCTTTTATTTTTACTTTTAAAATTTCTGAACATTTTCGCTTATAACTTTTTTATTTATAGTTCTACGACAAAAAGTTACTGGACCAAAGTTGTAGAGAATTTAATTTGCAACAAAAATGTTAAAAAAATGTTTTTATCAAATTAATAGTTTAAGAGATATATCGTAAAAACCATTTCAACCCTTATTTTCATGATGGCGGCCGTGGGACAAGGGTGGCGACCCCACAAACTTGTTTTTAGCTTTACACTGACCCCCCCTACACATCAAAAAAATAAAATTGCGTCCTCTAAAAAACGCAACCCCAAATGTAACTTTTCGATGGACTAATATTAATTTCTCATACATAACATGTCATGTCATAATCACTCAATAATATCTACTCAAACATTTGACATCTCTGAGTATTGGCGTTAGTAAGTAGTGATAACTTTCAGGGAATCCTTTGTGTCTTGAAAGAAATATTGTGGAAAGTAGAATATATAATTGTAATTTCAAGCCTAGCTCTTATCATTCCAAACAGTAGTAATACTTATTACATTTAATAGCCCGCGGTAATCAATCTCTTTACTACTTCTGTACTCCTAGTATAATGTAAATTTTCTTTTGACGACTGACTATTTATATACTGGAATTTCTTTTGAGATATGCATTCCTAGTATAGTATAAATAACCTGCTTGAAATCAGAAGCTAAACGTTTAAGTGACAAAAACACGTTCTCACTTAATTTTAAACAACAAATATGCCTTCGACTGCGCTGTAGCCCCAAAAGCGGGTTATCTTTTGCTACCACACAAGTAGGTCGAGATTATGCTAAAACTGCTAAAGTACAAAATATACTTATAGCGACTATGACGAAAAAACAAATGCATCCCGCTAGCTAGCGATATTAATAAATGACTAACATAAATTAAACAGCCAATTTTATGATTTCTTCGGAATCTCTTCCATTTTCTGTGTTCCTGGTACCTGCCTGCATTTTCTTTTGACAATTGACAAATTTTTGTCGAATCTTGTTATCATATCGGTCTGTTATCGTTATCAGAGAGATACCCAGTCACTCAGCCGCGGCTTGAAGCGCAGGACACACGCTATTGTATTAATTATGTTATTTTGTTTTACTTTGTATTGAAAAAGTGAATTGTTTGGTTTATTAGGCCTAGGATTTTGATGTAAGTATACATTTTTGTTTGTTTATCTATGTTTTTGTTAACACAACTAGCTTTTAGGTGTTATCTTAAGATAGTACTACTCCATCTATAGCTAAGTGGTCATTATTTTCATAATGAGCAGGAGTAGTTCCCGGTTCCATACCTGGGAGAGGCATTTGACAATATTTGTACGTCTGCGCTTAAGTTGTCATGTTACTTAATAACTTCCATTAACTAAAATAAGACGAGGTAAACGATTGACAAATAAGGCTATTGTAAGTTTAATAAGATGCCACATCACAATGCAATTATAATTAATAGTTTAGCTTCTTATTACTTATAGTTAAGTAAATAATGTAAGAGCAGAAATACTATCGATCTATTCAAGTACAGAGCCGCAATCAATTAAATTTGATTGTTCTTACAATAGGTCAAGGTTTTGAAAACAATAGGTGCTTGCTTGCATATTGTAATTCATTTGCAAAACGATAGTTTATGTCTCATTACTGTTAAAGTTAAAACATACGTCCTTCTTCTTCTTTCTTACATTAAGCGAGCTTATACGCTGCTAGTGAGCGAGCAGCAAGTAATGCGACATGTTTGGCGCGCACACGCACGGGTTCTTGAACTCGCCGGCAGCTTGTAAGCCTGCAGCTTGTATACTCTCTCAATCTAATCATTCATTTATTTCGAGGAGTTTAGTAGCCAACCCCAGTGTCGGAGTTATTATACCGGCTAAAGGCCTCCGACATGGTGTGACGATTGAAACAACCGGGGCCGACTGCTTAGCGTGCCCTTTTTAGCGCTCAGATAAAAATGCCATTATCGGTCACCCAAAATCCAAGTAGGGACCGAGCTCAATCTAATAACGCTTGATTTTAAAAGGTTTATTTTTCTATTCTCTTTATAGGATCAACATGTACGGTAATGTGTTATCTCTGCAATTTTAGAAACTAATATACTGACATCGAGGTCCGACAAGAAATTTACCTTTTGGTGCTGGTGCTTGGTGCTGCCAAAGCACCTTAATATTTCACATCTTCAGCTTCAGTGACCGACTAGTGTAAAAAGTTTTAAACACTCGTATTATGCAACTAGGACGTTCAATTAAAATCTAGGACTAACAGCCTAAGGATGGGTTGTTTTAAACGGTTGGTTATCGTTACATTCGTTCGTTAAAAAGTTCACGATTTTTACGATATACGATTACGATTCACGATTTTTATCACTGTTAAAATACAAAGCATTGTTTAATAACTAAAATGAAAGTCTATTAAAGTTATTCGGGTGGCCAGTAGAAAGCTACTTATGCCACCCTGTATCTTATCAAAAGGATCCGAGAAATCGTTTAATGTAATAAACACCTTAAGTAAAGGTCACCGTATGTGACCGAAACGTGTTGAGGGACAACTCAAGAGTAACCTCCGCGTACGTAAGTTCCCGTTTTAACAAATAATAATGACATCAACGTACGTTTCAATAAATAGTCAAATAAACCTTAAGTAAAGTTTAAAATGTTGTAGTTAAATCATTATTTATATTTACTGTTACTGACTGTCATTACTAAAGGCCATCTCCAATTGTCATGTCACCTTGATGGAGCCAATCCTTCGATGATAATAATTGCTTTCATTACTGATCATATAGTTCCTTCCTATTCATTTATAATTGAAATATAATTTGTGGAACATTTTCTTGGCAACGAAGGTTCGGCCCACTTAGCATAGGTAGATTCTGGGAGTAGGATGTCAACAGGCTGATAGACCAAATAATAAGTCAGTTAGTGAGTCAGTCATGTTTGCCTTTTATATTATATACGTATACCATAGTAAAAACAGCTGATATTTTTACTTTCAATAGGTAATCATAGTATTTACATTCAATAAATAAAATTACATATTCTTATAGTAGGTATCCATTTGTACTAATTAGGTAGAAATTATATCTAAAATCAAAAGCATCAAAGTGGTAGGTAGCTAGATTCCTTGAATGCTGACGATGCTCTGTGATGTCCGCAAGTATTTATTTATTCAGTTAAGTTTTAGCCATCAACCAGTGAGTCTGTGCAAACACTACATTGTACTTAGGTCAGTACATTTGAACAAATGATGGCAACTGTATTTATAAGTCCAATGATTGTGTTGTATTCGTACATCATTGAATTTGTATACAGAATCAGTAGTCGAGATGATGACAGTCTATACAGACATACTCGTACATCATGTTTGATTAACAAAATTTGTAGTTAGTGAACTTGTCAAAAAACTCTTTAGTTACTGTGAACTGAATACATAAATATCTAGTCAGTTAAGTACTAGTGTTGGTTCCATTGTTTCGTGGTGTCTCTGTGATGAAAGCCTTGAGTGCTATCAATCAAGCCCCGAGCCCTTATCTCGCGCCCGCCACATACAAGACTACAAAGAAGAGGAAGTCTTTGAACTTAACAATGTTTTCTGTATCTTAAGTACTTCTGTGTCATATTCTGCTGTTGTTCAGTAGTGTTGTAGGTAAATAGCGAAGTCTTTTAGGAAAGTAAGGTAACGATATAATTACTAGGTATGAAAGGTATCTATATATTATGACTGTAATGAAACCCATAACGAGGATTATTTTTATTTTATCCTCACTACATGTTAAAAAAATCTACAAGTAAACTACAAATAAATAATTTGTTCGTTCACAGACCAACATGTTAGCAGCAACGTTATCTTTAACCCCGCGGATGCGGTTTAACTACTCCAAGCCGAACATAGAAAACGTAGCGTTCAAACTCCACTACCAGCTGACGGTGACTTTACTCTTGGCTTTCGTGGTCCTCGTGTGCGCTCGGGAGTACTTCGGGGACCACATCAAATGCATCTCGGACCAGGGAGTGCCGGACCATGTGATTCAGACGTACTGCTTCTTCATGGCCACTTTTACTATAGTAAGTTCAAGATTTTATTACCAAATAAGTATTTTTGTACGTATTACATACAGTATAGTAGAAAATATAACCATAGGCATTTTTCTTCGAATCTTGTTGGGTCAAGAAGTAATTAAGTAACAAGCAATGCGAGTTTCTAAGTAAGCCTTTTACACTGATGAGATGGGTAGCCGATAGTGGCATTGCTATCAGAGCGCTAACGATTTCAGGAGAAAGCTTCGGAATGCCCGTTGAGTTGCCGGTACTTGTTTGGTTTAATGGTTAGACGCCTAAGCGGTCACCACACAAATACAAGGGTTAACTACCTACTCGACATTACTGTTACTTCGCTGAACTTGTAGTTATATGAAAACGAATGGGCCAAAACGTATCGACACAGATGAAACTCCTCCTTTATAAAGCTCAAGGAAAATGAAGACTTACAGACTGAAAACAAGGTCCTTTTTCCAGGTTCGTCATTACAACGAGACTCTACTGCAATCCGGGTTCCTGCCTCACCCCGGAGTGGGCCCCATGATGGAGTCCGACGAGACCCTGCACCACACCTACTACCAGTGGGTGCCATTCTTCCTCTTCATCCAGTCTATATGCTTCTACATGCCGCATTATATTTGGAAGAACAAGGAAGGTAGGGATTCTAACTTTCTCGTTAAAGTACTAACTCTAAAGGGTATGGCAAACAAGTGACCGTAACTTACATGCTTGTAAGCCGTCGCAGCAGTGAACTCGCTAAGAGGAAACGATATCACGTTCCACTTCCCGGCTTGAATTATTTAACCTCTTGGATTAATCGGATATCCGAGTATTGCTGAATATTTTTGGCAAGTTTGTCACAAAACTTATCAGACTTCGATCTTGTGTTGGTGCCAATATGAAAAGTTGGAACATGCTGTTGGAGAGTTTTGCTCGAGACCTACGTTTAAACCTTTTCTTACCAGGTGGAAGAATAAAAGCGTTAGTGGACGGTCTTCAATACGCAACGTTAGCTTTACGGAATGAAGACATGAACTTTGGAGCGTGCACTGTCCCTTCGAAACAGACGCTGGAGAACAAGCTGAATACCATCAGGAAAGATATTATTTTGAGGTAAGGAAGTCTCCTCCGATCCAAGTGGACTCGGCCTGGTAGCTTTTATCTAGGTTGTATAGGTCCTAGTTGGAGTGTAAATACTTAAAATTAAAAGTGGTATATGATAGCTCTTCTTTCTGTCAACGTTCGTGACGGCTCCACTTAATTCTCTAATTAATATACAACTCCGCTTAATAGAGTTATTATACATGTCTTTACGCGTACGTGTGTATGTTACTGAACTCCTCCTAAACGGCTGAACCGATTTGACCATTTGGATGGTTTACGGTTTCAATGGTTTACGGTTTCACGCTAGCGACATCTATTGGGTCGCGGGTGGAACCACCACGCGGGACAGCTAGTATTTTATAGTATTCTAAAGATATGGGTCAAATTTTGCACCGGAACATATTCCTCTTACTTTCAGGTTACGTATAACCCGGACTTGGTCTACATGGATGGTCGCCATGGAAGTAACCAACCTCCTCCACATTATGCTTCAAATATGGCTCGTGGACTTATTCCTTAACGGGCAGTTCATTGGCCTGGGGCAGAATGTTCTCAGTTACGGCGATTGGAACCTGATAGCTGACCCGTTAGAAACTGTCTTTCCCAAGGTTTGTGGTTATTTTGTATACCTTCTACTCTATATTTTTCTTCTTCTATATACAGTATCCAGTAAATATTCATTAGATCCTAGCTTTAAGTACCACCGTAGCACCAAACTTCATGCCTCACCTCATGTCATAAATTAAAGTACTACCTAATTAGCTACTTTCACATACATACTAGTGTTCATCTATCTACTTTTGTTTGACCCAGGTGACGAAGTGCATCTTCCACAAGTACGGTCCGAGCGGCTCCATCCAGCAGCACGACGCGCTCTGCGTGATGGCGCTCAACATCATCCACGAGAAGATCTACACGGTGCTCTGGTTCTGGTTCCTCTTCCTCTTCCTCGTCTCTGCTATTGGTAAGTGATAAACCCGTTCTGGCTACATCATATGTGAGATCAGTATGAGATCAGTATGAGATCAAACATAAGTGAAAGACACACTGTGTTCAAAAATAAGCTATACTTAGTAATCTTAATACTCGTGGAAGTCCAGCAATGGTTTTTATGTGCGCCAGTAACGGATTTAGGAGGGCAGCTGGTCTGATTTTAAGGTATGTGGAATTTCAGATAAAAGGGAATTCAATGCAAAACCGCCGGGCAAAGCTAGTTTTCTAATATTATCATGATAATTCTTAGGAACATCTGCTAGAACTCCTAACTCTCTCTATCTATTTTTCCACATTTCCAGCTGTAATCTGGCGCATCGCGTCCTTCTTCCTGTACCGTCGCTCGCTGCGCTTCAACGAGCTGCTCTTCCGCCGCGCCAACAGCAGCAAGTTCAACCCTTACAACGTCATCAGGGTTGTTAACGGCTGTCAGTTCGGAGACTGGCTATTCCTGTACTACCTTGCCAAGAATATGAACGGCATGGTGTTCCAGTGAGTGTCTTGATATCCTACTCTTTGTGACGTTAAATGGATGGTTGAATGAATGTTGTTACTCTTTCAAGCAACATCTTTCGAATAAAAATGCTACGTCTCTACTATACCTGAGTCAGTAACATTTCACCATGATCCGTTAGAGGTTGGATTACCTAAGCTTTACACTTCCCGAAATTCCAACGGAAACGGGTACAAATTGCATAAATCCGCAGGGCGCTAATATAGTAATATAAAATAGGTACTATAAATTTATGACACAACTAGCGGCGCCCCGCGGTTTTACCCGCGTTGTGCCCGTTCCCGTAGGAATTCCAGGATGAAAAATAGCCTATAACCTTCCCGTTGAATGTGGCTATACATTACAAAAAGAATTTTTCAAATCGGACCAGTAGTTCCTGAGATTAGCGCGTTTAAACAAACAAACAAACAAACAAACAAACAAACAAACAAACAAACAAAACAAACTCTTCAGCTTTATAATTATTAAGTATAGATAATCACATGGGGAACAGCCCTAGCCTAGTTGCTGACTGTGGGTGACATGGCCCAACTTGGCTATAGGGCAATATAATGGGTAATATGGATAAAGTTAAGGATATAAAGGATATGAATTACTTTTCAGGGAACTGTTTACTGGACTCTCCGAAGAGTTAGAGAAGCGGGAAGTAGCTGATGACGATCAAGGTCATCAGGAGAAAGGTGCGGAGCCAGTACTCCTCGGTAAAATAGATTATGATGACGAAACCTTACCGCTCAAAGATGATAAAAAATCAACATAACTAGTATTATAACTATATGGTTAAAAAACTTCTTTCAGTCAGTATTGCCATTTTTTGTCTTTTAACGGAGTACAGGGACTTGAATTTTGATGAGGGTGCAATTTACCCCACAGCGGGGCAGCCGACATTGTGATGATATAATATGATAGAAGTTTGTTTGTTTAAGACTGAAGGGGTTTAGGATACACATTTCCTGCTGTTCTTGGACAAAACCTAGGCGGTTTAATAGGTTCCAAAATTAAAGGTTCCTTGACCTATTAAGTACGTAGTTTAATTAAGTATCCATATTGCCAGTTACCATGCTAGTACTTACCTTTCAGTCATTTCCACGTTATTGTTAACTTAATTTTAATATTATTTAAAATACAATAAGTACATTTAAGTTCTAGTCTTGTAATTAAGTGCTTAAACATAACATAAGTTCTGTTTTCAATATACATACTTAATTTATATATGATACTTTGTTTAATTTTTTTATATTCTAATATGTATATAAAATTCTCGTGTCACGGCTCGACCGATTCTCATGAAATTTTGTGTGCATAACGGGTAGATCTGAGAATCGGAAAACAACTATTTTTCATCCCCAAATTCCCGCGGGAACGAGTACAACGCGGGGGATACCGCGGGGCGCAGCTAGTTACCTTATAAATTTACCTACCTAATTATGGAAATTATTAGACGATTCTTAACAACCATTCCACCTTTCTTTTAGTTATTGTACGCTACTACTACCATTTAAACTATCTATATATTTTTAAATATTGAGTATTATTCAAATAAACTTATCAATAATTCAAATACTGTTTCATACTAATCAGTCTAGCCAGAAAATAAAGTGTGTGTGAGTCATTTCGCCTTAACGCACATTAACACTTTATTCATAATCATATAGATTGTTAAATGAGGTAAGTAGGTAAATAATGTGTCAGAAAATAAGGCAATAGTTAACATAAAACGTTTGCCTATTTAATTATTTTTATCGGCTTTAAAAAGTAAAATATAGGTCTTTCATAACAATTCTTAACTTGTAACTTTATACAATTAAGAAGTACTTTTTTGTGATTAAATTTAAAAAATCATTACCAATCATCGACTCAGATCTCCTATAAAATAATATTTTAAAACATATTCCTTATTTCTATATGTTTTAGTATATAATTGGGTATTTAAGTTAAATTCAAAATGTAACTTAACTTCCGTTTGGGAAATTTACCGTTGGAGTGTAATATTTTTATATTGCAACACCGCCCGACCACTGTCAGTGAACGAAACAACGATATTCTGTCAGTTGCTCAACTCGTCGCACTCGCTTTGCGAGAGTACATTTTTGACGTTGCGTGGTTGCGTACTTGTGTGTTTTGCGTGTATTTTCGTCAATTATTTTATATTTTCATACCAATAACAAAAGAAACGTTTATTAAAGAGTGTATTAGGTGCATTAAATATAAAAAATACGAGTGAATTTACACAAGAAGCGAATGGACATTTGTTTTTATGAAGTAAATACAATAAAAATAGTCTTAATCATTTTCTAACACAAACACGAAGTTTCACAGCGTATTTGGAAGAAGTAGCAGTGTATTTGGTAAGTGAAAACTTTGTAAAACGCATTCACATTGATATTTCATCATCATTTCGTGTGATAGGATTCCACTGGAGCCCTATACACAGCTGTGCCTCTGCTCTCCGCTAGCACAACAATAATTACAAACATACAAAATACTTACATCAATTAGTGTTTTCGTGTTACTTTTCAATGGAATGAGGTTAATTTATGTCATTTATGCACTCTTTAATAGATCAACTTCGTATAATGTTACATCAAACGGTCTTTTTCTCGCGGTTTCCTATTCCCGCGTCTTTCTTACGTGTTTTACGTCATTTAACACCCTCCAGGGGTCATCGACCTATAGCCTAAATACCTAAATGTATCATCCCCATTATCTGCCCTATTTATCTAAACAGTAGTAAAATAAATAAAACTTAGAAACAGTATAAATAATATATTAAGTACACGATTTATTAATTACCCATGTCTAGGAGTGCTAGGAATTTAGGAATTATAATGGGTTATTATATTTCTTAATTACTTAATCATTTCCTTGATTGTTAGGTTTATAGTTAAGTTATGTTACATTTTAGTACCTATCTTTAAATAATTATTTTACTGTCACAGTTGCCACCCAGTAATAATTAATTTATTTGAAAAGCATCCATCATAAACAATTTCATATCGACATTCATTCTACAATGGGATCTGACATGCTATAAAGAAAATTCCATGATAATGTGTTGAATCATTACTCCACTCAATTAGACTTGATTTAATCTAGTTAAATGAATAAAATGTCCAATTAAACAATGAACTGTGATTGAAACATACTTCCTTCCTTTACAGTTATATAGAAGGAGATTATTGATATAATAATTATAATATATATTTTGATATATTGATATAATATACATTGATATAATAGGAGTACACTTGTTCATATAAAATGTTATAAGAATATTCAACAATTTGCATAGCAGTACTCCAGTTTGACTCGTGTTGTGACTTTGTGACCTTTTCCAGGGGCATTTCAGAATAGGAAATGTACTGTCCCCTTGAATGTTCTTCAAATAAGCACAATAAATAATTAAACATTCCAGCTTTATCAAATAGGTATAGTTAGATGAATAATATTTACATAGGTACTTTGTATACCATGTAGTACCCAAAGTACCAGATTTGAAACCACTTAAAACCTTGGAAATAATCTAGCATGATTTTAGTATTCATTGAATTGCAATCCATAAAACATTTTAACTGATTAAGTATACAGTTAATACATGAAATATTAATAAAAACTCTGGTCATGATAATTAACCAGTTTTGGATAAATATTCATGCCATAATTAGCTTTGCAAATATGCATGTCTAGTTGTTGGGCTCAAATAGTCTTGGTAATTTTTTAAGATAACTCTTTAGCATGATAAAAGGAATATCTGCATTTGATTTGGTTATTCAATTAATATCTTCAGAAATACATTAAGCTGTCCATACAAATATAATAAAACTGAGGAGTTTGTTTGAACATGCTCTGGACTCTGCAACTATATTCATCAGGAAGGACCCTCTTATATATATAATACATGAGTTCAATAGTATATATATAGCTAGAGTGATAGGGTCCAAAATGAATTAAAGTATGTTGATGCTATGGAAAAGTAAATGTAAAAAGATTCTGACAATTCTGTATTTATCATAATCTTTTTACTTACCTCTTTCTATTTTGAGGTTGGTTAATTTTACCTACAATAAATGTTGGATGGACTGGACTATAGAGGTATATAACATGAGAAGTCTCATAAACCAGGAATTGAACAAAACAAAAAGAGTAAGAAGTGATCTGCCGGTTCTGTGAATGACTACTTGCAGTGAAAGTAGATGCATTCACTGTTATTTTAGGTAAAAAAGGCTTTTATAGCTATGGTACACTTTGACTTAGACTGAGGTGTGTCGCTCTGTGCAAATGTTTTATTTTCAGGTACATAAACATTGAACAGGAAGTAAAAATTACTGCATTTAGAATAAACTTAGAAAATTGACTTAATTGGCGTAGGAGCACGTGTTGATAAACACAAACACATTACCTTGTCTCTCTATAATAATGCCAAGGAGAAAAATATGTTTTCATCCTATTATTTTGTAGTCATTGCGCTCTAAAATGAATTTAAAGCGACATGGTACTTGGGCAGCATGGGTTAGAATAAAAGGTACTTAACCTCATTCAATGATCTTTCGTAAATTGAAGGTTAGTACTTATTGAATGAATCAAAAAGCGGGCACTGCGTCCCCACGTGTCCTGCGCGGGCGCACGTGCCCCAGCCGGCGCGCGGGATAATGACCGCACCACAAATTTCGTGCATCGCGGCCAGACCGTGTAATTTAGCCCATCCTGCCCTCATCTCCACTCTAATAACCATCACTGGTATACCAACAATCCTTTTGAACCTTATTTCGATAATATTAACGACTAATCTGATCTTCCAACCGCTCGTCGTGCCCGAGGCCTGGGAAGATTAACAGCCGAACGAGTCTAGGCACCACCCAGTTTAGGAAGGCACCCGTAATTCTTTTATTTAATGTTACGACTTGAAGAAATTGGGCTCTCATTAAAATGTGTGTGAAGTTGGCAGATCACTTCCCAGCAGATCAAAAATAAATTGGAGTTCCCTTCGCATGCAGTCGAGTTCTACAGTTCCTGATAGTTTTTAACAATAGTTCTGTTGATTTACCCCCTCTACAAAAAAATTCAGAAATGATCTGCTAGCTTCCGCGAAGTTAGCAGATCATTTTTTTTAAAGCTATCTAATCTAGCCAGAGAGTTCTATATAGGAAAAAACAATAGTTCTGTGAAGAGTTCCAGCCTCAAAACTCGTCCAATTATTTATGAAAAAAAATATCAGCATATCATCGGGAAAAACATGATATGCTGAAATTTAAGAGAGAGAGTTCTGGGCTCTGCTGTACTCCTACACGATAGTTCTCTATGTATTACAACATATTTCACAGAGTTCCGGCATCAGAACTCGTTAAATTAATAATTACAACGATTTTTTATCAGCATATCATCTGAAGAAATATGTGATATGCTGATATTTTAGACAGAGTTCTGGGCTCTGCTGTACTCCTACACGATATTTCTCTATGTATTACAACATATTTCACAGAGTTCCGGCATCAGAACTCGTTAAATTAATAATTACAACGATTTTTTATCAGCATATCATCTGAAGAAATATGTGATATGCTGATATTTTAGACAGAGTTCTGGGCTCTGCTGTACTCCTACACGATAGTTCTCTATGTATTACAACATATTTCACAGAGTTCCGGCATCAGAACTCGTTAAATTAATAATTACAACGATTTTTTATCAGCATATCATCTGAAGAAATATGTGATATGCTGATATTTTAGACAGAGTTCTGGGCTCTGCTGTACTCCTACACGATAGTTCTCTATGTATTACAACATATTTCACAGAGTTCCGGCATCAGAACTCGTTAAATTAATAATTACAACGATTTTTTATCAGCATATCATCTGAAGAAATATGTGATATGCTGATATTTTAGACAGAGTTCTGGGCTCTGCTGTACTCCTACACGATAGTTCTCTATGTATTACAACATATTTCACAGAGTTCCGGCATCAGAACTCGTTAAATTAATAATTACAACGATTTCTTATCAGCATATCATCTGAAGAAATATGTGATATGCTGATATTTTAGACAGAGTTCTGGGCTCTGCTGTACTCCTACACGATAGTTCTCTATGTATTACAACATATTTCACAGAGTTCCGGCATCAGAACTCGTTAAATTAATAATTACAACGATTTTTTATCAGCATATCATCTGAAAAAATATGTGATATGCTGATATTTTAGACAGAGTTCTGGGCTCTACTGTACTCCTACACGATAGTTCTCTTTGTATTTCAACATATTTCACAGAGTTCCGGCATCAGAACTCGTTAAATTAATAATTACAACGATTTTTTATCAGCATATCATCTGAAGAAATATGTGATATGCTGATATTTTAGACAGAGTTCTGGGCAGTATTGTAGTCTTACACGATAGTTCTCTTTGTATTACAACATATTTCACAGAGTTCCGGCATCAGAACTCGTTAAATTAATAATTACAACGATTTTTTATCAGCATATCATCTGAAAAATTATGTGATATGCTGATATTTTACACAGAGTTCTGGGCTCTGCTGTACTCCTACACGATAGTTCTCTATGTATTACAACATATTTCACAGAGTTCCGGCATCAGAACTCGTTAAATTAATAATTATAACGATTTTTTGTCAGCATATCATCTGGAAAAAAATGTGATATGCTGATAAAAAATCGTTGTAATTATTAATTTAACGAGTTCTGATGCCGGAACTCTGTGAAATATGTTGTAATACAAAGAGAACTATCGTGTAAGACTACAATACTGCCCAGAACTCTGTCTAAAATATCAGCATATCACATATTTCTTCAGATGATATGCTGATAAAAAATCGTTGTAATTATTAATTTAACGAGTTCTGATGCCGGAACTCTGTGAAATATGTTGTAATACATAGAGAACTATCGTGTAGGAGTACAGCAGAGCCCAGAACTCTGTCTAAAATATCAGCATATCACATATTTCTTCAGATGATATGCTGATAAAAAATCGTTGTAATTATTAATTTAACGAGTTCTGATGCCGGAACTCTGTGAAATATGTTGTAATACATAGAGAACTATCGTGTAGGAGTACAGCAGAGCCCAGAACTCTCTCTCTTAAATTTCAGCATATCATGTTTTTCCCGATGATATGTTGATATTTTTTTTCATAAATAATTGGACGAGTTTTGAGGCTGGAACTCTTCACAGAACTATTGTTTTTTCCTATATAGAACTCTCTGGCTAGATTAGATAGCTTTAAAAAAAATGATCTGCTAACTTCGCGGAAGCTAGCAGATCATTTCTGAATTTTTTTGTAGAGGGGGTAAATCAACAGAACTATTGTTAAAAACTATCAGGAACTGTAGAACTCGACTGCATGCGAAGGGAACTCCAATTTATTTTTGATCTGCTGGGAAGTGATCTGCCAACTTCACACACATCTCATTAAAATGGTTACGGAATCATCGAGACTATTCTTTGCTCTTGATTTTTGTTGAAAGGAAAATGGGATGTGGTTGGAATTTTGATATCGTACATCCTTGGGTAGATTACATCCGCTTGATATTTAATAGGTTTACCTCAGAACACATAAACTATAGTAAAATGAGAAGTAGTTATTTGTCCCAACGAGTACCTCTTAATTTTCGTCAATATATGCGTAAATTTTTTGTTTGAGTATTCTGGCACTTGTTTAGCTCTTTAACAGCAGCTCTGAAACTGCCCTAAGATCATTAATCAATTCGTTATTGTTAACATAAATATTGTACACAATATTCCCATTGTCTCCTTGTCAATAAACTGTTTTTTCCACAATGTAGGTAATAACAATTAGCCATAGACCGCACGCGATCAAATATATTTTCTTTCACAATCATTTTACAAGGACCTATTAGTGAATTATCTTTTGTTTGAATCATGCTTACAATTGCAGAAATATTTTTATAATTGTTAATGATTATGTGCTACTGTTTTGTACCTTGATTTGGTTCTGAGATAACTATGGAATGTTGGTAAAAAGCTTGAAGGAAGTCGATAGGAAGAAAAGGGTCATCGATTGTTTTTCCTGATCTAGATTATTCTGTAAAAAAATTTTGGTGTAAAAAAGGTTGCCAAAGATTCATATTGTGGCATTGGGATTTATCTGAGCCACATGCTTTTTGGACTTGATAACTTCGACTTAATAACTTGATGTTCAGTTATAACTAAGCAACGAACAAAATAAAACATTCTGCCAACTGCAACTAAAATGTCATCATTCTCCATTTCCCCCAGAATCGTGGCAACCATTATTTCTGACATTATTTTAATTAAAGTTTAACTCACAAAAGGTGCAGATAAAACCGACAATCGTGTCGCATGTTTACGTAAGCAGCCTGTTCTAATTACTGGGCAAGTGCAACTTGATACAGCAGGGCCAGGAGCACCTTGTGCTAGTAGCTCGCCTTGACCGCCAGACAAACCTGTAGTTAAACTAAAGGGCTAGTCTCAGGCAGACCTACTGCCTTTAGAGAGACGGTACTGTCCTTGTAATAGTTATACCAGACAAGTGTGCAGGCAAGTTCTTTTGCTTCTCGGTGTACTTTATCCTTTATTCCTGACATTGTGGTAGTCATTTAAATAAAATGTTCGGGAACATATGAAAATAAGTTTAAATCTCTAAAACCTTAAATTATTTTTAAGTTCACGTGATTGGGTTACATAAAAATGTTCGAAGGTATTGCGTAGTAACAGTAAAAATAGTTACAAAGTGAAACGGAAATAGAACCTCCAGTTTTAATGTCCGTTAATGACTGAGATAAGTGACTTTAAAAGCTCCATAATGGTTCGGAAAACCTTCGTCAATCGCACATATTAGCAATTGTTTATGTAAATAATACAAAGATGTATAAACGTTCGGTATGCTATCAGTGACCTTTGCGTCTGTGACATCAGCCTGAGGCGACTCCTGCGCAATCATGGCTGAATGTTGATTGATTCTTTATATAGGTCGCTTTGTCTGGGTTTCAATCAAACGGGAAGAGGATGATTATTTATTAACTGTATTAAAAAGGTGGAGGTTCTCAAATGGATTGTTTAAAAAAAAATGTTCATCATATTGCCAATTTTATGAACCAATTTGAAAATAAGTAAGTATTAAGCTATTGTAATAGGTAGAGTGATTCAAGAGGAAGGTTTTAAGCTATTGCATAGCTTCTATCGCGGGCCTTGAGCGCGGGGACCGAATCCAGAAATTCCGTAACGAAAAAACCTCATGTGAAAAAACCACACGCTCCCCACTAACGCCATCAAGTGATACAAAAAATAACTATGCAATAGCTTTACCGCGGCAGTCCCCGAGTGCCACACGTCTTTTTTTTTTGTTTGATTTGGCTTTATAGTGACCCCATACTTTCATTAAATACATATTAAACTTTCGTTTCGTTTCTTTGTCAACGTAATGTCTTAAATTTTTAGGGAAGACAATTTTTGCTACTCAGTATAGAACTAGTTTTTTTCACCAGTCATGCTTTTTTTATAATTCTCGTTAAAGAGGAACTAACTACGTTACCTAGTGCAACCTACGTTGCTACGTGGGACGCCTTGAGGTCAAGCCGACCGTTACTCGGTCGGGTCTGCAAACTTCACTGTCTGTGAATTTTACATTTTTACACACTAATGTTACTTAGTTACAAAGAACCTTTCTTTGCTTGAAACTTTTACTAGTGCTTATGCGGGACCTAAAAAACTAATGAGTTTGAAACCTCATATGGTTTTACTATCCTCGAAGAATCAAACGCAAGTAAGTACGTATATGATTAACCTACGGAACCAATTTCATACATTTTTGTCAACTTTTTTACAAATTTCATACATTTTTGTCAACTTTTTTACAATAATATAATTATAATAATTGACTAAACTAAAACGGAACTAAATTTAATTTATTTTTAGTATTCAAGTACTACTTTTTGATCCAGAATTTAGCTTTAGCAAAGTTCTATGCTAGTCTATGGTTTTAAGTATCTGAGTTGTTGATATTCAAGGTTATAATATGCCATGTTGTTTATCCAGCTTCCCCAATGTTTAAAATATGAAGTTCTAGTTGAGTTACTTTTTATGTTTTTGTGTTAAGGCTGTGCGGCTGTCGTGGGAACAATAAGGCTAACCACATACTTAATACATTATTCATTGACGACACTTAAATCATCATTTTTCTTGTTTACTCCTTTGATATTGTTCACTATTCTTCATTTATAGATTCATGCGTTTGAAATTGTAATATTTATTATTGTACATATGTTATTAATAGTATTGCTACTTACTATTGTTTTTGATTGCTCTCCGTACGCGTTAGTAACAAATAGAGAATTATTTACAAAACATATCCCAGTCATTGTCCGTTTATTGAATACGGTGTGTAAACATGTAGCTGCTTCCATCGTCAAACTCTCTTTGTGCGTTAATATGAGAATGCAAAATAGATATTTGGTTGACATTTGACTTAGCATTGTTTCAATATTCATAATATTCACTATTGTTTGTAACTATGTGCACTTTAACTTATGTTTGTATTAGTGAAATAACTTCTAACCAAGAAAACTCGAAATGTCGAGGTTCTCAATTCGATGCGTATGTATGTAACAAACATACATACCTCCACCATAGGTTTTTGAAGTTAAAAAGGTTTTTATGCAACTACATTTCAAATTCAAATTCAAATTCAAATTCAAATATTTATTTGCTTCAAAACATGGTATACAAAGGTTTAATTAAATATAAGGTAAGTGCAGCATGTTTCGCCATATAATAGCATGCAAAAGAAATTGTCAACAATTGTCATAAAATTAATAAAAAGTTTTTGTTTTACATATTATCAAAATATTCGTTGAGACTGTAAAAATTATATTCTTTTAACTTTTTTTTTTTTTCTCTTTTTTTTTTTTATTTCTCTTCCATTTAATAGCAATACAAGACATAACTGTGTCTTAGTTACGTTTGTAACTGCCTGCATTGTGCCCAGCATTCACGGTCTGATCTTGTCAATTGGAATTGACACCGGCAATTGGCCAATTTGGACCGGCCTCGCCTCCATCGAAGTACTCCACAATGGGCCCGCACCGTGAAACACGATCAACGTTTCACAATGTTTTAGATCTACTGATAAACTCTTGCAATGGAAAGCTTGGTTGAATTGAATACACAGTAATTGTTATTAAAAACATTTTTTTTGGAGTTGCTCAAGGGAGTCAGTTGGGAACTTTTTTGTTTAACTTTTATGGCCAAGAAGCAAATCTAAAAATCTTTTTTGTAAATACTGTTGTGATAAAATACGTTTAGTTTCATTAAATTCCACTATTGTATCACAAATAAGAATCTATTCTGAATAACAAGGAGAATTACCAGCACGTGTCCGCTTCAAGTGTATCGGAGTATCGTGTGAAATGACGTCAAAATATCGTAGGTATGAGAGGAGCACAATCGACGCTGTGATTGCCAAATGTTAAACGCCATTTAACCTCTGTCGATTGCGATGTTCGTGAAGTAGGTGCTTTAATTGTCGAGTCTAGAATGTAGGTAGGTGTTATTGATAACAATATTAGGTATAGCTAATTAAGACAAGCCTAAGCCTATCTTGTTTAAAAGTGAGATTTTTGCAGGGTAAGAAATGCCATGACATATTTCTTACCCTTATTGGGGAATGTTCCATCAGGAATGATACTAATTGCGGCATTATGTGTATCATAATGCTGCAATTGCTAATGTTGCTCTTATTGCTGATAATCCTGTAAATTGTATTCGAATTGGTTCCAGCACAGTTTGCAACGATAACCTTATGACCTCATTTAGATAAGGAGAAAAACAATTTGGTCTTTGTAAACGTTTACAATTTATTGAGACGCAAGGAATAAATGATAGTTTTTAACAAATTATTTATAACTAACATCCTAGGTAAAGATTTCCTTAACATGAATTTTGCTTCCAACTATGCATTAGAGAAGACTTCTTATAATTTGCAATGAATAGGAATGAACATTGAATCCACTGACTTATTGACATTAATTTATTTACTGGTTTCTTAGGTGTAAACAAACACTTTTAATTGAAAATACTTTTACGGATACACTTCACTTTTACCGTTTTTGTGACCACGTAAAGGAGTCACTGAAGAAAGTCTTCAGTGACCACGGTTCCTGTAAAGCAGCCGAAATGTCAAATAAAGATGTAAAATAAAAGCGAAGTTTATCTAAAAGCAAAAGTACTTTTATAGAAGCAAAAGTAGTTTTAATACAAAATACATCTATTTACTCGGCCATGGAAACCATTGGTCTTCTTATGTCTCATGTTTTATTAGGATCATGTCAAATTAATATAAAAATATTTTATTCATGACCACAATGCGTGAAATCAGGTTTATCATATTATAGTATATCATAATTATCTGAAAATACTATAATTAAGTATATAAAGTAATTATTAATTTAATTAAACTAAGAATTTATCAATACATCTCGTTACTTCATTGTTAATTTAACTAATAATATTTTTGGTGAAGTGGCATGAGTAATAGTGGTTCAGAAATTAAAACCAATTATAGGTCTAGGAACTGTATGTTTCGTGACTGTAGTAGTAAATAATGATTTAGAATTACGGATAGGTATAGAAACTTAATTAAACATTTTCATTATACCAACCTTGTAATTGTACAATTACAAGGTTGGTATAATGAAAATGTTTAATTAAGTTTCTAAATAGGTATATTATTTTCTTTTCATAATTTTGTGATTTTGAAAAACGTTGTTTTATGTTTATCAACGATTTATCGAATTTGTAAGTATCATGAAAGTCCATGTAATAAGAGACCCATAGGCGGTCAAAAATCTTCAATGCCATGGCTGATCTCAAAGAGATTTCTTATATTAATTTAACACCCTCGATCATATTAATAGTTATTATTATACATTCGCACCTATACATACTGCAATAATCGCCCATTCACAATAGAACACTAGCAGCAATACGCGGCTTACTTGCACGTTATAAAAATAGGACCCCTCGGTCGGTGTCAGTTTATAGTTAGCTGTAAGCACGAGAATGTACATCAAACGGGCTTGTTTTGAAGAACAGGTTAACCGCCCTTTCCTGGTAATATAGTTCGGGGCATTAATTAAACGGAATCTTGGTCTTGAAACTTTAACTCAGTCCAGCTTGGTTTATATTATACCAGAAAATGTAACTACAAAGACAGCGTGCTGCAAAGTAACTATATTGTCTAATCTATGTCGCTATCCTAAGTATTGAGTAGAGAGTTTTCATCAGTTTCATGAGCAACCTGGCTATATGAGATGTGATCCTTGGCTTAGAAGCCGGGCCCTGCATTTAAAAAGTAAATATTTCTTCGGGCTTTCACCGCCATGTTTATTTGAAAGATATAAACTATTTTTTTTACTGAAAGGCTCTAAATCGTCAATCACGATGTTTTAAAGCCTACTTAGCATCTGCGACAACTGCATTGCATTATACTGCGTGTTAGCGCCTAGCTTCTAACAGACTCTTGGTGACACTGTTTGTCTGCTAAATGGTGCTTATTATGAAAGTAGTCTGTCAATATTTAGAATATTGAGATTAGAGGTTTTCGTTTCGAATGATTATTGTTTGCTTGAGGGTCAAATGCTTTGCCAAATATTGTCGTATGCCTACAACAAGGCATTTCCTTTCCCTGAAAATGTCTAAATTGGAAGTAATTAACTAAATTGATTACTAAATGTGGTTGATTAGTAGGAAAATATGTTATCAAATACTAAAAATATGTTAATTACCTAACTTAACCTTATACATCCTACTAATACTATAAATAAAAAAAGTTGATAAGGATGTTTCATTCACGCAAAAACTACTGAACGGATTTGTATGTACCTTAACAGTAATATAGGTTAGGTTATACATAAGAATAACACATGGGATACAATTTGTCCCCAGGGGAAGGGGTAGAACGCAGGTAGTGTTGCATAAAAAGCCAGCCAGAGTGTCTCTTTGACATCCTGTCTCAGAGGAAGTGGTGTCAATGAATTAGTGAAACAAGATCAATCAATTCACTTTTATCATCCTGAGACGTTCCTCATGCGTGTTATGATGAAAATGACACCGTGATTGTGTGGCTGACAGTTACACCGATCAACCACCCGATTGTTTCACTTGTTATGGTTAATGTCTTTGAAACCAGACACGGTGTGAATCCGGCCGTTATGGAATCGGTGATAAAAGTGGAAGACATTGAGATTATTTACTCGTTAAAGATCAGTCTGGCGCCTTAGGATATTGGACTTAATATTGAGTGATACTAATTACACCATAACTTCTTTTAAATTCTACCGTGATCATAGTACAGAGGTACAACTTGATCAAAATGTCGATGTACTTACAATACTATATGTATTGTAATACTCTTTTAAGAACAACTATGTATTTCCGGTCTAAAAATGAGTCTTTAAGACATATGGTAACTTTAAATTGAGTCATTCAACGACATAGACGGCATTGTTTGTAAGATTTACTGAAATTTTCCATCGACAAATAAGGGTCCTGTTAACAGCTACTTCCTGAAAAACGTGGGCGGGTGCTACCTATCTTTATAAGTCATGGATGCCATCATCAGTGACAAACGGAATAACAATTACCACTATCATATTAGGATTGGAGTAATTGTGCTATTCGTGACAAAACTGTGATAATTATTTTTAACGAGGACTTATTACATCTGACCTGACGGCCAAAATTAAACGTAACTCTATTAGCAAATTGGAATTAATTGTTCAATTTTGATACAGATTGTGTGAACCTTTTTGAGTTTCACTTACACTAAAAGACTGCAACTCTCCTTCGATTGAGGCAGGGTCATGAGTCAGATTCAAAATAAAGGTCCCAGAATCAACGGCAAGAATTTAAAATACTGTCTAGAAATGTAAAAAGCTGTAACTGTGAAAGCATTCAAAAAGCTACCACCATCAAATATCTAGGAGTCATACTCGACGAGAACCTAAGATTTACATCACACATTTCCTACATATCCAATAAGTTAAGATCTACGACTAAAATATTGAGGCAACTAACACGTAGTGCTCCCTTTGATCTACTCAGAAGCGTTTACTATGCCATAAGTCAATCTCTTTTAACTTATTGTATTGAATGTTGGGGAGGGGCGGTTAAAACTCACATGCTGGAAGCTGAAAGGGCGCAGCGGTCAGTGCTGAAAGCAATGTTGAGTAAAAACTTCCGATACCCTACCGAAGCCCTATATCGAGAATGCCAAGTACTCAATGTGCGGCAACTGTACTTTTTAAAGATTGCTGTATCTGTGCATAAAAACCTCCTGGGTACAGTTAAATACAAGGAATTACTAAAAAAGCGCTTATATCGCCTTGAGATTCCCAAAGTAAAATCCAAATTTGCATGTCGCCTCGGACCCTTTTTTGAAAATTTCATATATAATATAGTGGTGAAATATTGTTGCATTAAAGAATCAGGGGTTAATGAAGCTAAATCTAAAATCAAAAAATGGCTTTATTCCCTTACATATGAGGATACTGAGAATCTGCTTCTGATACCTAAATAAAAACATAACATATTATGATTGTATTTAAATTTATTTTTATTTTTAATATGTATCTTATGTATTATTCATTGTATTGTATTTTATTTTAATATATTTTAAGTTGAGGCATCCATATTAATTAATATTCATTGATTATTATATGTCATATATATATTCTAAACTTATTGTAAATATACATTTATATTGTTGTTATTATCTAACTCTTATGAACCGAGTGTTATTGTTGTTACTATTGTTAAGTTATAATATGTTAGCTTTAAGTTAATGTTCCTTCTCATTTTATATAGTATATAAACCAGCCGAACGCCTGTTAAAATTAAATCTGAAATCGTTTATCCTGGTACCTCACGACACAGATTAATCTAGTGTGAGGGCCGATGTAAATTAACTATATGTAAAAACCAGGTTTTAGGAAATAAATATTTTTTCATTTTTTTCATTTCAAATAAAAAATAGAAAGTACCTGTGTACCCGGAACATCGTCGGTTGAGTCATTATAAGCCTGAGGTCATTTAATAGTAACAATGATTAAATTAAAAATAATTAATTCCCCAAGGCTGGCAGGAAGCGGTAGAAATGACCCATTTTATCACGTGCATTGTTTGTATTGATTACGTAATGTCGTGATAACGGGTCGACGAACCGGGCCAACAGGTGGCTAACACAGCTGTGTTTCCATAATCAGGGCAAAAAAAACAATAAATTAAGAACATTCGTATGAAGGAAACTGGTTTTTTGATTACACGATTCGGTGTTGTTGCGAAAGTGTCATTTCTTATGATTTCACGGTCAACTTGTTCATAAGAGTATACAAAAACCACATTACTTTCTTATAGATGAATAATTAAATAGATATTTTTCGATCAAAGTGAATTAATTAATTACGGATGCCACCAAAGTTTGTGCTTTGTTGCTATCCTACCTTTTTTATGAATAAAACACTGCAGGAGCTACGTGTAAAAACAATTTAAACTTTATCAATCCAGAGATATCATCATTATTGTTGGTGAAAAGTACTTGTAATATAATGTAAAGGAAATGAAAATTTTATGAATTAATTATATACCTAAAACTTTCAATGATAATATTAAATCCTTAGATCTCTCAACAGTTAGGACAAAAGCAATTTCCATGGATATGTTAGATAGAATTAGAGAAATCGCCATAAAATCAAAGATCTTTGAATTCAAATATAAATACAGCACTTTACCAGAACCAAATGCTTTATTTATGATCCGTTTGACCATGTAATGAATAATGGCGAGTAGTTCTATGAATAAAATTTTCTAGAAACCGAAGTTTGTTTTATAGCTTATATTTGTGTCTAGAAAGTGTGTTATTATCTTTGGAATTGAGCAGTTTGGTGTTCAAGTAGATTAGTCTTGAAAGTATAATAGACTCTGCACTACACAGTGTACCACATTTAGTTATGAGCCACTGAAGGAAAGATACAGGCTAAATCAGACTAAAAGCTGCAAAACATTTCAAACAAAGTTACTATAAGGAAGCCTGTTTTTCTCCTATCTTTAGATGTTACGTTAACTTTTTCATAACAACTTGTCTCAAATAATAGAGACAAGTTTTATTAAATTTCTAAACATTATTTTTGTCGATTGTAGTTTCCGTTCGAGTAGTGTGACTTATGTAAAGAGGTTACGTAACTTTGGCTTAGTATTTATATTGAAACTTTCATTTACGCAATATTCGACGGGCTAATCGCTATTGCCATTGGATATAATCTTGTATCGGGTTTTAATTTTATACTAATTGGTGCCTGCAGCTCTTAGCAAACGATTAACATTTTAAATTGATTAATCTTTTATCTTTCTTGTTACAGAAACAGAACTGAAAAGCAATATCGACAATAACGCACCTGGAAATCTCCAGACAATTAAAACAAAGACTGATTTTGAGTAGAACATTCCTGATGCCACCGAAGAAGAACGTATAGACGAGGGAAGAGATGCTAGTAGAGTATTGAATGATGTTATAAGAGAACCAGAAGAGAGACACCAAGATGTTTAAGTTATTAGGGGGGTTGAGCGTGTACTTCAAGCATCAGCCGATACGGATCGACAACGCGGTGTTCCGGCTTCACAATGTGTTCACGACGGTGCTGCTCCTCACGTGTTCCATGATCATCACCGCCACGCAGCTGGTGGGCAGTCCCATCCAGTGCATAGTCAGTGGACTGCCCACACATGTTGTCAACACCTTCTGTTGGATCACCTCAACGTTTACCATGCCCGACGCTTTCCATAGAGAGGTAAGACCAATTTTCATTGTTTTTATATTGAATTGTAATTGAAACAATCGTTTCAAGTCATTCTCCATTTAACTTAAATGGTTTATTTATGTGAGAAACCTCAAATGCGGTTATCTCACTATTCAATCATTTATAATTAAAGATATTAAAAGACCACTTAATACGTATAATTAAATACAAATTATCAATAACTCGATGGCTCCTACGTAAATAATCGTATCTAACATTTTGACGATTTTCATGTTTTAAGGGATTTGAAACGAAATAATTAGTTGCTATCGATTCCAAAATTCAGAAATTAAAAATCTTAAAAAATAAGGTTTTTTTTGCACGTATAAAATAGTAAGTAATAATTGCATGCCGCGTAAATGATCGTATCGACACTGGCGGGAGTATACGCGGGCAGGTCGCGCGCGTCCACTCATTTAGGCAAAGTTTGATTTTGTTCGTATTTTTAGCAGAAGTGGCACGTTTTCAATAATGAGTTATTATAACAGAAAAAAACTACTCCAGATAACACTCACGAGCACAAAAAAATTGTGAAATGGCATGTGGTTCGACACAGAAAGAAGTCGATGTTTATGAATTTTTATCCTCAAAAGAAAACCTGTGTGTTCCAAATGAAAATGATATTGAAAACAGATTGATAAGTAAGTAATATGTATGTTGTACAATATTTTTTATATAATTGATATTATAGACTTTGTTTTTTTCTACAAAGTTACATTAGACTATGGTATGTGGTAGGTACGATTGTGTACGTTGTTAATTGTACTTAAAAAATATCGTATGTACCAAATACGATGTTTTACTTCGTTTAGTGAATTTTATACATAATCGTTTGTACCACATACGATTAATTACACTGTCGAATACAATGTGTCTAATATCGGATTTGACACATAGAATTGTTTACTTTGCGAAACGTTCTATTGTAACTACAAATAAGATAGTATACGTTGCAGTAATGGGAAAAAGTGAAATCTTATGTTTTTTTTCAGTATCTCCACTACCACCTGGGGCCGATTTAGTAGAAATTTCAGCGCTTTCGGAACTTTTAGGGAACAGTTTTTCCGAAACACCACCAACATTATCGACTTCTCATAACGGTAAATTTTATTTTTAACTGTTGCTGTTACTGTTAGCCTGTATCATCCCGCTGTTGGGCAAAGGCCTCCCCCCATTTCTGCCACTCTTCTCGATTTGAAGCCACCAGTTACCAGTCCCTCTTGTAGGCGTCCATTTCGTCCCGCCACCGGCTGCGTGGTCTGCCGCGACTCCGTCTCGCTGTCTCCGGGCGCCACACAGTGGAAATTTTGGCCCACAGCGTGTCCGGCGTGCGGCAGACGTGACCAGCGCAATCCCATTTGAGCTTAGCGGCCTTTTCTCCTATATCGGCGATTTTAGTTCGGGAGCGCAGTATTGTATTACGAATGCGGTCGGTTCGCTTGACTCCAAGAATCCTGCGCTCCATCGCCCTCTGGCAAACCTTGAATTTCGACTTCTAGATGTTTGTCAAAGACCAAGTCTGTGAGCCATAGGTGAGAACGGGAAGGATGCACATGTCCATGAGTTTGCGCTTAAGCGCTATCGGAAGGTTGCCCTTCATCAGCTCCTGCATCGACCAATAGCTCCTCCAGGCGCTCTCAGTGCGTCTCGCGACTTCTTTGTCTTGTCTGCCTGCCTGGAGGGAAACTAATTGGCCGAGATAGATGTATTCATGGACATAGTGAATCACTTCGCCGTTTACCGTGATACGTTAGGCTGAGCTGTTTGTCATGACTTTGGTCTTTGACATGTTCATCTGTAGTCCAACCTCAAGGATTGCGTTGCTCAGTTCTTCGAGCATGGTCTGTAGTTCTTGGGCTGTATTGGCAAAGAGGACAATGTCGTCGGCGAAGCGTAGGTTTGTCAGCCTCACTCCGCCGACACCAATGCCTCTGTTTTGCCAGCCCGCCGCTAGCTTTCTGAACACCTCCTCTAGTGTAGCCGTGAAAAGTTTGGGAGATAGAGGGTCACCTTGTTTGACCCCCTTTTCTATTTGGAAATGTTTACCGGAGGACTGTAATTTTATGGATGCTGTACTATTTAGGTAGATAAGTTTGAGAAGGTCGATGTAAGTTGGGTGGATATTTTGTTTTAGAAGAGCTTGAAAGATTGATGTATGATATATGCTATCGAAAGCCCTACGGAAGTCCACAAATGCCATGTACAGAGGTATATTACATTCTTGGTGCTTCTCTAACAGTTGGTTTATGGTGTGGAGGTGGTCTGTGGTGGAGAGGCCGGAGCGGAATCCTGCCTGTTCAGGAGGTTGTTCGGAATCAAGTTGGCGCGTTATCCGTGTTTCGATTACTTTAATGAAAGCCTTGTACACGTGGGATACAAGACTTATGGGCCTATAATTATTAATGTCGAATTTGTCGCCTTTTTTATGGAGAAGAATAATATTAGAGTGACAAAACTGTTTTGGAAATTTCCCTGAATCTAAGATACTATTAAAGAGCTTAGTTAAATGAGGAAGGATTGTGGGTGCGCCTAGTTTTAAAGCCTCCGTACTAATACCGTCATCTCCTGGTGTTCTACTATACTTCATTTTACGAAGTGCGCATTGAATTTCTTGGCCAGTTATTGGAGGAATATCGTCAGTACGGTGGAAATTGGGTGTTGTATCGGTTTTACCTGGGTCGGAGTACAGTAGGCTGTAGAAGTCGGTGCAAATTTCGAGAATTTTCTCGCGGCTCTGGTGCTTTTTTCCAGTGTTGTCTTTAAGACTTGTTATCCAGGATTTCTCGTGAGAAATTCTATTCTTAATTATTGTATAAGTATATGGTTAGTTTTTTCTTTCAATTACGTTCATTAAAATAATAAAAATATGTTTTTGTAGTTTTATTTGCTACCTACGTTAATATTATAATAAAAATTTAGTATATTATTATTAATTTGGTCAAGTTTCATAAAATTGGATAAAAAAAAGACAAAAGTACTTTGTAAGAAAAAATATTTAAACGATTTCTTTTACAAACATAATTTATAATAAGTTATATTTATTAACTAACCGTAACATACAATATGAATTATTTTTTATATACATAGTTAAACATGGTATATGCCACTTGCGTGTAAATGCATTTACAGAGTATCAACGTAAAAAATCGTATGCGACACTTACGATATTTTCAGAAATTTTAATTCAACGTAAACTGTCGTTAGTACCACTTAAGATTTTTTTCATAATTAACTACCGATGTAAATAAATGTAAGTACAATATTTCAAAAACTAAACAAATTTCAGCATTTCTTCCAGAACCATACTAAGGCACCACCCAATATGTAGACATTACAAAAATTTCAAAGCTAAAGCTTTAATATTAAAGAAATTATGAATGAAAATGTCTTTAAATCGCTCTGGTGTAAAATTGGCTTTTTGCAAATACGATTATTTACGTAGGAGCCATCGAACTATTGAAGTAATCGAAGTTGCAATGGAATTGTTTTCGTCTGTGTTGAGTTCTTCAGGATTGGCATTGGGCCAGCAGTTGCATGTCGAGGCACTTTCAATTTCTTTGTATAATGACCTGACATTATATTTTTTGCGCTACGAGTTAAAACAGTCTATAACCGGGTACTAATATAATCACAGTGATTAAATAACACATCGTTTCCGCCACCGTGATTGGTGTTTTAGTTTCGGGGTCACTCAAGGCGATTTACTTGGCCCACTATTATTAAATCGATTGCGTCATTGTTATGTTACGTAATTATGTATAGACATTCTGTTTTATATCTGCGTTGTCTGTGGTTCTGATGACATGTCGTTTAGTCTGTTTCCTTGGATTCATTTTGTCTTTTAGAGTGTCATCGCTATCAATTACTATAGTTAGGTCTATGTTAGCCAGATGTGTAATCTCTAATATGCTACGACCTACATTCCCAGGATAAAGATTTACGCAGACGCGTGTCACGTCAAATGCATAATCTATAGGTTGTTGTCATCACAACTGCAAATTAACTCGCATTGTTCTATCTAAGCAGCGGTTATGGATTTAGGTCGAAGTAATCACTTGTTTGCGTTAGATGACACAAATTGTAATGTATGTATATTGTATGTACTTCTATTATTGTTTACGCTGATTACTTTGTAATAGTGCATAGTGCTTCTTTGATGACTGTGCTGAAATATGAGTGGACTGGGTACGCAATAATGAGACGCAATCAATTATCTAACATCTTAAATGAAGTAAATAGGTATGTAGAAAGTTTTAGTAGGTTAACGGGCTAACCCTGGAACATACATCGGATGTCATAGCTTCGAAATAAAAACTGATAACCTCCTCCTTCGGTTTTTGAAGTCGGTTAAAAATTATATTTGCTATGACTTTATTTTTTTTAGTTGATTGTCCTGTCTATACGATACGTAAGCACATCGATAGCAAGGCATTTATAACTTAAAACTTTTAAGTAATGAACTGAAACCTCCCACCATCAGCATTCAAATAAAAAGTCCATCAGAAATCAAAGCAATCTGCCTACTTAAAATAGAACACTTAAGATAAAACCATTCAAAGTAAGATAAAGCTATTTAATAGGGGGAACAAAAAGCTCCCACTAACTCGTATTAAAGTTACCACGCAAGCTTTCAAACTTGTAAGTTATATCAGAGGGAACAAAAACCTTCTTATCTGGTGATGATCAAATCAAAATGGGTCTCTGTGCGTACAATTGCTCATGCGTTGTCAGATTTAAGTGATCGTTTCCTCTGAGATTGCGAATTGGCCGTGTCATTGCGCACGATCGTAATTTGGCACGGATCGTCGCAATCAGCTGCAATGTTAGTTTTTATGCTCGTTGCGTTATGAACTAAATTCCCTTTCTTGTAAGTTTCCTTATCTTGCTGCATTTGTCATCATTTTGGGGTCGCCCTTCGTGTAGTTTTACGTAGTTGTAGTAACTGTAATTACCTTTTTTGTATATTATGTAGGTCTAAGACTGTGTAACCTCAGTTCTGGGGTGCCAGATATGTATAAAGTAAATCGATAGATTAACTAGAGGTCCCATAGGTCAAAATGTTCCAAATAAACTGTTGACCATTTTAAACTGAAAGCTCTTTGCTCGCGCGAATGTATTTCACATTGTAAGTAAATAGTATGCAGACCTAGTAAGTCAACAAGACGCAATTATCATGAGTAGGTGTGAAAATATATTCACATGCATAAAACATAGGACTCTAACCGTTCCCTCGTTCAGTGCTAGTTCAAAAGCAGAATTGTCGCTTCAATAAAACCAGAGTGAATGCGTAAAATACGGCGTTGTCGTCATGTTTGGTAAAAATAGATCAGTTTGGATCGCGAATGTACATAAATTGCTATTGAATTGTAGTTCGATCTTCCATGTTTCGAATTTGGAGACAATAACTTGCATTCTGTCATCGCCTAATGCCTGTTCTGTACTACCAATCATTTTGGTTCGGATGCTTTGTGTGATTACAATGAGGATATGACCCTTACGTCATGCATGTCCTAATAAGAGCAGGACAATGACGTAAGATAATATGAAAAGATTGTTGTCCTCTAAGTTCACTTCCCTTCACTACTATCAAAATGTATGTCACTTTTCTATAAGGGAATTCTTAAATGTTAGCCCTATTCGGTACTGCACATCTTTTGTGAGATTTTTCTCACAGGCTAAAAGGCAAAATGCACTTAGAATAATATTTTTCATGTACTTTGTATCTTAGGCAAAGAGTTTAAAGAAGTCAAGAAGGTATTACTGCGAATTTTGAATTATAAATGTGATGTAGTAGATATGAACTATTTTCTTTCGCTACAGGTGGGCAAGGAGGTGGCACATCCAGGAGTTATGAACGAGTACGACAGCTCGCAGGAGAAGAAGTACTACACTTACTACCAGTGGGTCTGCTTCGTGCTGTTCTTTCAGGTAAATATCGTATTGTAGCCACTTTTAAACAATAACTAGTCATATAATTGTCCTAGTATTTTTTGGTCAATGTTTGTCCCTGTAATATAAATCTTAACTGATTCTAAATGTATGCCATAAGTCTACTTCAAATCGGCACATATTTTTATTTTTTTATCTATATAAATATGGATTTCCTTGAGGCTTTACTAAAACACTGTTATAACTTACAAAAATACTAGGTATGTTACTAAGTTTAAGAGTTAAGTTTTAAATTTTATTTTTATACTTTAGTTTAATTTTATATTTGCATTCGAGTATCTTGTGGGTTTGTAAGTAGACTGTAAAATACTATTTACTCAACTAAACAGGTTTGACAATGAAAAAGGCTCCATATTCCAGTCAAGAACTAAACCAGAAATTAACTGCAAACTCAAAAAACTAATATGACTATTTAAATTAGTTTTGCATAGCATTTATTTTTCATATTTTTTGCGAAATATATAAATACAACACTTAACGAGCGATCATAACAGGATTTCCCTAATGAAGGTGGCTCGCACGGATTCGCATTGTTACTTTAGTGATGATAAACATCTAAACATGTGTTTATGGTTATTATTGTTGCAATCTGTTTATATTTTTAACCATATTATAAAGTACTAGCAACGCCCCGCAGTTTTACCTACATTGCGCCTGTTCCTGTGGGAATTTCGGGATGAATATAAGGCTATAACCTTCCCCTTGAATGTGGATATCCATTACGTAAATAATTATTTACATCGGATTGGTAATTTTTGACGTTAGCGAGTCCAAACAAACAAAAAAATAACTCTGCAGCTTTATTGTATTAATATAGATTAAGTAATATGCTTTCTGCTGGTATAGGCACAAACATTTTTTAATTACATATATATGTAATCCTCCTCACTGTACTGATATCTTCAGTGAGATGAGAGGCCTTTTCCCAGCTGTGGGACATTACAGGCTAATACTTTACTTTTATATGTGTCGTAATGCCATGTACATAATATGTTGCCGTCCATCCATCCATCACAACCACACATCAAAAACATCTCACACAGATACCAAGAAACATGGCCATTGTTAAGTTTTTCTGCACTTTATAAAGCGTCAGCTGTTTTTGTATTATGACGTCGTTAATACAAAAACATTACATTTATAGATGTATCCGACTGCCGTATCAGACGAGTTATTAGTTTTCGGTAATAATGAGATTGGTTTTTTATACAAATCAAATTGATGTGGCTCTTAGATATAACATTGGCTATGTAATATGTATGAGTGTTTTTTCACCAGTAGTGTAATGCCATGTTACTATGTTGCGTATCCACTTATATCAAACGTAGCTTAGCTCTGCGGAATAAGAACTCTAAAGACGATATCTTAACGAAACATTATTTACTCTCGTAGAATTCCTCTGAGATATTCCTGTAACTTCATTTATTCCATGGAAAATTACACCAAGCCGAAAACATGTATTATGCATATCTTAATTTATACATTACATATAACTCGGTTCTACTGTCATACGTATTTTATTGTATGTATATACTAAGAAATCATTAAGCACATGAGTAGGTACTTAGGTATTAATATCGATAAACTGAAGGTCATATAGATATACCATCAGAGCATCTCGTCATGCCCCAAAAAGTAAAGTGTCTTGTCATGTCCTGCTGGGCATAAGCTTCTCATCAAACCGAAGATATCAATTAGCTAATTCTACTCAATTAGGCGTGATTACCACAAAAAGTAAGTAGATTCCGAGTAGGGTAGTAGCCAACCTTGTAAGGCTTAAATGCACGCCTAAGATAATATTTTTACTATATCTCTTTTCTGCATATATAAATAGAAAGAGACACAGTCCTAAGAGAATAGAAAGATGATGAGTGATGACAAAACCTTTGTCTTGGCATGCATCATAACCCAGCTGTTGTCAATGTTTTTAATACTTCCTAAAGGTCAGGTCCTAACATTATAGTCAAAACCTTCACAGTCCTTTAATAAGGCACAGTGTCATATAATAAAGTCAGTAGGTCAACTACATATACAAACAAGGCATGACTATGAGTGAGTTAGCACGTCTGGCGACCGTTAGACTGCCTATTTTATACACGTCACAACATGTAGAGACTGAAAGTCTTATCAAATTGCACGTATTTTTCAAACAAAACGGTAAAAGCCACAGTGTTTCGTCGTTGGTAAAGTGCTAATTACACAATTGAGTTTTATTGTTTATTTTAGTATATCCATAAATGGTGTCAATGAGGAATTTTCTGCATAAAGATGCAATTACTACATGAGTCATCTATGCCTCATAGTCAATATTACAGGGAACCATAAGAATGTGATCATATTGCCTATAAAACATATTATAAAGGAGTTTATTGTCGTCATAATAGCTAGTCTGTTGGGATGAATGGTCACATGATGGCTAATTTTGCAGTTGCATTCCTATGTTAAGGATACAAAGAACAATTTGATATTTTAACAAAGGTAGACTTATTTGGTGGTGCAAAATCCTGTAGCGGTAAAGTCGCTTCGTGAATAATTACTACCTACTTTACGTAGCTAAGCAAAAACTGAACCTTTGTACACTACATATTCGCATATTATCACTTTATACTCACTACTAATTTTCAATTGAAACCTTGTTTACGGATACACTTCGCTTTTATTTATATTTACATTTTACGTTTCTGCCCCTTTACCCTTTAGCCTTTTGTGACCACGGTTTATATAAATGGGCCGAAAAGTCAAATAAAAATGTATAATAAATGCGAAGTTTATCTGTAAACATAATCTCTATTCAAAATATAAGATTCTTCTTGAGTTAATCATCTCATAACTAAGCAAAGATGACCAACAGTTCTGTAATTTGGTCAAAACCAAAATGACACAATCTAAACTCAGTTTAATGACCGACTCCGAACGGTGTCTCGAAGTGTTAATCATTGAGGCATGAAGACAGCGTCTCTCACAGTCGCCCTCATAACCTATATTTATCACCAATCAAGATAGATCCTTTTTTTATAGATTTGTATGTACTCGTTAATACCTAGTTGTCAAATTTTGTATTGATTCCGTTCCAACTAAACTTTTGAACTTTCCTTGGACATCCAAAAATATCTCAATTCCAATATTTGCCATATCGGCTCGGCCTATCAGCCTTTCCCGAGTTTTAGCGAAACAAATGAAAAGCGATTCATTTTTGTATAAAAGAGAATAAGAAGAAGCGATATCGGCACATGATCTATATAAGATTCGCGTTAGAGATAGGTTATAGGGACTGGCCGCCAGTGAAATGATGCTTCGTTCACACATTTCCATAAAATGCAGCCGTGTCGTGACACACTTGTTTTGGTGCCTCGGTGCCGTCACTCCACTAATGATTCCCATGCCAATGAACTTCAGGGTTCAACCGCTTTACGTAATTTGTATGTTTGTTTGCTGTAAACGTTTGTATGACTCTGGGTGATGGTTACTAGACCAGGTCACTACTGAATGGAATATTCAGACGAGTAATGAGAATAATAGCTGTGAATTCATTGAGTATGTAAGACCTTTGTTTTTGGTAGCAAGTTAAAAGTGGTTTATTTAGGTAGGTCAGATTCAAGGTGATGTTATGAATAATTAGAGAGAAGTAGCACGAAACTGAAATCTCTTTATTAATTTGCTGTTGGTTTCGCAAATAGTTCGTGTTGGAAATCACCAACCCACCTTAGCAAGTCTACCAAACCCTATAGACTACGTTTTCATTGATATCTTCAGTGTGTAAGACGTCTTTGTCCTGCAGTGGCATCATTAATTATACATACTTTACCTTACTGTAGCGCAAGCACAGCTAACTGTACATCTTTAATCATTGAATAAACTTCAGTACCTACTTCATAATCGACATCTTCCCCAGGCTATGATGTGCTACACTCCCAAGATGATCTGGGACGCGTGCGAGGGTGACCTCCTCAAGACGCTGGTGATGGGCCTCAACATCGGCGTCTGCGGCAACGAGGAGAAGGAGAAGAAGAAGGACGCCATCATCGCGTACCTGTTCAGGTACGAGAGGGTACGTCCATGTTTGTGTACGTTTTAGGTTAACGGGTGTGAGGACGTGGTGGAAGGTGGTATAAGTATGGAAGTAAAGGCATTTGTCGTATTACCTGGTCGAATTGACTTGACTTTTAGGAATTGATAGTCAAAACAGAAATTGGTGTGAGAATATGTTACCTTTATACCTCTTCAGCGAAATGATATTGACCAAACGTAATGAGACGTGATGTGATAAATAATGAGCGTTGATGGGCAACATAAATAAAATGTCCAAACATTTACCATATTTTTTGTGTTTAGTCGCCGTTCGTTGTGCTGGAGCTAAGGGTGGCTAGGGGCTCGTTTAACTTTTACGTATTTCTTAAGTGAAAGTTGGGAAAACGCTGGCCAGCTGTATTGAGTTCAAAAGTTATTTCATCCTATTCCTATTCATCTTACTTTAATAAATGACAAACTTCTTTCCATAAAACATCCATACATATGCAGTTGCTGACTTTAAAATGTATAGAACAAGTCGCATGTCCGGAATGCGCCGCCGAGCGTCGAACCCGGTACAGGTTGTTATGGAATCGAATCACGCACCTTCGCCTTGACTCCCGAAGGCGGACGACGGCGCATATCAATCAGGGAAGGCTTTTCTATGCATACGGTATTTTTCTACATTTGAGTGGGGATATCACGTTGGAAGTGAAGTAATGTCTTGTAGTATATCTTAGGGATATGTATGTAGGTCAAAAGCCACTCGCTCATAAGTTAAATTGGGAGGATCACATCAGGATGCTTTACCAGAACTACCGCTGATCTCAAACCTGAGACATATTTGAGAAGTAAATCACAAAGCTTGGTTCGATCCCAAAATTCAATCCGGGACCTCGAAGAAGGAAATAGTAATGGAAAGAATTCTATAATGTTGTGACTTGTGAGAGATCAACAAGCAAAAAAACTTGGAATTCCAGCGGTCTTGCTTTTTAATATCCTAGACCAAATGGTGTTAGGACTATTTAGTATCAAAGGGTTCTATCATGTAGGTACTACTATCGTCTGAATAGTTTATAACAGTTTTGCATTGGAAATAGGTGTTGTTATTGTGCGTAGACAATAGGTACCACCTTGTTTGTTGTACCGCGTGACACTTGCACTTGTTTACGAAGATAGGCATTAAAATGTGAAACCTAGCCACGGTTATCTTATCCGACAATTAACCTTGTTTTATATTAACGATTAGCAGCGCCCCGCGGTTTTGCCCGCGTCGGTACCCGTTCCCGTAGGACTTTGGGATGAAAAATAACCTTTCCGTTGAATGTCGCTATCTATTTATTCCAAAATAATTATCCTTATCGGATTGGTAGTTTCTGAGTTTAAAAAATTGTTGAAACAAAAAATAAATTCTAGTTCTATTATGATCATTTCTCCATTTTCACCTTTCGTCTGATTGAGGTTACTATTACACCTCCTTCTATATCGCGCTATCATTCTTTATTGTTGGTACTAAAATCCTGAAGAACAGGGACCTTGATTAACAGAAGTAAATTCGAGTCACAACTTTGAAGTAATTCGTGTTATTTTCATATCCATATAATTTTTCAATGATTTACTGCGACCGCCTCAAGGGGTATCTTTAGTATGTTCAAGTAACTGTTTGACCAGCCTTTGGGATTCTGCAGACAAACACCATTAAAGCATAGCCAGACATATAAATTACTATAATTTACTTACTCCCAAAAAACTTGTCCCAATATTACTCTGTAATATGACTCTGATAATCAATAATCAACTCTATGCTGTAAGATATAAGGAGTGGCTCAACTTTTTTTACGTCCAAATCTGAGCAACTTTTCTATCTGTCAATTTTTTGCTCTACAAAGGTTATTGATCCGTTTATCGATTCTAATTATAAAGCAATGATTGCATATAATGTTGACTGGTTAATCTACTACACGTCTTGCAATATATGTGAGATTAGAAGGTACATAATATTATATTATGTTACATTGAACATATTATATTGATCATAATTGACATTAATGAGTGGTTCTAAAACAGCGGACTTCGGACTCTTCTAAGCGGTCTGATATCTTCGGTGAGATGAGAGGCCTTTGCCCACGTATGGGGCATTAAAGGCTATACTACTTTACTTTACTACACGGTCTGAAACCCGACACCACGAATGTCCACTAACTCACCTTGCCTTAGTAAAGAAGGATTGCATAACATTTCAATTCATTACGTTCTTTGCGGATTTCTTTCAAAAAGAGTTAATGGTTATTTTGTCAGTATTTAAAATGTAGGCTACATTTACCTTCATTAAGTGCCACTTCATTAGGTACGTGGTGACACATTATATTGTCATAATATTTTTATCTTGCATGTTTACTCTGCGGCTGATAGCCGCATGGTTAAGAGGTTAATAAGTCGCTTTTATCATAATTAACATCAATAATTTTTTTGTAGATAATGCAGATAGAAATTGCATCATAACTTTGCAAATGTTTTAAGCTAAAGGACAAGGAAAGCTTTCGCAATTTATGTGCTTTGCCTTTAATTCCAAGAACTCACCCCATAAATAATATCTTTCTAGGAATCTTGGACGTTAACTAACTACCTCAATTATCTCTGACTCATGCGACACTTATAATAAACGCAGACTTACAAAATATTACGAAAAGTCTACCAAAATGAAGTGCCCACGATGGTCACATGACGCAATGTTACGCAAAATCTTTTTATTGTATCTCTTTACTAGTTTCGAACGCTACAAAAAGAAAACAACAAAAAATGTGACACGAGTCAGCATCCTATCAGGACATGAGAGTTTCACAAAAAATGGTTAAGTGAGATCTTTTAAACGAGTACCGAGAACGTCTCTGGTCTGGTCAAAGACCTCTTAGTGTTGCTACAATTACGCAACGAATACCGCGGACCTTGCCCGATGTACGTTGAACTAGCTGAGGTTCCCAAACTGTTAAAGTTGACCTCTTCATCAAAATGTTATTAAGATTATTGTGAGAAGCTTGAGAATGATGCAAGGATTTTAAAAACTGGAAAAAGCCTTTGACATCTTGCAAGTTTATTTTGATATTCTTTTTGTTGTTTATAATAAAATCTTCACTAGTAAACAAGAAGCATTTGTCTTAAAGTTGTCTTAGAGATTGATCTTTCACTTGATTTTGTAATTAGTTCAATTACATGAACATATTTCAATAGGATATCGACCATATTTCACGCTAAACCGAATTCTAAACCTACAAAACCCATGCTACGAGTACAACGAGTGTTCAAACCAATTATCTCACGTAAACGCCAGTAGAGATGTGAGATTTCTCTACGTTTCCATCGGAAGGTAGTCATCATCCATTGACTGAATGACGCCGGTCTCGTTCGAGTATAGTACAAGTATGTTGAAATAACATCAACGTTATGTAATTGAAGAGATCACGATTAAGATAATTTCGATCCAAACGTGGATCATGAACTAATGGTGTTTTTTTTTGCAAAAAAATATGCCTAGATCTTTGCCGAGTACGGCGTAACAGGATGATGACTAGAGAGAAATAATACGAGTATAAGAAGTTTTGTTTTATTTAAGGTCGCTTAAGCTCTTGGTCATCAGCGACCGAAGTTATTGACTTTGAAAACAATATCGGTCTATAATTGACAGGGATATCGGTTAACATTCATGAGGACACATCTTCTAATCGGCATGCATTCAAAATTCGAAGTAACTTCAATAGTACCGCAATTCAAAGTACTTAATATGAGTAAAATAACTTTTGTTATCACAATCGAGGCGCCCTTAGCTTCAATTCATTTCAATTTCAATACTTTATAGGCCTAAATATTAGCTTGTACTATTATCGGTAAATAATTTAATATGTTACATGGTATTTACTCGTTAACATAAAAGTCCTACGCCATAGCCGTAAATTAACATGGCCGCAGCCCTGTATCGGTGTGGCCGCAATCGATTGTCAACCTGTACCAGATTCGTAACACCCCCATTCTAATTCGATTCAATAAAACCTCCGTATCGATTACTCTATAAACTCCGATCTAATTCCTACATCGGTGAATGTCGTCCAATTCGTGGAAACAACACAATCTACATTACTTGAAAGGTTTCCGGGTCCGTTACGAAGAAAAATGATGCATAGAGAACAGAGGACTGGGAGCTTAATGCAGCTAACAAATTATACATTCTAAGTTATCACTTACCTATAGTGAGGAAATGGTATGGAGATAGTTATGAAGAAAACATTAACAGAACATTATTCAAAATTCACCCTTAGTATAAAACAAAATCAAATATTTTGTGACGATGCCATAGACAAAGACACACACATAGCGGTGAAACTTGTAACATCTTTGGTAGAGGGTTAAAAATAAAATAATTTAATCACAAAAGCTTTTCACAAAATGAATTTAAAAAAAGATAAATTAGGTATCCCTTGTTCCAGAGTTTTAATATACATATTTGATTGCTCACTCTCAATTGAGTAATGTAAAAAATATGTTTTATCAGTTAAGGACAGTGGTTTTATCACGGTTCCCACAGAATAGAGTTCAATGACACTGGTTTTATTGTAAAATCCTTTACGCATTTCGGTAATTTTCGGTCTTTTATGATGTCGTTAAAGTATATGCTTTGAAACGACTGATAAACAACTGCAATTCAGATAGGCTTTTTACTTTTTCGGTAAGAAGTTTTAACTCTCAGAATCTCAGACGTAAATATTTTTAACATTTACATTACCTTCTTCATAATCTTACATTCCGAAATGTTCCAATTATTATCTTATATTTTTATTGTAGTCCTAAATGTTCCAATTATTATCTTAAGTTACATTAATATTGCTACGTTTACTTGTATCTTTACTCCTTGGTTGATGTATAAAGTTACTATGTTCACTGGTTTCCTGTCATCTGGCGGATGTACTGCCTTCGGACAGGTGGGTTGCATTGCACCTTATTGTACCGAACGGTGAAGATAATTCATTAATAACCTGTAACGTTGTAACCTATTTGTGAGGCCATTTTGTTTTAATTACAGTAATTATGGTTACTGTACTTATTTCTATCGGTTTATGTTTTATTACGAGTATGTAATTATTTTCAAAATGTGTTTATCTGTCTGTGTTGGAGGTAGAGGTGACGTCTGCATGTTTAACTAGTAGATCCTAAATAACTTTTCGGTTCTTGTTTTTGAAATTACATAGCTAACAGATCTATCTATAAGGGAAGTTTGTATTCATTATATGGTTATGAAATCCTAAAAAATAAAGGTCAAAGTATATTCTGAAATATGTCAACTCATTAATAATTTTCAAATCCCATCCCGCAAATTATACCAGAACCAGCAGCGCTCCGCGGTTCTGCCCGTTCCCGGCGGAATTTCGGAAAGAAAAATAGAAATGAATGTGACTATTCATTTCAAAAAGATTTATTCAAATCGTTTTGGTAATTTCTGAGATAAGTGCGTTCAAACAAACACAAATCTAAATCTCCAGCTTTATTGTATTCGTATTGATTCTGTATACTTTGTCCCATTACCATATGTTGGTAAGCTAGCCAGGATTTTCTGAAGGCAGGTACCGAATACCTAATAGTCCATTAGTTTTGTTATACAAAACATCCCGCCAAGCCTCGAACTAACATTAAATATAAACCATGCATTAGTACCCATTTCGCGAAGGTCTCAAATGTTGGTGATTCAATAACATTACCGAGTTCCGCGAACTTTGTGCCACGTGAATCACTCGTGTGAATGTTATCAGAATATTATGGTAATGTGGTGATTGCGAATTAAGTGGAGTTTAAACAGTCCTTTATTTGCATTAATGTGTTGGTCTAATTGATTTAGGTCCTACAGGCTAAGCTAGTGTGAGTTTTTACTTTGGTGTCTTCCTTACTTACTAAGTAAGGAAGACACCAAAGTAAGTAATACTTAGGCTAACAAGGTACTAACCTAGGGTGTCCTGCGTCCACGGGCCACTCAGAGAGACGTTTAGTAAAGTAGCCTTCAGTGAGAGGCTTCTGAGAATCTAAATCCAGCCCGAGACACCAACAGAGCCTATCAGACTAACATTGGATTAGGCATATTGCCTCTATGCGCTTGCCTGCTGCGGGTTGTTGATATAATCATAATAATGATTCTGGCTGGATGAACTGGTAAATAAAAAGATATACCTAATGCAAGTGTGTAATACACTTATTCTTCTTTACTTATATGTATAAATATGAATAACTTAAAGGAATATTAAAATTCACATCACGACCATATAATATGTCGGTTGATACTTTAACTTATGTAATATACGCATTGTCGTTTTAGTAAATAGTGTTGGCTCATATTCAAATTACATTGGATATTCCTTTAAGGATTATTTTAAAGCGCTGTTATCCGTTTTAAGGATTTATAATCCATTGGATTATCCAGATTCTTTAAAAGTATTATATTTCTTTAAATTGGATTATTTTATTTCCGTTTTGGAGTGGCTTTGTGTAGTGTAGGTGCAGGATTTTGGTTTCTTTCCAGTTTAATATATTTTGGTTTAACTTGGCATCTGACTTGTTAAGAGAAATAATCTGAAATCGCCATTTTGAGCTGAAACGGAAAGCTTTATTATTGAATTATTTTTAAAGTATACTCAATAATCAAATCTTAAGTCAAATCCAATAGACATTTCAAATTCCTCAAACTAATTTGAGAGCCGGTGACTGGTAAGACGGCGACGACAACCGTTATAATAAGAGTTGACAAAAACAAGTACTTGGTAACTTGGTAAAGTCGCTAAGTTCACTAACTTGAACGCAAAAAGACGGTAAACTAAGTAAGAGAGAGTTTGTCCGTCAGAGCATTGTCATTGCTATCAACAATTCTTCATGGTCAATAATATTTCATTAGTATAGCGAAGAAATTATACATACAGCAACATCATAATTGACTTTACCAAATGACTCTCGAATTCTCTGTCGTTTTGAGAATACCGCCCGTAGTTACGTAGTAGTGCATTTAACCAGACCTGACCATTCATATGTTTTGGCTAACCCCTGATGCCAAGCGTGATCTTCTGAAAGCCCGACCACCAGCGGCTTTCCATTACAACTACAGAGACGGTGCTCTAACGTGTCCCCAGTGCGCGCGTACCTTTGCCAACAAAATCGGCTACGCGAGTCATGTTAGAGCACATGCAAGACGAGGAAGCTAGGAGTAGAAGCGGTCGCCGTGGCCGAAATCGGCTGGAGGACTAACCTACCACACCGAACGTCACAGAAGTTGACAAGACATCACATGACCAATACTGTGTGTGGATTGGTGGCATTTTGACGGAAATTTCGAAATTTAAATAATCCTCCAATCAACTCACAGTATTTAGTATATCATGTCTAGTCGGTAACTAGGGTTTTGCTAGCCGGGCTGGTGAAGAGAGTTTTTAACAAGCCATCAGATTTACAAACCATGGCAAAAGCGCTACATAGTCCTTACTTTGACTTTAGCGCGGACCGTCGACCTCAGTTAGTCACGAAAATTAAATATTATTTATGGATATAAACAATTAAAGTTGCAAAAACATACCCGGAGGCATTACATCTGGTAACCAGTCTGCGGCTATTATTGAGGTCATGAGTGATCAACTATTTTAGAGTTCCCTTTACGACCAGTTAAACAGGTGACAATAGGTTTTGAAATTGGTGATTTGAACAGTTGGTGCTTAAACGAGTGAGGAAATAAATCAACTTAGAAACTTGTGGGATATTTAAGTTGAGAGTTTTATCGTGCAATTGGTTAGTAATGCCTAGTTATGGTTTTCTTGTGACTTTGATAAACTTCAAGTTTTTTTTATAGTATTTGTAATCACGGTTCTACTATCTACATTATCTATATATATATTAAAATAAAGTCGTGTTAGTTACACTATTTATAACTCGAGAACTGCTTAACCGATTTGGCTGAAAATTGGTGGGGTAGCTTAGAACCAGGAGACGGATATAGGATACTATTTATCCCGTATTTCCTACGGGAACGGGTGCGCTGTGGGTGAAATCGCGGGGCACAGCTAGTAATTATATAAATCTAAGTTGAAATCTAAATATTTTCTACAGAACACGTCTCTATTAGATTACATTTTGAAGCGTGATTTTTCGTAATAAGTTTCGCTACTTGTTTATTGGTTCGCTTTTTGTTCTCAGGATTGATATGTTCAGACATGTTATTAATTATTTGTATTGTGTTCTATTATGATATAAGAAGAATAATTACTAACAGGTAGTATTCTGTAATATGCTACAGGTCAATGACTATACAAAAAAGCAGTATTTTTAATTATAGAATGTGTTTGACCATAGATACAAGACTCGAATGTTAATGAAGGCTGATGAAAGTCTTATCGTTCAGAAAATGTTGTGTTTATGGTTTAGAAAGCTAGATTTATCTTCGAATGTTTTCATAAAAGCTTTAGCGATAAGCGATAAAGTAACATCTGAATGGTAATTTTTAATCAGATCGATTACGTATTCATTAATTATGAAAAGAAATAATTTATAATTTTTCCGTCAACACTGATCTCTAACATTAGTGTACACCTACCTAGACATAAGTCTAGGTATTTACTTATGAATAATACTACGAGAATTGTGGGTGTAAAAATAATGTGTGAATCATACCGGAACCATTATTTATTCTCATTCATTATTATATGGCTATAATTACAATCAATAACTTTTTACAATTTTGTTTATTGATGACTTAGAACTACCTTATAACCTCACAGATTAATCGCTGATCATTTTTCAAATCGGTTCATATAAGCTTTTGCTACTACATATTATTGCGTAGGATAATGGCTAACACCACTGCCAGAGTTAAGACTGCGTCTTATATTCTTTGCCTGCTTATATTGTTAGTTCACTTTACAAAAAGTTGGTATACCTAGATGGGTCCATTGTCCAAATAGACTGGATAAATTAGGGTAAAAATCTAATTAAACAGATCTCGAATTTGAAATTCACAGCCTGCAGTAGGCAAGCGTGATAATTGTCTTATCCTCTTTTGAGAAAAGAGTTAGGCTCTGATCATAAATCTGATTTATCTTTTTGAACCACCGATTTTGATGTAGTGCATTTTCCTTAGCCTTCATTTCTGGTTCACAAGAAAAACATGACAGATTTTTTAATGAGCCTGTAAGCTATTTTTTGACTTTAATATTATATGCATTCTTTTTATTATTAAAGCCATGTCGTGATTTAACCGTGTCACCCAATACGTATACAATAGACCCTCCAATGTCTATTGTAAGATTTGTAAGTCACACACGATGCATGCGCAGGCGCAAACGTTGTTCGTGCTTATGATTGCACTGTCGTGTATGTTCGGAGACGTTAGACAATATTGATGACTTTACATGGAATATAATCACGTATAGCTGTTCTTGGTATTGGGAATGTGGCTCTAAGTGATTAAATAATGATTCTTTATGAAACAAATATCCATTGATTATGAAAATTCGCAAACTTTAAATTAATTTATTTGTCACGCCTCTTTTCTCACTACTTTGCATCCAAAGAGATTCTGCTATTTGCATGGGATAGATAATAACTCAAGTTTGTTATGTCGTATAGAAATGTAAAGGAACATGCTAATAATAGAAAAAAAAAATCATGCATCAGTTTCCCCGAAGAGGTTAGCTCTTAAGGATCTACTGTTCCTTTCCCGATTTTAGTTGTAGACTACCGACCTATACCTCTGTGCTCCATTTAGTTCTTGAGTAAAAAAAGGCAAAAAACTGCATCGCCTGCCGTATAAGGCAGGTGACAGCAAATCAGCAGTTGATGACAAAAAGGGGCCAGGTGCGATATTGCACATCTGCGAATAGATTCACCCCTCTTGACGCGGCTATTGTGTGTCCTACCCTTGTTCGATGTTAGTCGCCAAGGTCGTTATTTTGTTATTTTGTAGTTTTAGGTTTTATTAAGGTCATTCTGGCGTTGCTATAAGCTCCATGATACCTATGAATAGAAAAATGATGATCAAGCTATGAATTAATAAATCGTTGTTGCTTTTTGTTCGAGATTGAAATAACTCTTCTATTCTTCTATAATTAAACATAAGTACTCGTATAATAGTAAAGGTTGGTAACCCCTTAAGGATAGTTGGCTCGATTAGCTACTCGTACAAGGTAACTTTTCTTGTTCGGACTCATTTTGTTGAAAATGTCAAAATATCTAGATTCATCCCACAACGCACTCGGCACGTTGGTCCTTTGTCGTGTTTAATCAAAATATTTATGAAATGAGAATCTGTTGTGACGCGGTTGAGTCATATCGTTCACAGTTATGTTTTATTTGTATAATACGCCGGCAGCTCAAAAAGGTTAGAACAATAAGGAACTTTGATACATACGATATATATTCCTGTATGATACGTTGACTGTTTGTTAAGTTGCATTTGAAACAAAACTGACTTTGACATAACGTATACATTATGTATTTCCAAACTCTAATAATCACTATTTTTTCGAGAAATAAATTTACCTCTAACTTTTGCATTAAAATATTAGTAGAGAGAATAAGTAGGAAGCATTACACTCAAGTCTCCAGTTCAAAGGTAAACAAACTGACAAAACCTACAATCTTCATGTAGGCGGGGCCCATTTATTAGTCTTACAAATCGGCAGGCTTTAGATCCGTTAAACAATGAACTGAACTCAACTCTGTGTGGGATTAGGATTGCTTTTGAGTCTGAATATGTTATACTTACATAAGTAGACAATAAAAGCTTATATGTATGACTTTTTAATCAACCACTGTCATATTACATCATACAGAACAGCTAGCCAAGGCAGAGTTTGTGTGCGATGCATATTGTGCCAAACTAGCACCGACAAGCGCTGAATGTCAGCGATGCCTGTTGATCTATCAGCGCCTATAAGCCCCGGTAAGCGCTGGCGACTGCCACAAACTACAAGCTGTATACCTATATGACATTTAGGCCTAAGATATCCAGGAAATTACTACTAATACACATTTTGAGTAACAATAAACTATTGAACCCTAACACACTGAACTCTCAGTGTTTGTAGATAAAACTAAAAGACATACTGTCTGGCAGGCCACCGTCCTCGATGACCTATAGGTACTTAGAGATAAAGTTCTTGTGCTAAATACTCGGCACTCGCGATAAGACAAGACAAGACGCACTGTGATAAAAGGAGCTTTCAATTGATTGAACAATGAGATCGTTATTAGTTGATGACATTGGAATGTGGGGTCAAAAGCACTGTGTCAGCTTTTTAGTATGTAGAAGATATTATAATGAGGCGGGGTTAGTTTGAGAGGCGTTTAGGTTTTGGTAATGTCTTAGTGTTGGCAGCTGCTCGTGCTTCCTCTGCCATTGAACGCATTACCGTAGAAATATTAGGATATCTATGTTTCTGTGTACATTGGGCCATCGCTCGACGAAATATAAATAAGTACAATGCAAATATGGATGATAGTGGCACATAAAGATTATGTTAATTCGGGAAATTGAGACTTGAATTTGGATATTGAATTGCTCTTTAATAATGAATACTTATATACAGCAACGTATACTAAAGTATCCATATCATCGGCTTACTTCATAAAAATCCAACATTATCCATATGGACAGCTTAACATATCTAACATTACCTATAATACGGTCGCACAAGCCTCCCAAGTGGATACTAAGTATTCCATATCATTGGAATGTGACCTTAATTAGAACCAGGCACAGAATGACCCTACTTAATGGATGAGGCGTATGTCTTCTCAGGAATTCACATTTGTACGCCACGATTCGATACGTACTCGTTAGTTTAATGTTTTGGACTTTGGATTATTTGAAACTTGTGATATAATTTATTGATTTAATTCTTACATCATGCAGCGGTATCAGTTCTCCAGAATTCTAAATTCCTCTAGTTGATATATGTTCTGTAGGTTGTTATCAGAGTATTGAGACCGCTTTATAGGATAACTCAGAATGATAAAATACATTGACGTGACGGAAAGACCTTAAGAAGAGCTTTCATTTAAAGTCTACGTGAAATTCTCTCTATTTTTTTGGGTGATGAACTTGTGACACTTTTGATACTGGATTAAATTGCTCGTGACAGAAGTGGCTAGAAAGGCTCCATCTATACATCTTAGCAAATTACTCCGAAGTAATATTGTACCATCTTTAAAGTTTGAGTCCATGGCAATATAGTAGGTACTAACTTGCTCATATGTCAACTCGAGACATATTATGCTATCATACTCATCAACTTTATCGTATAATTCACAACCACTCGTGGACACCAACGATGTCACTCAACACCCACGCAATAACACCAGGACATTCGAGACGATGTATTTAGACAATGGGTCCGAAGACTGCTCCATATTGAAACCGAATACGGTTCGTTTTCGACTTTAATAACAATTAGCGTTATTTGAGATGACTATTTGAGTCTATGGTATTTGGTTATGCTATGGCAATGTTTGTTGTCATGAACTTTGAGCTTCGATTATTTCAATCGTCAGACTATTGAACACTGACTTCGGCGCTGAACATTGACTTGGTAGACAAGAAGCTTGTTCCTGCTGTTGCTGTTTTAAATAGGTTTTCAAAAACTTCCAATGTCCCAGACTTAGGTTATAAATTTTGGCATCAAAATTGTCCCCTAACATTCTCAAACTTTTTTGGTAACCATTGTTTAAGTACTACCATGGTTTAAGTTTTGGCATCATAGAGCTTAAACGGATAAACGGATAGTTCTTTTTCGACTGAAGTTGACCAGATAAATTGTGTGCATTGTAAAAACGATTTCAGTCGTAACATAAGATGTAATTTTCGTATTTTGTTGCCGTATCTCTTTCTTTTCATAGTCCATCTCCCTTACCAACTTTTCGTTTTCCTCTCCACAGAGGCACAAGCTGTACGCTCTCCGGTACTGGGGCTGTGAGTTGCTCTGCCTGGTGAACATCATCCTGCAGCTCTGGATGATGGACAGCTTCTTCAACGGGGAGTTCTTCTCGTACGGTACCCGCGTGTTGGGGTACAGTGAGGTGCCGCAGGAGTTGAGGTGAGCTTACGGTTATTGGTTTGACCTAGGGTTTGAACCTTACGCATAATCGTTCTTAACAAAAATAGGGGTGCTTTAAGTTAAATCTTGCAGTAAATACCTATATGGCATACATCTGAAGATACTGTTTTTGTCCTAGGTCCTTGAACTAAGCCAAAGGTGTTGGTATTTTGAGGACTGATACACCCATAAACGAACTATGTACTGTGGCATTCCAAACTGTTTATGTTTAGTCTTTTGTCCTCTCCCATTAGACCAATCACATCTGTCTATTTTTGCATCAAGAATATTTATCAAGTTAAAACAGTTACAATAGTTCCCATTATCGCTAAACCGTTACCATCTGTCAACCTCCAGATACGACCCCATGATCTACATCTTCCCGCGCATCACCAAGTGCACGTTCCACAAGTACGGAGCGTCAGGGTCGCTCCAGACCCACGACAGCCTCTGCATCCTGCCGCTGAACATCGTCAACGAGAAGACGTACATCTTCTTGTGGTTCTGGTATATCATACTGGCGGTTGTGTTGGTCCTGCTTGTGATTTATAGGTAAGGTTTTAAATGATTCGTGTATTTTGTAGAACTTAGAATTGTTTGAGGTAGTGCCAGACGCACTAAGTATTTTATAATTCGGAGCAACATAGGAAATTCCCACAATGGTTTCAATATTAGGACGGTGAGATTGGTTTAATTGACAAAAAGCTCATGGTTGCTGCTATGAACATAAAAACTAGACTGATTCAGAAACTTTATAGTTAAAGAGTACGGTCATTTACTAGAGCCAAAGCTTTGTAAGACATTAGAGCTATTCATACACGCTCATCGGGTTTAGTATGCTATGACAATTAATATTTTGCCTGTGTGTTGCAGGCTAGTGATCATCTTCATGCCGTCGATCCGGCCGCGCCTGCTGCACGCGCGCTCGCGCACGCTCGCCATGGAGACGGCGGCGCTGGTGTCGCGCCGCACCGACCTCGGCGACTGGTGGCTGCTGTACATGCTGGCGCGGAACATAGACCCGCTCATATACAGGTAACGCTTAGTAAAGTACGTTCGAGTGGGTCGGTGGCCAACCCTGGCGTCGGAGATTTTTAGACCGCCTAAAGTTGACGACATGGTCTAACGATTGAAACAACCGAGGTTGACGATTGAACGTGCCCTCCGAAGCACGGTAGCGCTCAGATAGAAATGCGACTATCGACCACCCATCCAAGTAGAGGTCGAGCAGCACGTTGCTTTTAATAATCGCAATGACTGAAACTACGCTAAGAGCGCTACATCACGCTTAGTATAGTGATAACATAATGTTGATACCATGCTTCCGTGGAGACAGACGGTGTCGAGAAGTCAAGAAACGGAAAGGAATTGAGGTTTTCATTATCATAGAAGTAGTATAAGCCTGTAATGTCTACATACTGGGCAAAGCAAAGACACATCTTACTGAAGATATTAGTACATTGAAGAGGGTTGGGATGATATTAAAATAAACATTTTCCTTTTCAGAGATCTAATCCTAGAGCTTGCAAAACGCATGGGCGAGAAGGGAGGGCGACGCGCGTGACGACCGATGAAGGCGCCGCCGCCGGAACAAATACCCACCATAGCGATAGTCGGGAAATGACGTCACGGCGCGTCTGTGACGTCATGGTATAAATCACTTGTGATTACATTTGTGTGACGTCACATTAATTATACATCTTTTCTGATTAGGTTACACTGTGACGTCGCAATAATAATCACTAATGAAACCAAGGCACTCGTAACGTTATACTATACATCACTTTTTATACTTATGTGACGTCCTAACATACGTAACGTCACATTACATCTTTTGACTTCACATCACTTCAAAAATAATCTTCTGACTGCAGAGAAACATCTTAAACAAATAACAAACTTCTTTTATGAAAGGAATGTTAGAAGAGAAAACAACAGTATCTGAAACTGTGAAATATACTTTTGAAAATTATCGATATCAGTCCAGTAATGAACAATCTCTTTTAATAGGTGTAAAGTGGCTTGAAATAGTTATTAGACTATAGATTCTAATCGTATGTATTATTTTACAATTTTTACCATCTTTTTAACTTTATAATTGACTTTTATACAGTTTTAAACTTTTATTTTGAGCCATATAGTAAAGATCAAATGCCTAAAAATAGCATCTAATTTATTGCAGCTATATTTCTTGATTGAAATCAGCGCCATCTATATAATGACAGCTGAACTAATTTTATACAAATGAAGTATTTTTGTTGCCATACTTCTGCAGTTAATGAGTTATTGTATCAATAGATTGTATTATGAATTTATTTATGGCATCTAAATAATTTGTTCAGGTAGAAAAATATAATATTTAGTGTGTGAAAAAAGAAATAGAATAAGTTTGATCTAGTTTTGGGACGCATACTGAAAGAAGACTGGTAGGCTATGCCGGACATCATTACTTAGCAGATCACGTTCAGCGCTTATCAATGCTGGTTTAGGGCATTGTGAAGAAACTATACAATATGGCTACCTCGCGCCGGTTGCCAGCGCTGTCCGGTTCTGACAAGCGCTTGGTGAACATCACTGGGTACCCGCTTTCTTTCGGTATACGATCTTATACTAGCCACTAGTGACACTGCCAAACGAATTAGCATCAAAATAACGAATGGAGTTACTAAAAGACATTTTATTAATGCATATCATGATTAGTGTTTTATATATTTTTTTAATTCCGTGATTTTAGATTACATTAGTTGAGGGTTTAGGAATTAATTGTGTATCCGATTTTAGATCATTATCATTTTCTCAGTTGGTTAAGTTAATTAGTGTTTCGCATTTATACTTCATACACTGTAGCATGGGGTCGGTGACAGCTGTCATCTTAGTTCAGTTTTAATCTTAACTATCAGGAGTTGTGCTGAGATGAGATCTTCATACGGGCCATGCTACATTGCAAACAGTATACTTAGTAATCTGAGCTTTGTATTGTCAGATTTTTATTCCTTAAACTTACCGTGGACAATGAAGGAACGAATAATGTATCACACAATATAATGTGAATTGTTTTAAAACATATTATGCGCCTTTAAATTGCAAATAATCGGCGTAATTTTTTTATCATATTTGACTTATTTTATCACAACTTTTTGTTGGGATATTAGATAATAATTATGATATACTTGTATTATTGAGCAATGATGAGCAACAATACATTTTATATACTTTCGATTTTGTATACTTTTAAATTTTTTATAGTATTTTGAAAATGACTGCATCAATTTTGAGGTAATTTACATCATTTGAAAGACTAACACCGTGTTTGGTGTAAAGTTTTATAATTAAGTGGTAAGCTAGACGCAGAGGACTGATCAGCCTTATTTTGCAGTTAATGTTATAGTATAGATATTAGTGCGCGTATATTATCAAAAGTAACGTTTTATTACTTGTGAATTAATGAAAGACTTATGAATTACTTTACAAGTATCAAGGCAGGTTCTTTCAACTTGTCTTCACTGTAATATAATATGTCATTTGTCATCTCCATATAATTTTGATTGCATGACAAAAATTGCCCTGAGTTGCTAAATGACATGTGCATATTACAGTGAATAATCTGTAGTGACGTTTTATACCTTAGTTCTAATCTAATATAGATATCGTTATCTTAATTACAATGAAATGAAACGCAATGTAAATCTCAAAATATCTCAAATTAATGTGAAATGAAATGTTTGTGAATGTTTAATATGCATTTAATTAAGACTACTTTTGGTACTAATATGGACGTTGTTACTAAAAGTACTCTCACTGTATAGATCTTCAGTGAGTGAAAGGCCCTATGCCTTGCGACGCTGCGGTTACTGCGGTGCATTTGGATGTCGCGTACTGGCGTTTAGGCATACTACAACTGGCAAAAATGTTTATCATAAAGCTGAATTTTCACTTAGTGTTTTCTACAGTTCTAAACCCTTGCCTCTTTCTCTTCAACCGAGTGAAAGAGCGAACATTAATGTATTCAAAACTGCTTGGAAAACTAAGTGACTTGTAGCATTGTATTTAAATAGTCTGTTAAAGTGAGTCCTCCTCGTGTTTAAATGCCACTCAGTTGTGATATAGAGTTGTGAGTCTCTCTCGTGTTCATTTTACAAGTTATTTCTAACTATTTGCTTCGTTTTCGAAGCTTTTTCAGTGGTAAGGGCCAGTTTCCACGAGCTGAGTTTTCTAGGCTTTCTAGCTACTTTAACTTCCATTGTGGGATTTTGCTAGAACTTGACGGTTGGAAAAAGCGGAAGAAATATTTGATTAATGAGTACATTTGGAAGTGGAAACCAGTGCGTAAATAAGCTCTTAGTAACACGCTGAAGTTTGTCAAGTTTTCTTCAAAACACTTTGACAATTAATAGTTTGTAGGAAATCGTATATTATGAAGTACGAAATGTATTTTATTGCTTGAATAAGCAATACAAAAACGTTCACAGTTGCTAAATTCAAAAAGCTAGACCACTAAATCTTCTTTACATTGCCATTGTAGATAAATTCTTAAATAATAAGGAAGTAGTGCCTATAACACAGCGGTGGATTCAGGAGGTTAAGCGGCTCAAATTCTTCCAAAAATAATTTCAGTCCTACTAGAACATCTTTCAAACTTACTCTGCCTTCTCTCTCCCTCTTAAACAAAAATCCTGGGTCCGCCACTGTTATAACGACCTAGTGTTAACTTTGGACTCAAAAAACATCTAGTTGAAGCAAATTAAATATACCGAAGCAGATGATAAGGAAAAACTTTTAAATTCTAAGCAATGTCTTGCTTAAAACTCAATCTGAAGCGATAAAACTCCTGCTGATATTGCCACAGTACATCACTACTCTGTAAAACGAATGTTAATTAAACAACTTGTTTGTCAAGAGGTCCTTCAAAATATGTAACAATAATCAATTACTATAATGTGTAAATAATGAGTGACAATATTGTTCCTAAATAACGTAGTATTACACACAATTACATTAAATCATGGTTGAAGAAACAACTTAAAGTTTTCTCGCGGTATTCATTACAGCCATTTTCATCACGGACACAAAATGGCGGATCTGTCAAATTTTGTTGTTTACTGTTTATGGTAAATACCGCGGAAACTTTATTTTGAAATTATTTCAAATGTATATCTGTAAATATAATTGATATTGAATGCTCATTGCCTAATTATTATGCCATGACATCGAGAAAAGGCGACATATTTAGCTAATATCAGAAGTAATGAAATTTTATAAATGTTGACTATGTCGTCTAGTAATTAAAAATGAAATTTGTATTCCAATCAGATGTCTATTACAAATTAAGTTATTATAAAATGTAGTCTCTTAAGTTTTAGTTTAGTATACTTCTCCTGCATTTATTTTAGTTTTAGTTATGTTATGTTATAATTTAGACGATCCATTGTAACAACATTACGTATTTTCTTAATTCCTAAGACAGTTTTATTACGATTTTATTTATTTTAAGTGTAGTGCAGTTGATTTGTAACTTTAGTTTTCAACTGAATATACGATTTTGATTTTTTATTCATATGTTTTTCCTTGCCCCTCAAGTTCCAGTTAGGATCCCACGATAAAACGTGATAATATTGAATACGAGCACATCATTATTTTATCCAAAAAGTTAACAAATGCTTAAAAAAAAAATTAGTTTATGAAGGAAAAAGTATTGTGCTGAGGTGAGAAAGGAATTAAGTAAATAAACTGTTTTCCTCTACACTGAGAGTGTTGAGAAATCTCGGTAGTATTTGCAAGAAAATAATATTTTCTTGCAAATACTACCGAGATTTTTCAAAATATACAATACACATTTATTAACACATATTCCAAAGTTAAAAGAAAAAAAGGAAGAATGTCAATAACAGTATTTTATGAGTGTGTAGGAAGGAAATAGGATACATAGATTATGGTTGGTTGATGTTTCATGTATATATCAGTTTATAATCAGCATGCTTGTTTGGGACAGCAGTCGGGGTACGCCAGGGTCTGGTCTTCTACTTGTTTGCAGCCTTCGGTGATGGTTATTACACTGCACCTGAAAACATAGCACAAATTTTTCAACGTTTCTGACTAAATTGTGATCGTCATGGGCGACAAAGCTTATTGCAAAATCCTCAATAAGTTCACATGATATTAGTAATTATAGAATGATCTCTAGTCCATAAAGGACAGGTCTTTGAAATCCATTTTTATGAAATATTCCGATTGTAAAATAAATAACCTAAATAGACATCTGAACCCATAAGGATGTAAGCTGTGCAGTAAAGGCAAATAATGGCAACATGGAGTGAAGATGTGATTTATTAAGTCCATGGAAGATACTTGGAGCGACGACGTCTTGCCACGGATATAATAATCTGTGGCAGAGGCGCGATACAAGGAAAAGGGCATATCTTATCTATGAAAATAAAAAGAAAGATGCGCGGGAAATCGGGAATAGGAATTTGAATAATAAATAGTGTTTTGTTTACTTTTTGTTAGGATTAGGAAGTGGTTAAGAATATGTAGGAGAAATTTTTACGAGTAATTAATATGATTTAGTGTTGATAATACATATATTATTATTGAAGAGATAAAGGTATGTTAATGTTTAGTAACTACTGATTCACGATTGTATACTTGTCTAATTAAGACTTTTTATGATTAAAGCTCAAATTAAAGATATTCCAGTTGTTAGTACAAGCAACAAACATACAAGCAAACATCTTGCAAACTTCTTTAACAAGGAAAATAAAATAACATTATACACGTAGTTAGGTACCTACCTACTTAGGAATAGCATTATTCAAACTCCCGCGATTGGTGTACATTATTAACGGGTTTTCTCACGGCAACAAAGATCGTTTTAGCAAGTAAAAATGCGTGTACCTTAGGAATAGCATTTTTTAAACTCCCGCCATTTGTACATATTAACGGGGTTTTCTCACGGCAACAAAGATTTTTTTTTGCGTTTTAGCAAGTAAAAATGCGTACCTACTTAGGAGTCAGGAGAGTGCCTAATACTAACCCTGCAATAGTGACCCCATCTTCGTGACACCGATACTCGACGCAGCGCCGCCCGGCGCCTCCCAACAACACCTCGTTGAAAGGAACCACCGCGTCCTCCGCGGAGACGTAGCATCCTTCTTTATCAGCTGCAAATGATAGGATCTTCTGTATAGGCAACTATAGGCAGTGGTAGTATTCATATTCTCGGAACATTCTCAAGGCGCGGCGTATTAATTATACAAATTATGGTTTTGTGAAATAAAGTGCTTTGTTTTTTTTTGCTCTTTGGAACATAGCGTATGTCGGAAAGGGAAAACCATTCGGTAGCTAAAATGCTGTTATTAATGGTTTATAAATAAATAAGGCCCTTAATTTTTTAGGTACTCTTTCCTAATTCCTTCTCAACTGAACATTAACTGACTTACCTAAGTAAATTCTTATTTATGGGTACCTAATTAAACTTTTGAAATATGCGGCTTATTATTATATCTCACCATATTTCTCTGGTTTGGGCTCCAAAGACGCTCTTTCTAGGAAAGCCACCGCCGCGGCGGACAGGGCACACAACACAAGGACACGCGTCAGCATTTCAACTGGCACTGACGTGAGAACTGGTTCCATTCGTCTATTATAGTTATCAACAAACTGTATAATTCCATTTTTTAGTATCATTTTCCTGCATTTATGTGTGTTTTTAAAGAGATCCATCAATATTTTTAGTTTGGTATTTACGTATTAGGTACTTTAATTTGGCTGATGTGACAAACGATATAACCTACTCGTAGAACTAATGCTATCAACTTATCTATAAAAGTGCTGTTCCATTAAATCTATGCTACGTTGGATATGATTGGTGGATTCCAAACGTAGCATAGCATACTGGTGGAACGGCACTCCGGAAGTGCCTACTTATTATATATATATATATATAAGTTATTTTACTTAGATTTTATTTAGTCAAAATAGATCTATTTTAAAAAATATATAAAATCTAAGTAAAATAACTTTATGAACAGACATAAAAAGAAAAGTTTTGAAAGATCTACATAATTAGCCGTGTTTAGTTGAATTAATAAGTCAGCCAAACCAGCTCGAGTACCTACATTCAAAAGAGTGGGTTACAAAATAAAAATGAAATATGTTTTAGTAATATATTTTTTAATGTTTTTTTATAAATAGGTACCTATTTTTTTATGAAAAATTTTATAATTTTCCTCCTTTTAATTTTTGAAATGTTTAACATTATCTAGCATACTTCTTTGGAGCAGCAGTAAGGGTACACCTGGTTTTCTCTAACTTCGTCGCAGCCTTTATGGATGCGTGTCACACCGCAGCTAAAACACAGGTACGGACAAATGATTAAAACATTACCTAAGCAAAGTAGTTCGAAGTTAGTACATCGTAAGTCGAAGTTAGCGGTCCACCCCGGTCTCAGAGTTTTAGACCGCCTATAGGCCTCCGACATGGTCTATCGTTTGGCCGAGCCCGACTATTTATAACCCGAAGCATTAGTTTAATTAAGTTGATGATTTCGTCTTTTTTTAATTTATGAGTTATGACCTACCGGTTTTAGTAGATTGTGGTTGCTTGACAATCTTGTATTGTTAAAATTAATTGCATTGGTCTTAACCATGAATATTTACAAAATAATGATGGACATAATGATGATCTTGATGGGATAGGAAGATGAGATGGGAAGTTTACACATTTGATGTACTGCTATGCTATGAACAACATCAGTTGAACTATCATGTGACATTAGTTGAATTGAACTGTGTCTCATATGACCTTATGAGACACAGTTCAATTGGCACACATTTCGTATTAGCCTCTCCGTTGAATGTGGCTATCCATTATTACAAAAATAATTATTCTAATCAGATTGGTAGTTTTTGAGATTAGCACGTTTAAACAAACAAAGAAAAAATTCCATTGGCGCAAATAAGTAGCAGATATTATGTGGAGGTTGATAAACACAGGTCATACGATTCAATGCTAATGCAATCACTCACTGCCTGGAGACATAATATCTTACCCCGTAATCTCAAGATAGTCTTTGGTGCATTTGTACATCATGCATTGGGTGCCAGAGTTACCAAGTACCAGCTCATCGCCCTCAGCAAGCGTCAGGTTCATCTTAGATACGTAGCACTGTGCTCTTTTAGCTGGAAATTAAATAGAGGACACTTTTATTAATTTCGAATAGATGGTAATTTCGGGATGAAAATTTTCCTAAAACTTTCCTGTTGGATGTGGCTATCCATTACAAAAATAATGATTGAAATCGGATCTTCAGCTTTATTATATAAGTATGTAGATACACACAGAACAAAGCCCGTCGTCCCGTCTGTCTGTCAGTCTGCATATTTGCGCTTTTCACAAAGAGGCAGATCGATTGATTGAAGGCACTGTTGTATCGAAATACTATATTCTATGCTAGCTATTATCTATTTAAAATTAAAATGTTGATATCCTGTGTTTACCTCAAGAAAGGCATACATATACTTATCTTTTTATTTATGTTACTTTTTACGTATTTTTATAGGTATTGTATAATTCAGTTTGGCAAACTATAATTATAAAAAACTCACTATTTTCCGCAGGCGAGCCGGCTTGGGAGGCCACCGCCAGAGCCAGGGCGCACAACACGAAGATGGCTTTAAACATTTCGACCACAAAATTTCAACAGACTGAGATGCTCACTGGTGAGAGATGTATTTTTATTAAACAGAGGTCAGGCCCCAGATGATAAGGAATTTCAAAACTTGCTTGCCAATTTTATCTTCGTACTAGATAGCAAGAAGATAAAATGAAGAAAAACACGTTTTTAGGTAATTGGGCTTTTGAAAAAAAAAAATTTTGATTTTTTTAATGTATTTTAAAACTTTATTATTAATAATATTGATATTTAATGTAAAAAACTTAAAAAAATATTTTTTCAATTAATTATAAACAATTAAAAATTGATGAAATTTCAATAAAAATCACGTGGCTATAAACGCGCCATGATTGGTCACCGTAGTTGTGACGTAATTATGTTAAACCATAAGTACGTATGTACTGAGTTTACAATCAAGATTCCCGCCCTTTTATTCTCTTTCCCTCCAAAAGTTTGCGATGTAACCGAACCTCTTTTCATAAACATAGGTATAAAAAGTTTGCGATGTAACCGAACCTCTTTTCATAAACATATAAACCTTCCTTTACAACGAGTGAAAACTCAGTGGTGAAATCTAACCAGTGAAACTACATAACATAATTACGTCACACGCGCTCGGGTTTGTTAGGGAGTTGTCGGAGTGTTTTCGGTACTGGATTCAAAAATTAATTTTTATTTTGAAATAACTTTTGAATTATTGCGAAAAAAATAAAATAAAAATAGTTTTGTTATAAAACTAATATATAATCTTTCCATTTATCACAAAAAATTTTTTTTTTCAAAAGCCACATTGTACTCATGAAGAGCAAGTGGGTAAGCTTTGGATAGTATTTTGCTTTGGTTATTTGATTATTTAAAACTATACCTGTACAGAATTCTTATATAGTCTAGTCAACGAGCTATATTCTGTATTTTTATTCGAAACTTTAGGTCCAGTAGTTTCAGAGATAACGCGACGACTCGACTTCGATTAAAAAAAGTTAAATGTTTTATTAACTATTTCTTTCCTTAGTTATGAGACGGTGACACAAATCGTTCTTTCCGTTTGATACGAAGCGACTAGTTTCAACTTTAAATAGGTTCAAATGTAGTTGAACTCTCCATTTAAGTTCACGTAAGTACTACTAACTACATGAATGCAACTCAAACTGATTTGAGGGTGAAACAAAATGTATTTAAAAATTAAAGATCCCGCGCACGGTTGGCAACGCGAATGTGGTTTAAATTCCACATTAAAACAACACACTAACGGCTGAAATATTCCCGCACCAGGAAATAACTCCTAACTAGTGGTTTTGGCAAGGCTCACACACTTAGTTTTTGCACGAAATAACATTAAAAATGTACAAATATTACTTGTATTACTATTTTTAGGAGTACCTTATTCACATTTTGGAATTTGTGTTGTTAACGACTATTATCCAATTAGCCTGCAATAAAGAGGAACAAATCTAGGTACAAAGTTGTCTAGATTACTTGCTTAATATATTACTCACTATAGGTGCCTTTCCAAAAGACCTATGATGCTTGATTGATGATGATTGCATAGGTTGGTTGGTATCTATGCACCGTCTTTAGCGAAGTACATGCGTAGCATAGCAACGTGTCTAGCCATGGTGGTATCCAATCATATGGAACGTGGTATAGCATAGCACTGCAGCACTAGTGGGAAGGCACATATAATGTACAAACAATCGTCTAACTAGCTACATAAGTAGTTTTACTAGTTACTAACTTTATAGTATTACCTATAACTTCTTACTGCCGCATTCAGAAACGTTCATTAAATAGACGCTTAACTAATTGACGTTATTTTTCATAAGTAGGTACATTAAATGTGAAAATTATCATTCTCATTAAATCTCTACTGAGGAAGCATTGGCTGTAACTTAGTATCGTTAGATTTAAATTAATGTAGATAATTAAACAAAAAATTGTTCTTTCTATATTTTAGTATATTATATATAAGATAGGTAATAAAATGTCACAAACGTGTTCAATAATTTATTATTTTATTCGACATTTCCTCCACAAACTCCGTCATTGGTTATCTCTCCAACTATAGTAATAATTGTTTATTTTGGCACATTATTTGGCAAAAATTCGCTAAAGTTCCTACAGTGTGTGTCATTATCATTATAATGATATTCATTTATCATTATTATTCCAGTAACGGAATTAGAACAATGTAGTTAATGTAGGAAGAATGAAATAAGACACAAAGTAATGATTGAAATCGGTTATTTTTAATTAACATAGGAGCTTATATTCTAATGTGATTATGTTTTTAAGTACTTGAGTTCCGTTATCGTTAATTAGTAAAGATTCGTTATAATGATAATGACACAAAATAATGAAATCCTGTACTTTTATTATATTAAATTGTAAATATGAAGATAGAGAAGCAGAATTTAAGACAGTCCATGATTTAATGTATACTTTTATTATATCTTAATAATTTGAGGTCGGACATTTTGGAAATATTTCAAAATTTTCGAAATGTCCAACCCTACTGACGAGGCAAGCTCAAATAATTTAATTTATTAATAATAACAATAAATATCATTTTGTTCTAAACATTCAAACGAACCAAACAACAGTATATAAATCCATTATAACGCAACAAAACAGGCACATTCAAGATCAATTCAAACGTCCGTTGTCCATTAAACGAAGAATTAACGGAATTTATCGTTAACTAGTAAAACATCGTTACATTGTAATAATTTTACATCAACCTATGGAATTATTCATTAAATGGACAGACCACATATAAACAATCTACGTGAAAATAAATTGGGAGAACGGTAACTAAAATGTATATTATTATACAATTTTCTTATTATTTAAAGATAGGTCTCTGTCTAAGCACGAGTATATGGAACTAATTGACACGTGAGTCTCCCTTCAACATGCAAACATCTCTGATTCAAGAAATTAATTAGAACAATAGTTATTATTTATATTTGATCTCATGCAGTAATGGCAGTGACGTCGTGTCGACACACTCATCGTTCGAATACAACGAATGTCTTTTGACTCGTAAAAGCATGTTCATCGAACAAGTTCATTTTAAATGTTACATGTCAACAAAACAAGTCGATACAGTAATTTAAATACCATCCTATAACATTATATCGATACAATTAATAATATTCTCAATCACTACTCCCTAATAATAATACTTATAGAAATTTATTGCTTCATGAATGTTTGGTCTCTCGAATCGTTGGCGAGTGAGAATCGTGTACAAAAGGTAAAGTGGTGCGCTCCTCGTGTGCTGTCTGCTTACCGTACTTTACATAACTAAGACAAGATAGAAAACAAAGCGAATATAGAACACTACTAGCAGCGAAACTATGATTAAATAGTTCTAAAAGTAGTAGACTAGTTCTACACCGACCGACAGTTGACTCGTAAAGGCCTTCGATAGGAATCATCCTGAGATCACGTTCTTAACATTAAGTACCAACTATTATTGCAGCTGTATTAATTGCACTGTTACGTGTGTTTAGAATAAGTCTTTGATATCTTGGGCGTGGGCGTGGGCGCGGACGCAGGGCAGCGCGGGGCGGACTCAGGCGGGGTCCATGTCGCGCTGCAGCGACGTTAGTCAGGTGTGGAACACCCAGCCCGGCACCGGAGGTCACGCGTCCGGCACGCCGTGGATGTGGTGCTGGTAGTTGTGGTTCAGCTTGTTGGCGAACTCGTGCATGATGTCCCGGAAGATCACCGAGTCCAGGTTCTCCCCCAGGATGTACAGCAGGTACCAGTCGCCCATCTTGCTGCGGCGGACGATCGTGTCCACGTTGTCGCGCCGCACCAGCCTGAACCGCATCCGCATCATGTACACCCGCATGCGCGGCGAGAAGATGATCACGATGCGGTACACGAGCGTGATGAACGTGAGGATGCCGAGGATCACGAACCAGAACCAGAGGAACACGTAGATCTTCTCGTTCACCACGTTCAGCGGCAGGATGCAGAGCGCGTCGTGGCGCTCCACCTCGCCGGAGGACCCGTACTTGTTGAATAACGTGCACTTTACCATCCTGGAACACCAAACACACATATGAGTTTCACTTTCAGGGAACATTTGAGTTGGGACGTCTAAAAGATTCAAAATAATCAACTTGGGGATTCTGGGGTCAGAATTAATGTTCCTACCTTTGTACATTAATTTAGATGCTACTTGTTGAATAGTCATTAATTTAACAGCCAATCGTAAACCTGGTCGTACGTTACCTTGGAAATATGTAAATCATGGGGTCGATGCGGTCCTCCTGGTCCGACTCCATGTACGCGATCACGTCCAGCCCGAAGGTCATGAACTCGCCGTCGAAGAAGCGGTTCATCAGGAACATTTGCCCTGGAATGGAGGGGAAATTATTCAAAACACAGAAGATTCCCGGGTCGAACAATTACTTGCATATTATTAACATAGTCCGCCGCGGCTGCCTGTCTGTCCGTTCTGTGATTAAATCATAACTAATTACATACTTATTAATGGAATTTATATGAGCTTAAACTTAAGATATAATGTTTCACGTTTAAGATTTGAGCTGCTATTTATCCCAAGATGGTGCGGGTAAAAATGTGGGGCGCTCCTAGTATAATATGCTACGCTTGCACTATCTTCTCGTCTAATGTAAAAAATTGTCTGTGTGCCGGATTCACGGTCAAAAACAATATTGATGAGAACTTTCCATCCTAATTGAGATCTTGAAGTCATAGATCCTAATTTTCTACTCAAACACGTAATAGCGTAAGCAGTTGCCGGTCTGATTCAGTCACCTTTATAAACAATAACCGTTATTGTTAAAGAGGTCATCCAACCCCGCAGTTTACAAATAAAACTTATTATTCGTGGCATCATGCGTCGATGTTTCCGCTGCCATTTTCCAATATAGGAAAATATCCAAAACATTGAGAACTAAATTTGCTGGCCACGCATTTTCCGCGGTGTGTGGCCACGAATATTGCGAATTGAAAAAAAAAATCGGATTTCTGACTTAACATGAATATGTATTGGTAAACAGTTCTTATAGGAAAGTCTTTCTTAATCACAATTGTGAAATTTCGCTTATGTAACAGCTCCACCCCTAAGGCCATTTATTATTAGTTTTCGATTGAAATCATTAAATTTCTCCTGCTAAAGTATGGAATCATTCACACATGTTTGCTTATTTTCACAAAGACAGATGTTAGTTTTCCAGTAATTCTAATATTTATGCGCTTTGCAGAAAACTCTTTGAGAAATTGAGTTATTATTTATTTGGTTTCCAACTGATTGAAAATGAACGAAAATTGCACCAACAAATTAATAATACGAACTGTAAATTATTTGTTTTAGTCTGACTTCAAAGAAGGTTGATAACTAAAGATATAATTGCATTCTACTGTCTGTAAACACGCGACGAATTATGAATACCTCCTCTCTAGCATAATATAAAGTCTCTTTACACTAGTCTCTAGTCATCTGGTGTATGGTGAAATAAGCCACATACACCATAGGTACCTATGATAAAAGAAACGTTTACACCTTTTTTTTTGGTAAACCGTAGTAGGCAACATACACACCCCACAATACACTGACGAACGCTCCATTTGTGCAGATACAATTGCGCATACCTTATCGGTAAAAACTAAACTAAAATGCAATAAATGTATTTGTTTGTACAGGTTACCCAATACCCATGAGATAATGTATATGGTTAAACCTTGAGTATTCATATACAACGAAACCATACATATCTCTATATTTCTGCATCTTACACCCTCAGTCCGTGGCCTGCAAGTTTATCCGATATATCTCGCGCCATCTGCGGCGACACCCGTCCTGAATGTAAACTACACACAATACTCCCGAGCAAACCACACGATATTGAAATTAAATACACTACAGACATTAGTTTCTCACTTTTTCTTATATTTTGTAGCTTTCGCAAGTTTCCGAACTTTTTGGTAGAAACTTTTTAGATTTACAATGTTTTTCTTTTACGGTCAGTTTACATCACTTTACATACAACACGTGGAAATGAGGTTAAAAACCTCAGAAACAATAAATGAATGGTGGTAAGAAAAGAAGTAGATCTTTGCGTTTGCTTTGAAAATTGGAAGACTCTTCCTTTGTTGGATCCCCAAAGTAGAATACTGATCCCGCTCTTGCATGGGTATTTCAGAACAACAATATATCCCATATTTCGGGAAACTAATACTATTATAACCGGCTTTACCGGCACTAAAACCACGTCGGAGTGAATAACGATAATTATCATGAGAAAACAAACAGGTAATTAATCTGTAATGCATATCCGCAAATTCACGATTGTGTACTCGACATTTATTACTGAAAATGGTTGTAAATTATAAAAATATGTGCTCTGCTACGGATGCCTATAAATATTGAATTGTATGTTTGGCAAGCAGACAATATTTTAATGGATTTACAGTGAGCTAGTGCCGCGGCCCGACTCCGCTCCGCTGCATGTCTGCTGAACGATTTGGCATTATAGGATTTGCCCTGTCAGGTTTTTACAGAGCAATACAAAAAAAAACGCAAAGTTCTATCACTATATTCGAAGAGTCAGACATGACAACTACCTATTAAATAATTATTGCAATGACATCTCTCGAAATTGGCTTGCACAATCGTGCCTAAATATGTTTAAGAAACAAAAACTGTCCCTTCTAAATTAGTTTTTATATTGCGCGAAATTCAACACCATTTAGAACGATCGTTATTTGTTTATTAAACATATTTAGGCGCTTTTAATTAAGAATGCTTTTGTAATCCGCCCTTACAGTAATCACACTATAAAATTAAATAAGTTTTAAAACGCCTTATGTTTTAAGAAGAAGATGTCGTAAGTCAAACCACACAAAAACCTATACCTACATACCCTAAAATACTGTAAATTATTATGAAAGTAATAAAAAATGTGTTTCATTTGTGGAGTACGGAACCCTAGTTATGGGCATAAACTGTTTTACTGCACAATTTAGTTTTTATGAGCGGTGTGTTGACCCCCGACGCAGCCGATACGGGGTACACCTTTAGGAGCCATATACGGGGTACACCTTTAGGAGGCAGAGGGATATTGATGTAATTGTTAACTAGAATCTATTTCTGTTTCTGTAGAGTAAAAAGGTTTGCTTGATTTTAATATATGTATTATTAAATATATTTTCGTTGACGGATATATGACGACGTCGACGAAAGAGAAAAGTTAAATATATCTTATATATAAAATTCTCGTGTCACAGTGTTCGTTCGCGTACTCCTCCGAAACGGCTTGACCGATTCTCATGAAATTTTGTGAGCATATTGAGTAGGTCTGAGAATCGGCCAACATCTATTTTTCATCCCGAAATTCCCGCGGGAACGGGTACAACGCGGGTGAAACCGCGGGGCGCAGCTAGTTTTCATATAAAATTATACTTTCATCTAACCCCAACACTAAACTTTTCCTTTGTAGAAGCAGTTGTCTATGGTTGGGTAAATCGGCCTTATTGGTTTAGGTACTTAAGAACTTTTAAGAAAATAAAAACTGTAAATAAGTATAACTTAGAACGAGCGCAAACTATAGTCACAGTCTTGAACCTAACATTAGTGGTCTATAAAACCCTATGAAAATGCGCATATAATTGAATTTTCCATAAAGCAACTCTACAGATGTGCAGCAACAAACTCTACGGCAACAGTAAAGTAAAGCTTTGGGAAATAATTTTAAAAACTTTTTTCATCATTTATACATTTTACATTTGCTGTTTGAAGTAGTCACATTCCGATCGTATTGAAATAATGTTATAAATGAGATTAATTTCATAATTGAATGAAATTGTTGAATACATACCGACATCGGCACGTGGTATGCTGCCTGAGTACGCTGAATTATTTCATGGAAAGTAAAATACTGTACTCGTCTGTGTGTTATTATGTAATTACAATTAGTTTTTAATATATAATGAGACTACAATGTTAGGTATTTCAGTAATAAAAGAAACCTAAAGTGGAGGATTCGGGGCTTTGGATGGATACTAGACGCCTGGTTCGAGAGACTTCCCCAATCTGAGAGGTCTCTTATGTTTTTGTTTGGATTGAACCTTTTAGAAAATCGTACTCTATTCGATACGATTAGTAATGTTATACGTGGATGTAGGAGGACGTGTAGGTAGGTATGGGTTTTGGAAAAAGTGTCGTGTGTATCTTTAACTAAAAAAAGAAAGACAAACTAGAAATATTTGCTCTCGGTTCGATTTTTAGGCATTATACTCGCCATTATAATTGTTTTCTTTATATGTCTAAGGTATGGTTAAAGATAGGTATACGTAAAGAGAAGATATTGAATATGTCATATTTGTATGGTCTCACCTATAACATTGACAAGAGCAAGCCCCTCGCACAGGTAGTACCGGTACGCCCACCAGTTGTGGTAGCGCAGGTTCTCCCACAAGTAGTCGAGGATGAGTTTCTTCTTGGTCTTCTTCTCGATCTCCGTGCACACGCCTACGTCCAGGTCCATCATGAGGGCGCGGATCTTGCCGCCTTCCCACGACTTCCACAGCCAGCGGGGCGCGTAGAACAACATCGCCTGGAATGAGGAACAGGAGGTTAGGCTTGCTTGTAATGTCAGCGTGTTGAGGCTTTAGGGTCTTGGGACTCTTGGGTACACACGTATCAGCTTATTTGATAGGTTTGGGGCTGTTTTAGAGTATGTCAGAAAAAATACGACAAATTACAAATAAATGCGGTAGGTTATTTGCAGCACCTTTCGGGTCATGGCTCCGGGCTCCGAGTACCCGCCCCTACTTTTGTACCTTTGTAAAAGAATCTTACTTTTTATTACATTTAAAATAAAAACATCCTAAACAGAAAAAGGAAGGATATTTGTTTAACACAAATAATAAAGTAACTCATCCAAATACAACGTTTATTACGATAACAACATAAAAACAAGACATAGCTCACAAAACAATTTTAACTCGCAATAAAAAATAGCAACACTGCACTTTAAATCAAAACAGACATTCGATTTTTTAAATCTCGCAACATATCAACGTGCTCAGCCTTCTTATTCGAAAGAGGTAAGGTTTAAACTGCTCTGTAGTTCGTAAAGTAATGGCTTGACTAGACAGAGTTGTAAACTAGGTTTTATGGGTATAAACTAATGATGTAGCTTTCAACAGTGATGGTAAATAGCGTTCGGTGCGAGTGCAGCGAGGTGAGCGATTTGTATCGCCCGACGATGGAGCACTTCATTTTTATTAGTTTGCACTGTCGATCAATAGAGGGCGCTGATATTAGTTTATGTTAAATTTTATTAGGTAGTGTACACTAATAAATTCTCTGATTAATTTTAACGTCAGCTCAGAGGCTAGACTTGGCTTGCAATATTTTTATTATATTTGTATTGGGTTTTATTTGGTTAAAGACATTTTAAGTGCATTTTCATTAGTTTATACTACTTATGTAGAGTTATCTTTTCTAAGCGACCACTAGTGTAGTTTACACTATTTCAAACGAAATAATTTTGATATTTTACTACTATTATTGCTTGTATTACTACAATTTAAATAAAAATGTTATCGGTATGACACCTTTCATGAATTATTTCAGAGCTTACTTATTTGCAAGTAAAATGATTCTTACTGCCGCACTCAGAGACGTCTCTCAACTCATTAACGTATTTTTCATGCATTACAATATGTCTATTAACCTCATAAGGAATCATTAGTTACCTACTCTGAGTGCGGCAGTTTAAGACAGCTAGCAAAATATGGTGTACTGACATATAATAAAGGTTTATGGCATGTATGTCCGCTTGTATGCAACAAGTAAGATATCTCCAGTCGAATAGCTTCAGCGCACTCGTCCGTAAAGATAAACATTCAAAGAATACGTCTCAAGTACCCATTGTAGTTGATGCATTCAATGATGAATGGCGATGTTTACTTTTAGGTATTGATGCGGTTTTGGCTTTTGATAACTTTGTGAGGGCCTTGACAGTGGAGATTAGTTGGTTGCATTTAGTTTCTTAGTGCCTGTGTAATGGTACCTCCTTAAATATATACTAATATTAAATATATATATAGGTATATATATCTATACTAATATTATAAAGACGTAAAATTTGTAAGTTAGCTTGTTTGCTTGTATGTTCGAGGTAATCTCAGGAATTATCAGTCCGATTTGAATAATTCTTTTTGTAATAGATAGCTGCATTCAACGGGAAGGTTATAGACTATTTTTCGTCCAGAAATTCCCACGGGAACGGGTACAACGCGGGTAAAACCGCGGGGCACTGCTAGTAATTCGATATTTTCAAAAAAGTTTTCGGCAACGCTTACGAACAATTCACCTTTTAAACAAAGAAAACATTAAATCAAATATTATCAATTAAATTATGACATAGCGATTAATAAACACTCCTGACGCCACACATTTCAATCTGTTGTGTGATGTGCCAGTGTCATGATAACAAAGCTCAGTACCTAATCGTCTTTTCACATCTGTTTTCTGAGCGTTTGGTCTTACGGCCGGTATTGTATTGAATAGTATTTTAAGTTTTAATTGTTGAAGATGATATAATGATAAGGTAGGTAGATATGTTTATTTTCTTAGCATATCAATTAGCAACGCTATGGTGGAAAAGCAGACTTCCGTTTCCTCCTACTCGTAGATAAAAAATCTCGAAAATAAACTAAAAAATGTTTTTGTAAACCCACAAAGTTCTGCTATATTTCAGTAAAGAAACATCTATAAATCTAAGTATTCCGACAGTTTAAAGTGTACGCGTCTAGATTTGAATGGTATTGTTAGTTTATGGGCGCACTCGGGCGCAGTCACGGACCATTGGTAGTTCCTGCCTTCATGGTTCATCGGAGAAAGTTGGGAGTGGTCCGCTTCACATTCCGGACTCTTGTAATACTTGTATGCGTACATACTAACAAGTTAGCTCCGTGATAGAATCTTTACATTTATATGCAAAATACTTTGTCCTATGAATAAAAATGATCAGTAATCTCTCATGCCTCCCAAGGAAGATACATCACACTTTTTGAAATTAGAACGCAAAATACATCATTATTAATTTAATTACTATATTTTTACGTCTGTGGTTCAGACCACGCATATAAAAGCATAAATAATTGTTTGTTGTGGGTTGGCAGAATAAAATCATTAGACATGCATTAAACTATTCATCGAAAGAACTAAACAAAAAAGCATTTTAAATTCAGAATACATAACAAGCCTTGTGACACATTAAGAATCAGTATGGAACTAGTTTAGCAACACAGCTTTAGAGTAGTTAATTAATAGTGTTGTCGTGTACTGTTTAATAAACTCAATGGTTGTTGTGCTGAAATTGAAACCACCGCCCACGATTCGAAGTTACATTTCACGCGTGATGATTCTAAACTAGAGTAAAGTGCATTTTGATGCCGTCAAGGGCCAAGAGTGAGTCACTTGGCAAATACAGATTGACGGTCAAAGTCGGGCGAGTGACGACCGACGAGAGATCAGCGGATGGATTCCAACATCCATGGTCAGAGGTGAGTGCAGTAGTTACAATTTGAGTATCTCTATTGAATGTATATTAGACTCCTGTTATTGTTCAAATAGTCGGTTTCGATTGTAGCAATAGAAAGTTAGGTCATGTAGGAGGCCTTGTGGTCTAAATAGTTCGACACCAGGGTCCCCATGGTCCCTAACCCATTTATAACAAATCAGTCACTAAACTTTATTGCGTTTTCAATACTTTAAACCCAAATAAGTAAATGATGAGACATGAGTTTGGAAAGAAGATAAACGTTCGAATTTCGAAATCTAAAAAAGTATGACATAAGTATATCGGATCTATTTTAACTTTTTTCGCGGCCACACGTTCCTTACCACGCAGAAATATGACCGTATTTAATTGTTCTAGAATGCAACAGCTGTTGCAACGCTCTACTAATTTACGGGAAACGTGAACGATATAGAACAAACGTTGGAAAATATGTGTTGTTACAATGAACTTCAAATGTTAGCGGGATTATTTCTTCACTAGGTGGTTTAGATATTCTTCATCGGCCTTATGTTGCAAATGTTATAGTTTCTAGTTTATACTTCCATATCTACAGAATGATACTTCAAATGGGTATCTAGGAGTTTAGAGTCATAAATCGAGTCTAAAAACAAAATGTCCAAATGCGCGAACTATCTAAAATCCACTAATCCAAACAATTGCCGGCAATATAAACAGATTTCAGTCGCATCCATCATGAGTGCCGTGTCGTTCCGTTTCGCGCAGCTATCGACAGCGCACGTGATTTATGTCACGCAACGCTCTATGTGTAATGTTGTCTTTGGAACGGAAAATTAAAAAAATGCATTTTTGAATGTTGGTTCGAACCATTCGAATTTAGTATTCGAAGGTTTTAAGCCGAGGTTTCGAGCTTGTCGGAATGAATGTTGGGTGGGCGCCATTATTATTTGAAACTAGTTACGCCGCGCGTTTTCATCTGCGTTTTACATATTCCTATGAGAACTTTGAATTAATTTAATTATTCTGTGCCCAGCGTGTATCGTTTCCATTTATAAGCGATCAAGTCTTGGTCCTGATTTACGAATTGAAAAGGATCAATTTGATCGTTCGATATCACGATTCTAAAACGATACCCTTCTTGTTATACTCGATGGAGAGCTGCTGTCGTCGGTTGAAACGTCTGTTTACGTAAGTTGTTAATCAATTTAGATTCGATCGCGTTGCTGTCCCTTTTATGTTTAGTTTAGTACGTACCAATCTTATCCTACTAATTTAAATTAAAAATAATTTAAATGCGAAAGTTTGTGAGGCTGTATGTGTTACTCTTCTACGGAATCTGAACGGATTTGAATCAAACTTCACGGTGATATAAGTACATCAAATTCCTGCGGAAAAAGGTACAACGCGGGTAAAACCGAACGAGACTACTTGTATTATATAAAATGGTGATATAGTATAAGATATAATAATTTCTTTTTGAACTGGCTTTTGTTATATTTCATTATACACATTCCTATAACATTTAGGTGTACCTTTATAGGTCACCAGGTACCCCACACAATAATGTAAACTAAATTAAATTAACTTCCTTATTAACTTAACAGTATGCCAGTGTGTTGGCACCATTGCGTTATGCGTCAACAAATTGTATTAAACGTTTGCATTTCCGTTTTACATAAATTATAATTGAATGACTTTATTAATTTGCCAAATGCAATTTCTTACGTGCTAACATGTTGATGGATGTTATTATATATTTGACATTGTAAATAGGTAGTTAAGTACTTCAAAGCAACAGTTCATTTATGAAACAAAATAAAACGGGGCTGTATCGCTTTAGGATTATAACGTATTTATTAAAATAGCGACTCGGTAGTTTAGTGGTATTTGCACTCGCCTGCCAAGACTGAGGTCTCGGGTTCAATCCCTGGAAAAAGCGAAAACATGTTGCCTTCGCTCCTACACCATGGCCTATTCTAAAACTCTCCAGATCTCCACAAACACCATCAAAATATAAAGTAAATATCAGCGGCGTCCATATATCAGACGGGACAGTAAATATTCGGTGCAGTCCTGAGCGCTGCCAATGGACACTAATCGCTAATTACCTCGCTAATTACTGCCGCCGACCGTTGATAGATGTGACATTGTTAAAAATGTATTTGTTTTATAGATCCGATCGGTTGTAAACTGGCAGCCAGTGATTATAATTTGGAATACTCCATTAATAATTCAATTCATTCATTCATTCAGTCATTCATTCATTGGTTCATAAGTGCAATCAATGGTTGTATTTGTCAATAATCTATGGTAGTATCCTACTAATATTATAAAATCGAAAGTTTCTGAGGATGGTTGGATGTATATGTTACTCTTTCACGCCAAAACTACTGAAATAAAATAGGTTATACATAAAAATAACACATGAGAACATTGTATCCTGAAATTCCCGCGGGAACGGGTACAACGGGAGTAAGACCGCGACGCCTAACTAGTTATCCATATATGGAAAACTCATGACCACGTCATATTATTTGTACTTCTTCGGGTTCGTGCAGATTACAACTAATATCTGGATCTCGGTCTACTTATATCTAGGTAACTAATTAAACAGTATGAGTATTTTAGGTAACCGATATTTGTGTACGTCGAGGTGTTAGGTCACCTACGTCAAAAGATAATACCTACGAGCTACACTATTATACCTATTCTATTACCTACAAGCTACCAAGGTATCTATACCTGTATCATATTTCTGCATAATGATCGTCTTCAGTATATAGATATCTTCAGTGAGCGTAAAGACCTTTGCTCTGCAGTTGAATATCACAGATATATAAGTAAACTATCTTTTATATCATATTTAAATAAAGTTCAGTTTAAAAAAGAAAACATCATAGATCAAGTTTTAAATCAAAACGACTGTGGAGTATGGAACTACAAATCATATCGTGATTTGACAGGTTTTTAATAGAAATTGTGTTGTAACGACGGCACCAATGAAAATAGGCCTCAATTTTCAATTCGATAAAACAGTTAGTGTACTCATTCTGCGGTGTTAAGGCCAGTTTTTCCCTTAACAGGTTCCATCATCAGCTAATTAAGGGTAAACTCCGCAATATTCAATCTTGCTCATTGAATATCTATAAAAACCGTCTTGTCTTTAGTTCATAGGCTAGGTCATACGCAGAAGACAGTCTCAAGGCTCTTAAGATTATAGTATTTGCTCGCCATAACCTTAACTGCATTTTTGTTATATGAAGGCTTCGAAATTATTAGTCTTGAATATAAATCCAGATGGAGGATGACGTGTATTAGAAACCCAAAGAAATTCCCAAAGATTCATAGTTGAAGTTCTAGTTTAACGACGCCCATAAATAATACTTCCAGCCCGAGTTTAACGCGAATCGTAGGTTTAACGCGAATCGGGTTTGTTAAGCCTTTAAAAATATAAGTAAAATTTATAAATAATGCATTTTATAAAGATATTCCATATCTCTCCATTAAAAATATTTTATTTATAAATATTTACTTATTATAAAACTTCATTCGTTCTTTATTTCGTTTTTTATCATGCCTATAAAACAAATTCAAATATGGAATATGTATATTCGTACAACCTACCCCCAGACCAGAATACAAAATAATTTCCGCCTTTTTCTAATTAAGGGGCGCTATACCCGAAGCAGTACGTTTATTATCATATATTTCTGAGTATCCCTTTCTGTTAATTTTGCATGTTGTTCGTGCAAGAGGCTAGATGTTCTTCCCTCGGGTCCTGAGCTCTAATCAGACCTAGTGGTCATGAAATATTTGCTCCGCTGGCATTATGTGCTTAATGCTCTATGCCGGTCTTTCCTATACAATAAAAACGTTATATTATCCATGGGATAGAGCGAAGTGATAAAGTGGCCAGTAGGTCAAAGAGATTCGTTGTATTGAGGTAACATAATTTTACGAAACATTTTGTTCAAGTGAACGTAACTTAATGTAAGGAAAACTTATTAAACCTTCGACTTTTACGCCTCAATAACTTTGAAGTTAGGTATTTTCCACATTAATTAGATCAAAAATACGACATAGAAAACTAGTGGCAAGACGTGCCTCTACATAATTAGCCGCACGGAGGCTTCGTTCCAAGGAGGTTGCTTAGATATTAGATACAACCTGTTTACTCTGTGGAGATGATGGATGGACACGAGTAGGTTGTATTCGTAGGTAAGTTCTCAGATATGTATTTATAACGATAGAAAGTACTTCATAAGTGGTATGGTGCAGCGACTACGACGGCGCCGAAGTTAATAAAGTACTTACATTTAAAAACTAAATCAAAGTCTGATTATGCTTTCACCAATAATTGTTCCTAGTCAATTTTACCCACAAAGACTCTCCATAAAAGCAATTGTCCAACATAACTTAACCAATAATCAAATAGTTTAGGAGCTACACTGACAGACACAGAGCTTACGTCAAAACTTACCTATAACACCCTCTTTCCAAGAGGAAAACCTACCAGCCCTATAGCACCTAATTTTTCTTTGCGTAGGTTGTGAATAAATCTTATCAGCCAGTAGCTAGCACTTTTCTCTGATCTGACAATTCTCACGAGATAGAAAGTTGAACCCTCTAAGTACAGTTAATTTGCACAGATCTAGTTCCGGCGCGGGCTCGCTAATTACTCTAATGAACTTGCATGCGGCTTGGAAATGAACTTGAGAAATGACTCGCAATACTTGGAACTAACGAAAGATACACAGGGAGCGTATGTTCAAGAAACAATATAGTTTCATATGATTTGGTCGTTACTGCATTCTTAGTACTATCGAACAATACATAGATTGCCACAATGAAAGTATGTTTCCTAATTGTACGTATGATACCTTTTGTGGACGAGAGGCCTTTGCCCAGTGGTGGGATATAATTACAGGGCTTCGATTTATTTTTAAAATATTTCTGATTGAAAACAATGTTTTGAAATTTTCTTACAATTAATTCATTTAAAAATGACAAATTCATTATAAGTACGATATATCTGACTATCTAGGGCTAAAGTTTTGAATAGATGTTGTAAAATTTAATTGTCCCAATTCTGGTGTTATCTGAGAAGACCCACCCCGACAAATAAGGACCATAACTTGCCATCTAAAGACTAAGAACTTAAAAATGCACTCAAAATACACAAAGAAGTTGCCAAAACAACAGATAATGGTATAAATAATAGTTATTTCTGTAAAAATGTCGGTACAGTTGTAAAAGTGTCCCCGATGCTAATTCGGGAGCATTGTTTTTATTATTTTTATAGAGGGTCGCTCTGGAAACGCGCTAATCTATGCAAATAAAGGCGACGTAACGCGCTCCGACGACAAGCGATACATTCCACCGCGAGTTCCTCTGCGCGACTTTATTTATACTGCACAGCTATGAAAGTTAACATCTCCAGGAAGTTGTTAGTGCGGACAGTTATTGTACCGGGTTATTGAGATACATGGAATATTGTCCAATAATTTCAAGGTTTTAGGAGAAAATTATGTCAACTTACTCAACGTATTCCTTACCAACCGCAGTAGTTAACATTGATTAATGATTAAATATTGAAATTTAACTTACCACTCCAGCAACTCTGTACCTTTCAGATATCAATCCCCTTACTGAACCATATCATTCAAAGCTTATCAAAATAACTTATTTAAATAGTTTTTAAAAGTCCTATTGTCCAAAATTAAAGGCAGAATACACGTCTAGCGATTTCCTATTAACCACTCTAACCAGTATTATTTATTTAAAACGGGAACTTACGTACGACGGAGACTACTGTCGAGAGTTCCTCGACACGTTTCGGCCACATACGGTAGCCTTCATCAGGAGGTGGGTGAAGCGCTCGCGACAGCGTCTCTCCCCGCACTCTCGACAGTAGTCTCCGTCGTACGTAAGTTCCCGTTTTAAATAAATAATAATGACATTAACGTACGTTTCAATTAATAGTAAAACACTTTAACCAGCTTTTAAAATCGCACCAAAAGAACAGTGCCTTAACACAATAATCGGAATAAAACTGTCTCGAGTGAACGGCGATGTTTCATGAGGTTGTGATCGAGTGATTAGGCCCCGGACCCATCAGCGCGGCCTCGTTCACACGCCGTTACCCCGGAATAGTTCCTCACCACGGGTTGGTTTCCCTTCCTCCATATAGGGGGGTTGATTTACATTTTTGGGTTATTAAGATCAATGTCAATATTTTTTGTTATATTTAGTTCAGTTGTTGTATAAGACTTTTAACTTCATGTAATAACTTTGAGCTTTTATTGTTTTTGATACTGCATTAATTTGATTATACAGTCGTATATTCAAGGGATTGGTTTATCAAAGGGGGCGAATCAAAACTGCACCATCTGTCATGGCATGAGCCCTCTCACTCTCATGCGCTCATAGGTATGAAAACCTTTGCTTCACTTACCCAGACCGACATTCTTCCCCTAAAGGTATTAATGAAACACATTTAATATTAATTTTGCAGGCTTCAAATAAAAAAACCTGGCATTTGACCTAACTACCAAAATCACCTATTGGATTCCCTTATATTCATTTATATGGCAGATAACTATTCTTACATGTATTTTTTCTTTAAAAATAATGAATAGACAAAGTTTTCTGTCATAAATAATCTCAATTCAGCAGCGATGTTTACCATAGATAACACACAAAATGTAGGCAATTCGTAGGAGTGCCTAATAATAAGCTTATAGGTGATTTAACAAGCAGTTGATCTGACTCACTGTGACTCGACACTCGTTAAACAGTTTGTTTAGCAAATATGACCTCTTTACAGAGTAAAAAGATTTTGTTTTAAAATCTTACTCACTAATATAGAAGTGATAGCATTTGGCACTTTGGATGAGTTTGGGTATACATTTATTAGCCTGTAGTATTCCAAGACAAGGGTATGTATAGTTTAAACGTACTCTTACTTTCTAACGCGACAAAACCCGTGTGAGTACGTTTAAACTATGTGTTCAAATCGTGTAAGTTTAAAAAAGACTAAGGGTATGTATTTTGTGGAAATGGTGTCTCACCTAACTGAAGATCTCAGAATGATTAGTCGTACTCGTAGTCACCTAACCCGTATATCTTGATCGGTGATCTCTCATTGAAACAGTAAAAGTAAACGACTACTTATCGTTACGGTCATATCTCAGTACTAGTGTACACGGTCCCATATCCTAAATATTATGATTAGCTAAACTCCGGTTATGTTGATTAACGGCCGTTTTAATGCCGGTTTAACTGCTCGTTAAACTGCTAAAATAATAAAAGAATTTAGTGAAACAGGTCGCAGGCATCACCTGCGCTATTATTGGACGTTTTACCGAATTACATGCGCACGCGCACCTTGCGACATGACATGTTTTTATTGTTGTTAAATCGAAATGTTTCGTTTTACTATCTGGATTATATTGTTTCCTCGTTTAATTTATTTGTTTTTGTGGTTTTAAGACCGCATTATGGGACGCGTAAAATAGAGACTGTTGGTTTGTGAGACCTCACTGGAGGACAAACACGTCCTAGAGATTATCAGTACTTTCAGTAGCTTCAGTGAATACATTGGGTAGGATAGGATACCATCACTATGGCAGGTTGGAAATGACAGCTGCAAATCACATATTTCCTGAAGACAGTTGCTTGCGCTGGTCTATGAAGGTGTCAATGACATCTGTCAAAACGGGAGTTTCAGTAAATTCACTAAAGATAAAACTCACCTGAAAAAACAGGCAGAAGCAGACCCATTGGTAGTACTTGTATATCTTCATGTCGTCGACGTCCTCCTTGCCCTTCTCGCGGCTGTTCCCGATGCCCGGATAGGGCACGTCCACGCCCACCTTCACCTTCTTGTCGAACAGGCTCTTGAGCGTGTACGTCGAGTGGATCCAGCAGTACGTGTTCAGCACGTCCTCGGGAATGTCCTTCGTATGGATGCAGTCTATAGGGTTGCCCACGTACTGTCGCGTGGTCACGATCAGGCTGAACGCGATCAGCAGGATCACAGTGATGGAGTAGTGCAGCCGAAACACCGGCGAGTCGATGTGAACATAGTTAACTTTTATAAGATTTTTTAAACCGCGAAAAACGTCTAACATCTTAAACGTTTAGACCACAAGTCCGTTTTCATTAACATAATTTATTATTGTTTTGTTAAAGCACCAATTTTGTTTTTCTTATTTAGTCACTATACTGCTGGTATCGTAAGGCACTCTGATGGCAGTGTCTTTGCAACATCTCTAGCACTCAAGTTGGTGTGTTTTCTTCGGTATTTTTATGAATTTCAGCAGATGTAGAGTTTGATGCATGTTTTCTTCGTTTCATATTAATAGACCTAGAGCCCGTGAACCCCAGACTTTCGTCATTTTATAAAAGCTGAAAGTTTGTCAGCGCATGCTCCCACACACAGGTAAGAACGATGGACTATTATGAAGTTTGGGTTATGGTGGCTTTGGCAGGTATACGGTACTAAAGGTGTGTAAAATACCGATCTAAATTCATCAAATAATTAAGTGTCATTTGTGACATGACATATGTCATTTGAAAGCTCTTGAAGAGTTGTACAAGTCACCCTTTGACGGTGATATCGAAATCGACGGCCAACTTGGTGTTTTCGACCATTGAAGATTGGAGTTGACCTATGCTATGGACGCTGATCCTAATGCTTAACAGTGACATGACCTATATCATTTGAAAGCTCTTGACAAGTTGTATAAGTCACCCTTTGACGGTGATATCGAAATCGACGGCCAACTTGGTGTTTTCGACCATTGAAGATTGGAGTTGACCTATGCTATGGACGCTGATCCTAAGTGACATGACCTATGTCATTTGAAAGCTCTTGACAAGTTGTACAAGTCACCCTTTGACGGTGACATCGAAATCGACGGCCAACTTGGTGTTTTCGACCACCGAAGATTGGAGTTGGCCTATGCCATGGACGCTGATCCTAATGCTCAACAGTGACATGACCTATGTCATTTGAAAGCTCTTGAGGAGTTGTACAAGTCACCCTTTGACGGTGATATCGAAATCGATGGCCAACTTGGTGTTTTCGACCATTGACATTTAGTACCGTATACCTGCCAAAGCCACCATAACCCAAACTTCATAATAGTCCATCGTTCTTACCTGTGTGTGGGAGCATGCGCTGACAAACTTTCAGCTTTTATAAAATAACGAAGGTCTGGGGTTCGCGGGCTCTTGGTCCATAATATTTTGTTCACCGTTTTATTGCATTCATTACTTTTTGTTTTGTCATCTATTCTAAAAATTAAAAAAAACTGTTATTTGAATGTAACGACTGTTGCCGACTCGCTCGAAGCACCACGTCTTGAAACGTCTAGTGAAGCTGACAACTGAATATATACCTCATGCACAGTGTCTTAAACGTCATTTTTAAACAAAGACAAGTGATTTAACATTGCTCGTAGCGCGTAGCTCTACTCGTAGAACTGTCTGAAGAATTAAACTAAATTCTGTCAATTTGACGGTATAGTGATTTAATGGTTGCAATTATTTGGTTAATTATAATTTGTAAATTAGTTTTCTCAACAATGTCATAACTATCTCAGTAATAGCGAAGATACGCATACCTCTTAAATAGAGCAGAATTAGCATATTACACATGTCATTAAGTAAGGACGTGCTAAAGTATTACAAAAGGTAATAACATACTACTTTTTTATATCACGCAAGGTAGATATTCCTAAAAACTTATTTAGTTATTCCTCTTTCTGAGTTGCTTGCAGTAACTAAAGTAGGCATCTTAATCGTCGCGTGACCGACTGACAGTAAAAGTGACCCGGCTGTAAACATTTTCCGAAAAGGGCCAAAGAGTCGTAAATATGTATCATGTGCTGTACATGAGTACAACATCTAAATTGTACAATGTAGGTATGCATGTACTTGTATTGCCACTAGCCAAATTACTCAATTTAAATACATATTCTTTCAGTGTGAACTCTTCCTGAAATTCCGTCCTTAAAAAAGACGTTTTTGAAATTCACAAACGATAGATTTTTTGAATTTTCTAAGACAACATTGAAACATTTTATTCAAAGTGTCAAATGTCATTATGTCAGCATAATTTATGTCAAGTTATATCAACTAAAAGACAGTTACCTATAAAAAATGACACAGTGTCATTGATTGACACTTCAGGAACATACTTTTATCTATTCTGCGCTCGAGTTGAGTTTCAAGCAAATAGTGGAAGCGACCGGACTGATAGTGACGAAAGAACAAAGATGCTTTTAACCAGCATCTCGTTCACATCAAAGGATTCTGATCGACGGGCCATGTATCATGTACAGAATTATTGTTATTTAAATATTTGGGATTATGTGAGTACCGCGCCACTTTGACTTGAAGGGCACGTCTGATTATGTCGTAATTTTTAAAGATTAATGCAATTCTATTGCTAGAAGTCATTATGAAATCAATAAGGAGGTCGTGCATTTCTAAAATGCTCAGATATCCGACAAATTCAATAAATCAACAAAATTAATATCTCAATTTTAATGACCATCATAAAATTCATATTGGCTAAAAATCTGGCAACCCATAAAAAGTATAATCAGCTGTCATAAATTTTTGGCGGGAGATATTGTCATTTGTCAAAAATAGGTAAAGGACGAGCGAGAGCCGACAAAGAATTTGTGAGGTTCTTCAAAAAGAGGCCCGTTGCGGATAAAATTTATATTTTTAATCTCATACATCGTAAGTTACTTTGAGTGAATTCCATAGTTTCCTTGTTGCACTATGGACATACCATACATACCCTATCTATTGTATGAAGGCACTTCCCATCCGTCCTTTTTTATTTATTATTTTCATCTACGATACTTTTATTAGGAACAATAGCAGTAGTGGTAATAGTAATTAGTAATACAAATATTCATGAAAAACAACATCCCTTATATAAATTATTACGAGTTTTTTTTAGGTTTTCTCTGAGGTTTAAGGTCCACAGACGTAAAACCTCAAATACATTTTTTCGTTTTTCTGTCTCATTATGTCACGTGCGCCTCAGACTGAAATAGAAAGAGCATTGAAACAGAAAAATAACTATAAAAACTAGGAGGCCAAGATAAAATCGAAGTAACTCGATATTAGCGAGTACCGCGGCATCTGGCGCAACGCGAAGCTTTTTACAATAAAAACATCGTAAATGTAAAAATTTAAGGATTAATTAAATCATTTCTTGGCGGACGTCTCACCTATGATTTTATTTCCCTGTTTTAAATAAAGTTAACTCCCTAAAGCTCCGGAGACAGATTATACCTACATCGATAAATCATGATGGCATGGATTCATGAAGATCTAATCAGGCCACATTAGATTATTATTTAGTTAAGTACTTTTTCAAATTATAAAGCTAAAAATTTTCATTACATAAGTACTTAGTTATTGTAGAAGTTTGAAAGTGACAAGGTAGTAAAGAACAATATGATCTTGAATTTAATGTCTGTAGGTACTTAAATATACTTCTGTACCATTTAAAAAAATATGTTTTTCAAAATTTGCAAGGTTAGACATGAACTAAAACAAAGGGCCCAGTAATTTCCCTGTAGCAAAGATTTGTTTATTTGGTGATCATTTGGGTACAATCCATTAAAAAGGGCTGTAGTTAGGGGCGGAAGTTGACAGAATAAATACGGACTTGGTTCGTCAACGGTTATCAGTAGTCACAGTCTCTGGGACAGAGCTACAAGTGCTAACAACATTTCACAAATGTCTTTGAAATGATCTTAGTTTATACCAGCTGTTCCGCAAAATTTTTGACCGACCTTAATTTCTGCAAGTTCCTATGTACTGAACTGAGATTATTTACATTTAAGTACTTTATCACATTAGAAAATTGGAAAATTCTCATTAACGGGTTAGGTTAGTAAGAAGTTGGATTATCATAGCGTTTTAAATAAGTTAACATTCTCATGGGTCATTAATTGTACCTACTACTAGTGTAGGCGAGTCTTAGCACCAAAAGTCACGTATGCCAAAGATGACACATAGACAAGCATAGACGAAGAATAAAGACGAACGCATGGACGTAATAGGAATGTGAGCAAAATAACAATAATAATTTACAAGTTCCTTCTGTTTTACTATTTACGTAATAAATTGAGCGATGATTAGGAATACACATGGCGTATGAATGACAACGTCTTACGAGTCGAGGCAGGGACCTCTGTAGTGATTGTACGTCACGTGAAATACAAAATACTTTTAAATAGTGTTTTACAAATATAATATTGCGATATGAAGCACCTTCTTCTAAAAGGAAGACTTAAGATTCTGTTACTATTACAGTGAGTAGGTAGTATATGCTTCATACGTTGACAGCTGGAGTTTAAAATATTTCACGTTTAAAATGTAGCTGTCCACGCCTGCGACAACCGACTTACTCGTACAGTAATAGCACTTATTTGTCATTTTCCTAGCATGTTGTTTAATTACAAAAAAGCAACAATATTTCTTCGATTTGGTATATCTAGGGTAAGCTATGCTAGTTTAGTATCCACTAATCATTTAAGCGCGGGGTAGCGTGGATCATTACTTAGAACTAAAACTGAAATGTTTTTATTCAGTTTTGATTCCAAAAGGCTAGTTTGACTAGTTTGACCGTACCTTAAGGGAGGATAATGTCTTGTATAGATTTCCTTTTTTTGGTGATGGTGAAAACAAAAACATTTTACAATCGAACATATCGATCTGTCTAACGATTATTACGCAAAAATAGACGACATAATAAGTGTGAAATCAAAGTATTGACCATAAACAACACGCAGACGAGACACAACTCCGTGAGTAATTAACGTGAAACACAAATTGCTTCAAATACTCGAACACAGAGTCACGGCCGCCTGAAATAATGACAAGTAATGAGGCACTGTTGAAAGAACCATTGTTAGACACCGGTGGCTCTCAAACTATGTTTGTCCTACGATCATACTTCCTGCTATCCTTTCCTAATATGATCCTACCATAAGCGAAATGTTGTGAGGATATATGGATGTAGGATTACTCTTTGACGCAAAAAAGAATGAACGATTTTTTATGAAACTTTGTAGAAATACAGTTAAAATATCAGCAATGTGTTATGCTAGAGCTAGTTTGTATCCCGAAATTCTAACGGAAACGTGTACAAACGGGCGGGTAAAACCGCAGGGTCAGTGCCCCGTGGTTACATTAGCAGACTAGTTCTCAACTGAAACTAAGTCAAATATTAGTTCAACTGCAAAGATATCATATAAATATGACATCATCAGACTGTGGAGAGGCAGTTAGTTAAAATTTATTTAATGAGCCTTTAAATTACGGCCAAGTAAAGTTTGACAAACGCTGGCGGTTCAGAGATAATTTCAATTCTTAGCGGACACTTTTAGCCTGTACGACAATCGCAGTATTTTATGAGTTTTGGCAGAGCTACAGTGTTAATTACCCGGCTTATTCATTCACAAAATATATATTATTTCAGAAGATTTACGTGAATAGCTAATGTGCGAGCATAGTGGATATTTTACTCACTTTTGTTTTTTTATTGTGCGGAATGGTCTTGGTAGTTTATGGTAATTTTTTGAATTACTATTCGTTGAATGGACATTACGTTAGAGTACTCGATTTTTGTATTTAGTTATGTATGTATAGACTAAACTCGTCGGAACACTTTTTAATGTTCTATTTCTTTTATAATATTACTAAAAACTTTAGCACATTATTTATGAACATCAAAAGCTACTACTAAAATACGGAAAACTACAACCTGTGCTATGTTGTGCCCGTGGCACTTTGTTTTAGTAACATTATTAATGACTTTAAAAGTAGATACACATGTTTACAAAACTGCTTCACTTCATATTGTCAGCGTTCGGTCTTGAGATTCATTCCGGCTCAGATTTTTGGTAAAAAATGTGTAAATCCTAGAGTAAATAAACCGCAAGACAGAACATAATATGATGTTTCATGATCCGCCACATCTCATCCGGACGGATTTAGTAAAATATGTTTTCCCTTTTCTCTCCTTCTGGTTCAAACAACCATTTCATCAAATTCGGATTCGTCATACTATTTAATGGCTTCCATCTTTTGTTAATTATAAAAAATATAATCGAGTACTCGTACTATTTTATGATTTCATAGTTTATTATGAAAGCATCTTTTAAATATCTAGCCGGCTTATCATAGTGGAACTCGAGCGACACCCTCGTCATATTACTCGCTTACTCGCTCATTCGCTCACTTTCCATTGAATTCGCTTGGAAACTCGCGCCATCTAATAACTACCGCCAGTAAACGTTTCGACTGCATTCATTCATTGACAACTCGTACGTTTGAAAAACTCACCCATCTCAGTACAGTCGTAGCTTAACACTACAAAGCTTTATTGTCATAATATTATTAAGCAGCATTAAGATGCTACGACACACCTGTAATACTTAAGTCCTCGCCTGCGATATTTACTTGTAATTCCGTCGGGAGCCCATAGCAGTGCGTCTCAAACACAAGATTAACTATTTATTCGAATGTGCTTTACGAAGGAAAACTATGCTTGTGAGTTAATTTTATGTTTGTTTACGGAAAATGAATCTATTTTGAGGTAATAAACTGGTCATGTAACTTCCATTGCCTTGACTTTTCAGTCAAACCAATAAAACCATTTATTTCCACATTAAAAATATTAAATTTAGGTACAATATAAAAGAAAAAAAAAGTCCTAAAATTTTATTATGATGAATTAATTCACCCGGATAGTCTAAAATTACTTTTATGTCTTATGTCATGTAGTGGTAGTGGCATGTACGCAGACCTGGCAAGACCAAGGTCCCAGGTTCAGATCCCGTTTATATATATTTTTTAATCACAGATCTGAGATCACCAACCTGCATTAGAATGCATTATGTTACTTAGTGTATCTAGGATGTAACAATGTATAATATGATTAAAAGACACTTCTCTAATATTTCTCAATTTTGCGTGGATATGAATCGCGATTCATAATATCTAATGTGCATGTAAAATTCTAGTTATTAGGGTTGGTATTCTCCTGGATTGACAAAATAGCTCAAGTTTTTAAGGCGTCTTGAAATTCACATTACAATTTCATGAGATTCATTAAACAATTAAAGTTAGTAATTAAGTACCTCGCTAATAAATTATAGGGTACATAATTAGTAATTCGGTACTTTATTAGAACCACAGAGTACTTTACTCATTATTATTAGTCCAGCAGAGTCATCGGGCGTCATCTGGACTCTTTCCAGGAACCAAATAAATCAGTGCATCACCTGATGATGAGTCAAAGTGTACTGTAGGTGAAACTAAACAGTCACTTCCGAAATCCTGTCGATGAATAATGACGAACTCGTTCAGTTTTCGACTGAAACCAAGCACACACACAACCAATCACCCCCCCCCCCCCCCTGTGCGCCTGACTACCTAGATTTATTGAACAAACAAATAATGCCCTTCTAGTTTTTTTAATGTGAAACAAAGAAGTAATGCTTTCTATAATCTGCTGCAGGTTCTGTTATTTTGATAAACTGGCTTGTATAATCTAATCTCAATTAACTTAAATAAGTGCTTTATTGTTAGTTTGATTTCTTGTATGTTGTTCTGTCAGTGTTTCTTTTTCATTAATGCTAAACTGTTTTACGGCTACCCGCGATACAGGCTAGCCCTAGTGCGGGAGCCATTGGATATGTAATTTTTAAGTTTAAGCTTTTTTGTCAATAAATATTTTTCATTTTCATTTTCATTTTTTCTTCTTCTGTTTTTGTGCTTCTTGTAAATTCGTAAACGTCCTTAATCACAGTAATACACTCGTAAAACCACGACACATTACGCAGTAATTACTTTGTTCTTCCATCTATCAAACTACCAAATAATACAGCACATGCATTTTGTTCTAGTAAATAAAGTAAACGTACATATTTAAAAAACATTTGTTGAGACATCTCATACGCGGCCGGCGCTAACGGGCCACAGACGAGGACTCTCTTCACCCTTCTGAGGCTCTCGTTTAATGTTGCCAACTAAAAAGTTTAATTTTAAAATAATTAAATGATGAAAAAGTGGAGTTTAATTTAATGAAGTTTTAGCTTTATTAGGGTCACTATTATTTTATAGAAGTACGTTTGACCGAAGCTCACCATATCGAACACGATTTACTGAAAAATTTACAGATGTTTTGATTCGACGATGGTCATTTTGTATTTGATGTCTCTTTAGTACAAATATTCCCCTCATGTCCCACAGCAGGGTAACGTCCTCTCATCAGTACAGTGAGTTGGACTAGGCGTAATCACCACACTTGCCTTCGCCGGGTTAGTGATTTAAACCCGAGCCATATTTGAAAACTAATTTGGAAAAATGCTTCGTTCGACTCGCAAGTGAACCCGGGACCAGAGTCTTTTAAAAGCCTTTCAAAGATAACACAAGCGCGCATCTACTCTACGTATGTATATTCGTCCCCAGTGCAGTGGACGCGTAGCTTTATTTAGGAATAGTTTACATTTGCTAATGCAACAGGTCTATAAAGATTATCATATTTATTACTAATCGGCCGTTTCGTAAAGTTATAGCCCACATTTGATACGGACATCGAATGTAATGCACTTACAGTACTGGGTCGAATCTATTACCCATCGACAAATAGATCGGTTAGTTTTCGGTTACGATCTGTAAATAAATAAAGAAAAACGGAACTCGGTTGTTTCAATGTGAAGGAAAATATTTTGAGGCGAGCTATATTGTGTCTTACACGTTTAACGTAGTAGGAGAAGAAAAAAAATCCCTCAAAGTCCAAGTGAACCCGCATGACACGGCTATCATCCACTGAAGCAACCAGTAGGATCGGTTATAATAATATATGATAGGTAATAATAATAATACATCCAGCGTTACGTCCCAATCGATCTCTCTGGAATCATATCATTTTGCCAGCTTTACGAGCAAATAAATATTTTGAAAACATTATTATCTGCGTTATTATACGTTTTATTTTTATTATTATAGCTTTGTAAACGTTATAAGCGGTGGTACAGGGTATAAATATTACTTTAGCAGGTTGTTTTTTGCAGTTGGTATCGAGGTTCTATAATTGAATACTTTAGGACAATTGGACTCTTAGGTTGGTACGAGTATTAATTAGGCTGTTTGTAATTGGTAATGCGAGTTTATATTATATGTTTACCTTCCATTCCATATGTAATTAACGTATTTTATTACATTATTAACCTAAACCACAATATGAAATTATTAGAATTTATAAAGGAAGGAATAAATTTTTAACGTCCATTGACCGGGTTTTCATGGATGCAATGAAACATAATGTTTAGTATCTGTTACTGGTTTACGATGTCACTGTTGTTGATAGTTTTAAGGTAATGGCGTAATGTACGCGCGCCTTCCGCGGCGCATCGCGTTCTCGATTTGAAACACGTTTTATTGCCCATGGAATGGAAATTGAAATATTGTTTTTCTCTGAAGCCAGTACTGAACAATGTGACAACATTACAAATGTAACTCCCAAGTACATAGACAATCGTACCATCTATTTCCTTTTCCTTTTTCAAATGTTACTTGTAGCACTCTCACTTGAGCGCAGTATCATCTCAATTTCATACATGTGTGCGGACATGGAATACCTTGGAGCGCACCCTGCCTCTCACGCAAACTAAATATAAATAACAAATGAGAGAGACACTTTTCCCCAAAAAAATATACGCGAAAACGCTTTCAGTCATCTAAAACTGCGGACCGCAAACAAACGTAATAAAAAATATTTTTTAAAATACTAACCAAACGTTTGAGATAAAAAGTGATCTATTTCCGACCGAATGGTTGTGCACTCAATCTTATAGAATGCTTTTACGATTGGTACTTGCATTGGACGCAAATAAAACAGAGTTAAGAGTGCAAAGACTCGAACACACCACAAATGGCTCAGCCGAGATTATATTTGGATGCTGATTTAGCGGAGTTGGTTAACATGCGATGCAAACGTGATGGGTGTACTGTCGAGTTTACGGTTCACATGATCACATACTGGTATTTCACTTTCGGGATTTGAAGATGTGAATTTCAAAAACAGAAAACGTTGGATAGCTATAATAGTTATTACTAAAATAATTTATAAAAGAGTAGGGAGTGAAAATTGAAAATCAGTTTAATTTATAACGTTCTCCCTGTCCTCGTATGTCAACGTCATGTTTATAGTCTCCGTTAACTACGTCACAATCACTCAACGTATACTAAGAAAAAGCCAATAAAATTATATTATTTTTTCTCATTTATTTCTGAACTCCCAACTCTTTCGATATGAAATATTGCTTTCAATCATGCAGCCAAAGTGTAACCCCCTGCTCTCTATTAGGATACTCGAACCACAGATATGATTTATGAAAAAATAAATATTTATGTTTATGGTAAAAACCTTTTTGTAAAATGTTATACTTTAGTATCGGCTCAAATTGTGAGTAAGGAATCATGTAAGGAATCCTGATGTTGGAGCAACGTAACGAAGGTTGGGTATAACATACTGATGTGAAATTAGCTAAGATTTATTGAATATCAGACATGCTCTGAAATACGTCCAGTATTGAAAATACCTAGGCCACATACTGTGTGCTATCTAGATATTAGTTACCTAAATTAAAAAAATACGAATTAAAAACCCCTCATCAGAAACCGAGTGCTCTTGATTAAAAAAACAAACTAATTTAAAACATTCCTTTCCATATTACTCACACGTCATAATATAACATTGTTCGTAATTTGAATTTCTTTGTACGAAGTCGACGACACCGGATGTCGATTCCGGATGTTGGTAACGTTTACGAACCGCTAAATATACTGCCAACATAATAATATTGTGTGCGATATCTATGGTTTTGTATGTGTATGAAACTTTTTATGAGTTTCCATTGACGTTTAGTGTATTTTCATTTTCATAACAAATTATTCGTGATTATTGATCAATTGATTTTCCTTTTCGTCACGTAATTGGAAACAGATAAGCCCCATCTTGCAAGCAAACGTTTCTGTTATAGCACCTTAGTATAGCACTTAGTATATAATATGTATATGTATTACACATTACACAGTATTCAAACACCTCATCGCACTGATTTGGTTAATTTGGTGGATATGGTGTCAAACTGAAATACCCTTATTTTTGCTGGTGGGGTTACAATGAAATGGCCACAACGGATAGTTTTAAAGAAGTAGCTGATTGTTCCGTATAATTTCGAGTGTATTTTGAGTTCAACGGTGAAGGACGGCCACAAATAGATGAGGACAGAATTAAATGAGTTTTTCTTGTGTCACACGCGCGCCTATCATATCATACTGACCTACATACCGACAGTTATTGTTGTATATTTATACGTTTTTAATATCTATCGAATATACGCGACATTATTTAATATTATAATAAATTTCTGTTAATTCGTTTTACTGTGTTTCGTGTTCTAGCAAGAAATATTGAACATCATTTTACTACGAGCGTATAATAAATTATATCAATTTGTTTTTCTCGCCGAAAACTGTTGAATAGGTTTTTATCAATGTAAAGTATCTTGAAAGAATCTTAGCTGGCCGCGTAGAGACAATCTGCTTTTTTCTTGAAATATCCTGTTTGTAGATAGATATAATGTTTAGTGAAAAATTTAAAGTTTTAATAAAACATGGCTCGGCATTGTGACATATTTCGCTACCACATTTTACATCATCAAGCCAGCCTGAGACGGGCCGGCATTTTCAGAAATAACTATTTCCTGTATCTGTGTCTGCTATAGTTATCAGGAAGTTCCGCTTAAATTTGTATATATCAATAAGAACTTCTGTCAAGAATTACTCAACAACAACAAGAGTTACTTAAACAATACTGTAAGTACCACAATAAACTGAAAGACGTTGTGAACTAACAACGGGAGTAGGTACGCGCCATCTTGCAATATATGTAATGAACTACATAAATAGTCTACAATCTTTTACATCAACAAAATATCAAACTTCCAGACTTGCAGACTTAGGTTGCTTTTCATATCATACTGTTTAGACGCGCGGGAATCTGAGCTCCATGGTTTGTGAAATATGAACGAGGAAACGTCACGAGCTGTCAAATTAAATAACCGCATAGACAAGAATTTATTGTACATTCAAGAAGTTCTAGTTCTAGATTTGAATACTCTTTGGATAATGTTTGAATTTCGAGTTCGTTGCTCCGCGCCGCAGCGAAAAGGCGCGAAGCCGTCAAGAGCCGTCATCGTAGTGATGTACGATTGTATCGATACGATCGCATGATCGATCCCCGTATGATCGGATGCCAAATCGACAAGCCACATCAACCGCACCGATACGTGGCCGATTGTGAAATCAGACGCGGGAGAAACGGTATTTTTAAACGTAATAAATTTTAATTACTTTCAAGTTAAACATGTTTTTCATTTCAGAAAATCTTGTATACTTTTCTTTCGTGGAAAAATGTGACTAATCGCATACATTACATTCAGATTTCTCTTTTGTTTTTCTATTTTCAACTTTCAGCGAGTGGGTAACGGAAATGGCTAGAGTATCAGCACGGTATCAGTCACTTGACCGACAAATTGTTTAAATAATACGATTTTCTTCTGAAATTTTCATAATCATAAACTTTTTAGTGATTTCCCAAGAAAATGCGAAACACATTTCCCAGTATTTATAAGATCTGCTTAACAAACAACAGATGCATTAAAAAAAGGAGGCTATGTGAGGTGCATGACATTAGAAAACTATATCTCAAGTCATCTAACTAGTCAATATAGTAAGTAAATAAATAAATATACAATAAAGCTATGTTTGAAGCTATTTTTCGTAATAAAATATGATAAACAGATTATAATCTGTAATTCTAGAGCAATTTATTGTTTTTAATTCGAACCGTCATGTTGTTGAAGCCGCGTGGCACCACTAGTTTGACATAAAAACAAAAGGAGATTGTAAAATAGTCTATGAGACGCATGTCACGCGGGCCGATCTCGACAAAATCTCAAGCACCATTGTAAGATTATAATGAAAAGGAGATTTTGTTTCGCGAGCTTTTACTAACCGCGCCGAAAGAATGACGATAAATTATGCGCCCTTTTACGTATGGTATGCTAATAGAGGAATATTAGTTTAAGTATCTGTGTTAATGAGAAAGGGTAGCTCTTTCATAGACTATTATCATAGATAATATAGTAAACAACTTATATTTTCTTAGTCCATGGGAATTTAAACTTACTTTGTAAAGGTTTTTTTAAATTTATCAACTTTAAACCTTGGCAGAATGGCTTAACAGATTCCATGGAGAACGTACAAAAAATAGATCCATGGATTGTGTGTATGTATTCGAAATTCGAATTAAAGGTGTCATGTTTTTCGTGCAATGCAATGTCATTTCTGTACACGAGTAAATGTTCGTTCCTCACGTGTCAGTACACAAACATACAGCTGATATTTTCGTACCATTACAATATTAAAGCAAGGAGCAGTCTGATTCAGATCCATAAAACGAATGCAACAATCCCCGCATGCCTTTTACAGAAATAACCGGCAGACATCGACTGTTTCCCGGTAAAAATACGTCAAACAAACGAACGGATCACTTGCCCGGAGCGATGTATTTTTGCACAAGTTTACCTTTTCAAATTCTTCTTATCGAGTGGATGGTCAACTTGACCAATCCTGGTGTCAGAGTTATTGAGCCGCCAAAGGCCTCTGACATGGCTCATGTAACGACTACTATCCGTAGAAAGTAACCGGGACCGACGGCTTAACGTGCCCTCCGAAGCACGGAATCATCTTACTTTTCGGGCAATCAGGTGATTCAGCCTGCAATGCCCTAACCAAACTGAGGACAGTCTCACAAAGTGATTTTTGTGAGATATCCCCACCGGGAATCGAACCCGGAACCTCCGGATCGTGAGCCGAGCGCTCAAACCATTAGACCACGGAGGCTGTTAACCTTTTCAAATGCAGCCCCGATGATTAATCTTTAAATGTTTTTTGAGATGTTAACATTTCAAAAATGTTTTAATGGAGTTTTTACTGAGCTTTTTTTGAAGTTAATGTTTTGGTACGTTTACTGGAGGTATATTTTTATTTCTGTATTGTATTGGCGGTTAAAGTCGTCACTATACCTATGCATAAAAGATGAAAGCGTAACGCGAAAACATAAGCACATTCACTATAGCTTCAGTCAACCTCTGAAAACGCGAGAACTTAATACTTTGTCGCATTACAAAATGTTAATATTCATTTATATTACTTTATAGATGGTAGGACTATAATTAGGTTAAATATGTTGACCATTAACATCTCTCTACCACATTCACGGTTCTCCTCAGACGCACAGACCCCATCCTATACAACATAATAAATGCTTATTTCTCCATCGACTGGTGCTCACATACTCAGATTCGTTCGTAAAATGGAGCAGTTCTTTCCTTCAGGGTTAGCGCGATGACGTGTCGGGATCGCCGCGTTGTGCGTAACGCCAACACACAGAAATAGCACTCGAACTGGGTTAATACACGTTGTGTTAGCAATTTTTTAACAACAGACAATGGGCAGCAACGGCAGATATACACAGAATTAGTTTGCGAAACATTCACACTACACCTACTTGACTCGAAAGTAGCGGAAAGCGTTCGCACCGTTGAGATTGAGCGAGTTTACACGCCACTAATCGATCTAGATACAAAATTTTGATTACGACACTTGTCTTCGATTGAACTCAACTTAGTTTATTAACTCTATAAAATAAACTTCAGTGTTTTGAGATGAAACACTAAACATGTTGTAATAACCTATCATAAACATAAAGATACTTAATAAAAACAAATAACACGAATAGTTATGGCAATCTATGGATTAGTTAATCGAACAACTGCAAATGAACTCTATGGTAACGAAGATTAGTTATAAATAATAGAGTCGTGCAAGAAGTGCGTAGGTATCTGACGATTTACGCGCGAAACGCATCGAAGTAAGAATACGTCAGAAAGCATCAGAAAGCGTCAGTAAGCTTCTCGAAATCTGGAAAAAGATAGTCGGCTAGTTTCGGACTCGTAGAGTGTTAACTCTGCCACATGTGTCGGTACAAATCATTTGGTCTAAACTTTAAAGCCGGATAGACGTAGCGTCTCCGATCTAGAAAGAAGTCCAAAGCACAACTCATCGCCTATACATACTCGTACCTATAGTCCATTATTATCTACGCGTGTACATGGGTATGTAATTTAGGCAGTTTAGGCCGACAGGATTGTTAGATAATATGTACAGGGGTTTAGTGAGCATAATTTATGCGCTTTACAAAGCAAACCACATTATATCTATATATCACATGGATTATATATAAGTATATAACGTTAAATGTAAATATATCGAATATACCCGAATAACCACAAACAATACCTTCTATAGAGGAAAAAAGTATAGTGTTTTTAAGCTATTTCATAGCTTCTATCGCGGGCCTTGAGCGCGGGGACCGAATCCAGAAATTCCGTAACGAAAAAAACCTCACGCTCCCCACTAACGCCATCTAGTGATACAAAAAATAACTATGCAATAGCTTTACCGCGGCAGTCCCCGAGTGCCACACGTCTTTTTTATTATAGGTCAATCAACTCTTTTTTATTCTATAGGAGTAATTGTCTATGTCGAATATTAGAAATTAAGATTTATTTTATTGGTTCTAATTATAGGTCACGTAGAAATAATAATGGTAAATTTTAAACATTTTATTACTTTTGATATTATTATACTTAATTCAATCTTATCAATCCGATGGTGACTTAATAGTTACTTATTCAGTTAACAAAAGAAACATTAGTTTATAAGCATGTCACCGTGAGGTACCTTGGAGCACGACGCCGCGCCGTCAAAAGCTACGGTAACGTCGGACAGATAGACAAAAGAAGCAGACATGTTTTACGAGCATATCTACCAGATCAGATGGCCGGACCCGTGTTACGCAGACGTCACATAAAAGGCAGTAAATGTTGTTCAAATCAGTTTTATAGCCGTTTTAAATTCAGTGCCTTCATAAATGTTGATTGATGCTCGGATTTAGTCAAATTGATTGTGAAGTTATAAATTCTTTGAACGGTTTCTTCGTGGAGTTACTTTACCGATTACTACGGGTTTACCGGTTAGGTTAATTTAAAATCTCGTCTGTGATTTCGCCAGAGGATGGTGTAGTGGTATGTGTACTCGTCAGCGAAAACTGAGGTTGAGTTCAATTCACGGGGTACAGTATTTTTTTCAAATGTTGATTTGAATTTGAAATGACAAACCCGCAAGTAATGCATTATGGTATGGTAACTGTGGCAACTACCAAATATAGTATCGGAGCTTCATAGGGGATTTCAGGACATATTCGAGCGCATCGATCTGGGCGATACTATTGTGGTGTCCCTTTGAAAATGAAAAAACAGCGTGCGTCCGTGACCGAGTTATCATACACAGTTGTTTTGCAGTTTAATATCCTAGAATCTTGGTCTTCTTTGACAATCTTTTAAAATTTAACTATCTAAATAGTAGAAATTCTCAAACATTTTCACATCCAGTATCTAATGAGAGTCCTTAAAGTGGTTCAAAAAATCCGACAAAAGGGTTGGCCACTAACCAACACGAACTTATTATAGTAGGTCCCGACACTCCCGACGCTCGAGTAAATCCACAATTAGGACGTTGGTCTCCCGCACTAATCCATCACGTAGCACACAAGAGGTTGAGGATATTATAATTCAAATCAAGTTAAGTTTAACTAGTTGTGGCGGTAACCGCGTCAATTGAACTTCGATTCAGTTCAAGTTTGAGTTCACGCACCTAGGTAATAGACAAACTCGGGGGGTATATTATACAACTGTCGTAATCTACTACAGAAGAATACGTATTCGCTGTGTTTATCAAAGGGATGGATGTATACGTTTAACTCAACGTTTAGCAAGTCTTCAAGATGCTAGCCGGCAAATTAAAGCCTGTAGTGCTAACAGGCACAGCAATGTAAGCCAGTAGGCTCTCGGTGCGAAGCAAGCCGCCTGCCCGAGCGATCGAAGCTTTACATTTTAACAAAGCTCTACGACAATCTATTTTGTTTTACGAGTCCTTTTAAACTACCGGACTAGGGATAATCCGACTAAAGACAATTCCCATCCGTAAAAGCCCAAGATATTAGTTTTAACTATTTTTCCCCATAAACTTTTCTAGTTTTAACTCTACATAGATTATTAAATAGAGTCTTTGGTTTACATTTCGTTCTTTCTAGATGAAATAGGATGTACTCTAAGCTAGTGTAGCTCTAATTTCGTGCAGACCTAACTAGGTGGTGAAGGTCGAGGGTGATTTCTTCGAGGAGGCGATACCCATCAGGCCCTTCAGATAAAGAGCATCCGAAATGACGCGCCGCCCTTCACTTCGGAGCCCTCAGCACGATTTTTATGTATAATTATAACCCAATTAGCTGCGTCTCGAAGTTGCTTTAACTTTGATGTTTTGTGTAAGAAAATTTAGTATTGATTCCTTCCTGTTCTCTGCTTTCATAGTTTGCATTGCTCTGATTGTGGTGTGCGTAGTATCACTATAGGCGCCTATGAGAGAATAGTAAGAGTTCCTTGATGGCAATATAGAACAGTTTGAAAGCTTCATGGTTGAATACTCCACTGAAATCAGGTAACTCGCAATTTGTTTCAGTTCTTGGGTACAAAAATAAATAACATTTAATTTATTCAGATAGAAAAATAACTTCAAATGAATACGTCGTTTCTTTTTAATCATGAAGTACCCAAGTACCCACTCCCAATAAAATAACCCCAAACCCCTCAGTCTGCAATGATTTATTCACTTTTTAAAGAAATAAGCGGAACGTACGATAGTTGTAATTACGTCGACGGGCCTGGTTAATGTCGGTACCTCCGATGAATTAACCACTGGTAAACATTTATTTCGAACATTATTTCTTGGACTCAAAGATTTTGACGCAATCTTTCGTGTTCTATATTTTGTGGTATTACTCATTATTCATTAATATGTTTGTCTTACTGAGTCGTGCTCCTACTTATTTCTCAGGATAAACTAGCTACTAGAGGCCGACTTGACTGTAAAGGTAACTTATTTATCACAGCTTCTGTAAGCCATGTTTGTTATCCACCAATCATATCAACCATAGCACAGCAACAGAACAAAGTAATGACGATATATAGCATAGCAATGTATCATAGGTATCTGGTATCCGGTAAAAGGACAGCCTCGTTGATGAATTCTATAATCATAACACCATCTTTTTGAAGTAGAATCATGAAATACCTCAATTGAACTCTCGTATTCTAACTTAAACTTAACACAATTTTCGAAACTATTGTACTTACAAACGCTTACGTCAACTACAAAATGTCAAATCAAAATGTGATTTCATCGGAGCGGTGCATTCGAAATTCCAATATGCAAATAAATCAAATATAAAAATATTGTGTTACTAGAATAGCGCCGCGGGCTGTATTAGTTTGGTAACTTACTCGCTAAGGTTCGAACCAAATTGGTACAGAATCGATTCGGTTCCAAAGAAAGCAGAGTTGTAGAGTATAAAAGACGATGTGTTTCAGGTAGAGGAGACGTAAGGCCGGTCTTTATAATCTCTACCCGCAAAGATAGCGGAGATCTAAGCTTGATCATAGACATTTGTCTCTATGTAAAAATACACCCACGAAATAGAAAAGTTGATGGAATTTGACGGAACTTTATCGAGGCCTTTGTCGCCAAACATTGAACTACAGAGAGACCGTACTAAGACTAGGTCGGAAGCTGTGAAATGACCACCAATCAGTACAGACTGGGTCATTTTGACATTATGAAGTAGTCAGGCCATATAATAACTTGTCTAAGCAGTCATAAGACGGGTCTCACTAGGTCACTGACGTCACTGTCCATATGTCAAATATGCTGTTTATGAAAGTCTCTTTCTTTGGTCTAGTTACATTTTCAGTCATTTCTCTTTTCGTCTAGTAGTGTATCGTTCGTTAAATTATTAATTCAACATATATATTAAGTACATTCAACAAAACAATACCTTTGAATATTCACTGCCTTTGGTATCATTTACGTTACGCAAAATTTACGCTCAATTAAAACGCGTTACGCAATATATATATGCTTTGGTCTTCAACGGAAAATCCCGTAGATTTTCCGTTGAAGACCAAAGCATATACTTTTGAAGACTAGTATGAACAGTAGAACAGTAAAAGTCCAAGTACCAATTGATTGCGTAAAGTTACAAATAATGTTGTCAATATTGAACAGACTGCGCAAGTTATTACGTCTAACAGTTTACACTAGCCGCTAGTAAATGATAGATAAAAGCTATTAAAAACGCTAGCTAACCTTGGGCTATACGTAAAACATACCTGTTAAAGAAAATTACAATTATTTACAATCGTAAATTCGATCTACAAATGAAATGTTTGTTTTTTTATTCGATTTTAAGGCGCGGTTTGGTTGAGAAGAACTTAAAAGGTTAAGTTAAGTTTGAAATTGTTTGAAACCTTAACCTATTAAATCATTACTCTAGTAAATCATAGTCAAATAACATGTTTTAATTCATTATATTCTGTATACAACATTTACAAACATTAACTACCGGTTAATGTTACCGTCTCGCAAGTTACCCAACGTAGCGTAACATGTGCTCTCATCCATCTGCTCCACACTAACGAACTCCGCGAATCTCCCGACTTCCCGACACACCGACAGACAGTCTATTTCAGAAGTAGGAAGTTTATCTCATATAGATTATTAACTATTTACAAATGAAATTGAAATTATGCTTTCAATGTGTGCGGTCGATTGACGTAATGTCTGTCTATGTAGAATTACATATGTGTGAGAGAGTTTAATGTCCCGACCTAATTATATGATATTTTTATTGTTCCTTAAGGTAAACTATTTATATAATTGGAGCCGAAAAATAAACGCTAATTTATGATATAAATCATGCTCTGTCAGGATCATTTCGTAATTCACTTATTAAGAAACTCTAAACCGTTATTTCAATTTTCAAATCTTACGGCACACGGTTTAGACTGAACGAGGTGTATCCTCTAGTTTAAAAGCTTTTTTTCTGTAAATGTATTCTAAAATGTATATTAATTGGTCGTAAGTATATCAACTCATACTAAAGCTATGGATTTATTATAATACAACCACTTATTTGTCAACTGGAGACTAAACTCGTTGTCTCCTAATTTATTTATGTTTTCAAACCGTTTAAAAAATTGTTCCTAAAGGGATCGTTTGAAAAACCAACCAAAAACTTAAAGCTTTGTTCGATAGCTTCTATTTGGTACGCTGGAAGGTTCAATTTTGTATGATCTAGAGTTTTTTATTCGCTAGTGATTCTTTACAGCTCTGCGCGTTGTCAATGACAGATGTAGTGATGTTCCTACGAAATGTCAAACAAACCAAATATTTTTTTCACACCTCCATTCATCTAACCATTAAAAGTCGTTCCATTTTCAAATATAGGTACCAGTGTTGCCAGCGGTCGGAAACTATAATCCCGTTGGATTAATGTGTGAAAGTATTTATACCCAACATCTTGGCTCCTATTCTAATGAATGGGGACTAATTTAACTTTTGAACAGAAGATGCATTTGTCCGATTTCATGCAAGTTTGGGTTATTTAGGATGTTCATTATTCGTGAAAGTTATGTTATTATTTGGACAAAAATAGAAGAACAACTTTTAAGATTAATAGGTTCTACGAAATTACTCAGCTACGCCATAATTCACAAAATCCCCCTCGCAATTAGCAAATACACCTAAATATAACCAGAGCAAACCTTCACACTACTTTTCCAAGACGTATCTTCGCTACAGCTCAATATAAAGGTCGATACTTGCGTCATTTTCTAAGAAGTTGTCTATTAAAGAGGTTTATTAAAATCAATACTATTGGATTAAAACAAACAGATCACACCTACATAATGTTTTATTTGCACTTTATTTTATTTCCAGCCTGGTTCTAGATAAGATTAGTCACTTCTACTATATTTTGTATACTGGCAGCACACCGCGGAAACCGCTAATGTTGCGTCAAGTGGTCGAGTGGGAAATTAATGACAAATAATAAAAAGTGGGGAAATGTTTGGAGATGGGGCGTTTTATGTAATTACGTTTACAAATGAACTCTGTCCGTGGGAAATTATATTTTAATCATTATCATGGTTACTAAATAAAAAAGTTAAAGTTTTGGATTTCAAGATACCGTATAGATTCTAAACCTGTAGATTTAGAATGAGTAAATTTCAGACTTTTACATTTAAAAAAATAAATAAAAAAGTTATCTTAAATCGCAGTTTATAATAGACTGGAGATCAGTTATCAGTATCGTCCGTGAGGTGATAGGTAGTTTGAAACCGCGCGCATCCTTGATGCCCCGAAGGTTGTCTTAAAGAGGGCAGCATCTAAATATTTAATGGATCCAAAGCAAGCGTTTAATATCCATCTCGTTGTGTTTTCCAGATACGAAACAGACACATTTATCGAGTGTGGATTAAACCGTAGTATCAATATTACACCTGGTTTCTCTCACTGTGCGTGTTTAATTATATATCGAACGAGAAAATGGGGAAAATTGGGGCACAGGGCAACACCGATATTGCCATTTCCGACCGGCATAAGTTACATTTGATGTGGTCATTTACAGTTTTTTAGGGTGTTATTTTTTATTTTGAATATAATTAAGGTAGGTACGCTCATTTCGAGACCCTTCTTACTCTTCTCTGAGTAGGTTTGACATGTTTGTCGGCGACTCCAAATGGCTCTAGTTTGTTAAGTGGCTGGTTTAGTTACCTGTTTCGATTTGACTGCAGTTTGACCGCACAGCGACATTCGAGCAAAGCTATTAGTATTCCTTTGATATTTTGCTGCTGCGGTAGAACTTAGTGCAAGTTGTGAAGATTTGGAATCATTTACTCAACTTTAGTAATAATGTCGTTTGGTTTGGTGGTATAACTTATCATTATTGCAAAGATAGCCTATGTCGAATCTAGATACCAATCTCGCAGGATGAAAAGTAGCCTAGTCTTATAAAAGGTACACTTATTCTAAACCACGCGTCTGGCACTGATAACTAATTTAAGAAACTAACCATTCCTATCTCAATACGATAGAGTTCAAAATCCCACGATCTAAAACCATCTAATATTATCAGCTTCATATTTCGGTCATTGTTGATTTATTGCAGTGAGTAAACAGTGGCCAGCGCCGTATGCAGTGTAAAGTACAAATTAATGCTTTTGTCTTGTGTTATAAACGCTTTCGCACTAGCGCGGGAGTCGCGCGGACGCAGTGCGACAAGCGGCGAAACAGCGTTAGTGTAATGCAGAGAATAAGGTTTTGGAGAATATTAAAGGGAAGTATTGAGCAAGCCGGCAAGTGTAAAACTGTGGTGTCACAAATATCTTTCAAACTACATTCTTAAAGTATGTCAATTTACAGAAGGTAAACTCGCTTAATATCAACTAAGCCGTATACTATTATTTCTGTGAAAAATACATGTCGCACTAATCTAGTATACGAGTAGATATTAGATAGTAGGTACGTACTTAATGTACGTCTGTCTGTAATTAAAGATACAACACGGTGACACTTTTGTAACTTTCATTTGTTTGGCAGTAACTTCATGTTTTTATTTTTTACAAGAAAGGTACCTACGCAGAGTCGCGCGCAAAAATTAGTCAAGCTATCTACTCCGTGGTACGTGGTACCTTGGGATTAGGTATCTTACTACGTATCTTTACAATAGCTAGTAACAAGTACGTCGAACTGCCCTACAGTCCCAGTAGTACCTATACACCAGTACACTACAGTCGGTACAGTAGTGATGTCAATATGAGAGTGAACTAAGAAAAGGTGCTGAATAATGAAATCCTATCAGTCCCAACGCTTGGCGCGACTCACGATCTAGTTATAATATACAACTGGTTTGTTTATATTCTGTGGGCCTTAGCAGACTACACTTAGACAGTATTGTCCACGTAAGGGAAATCAAAGTATGTGTGAAACTCGGCAAATGATATTGTTCCTTGCTTTAGTACTTTGTCAAATTATAAATTCGAAAATTGACTTTCAAATTGTGAGTAGTTATTGTAGACGTTTGAATATGACAGGTTCTAAGTATGCTAATCAAGGAATGAAGTTTTCAGAATAGTTTTCTTCGCGTAAGTTGTGTACTTGTCTTGTAAGACCGTAAATTATGGTTAATGAATTAGCATAGAACACGCAATAGTCCCGGTTACTTTAAACTTTTACGAAGATCGAAAAACCAAACATTTCGAAGAATACTTACAACTGAATTATTGGTTATTTGTAACCTATATTTTAATCGTTTTGAAAAGGAAGAGGTTCTTCTATTTGGTAATGTATATTTTAGGTATGTTCAGGAACAACTCCATTATACTCGTATACCTATGGTGGGTGTATACATCAAATTTTAAAATTTCTGGTATTCTTGCCCAACCATATACCTAAAATTACTTATGGGTTCTACTCTATACGTTAGATACAAATTTATATAGTTCGACAATATAATAACACGAGGAGCAAGGGGGATCTTTGGAAATATAGTTACTTTGATACTGGAAAAATATGTGATGAAAACCTCCCACAACAATGTTCCGATGTTTGTCAATAAATTACCCGGAGCTCGTTAACGCCTACCTCTGATGCTCGTGATCACCGGATCCATTAATGTTTTCTAGTATTGCTATTAAAATTGTCATTACCACCTTTCATGTCGGCTAAAAGCCTCTGTTTCAACTCTTGTTTTAAGTTCGGGACATAAATCTGAAGACTGGCCTCCTCGCGCGACTCATCTTTTGATCTGTTTCAAATAATTTGAGCTAATTATTAACGTTTCTTTTCGTTTAATGTTTTACGACGCATTTTATACAACGTTTGTTTGTTCACTTGTTTTGTTTTGTTATAAATTATAATAATTTTAGCAACACTATTTAGAATCTGTATAAAAACAATAAAAACACAGAAATCTTTTATCTATGGTCATTATGGTATTTCCAAAACAGTTTTCCCCGAACAAAATACTTCCTGCTTATTGATTGGTCATCAAATTCAAATGTCAACCGAATATTTACAGCCATTGGTTGATTTATCGACCAATAGTAAGTATATTGCGAGTGAGGACGGGACCACTCGTTATTCCTCGTTCCTCTTCATCGGAGGAATAATATCCGAAGAGTATTTATTGAGGACAAACAGTATATTTTAAGTAAGAGCCATATTTTTGTTTATATTTTTTTGATATCGCAATAAAAATGGATATTTAAGTGTTGTTTTTTATAGAGTTGTGTATGTTTGTAAATGTTTAAATGTTATTGTTTTTAGGCCGGCATTTACGTGTTCAAGGCATCTGTTTGAGAAATACGGAGTTCGTATTAACCGCAAATATATACAGAGGAACCAGTTTGAGAGATGTGTCTGTATCATAAATATATGTTGTATCTATAGATACGTATAGAGGTCAGTGGTGATCAAAAATTCATCTTGTACCCGGAGGTCAAAATAGATTTGGTGACTGCAGTGGGTTCCTTATGGCGATCATGCAGAAAATGTGAACATCATATATACTCAGTGAAAACGGATCCCATTTCTCAAATGTATTATATTTAAAGTTTGTTTTCTTTGAACTTTGAAAATATAAAAGGATCCGATAACGACTGATAACGGTAGATAAGGTCGTAACATCGGCGCAGGACCGAGTCTCAGTCAATAGATGCGTAATGAGATGCTTTCAATATTCTCATATTTTTAACAAATTATATTTTTATACGTGGCCATTAGATTGGGCGAGTATACAAGCTACAAGTTGGTGAATTGTAACGAAAGGTACGTGTGACGTTGAGCCACGGACGGTTAAAAAATGACAAGGTATATTGAACTAACCAATAGCTGTACACAATCTGCACTAATCGTATTTATCACAGCGGCCATTTCAGTACATGTTTAACCTTGAATAGTGAAAATTGTACTGACATGCCAACTTTCACTTGCTGAATTTCAGGAAAAAAAATGACATAACCTTCCCGTTGACTGTGGCTATCCATTACAAATATAATTATTCAAATCCGATTGATTCTGAGATAGGCGCGATCAAACAAACAAACAAAAACTTTCAAGATAATAGATTAGGTTGCAACGCCCTCAGAACATAATTCTAATTTTAGTTAAAAGTCTTGGAAGTCTAGTACATACGAAGTTCGTATTCGTATTTATTTATGGTAAAGTTAAAGTTAAACCGAACCACATTCGTAACTAAGTTATTTATGTTTCCGGCTGCACTGTTCTGCAAATTGTGCTGTAAAATTGTAGTTTGTATTTGCTTTAAATTATATCTGAACTTATGAATTGCGTGTCTTCTCAAAGTGCGATGAGTGGTTCTTAGACTTTGTAATCATAGATGTATAAGGTGTCTTCATTAACTCTTACATGAGTGTCCTTTTTACAAAATGTACTCTAGTCTGTTTGTTCTGGAAAATGTATAAAACAGCTAGATTTATTTGCATGAGGCTTTTATTGGTCCATAGACTATCCCGTTCATCAGCTGACTGCCTCATTACATAGGTAGTTAAAGATGGTTGTTTGTCGTACTTCTGGTTCGTTATCAAAAAAATCTCGAAGCTTTCTATTCGATGCAGGTAAAGCCGCGGGGGGCCAGTACTATTCGGTACATTAATATCGTGTACAGTCAGACATAATAATCTATGTTTATGAACCATGTTGACAGAAGTAATCCATTTATTTTTATTTAGAACTAAGTATACATTTTTAAAACAGGGAAGCGACAAACGGCCCCCTTGAGGTGGGTAAATGGCAATTTTATTAATAATGATACGCGGCTCTAACTCTCGGCTTAATGGCGTCTCTACCACTTCCTAACCGACTGCGGGAAAGATGGTTATGCGTCTGTGTTATGAAGATTTAAAAGCTTCTCAAACATTGTCTTCCAAATATATTCTATATAATTTGACTTCAACCTGCAGTTATTTAATTCAGACATGTTTAAGATCTCTAATTAGTATGCATATGCCTACCTTACTTATGTTAGTTCATTTGCTACAGTTTAGATACTATAATTCCTATCATCTCACCTGAAGATAATTTCCAATACAAAGTTTTATTCTAAGTAATTTATTCAATAACAGCCTCAAAGAAGCTCTTTCGAACTTTAAAGAGCTTACAAAATACTTAGCTGGAGTTTATGAGTCAATTTTGATATAGATATAGATCAGGACAATAGTCTATCAAGATCAATAATTAGTTATGCTTCAAATTGCAAAAAATCATTATTAAACAATGTAGTTCTATTATTGTTGTAGTAAGCGGGAAAGTCTGAATCTATCTTCATCGAAGATGTCAGTGAGAACTATAATTTCAGTATAAATATGTATAAATAATACCTATTAGTTATCTAGGTAAAACAAATGTGACGGCGAATGTTCGCGATCGGGCGCACTGCGCGCTGGGCGCCTAGCTAGTCTTGCTTAGGAATCCTAGGATGGGCACAAGGCTCAAGGCGCCCAGCAAGCCGCCTGCCCGTGCGTCCGCGACTTTAACTTGATAGACAAGCCCCCGAATACTCAAACTAATATCAAAAACTCCTTAGAACCGCTTGGATTTAAAAGATAATAAGTAATATACTCGTCCGGTACCACCGGTCGCCCATCTCAACAACAAGCCTCCCGTTGCTTCGCCTGTCCTCATTTCCAGTCACTGACTCGGAGTCCTCGCTCAAAACAAAAGATGAACTCATTCAGATCACGAGAGTGTAACAAGACGGATTAACTCACAATTAAGGAAATATCAAAGGGATCTCTCCCTAATCCAGCCCCACAATCATAATTAAAATTAATTCCTACTTCTTAATATTTAATCGGGAAATTGTGGCGGAATCCTCCGCGAGGAGACCGATTTCAATACGTTTCTTCAGCCGGTTTCAAAAGGAAACTTGTATTACTTGGTTGATTCGACCACAATGCCTTGAGCCGGTTGAGAATGGTGAATTTTGACAGTTCTGTAATTAGCATTTTTTTGCGTTACCTGGATTCTTCCGTAATCCGGAAATTAGAGGAAAAATAATTACGGTTTCTTTTAATAATAAATGACAGTGGGCCTGTTTGTACTCGTATTGCTACATTGTGTTACGGAATGAAAAGAGTAAACGTAAACGAAGTTACTTTAGAGCTAAATTATTTGAAGATTTCAGCGAGTTATGTAAATATACAAAGACGATTAGGGACATTATTTGCATTATTTCATATTAATAAGAAAACTGTGTAAGAAAAGCAAACTCAAATTAAGAGAAAATAGAGACACTACAAATTATAAACAAGTTTTTCTCCACGTTCCCTGAAAATAGTGCTGAAAACTTCAAGTAAATTACCCTAAGGAGCGCTTGAACTTCCGCGCTCTGTACTAAAGTATGTCCCACACAAAATCACATACAATATGTAAAAAACGTTAAACCAGACTCAACCAGGACACTTTCTCATTATAATATTAGTATTGGATTAAAAAATTAGGCTAAACACACACGATAGTAATGTATCTTGTAAATGAACCTGGCCTGTGATGTGTACCGATGATTTATAATATAACACAGCAGAAAGATAGAGGAGCGAGTACGTGTGCATGTGGGATATGTTGACCCAGTAACGATGTACTGGCTAATTAGGAAGAAACCAGCCGATACCTGCCACGAATACCAATTTGGACCAATCGGAATTAAGCTTAATTATTTCCTTAATTCACCCGTTTAAAGGAAGCTTTTTATCTAACGTTATTACTTACGGCCATGTGCATTACACTAAACAAATACTAGACTTTGAAACTATCTACAAAGTACGCGGTTCGTGTGTAAGATGCTTTATTATTAAGATTATGATCTAACGATTTAATTATGTTATTAGCAAACAAAGATTAAACAGTAGCGTGTATCCAACTAGTAACACTCGGAGAGTATTGCAATGTATGAATGTAAACAATAAACAAATTATGGCAGCCGGTTTAATAGGCGCCGCTCACAGGGAGCAGCGAGACCCAGCGACTTGTACCGTTCGATATGTGATTTGAAAAATACCTGGAACCTAAATAAACGCAATGGTAAACAGTTTTCATTGATGAGGAAACTTCTAAATATAATATAGCGGGCGCGAGACTCACGTGTCGCCGCGGCCGCAGCCAGACGGAACAATAGTCAAGTATCCAGGTTGCGGTCGGCGGCGGTTCAAGACACTGTTTAATGCATGCTTTTTATTTTGTCATTAACCTTCGAGGTGCTCCGATTTGGAATCGGCAACGTTTTATTTTTGAAAAGCGGCGGGTCGGGGCGGGAGCGGGCGGCGCAGGCCCGGGCGGACTGCGCTCACTGACACCATGTCCCGCGGCACCACTGACACCAACACCCGCGGGGGCCCTCGGCGCGGCCGGAGTGTGACTGAGAGGAGCGGCCGGCGCGCACGGGCGCCGCGTTCACTCGTTCGCGGCGACTGGCCGGCCGCGCTCAAAAAGCTCCTTACGATAAATACATACAGGGCGATGTGCATTCTATTAATAAAGTTAAGTTGGGCGTACACCACGCGCGTGCACCGCTCACCTCCATCATAATATCTGAAGTTATTAGGTCGACTGATGAAACTCGCGCACCGTGTTTACAATAATTAACAATACACACGGTTACGACACGAGCCTGGATCAATCAGGGCCTATCGCCGCTCATGGCGAACTTATAATATACATAAGTAGTTTAATAGTTACATTGGAAGGGCTCCAACAATAATACTTGTGCTGCGTTTTATGATGATCGCGCTAATATTTTGACGTGTTTGTGGACCGTTTTATATTTTATTTTATTTACTAGAATAACATATTCGGTTACTGCGTTATGTATGAAAGCGTCATTAATGTTTGATTGAGTGTTTACTGAGTTTTATCGAAGTTTGAAAAGACGTTATTGTTTTAAATCGTCGTCCTCGCGCGTTACGCCGCCGCGTCGGCCTGTCAGGCGGACGAACCGCGCTGACACTAAATGACAGCTCGCTGACGAAAACGATTTACATTTGCTGTCAGTTTTGACATCTCATATTACGTCAATGTCATATTTTTAAAAGCGTAAGTGAAGACCAGGCTGATATAAAAATAAATGAAAGTTCGCACTTTTACAATGTCGCGCTACCAATAATCCGATTATGAATGATGAGATTAGTTGTGTGTAACTCATAGTTTTAAATACTTTAGTGTTATTTACTAGAAATATTATATTAAAAATCGAATTGTTATGAACATAAAATGTGTTTATTGAGACACGTACATAAATAAACATGAAATATGTGTCAATCATAATATTTTTGATATTATTAATATTCGGTTGCTGTTTATTTTCACCGCACCTTTCAGTTTTTCTTTTTGATCTTGTTTCTGATAATTTAATATTGATTTTTATGAGGCTGTAAATTTTTGTATTTGACACAAATCGTAGGTGTTGCGAGGAGAGCAGACGAAATTCAAAGTGGTTGGGTTTTAACATAAAATAAACGTCATAAAATTCTTTGATATGTGAATATAACTCCTCATTTCGTGTAACTTATTACTATCGTCACTAACGATATTTTATATTCTCTGGAAACATTTCGCAATGACAGACACCTAGGTACGCTAGTTTTATTGGTGATTTTTTCTAGGAAATATACTATAAAGCTCAAATTAATTCATCACATTGTAAAATAACAAGATTATTTATACTCTTCTTAAAAAAATCGTGAAGACCGAACCGAATAAAAATTATAAAAACCCATTTAATATGGAGATGGTTAACAAGTAGCCGAACTAACCGAACCGCCCCACAACCCGCTTCTCGTCCCACTAATCAAAAAACGCCAAAAATGTATTCGGTGAGTTTCATATTCAGGATTGCTTCCTGAAACCCTTTACATCCGTAAAGGTACGGTAATTTTCCCGCGAGAGCGACAGATGGCGCGACTGGCAGACACCCGGCTAACCGGTTGTATCCGGCCGTATCCGGTCGCATCCGGTCTCAACCGGGCTCACTCTTCCCTCGTGTTTTGTAATACGATCCCGGAAAACTTTGGAAAACGTTTACTCTAAATCATATCGCCGGCATTCTTTCAACGCTTATTACTTTGTCTAGGTGCATTCGATTTCATAATGTTTGTATCGGATGACATGTCATATTCGGATGGGGCGATGTTGATGATTTGATGATTTGATGAACAGTCATGTGCAATGAAATGTATACACGGGCAGATTTGCAAATAAATGTATTCTCTGAAAATTTCAAAAACATATAGCCGCTTAACAATTCATACTATATAACCACCCGAGTTTCTCACAATAATGTATACATTATTGGCAAAAATATGGACACAGGTTCATTTTCAGATATTTGTATACACGATCACTTGCAAAAATATGTATCCATTATGAATTACAATAATATGTAAACGATATTATTTCATAACGATGTAAACAATAGTATTTCATTATAATGTATACATTTTAGAAACTGTTGCAGTTTCCACTATTTTGACAAATCGGTATTAATTTCAATAATATGTACACAAATGTAATTTTCCAATTCATGTAAACAATATTGGAGCGAAGTTCCTTCACAATAAAAACAAAAGAACTATCAAAATCAAAGTCATTTTTTTTTCAGTTTCTCATCCTCTTTGGGGCAACCCCAAAGAGGCTATTTTGAACGCACCTTCTTAACTATATTTAAAAGACAAAAATAAATGTTTACATGAATTGGAAAATTACATTTGTGTACCTACATATTATTGAAATTAATACCGATTTGTCAAAATAGTGAAAACTGCTACAATTTCTAAAGTGCATACATTATAATGAAATACTATTGTTTACATCGTTATGAAATAATATCGTTTACATATTATTGTAATTCATAATGGATACATATTTTTGCATGTGATCGTGTATACAAATATCTGAAAATGAACCTGTGTCCATATTTATGCCAAAAATGTATACATTATTGTGAGAAACTCGGGTGGTTACATAGTATGAATTGATAAGTGGCTATATGTTTTTGAAATTTTCAGAGTATATAATAATATTTATTTGCAAATCTGCCCGTGTATACATTTCATTGCACATGACTGAACATTGATGGTTTGTAATTAGTATGAAAGTAATAAAGTTATTTCCTTAGAGTTTCTACACTGTGCGAGTCACTCAAGCTGCAATAGAAGATAAGGATTTACTTACTATTTAGCATTAAGCTTATCACTTCACAGATTCTATTAAACTAACTATAACAGCTCGGCCCCACCAGTCGGTTTTCGAACCCAGAGTTCAACAAGACTGCACTGTATCGGTATCAAAGACACCTGATAGAAAACAAACATTCTACTACCAGGATTAAGAATAGAAATCATTTAAAGCTAAACTTAGTATATAAAAATGACAAAAATGACATTTTAGCAGCATGGGAACGTGCTAGTTAGCTGATTAATATTTCAGCCAACCCATTTGAAATTATAATACTATCATCCGACTCAAACAGGCCGATTGGAAGCGTTCTAAAATAGACCTCGGTCTGGTCACTAATAGATCCACCGACGACCTAAGGTTACAGTTCTAGGAACTTGGAAATAGCGTCTTGTACTAAGTACATAGAAGTTCATAGCTAAAAGCCGAGCACACTAATAGCCAAGACTGGTAGACAGAAAGTATTAACGAAAGACGTAGTTAACACACGTCTTGTCTCACGCCTAAAATACTGTTTTGTCTGTTGAATTACATAATCAGTACGGGCAAAAAAAATGTTTATACGTAAACGTAATTTGAATTCAGAATGTGTGACATTCGCTTAAACTTAAGAGACCTGTATGACTGTGGACAGTTTCATGTCAAACAAGTCTATGTAAAGACTGTTATGACTCTAGTGGGTACAGGCTCTTATAGCAAAATGGAGCGAATCTGTCATGGCGACCCAAATCCACAGGTGCGTTTAAAGATGCGTCGGTAATTAATGACATTTAGGGCGGCTTGCACAAGAACTCTGGAAACTATTTAGGGCCTAAATACGTCGGTTTTAAATTGTGTTCTATTTGGTGCGAAATAAAAAAGAAACCGAACGAACAGCTTTTGTTTCTTAAACATGTTTAGAGACTAGATTAAGGAGTTCTTGTGTAACCTGCCCCTAGTGTTTACCTGTCGATAAGTAAAACGTTTAATTTTGCTGATTAAACTACTTATATTGACTACTTGAAGAAATCTAATATAATCATATTTTCTAAATCAAAACCCGCATAGATTCCCCGACTTGGCTTGTAAACAGGGCTCATAATTTACCGAGCCTGGTGGCCATTAATAACAAAATATAAGAATTGCAACAATACAAACAATCTCTATTTAATAGCGGAATCAATCAACAAGGAAGCCAATCGCAATCCTTTAGTGATATCTTATTTATCGCCTGTTTATTGTTCGCTGTACAGTGCAGGCCGAGTGAACAGGCATAACTGTTGTGAAACTATTTGCTTTCAGCCATATCGCAGCAACTTAAAATTTTCTAAAAGTCCCTGTACAAAAACCGTAATCAATTCAATTGAAAATGTTTAGTGGTTACTAAACCTCTAAAACAATAACTATAGGTTTATATTTAAGATACAACTATTAAACCGTAATTAGAATTATAGACATAATTATTAATATCCCTGATAATATATTAAACAGGTTGACACCGATATTAGTGAGCCACTGCAATGACCCCGCGACCCCTCGCTTCGGAAGTGGGCACCTGCATCAGAAGGTCGCAGTTCGATTCCCTCGTGAGGGCAATGTGGTGTTAAACTCTTAAGTATCGTATACCGTTTTGCGCTATTATGCTTAATGAACAAAAATTGATATTTAATTACAGAACGTAGTTATACTCGGTTGAAAAGTCAAAGATATTACAATTAGGGTGCTTTCAAATTATGCGTTTCGTGTCGGACCGCTGCGGTGCCGAAGCGGTGCGTTTGTCGTGTTGTGAACGTACGATCGTGTGTTTTCATACAAAACGAGCCGTGCGGCAACAGTGCGTACTAAAATTATTTCGCGGTACCGACGCCGCACTGTTGCCGCACGGCTCGTTTTGTATGAAAACACACGATCGTACGTTCACAACACGACAAACGCACCGCTTCGGCACCGCAGCGGTCCGACACGAAACGCATAATTTGAAAGCACCCTTTAAAGTACTCCGTCAACTCAACAATAGCGTCATTCATATATAAAATAATATTCTTCTTACTATGTATATCTTATTGTTTCACTTGGATTATGTGTATAAAACGGTTACTCGATTGTATGTTTTTTTAAATCAGTGCTTATTCGTTCGTTCCAAATTCATCCACATTTCTACTACCGTAACTAATTTCAACTGCAATGCCTATTAAATGTCCGGTCACTGTACAATGATAACGCATAGCGTGATGGATAATACCGAGGCCAATCAAGTTAGTGGCGACTATGACCGCGCTACATATTAACGACTCCGTTTATGGCCGCTACGGGCTACGGCGCGGCTACGAGCGCTACGACAAACTGCTACGGAGATGTATTTATAGAGTTAAGGCTTTTGTGGTTACAAATTGCTTACTTATGATAAAAGTTACTTTTAAGACTTATTCGTGTAGTCGATTCGTATCTGATGACGTCATTTATATTTCACAATGAGTTCAAAGGAACCTTATTATTTATAGTTTAACGTTAAAGCCAAAGTTTCAGTATGAACATATATTTGCAGATACTTTGGCGGAAATTTGTAATGAGTTACATTATTGAAAGGACCGAAGATGAGAGTAGTGGTAGAGTGTCAATACAATTTTCATCAAAATAATGTCAAACACATGTTTTTACAGAATTGAAAACAATGATTTCAGTAATCCACAATTGTAATATACGTACGAGTAATAGTCCGACTGAATCTCTGTAATCTGCTGCTATATTTGGGCTACAGATTAAAATAATAAAGAACGATCCATGTCCAAAGAGAATAGAGGTGCTAGAGGAGAATCGAGTTTATGGTCTAAGTTAGGAGTGCGTTTACCTTTGTACTCACTCTAGCTAGACATAAACACTACCGTAATTCCCAGACCGGGGTTTACTCTATTGTCACCTGTTACGACTGTAAAGTTATTTGCGATATTTATGAACAACATAATTATTTAGTCATTCGAATCGAATTACTTATTGGTGTACTGGCTAAGTCTATCATTATTGGCTTGTGCCACGGCGAAGCAACGACGGCAAAGGTGAATGAATATATTGAAAAGAACAAAGAAATATAGAGTAAGCGTTACTGTTCTTTTTCAAAATAAATCTTAAGTCGCACTACTGACAGCTGTTTTATTGTACCAACATAATTATGGAAGCATACCTATACACCACAGGAAATCGTTAAATGACACAAATCGACGATAGCGTTTGTGTCAATATTATGGTCAATAAAAATAGAAGTGTCCATTCATATTCATGACATGACAACAAAACTGGAAATAGATATCTTGTATTGTTATACAATTTTAAAATATGTTATACAAGATGCATTCACTCCAACTTCAAATGTTTCCGTGTTTAATTCTAATAATAGTACGGGAGCCGAACAAGGGATTTCGGGATTTACTCGAGCGCCTCTGATTAAGATATGGGAGATGCCATGCGTATCATTCACTACTCCACCATATACAGGGTGATTTCGGGGTCGTGATCCCAACCATTTTTTTCTGACTCAGTAAATAAATGATTGCGATGCTACCTGTATTTATTTTTTTAAATTAAAAAATTTAAACAAAGATGATTCGTTATTTACGTATTTTTATTTAAAAATTATTATTGACTCAAAATGCGTGGTCACCCTACTTTTAATATTACTTGACATAAGTTTTCTTGGGAAATAGTAGGGTGACCATGATCTCGAATTATCGCAGTTTTTTTTGCTGACTAAAATAAGTCGCTGGTGTACTGTTAGTCCTAACCTATCGTGATGCTTAGGAGAAAGTAAGTTAAATGCTTCGTTCTTGCTCCACGACCCCGTAATCATCCTTTATTAGCATCCTATGCAGTACCGCGTACCTAGGACAGACTGTCAAAGTACGAAAAAATGTTTAATGTGTAATCAGAATACACTTGTCTTCCATCCACCGTTGTCATCGATTAATTTAGGTGTATATGTAGTACCTTAAAAAGTCAACTTATACGTGTATGATCTTGAAAGTGTTAAGCCGGCCGGAATCTATAATTCTTTTTTTAAATATAGGTATTCCTTTCACTAGTACAATAGTATTAAAACATACTAGTTATTAAACAATTACACATGTTTACCGTGGCCTAAAAAAATTGTACTTACCATACAAAAATACTAGTAAGTACTAAAATGTAACTCACAAGAATCTCTTTTTTGAACTGAAGGAGTCTGATACACCTGTGCATTACTATCAGAACTTACCTGAACATCGTGATAGCCACCCTTTGAGAAATATTATACTGAACTAACATTTCTCTTTATACCTCAAGTATCACTCTGTATTAAAAGACTACTAAAACATACCTGAAAGGACATCGTGAATATGACCTTTTAGAAGTCGGTAGTAAGTATCTAGTACCTACCTGATTATTCCCTTTTCGTCGAGCCTCGATATGTCGAGTTTCAACCCATCCATTGAGATGAATAATTACCTAATCAATAATCATACATCTATCTGTATACAAGAAGTAGACGTAACGTGAAAGCTCATCAGAACTGACCTGAAAGAACAGCGTGAAGGCGACCCACTGGTAGTACTTCCCGTAGCGCCGCTGCGAGTTGCCCACCCCCTTGACGCCGGGGTACGCGCCCGCCTCGCCCGCCACCGTGAACGTCGAGTGGATCCAACAGTACGTGTTCAGAACGTCTTCTGGAATGTCCCTGGGGGTCGGGAAAAAGGGGATAAGAGAGGGGTAAAATCAGCAATTTAAGTACTTTGTCACTTTGTTTACGTTACTAGATATTGTACTTTGAATTTGATAGGTTAACTGTACAGTATACAGTTCAATTATCTGAAAAAGCACAGAACCTATCTGGAGTACTAAAAATGCTTAGTTCAGTACTAATAAGAACTGAGCATGCTCGATTATGCAGTAAAAGGCTCAGTACTAACTCTATTAACAAGCTCTACCATTTACCTATATTTTTTATAATATGTATTATCTTTCGTATTCGGGATAAATAAGGCTCGAAAACGATATAAGCAGTGATAAATACCTATAAAGTAGAGATATTAATTCAAAGTTGTTTATTTTTACGTGATAACTTAATAAAAACAATTGACTGTTTATCTGCTTCTAATTTCAAAAGATATTTACTACAAATAATTTTCGTGTTTTCCCAACATTTTCCAACTTTTCGAACAGCGCCATCTGTCCGCTAAGTGTTAAACTAAATGGTATTACGCAGAATGTTCTCTCACCGTGTATGTATGCAGTCTATAGGGTTTCCCACGAGATGGCGCGTGGTTAGGGCTGCGCTCGCCGCCAGCAGGGCTGCCGTAGTGGCTCCGCAATGCAGCCGAAACGCTATCGAGTCTATTTTAGGGTTGACTCCTTGCTGTTATGAACAAATGAGAAGCAGATCTTTAAAGAGTTGCCTATCTTTAGTTAAACTTTTTTATTGCTGAACGGCATCGGCATTCTAATATGGACAGTGCATTCTGAACTAAATAGGTATAATAAAATAACTAGATAGACAATCATTCTAATATTTTGTATTAAGTAAACTATTTCATTTCTTTTTGGGTAAGTAAGTAAATAAGGCTTCGCCATAGATAAAACATTGGTTAACTTATTTATCTTGTTAGTTTAATTTATTTTGGTTGGAAAGTGCTTATTCTCAGTAATCACGACTTTAATTTGAATATCGTACTCTTTTTGTATCGGATAGCCACATTCAAGGAAGGTTATAAACTATTTTGAATCCCTAAATTCCCACAGTACTACTATCTAATGTGTAAGTAGGCGCTGCACGTTTAAAGAAACAATAACATAGGATCGTATACTTATCAATACCATCGGTATCCGTGACGGCGCGCGGCGGTGTGATCAGAGCCGTGCCCAAAGGAGCCATTTATTATTTACGCCGCCAGATGTATGGCGGCTGTAAAACTACGCGGATCTACGGGACACATTCCCTTTTGCCAATATTTTTACTAACTTTTACTAGCCATATCTTCGTGGAAGTTACTAGGTACTGAAAATTGGTATTTATGTTATAAAAATAGGGTTTATATACATATATTCCTAGCTAAGCAGTTTGTTTAATCGCAAGACACATATAGTGCGTATGTGTGTCTTGCTGTATGTGTTGGACTGAGCTAGTGTTAATATTACTCAATCGCGTTGTCCTGAACTCACCGGTTCGTAGCATGTAAACTCGCTATCTAAGCGAACCCCTACTGTTTACGTATTTAACTCGAGTAAAAAGATATCGCAATCAATTCATCGAGATCGATAGACCCGATATTCAAGTTTCATAACTTTTGGAGTTTTACCCTTGTTTTATAACTGGTCAACTTGACTATTAAAGTATGGAGTAAAGTATTACGTGTCTTCAGTCATAGTAAACAAGTAATAATCACTACGGCTCGTGTTCGGTTGTCTACAGATACTGAGAATGTTTGGTTGTGATTATTCACTTGACTTTAGAGTTTGATAGTCATCGCAAAATAGTGAATCTATAAAAATCTATACTTGAAGCGTTACCACCTCGCTGACTTTCTGCAGGTTACTAGGTATAATACGTAGTGTGTACAGCTATTTAATTTATACTAGTGCAGCACAAATTCAATTCTACGCTCACAGACAGGCACGCACACATAAATCCGCTCTACTGGAGTTTCGAAAAGAGTCAAACTAATTCCAGCGGAGATTTGCTACGAAAAATGAGTAAGCGGGAAATATATATGTGCATCTGTTTACGTAGTACGGAATAGTTGGTTTTTAGGTGCATTTATTTTGGGGTAGTGTTTGTATATATACCCCGCCGGAGAGCAGCGCGTATATGCTGGTGAGGATCTCCATGGGCCTGCGAGGCTGCGCGGGGCGCTCGCGCCGCCGCCACGCGCCTGCGCCCGCGGCCACGCCCGCGTGCGCGCCCGCGCCGCGCCCGCGCCGCCCCCAAGACACGCCGGACTCCCTGTGCACACAAAACGATGGAAATTGGCCTCAATTCTATCTATACTAGATGATCATCGGTAACACGGCCTACGTTGAAACCGCGATGTTCTCATTTGGTTATAGGGTCCGTACACAATCAATTATGAATGTTAATCGATTGACAATGTGTGTATTGTGATGTGAATATTGACGTAACACATTAAACCCGTTTACAAGAAGCAGTTGAAGCGATTGCTATATTTGATTTCGATTGACATTCGCATCAATTGCTGTGCTCCTGGTAAACGATCAACTTTTTACGTGAATTTAAATGAGTTTACACTAATTGACATTACTGGACCAATTCTTAGTCGGCTACTACCCAAGTAACATTTAAGCGGAAAAATATTATATATACGAGCGCATTACCAGCTATAAGCTTAATAAATGATGTACAAGAGTGTAATAATATGTTTAGGACTGTACTAAAGTATAACTGTACAACTGTATACAGTATAGCTGACTAACAGCTGTATAGCGCCTAAATTTGTACCTTTAGCTTTTAAATAGCATTAGAAAACGCTAAAATACAGACAGCGGCGTAAAGAACTGCGTTCAGCAACATTATACGACAATAACTGTATATTGCTCTCAAATTATACTTTTGTATAACCTACTTCTGTACAAGAGCATTAAATATTGTTATAGCCTGAATTTTGGTGTAAAATTACTCTATTGTTCAGCCTTCAAGTTAAGCTTGATAATAGCTGTACAACGGAAATCTAGGATACTCTTAGCAAGCAATTCCCTTTATAATAGTGTAATACAATTCTATCTCATGTAGAAGAGTTTAGATTTACTCCTTTTTAAAGCCTTATGCGATTGGCGTATATTTTTCCCTTTTTACAGTTATTCGTGTTTTAGAAGATTAAAGTTATTATTATAGTGTTGACATACGCAATTATCCAGCTTATCAATTATTTTGAAACTAATATAGCTTAAAATCAGTCTTTTTATTGGATACAACTGAACAAAACGGAGTCATAGTTTTGATCATTTGACAATTTGTTAAGTGAACAAGAGTTAAGATGGATATAAAACCATGGAAAAAACAAAAAAGAACCGGCGGAATAAAAAGAAAATTAAAAAAAGCTTATTCCCAACGTGAACTAACGGAACAAAATATAATTTTACAAGGGCACGCACAGCCAAATTCCAAGTTGGTATCACCACCATGCAATGAGTGTTCCGTAGAAAATTTATTGGATAATGATGAAATAGCAAATATCTGTGCTAAAGATATGTATGTTGGGTTAGTAACATGCGGTGAGGGTTCTGTACAGGTAGAATCGGGTATAATGGAGCAAAATATAGACAATTATAGCGAAATTGTTGACTCTGAAAGTTCATCAGATGAAGATGAAGCAAATCTAAATTTATTGTTTCGCAATAATATAAGAAAATGGGCCAATGACAAGAATATTTCTCAAAGTGCATTAAAAAAATTAATCCAAATAATTAACGGAAGATTTCCAGACTTATTACCTCAGGATCCAAGAACAATACTCTGTACAACGACTGAGGTAAACATAAAATCAATTGAAATAGACTGTGAATATTGGCACTATGGACTCCTTCATCAGCTCATTACTCTTTTCGATAATATGTTGGACATTCCGGATATATTGAGCTTAATTATAAATTTTGACGGCCTTCCTATATACAAGAGTTCCAAAAACGAGTTTTGGCCAATTTTATGTGCCATTTATGAATATCCAGACTTACATCCATTTGTCATTGGTATATATTACGGAAGTGGAAAACCTAAAAATCTTGATAAATATTTGGAAGATTTCGTTGTAGAAATGCGAACGCTATTGGTAGATGGTATTCAACATGGTCTTAAGAAAATACGTATTAAAATTAGATGTTTTGTCTGTGACTCTCCAGCACGGGCATTTATTAAAGGTAAATATTATTACTTATTATGTCATAACATAACAGATTTCTGTAGTTGCTTTTATTTCAGTAGTACCTACCTATGCTAATAAATAATGAATTTTTAGGTGTATGCAATTTCAATGGCAAACATGGGTGCCTTAAATGCACTACTGTAGGGGATTACTCACATACATCACATACAGTAGTGTTTCCAGAAACAAGATGTCCTTTGCGCACAGACGATGGTTTCCGTAAAAAACTCTATGGAAATCACCACAAGGCTGATTCACCATTGCTCCAGCTACCAAACATTGATATGGTTAATGATTTTCCAGTAGCAGATTCGTTACATTTAATAGACCTGGGAATCATGAAGAGGTTACTTGTCGGTTGGCGAGACGGTAATTTCGGCAAATACGTTACCAAATGGTGTTCAAAACATATAGTTATAGTACAGATGTTTTTGAAAAAATGTAAGCTGCCTTTTGAGATACATAGGTCAGTTAGAGGAATTGACTCTCTAGCGCATTGGAAAGCATCAGAGTATAGAACTTTTTTCTTTTACTTGAGTATTGTAATTTTACCAGACGTTCTACCAAAGGAAGCCTTTGTACATTTTTTATTTTTGTATTGCGCTGTAACAATATGTTCGAGCTCCAACTACACTATTATGTTACCTCTGTCAAAAAATCTTCTTCAATACTTTGTAGAGCATTACAAGGATTTTTACGGGCCAGATTATGTTACAAGTAACGTCCATAATTTAATTCATTTAACTGATGAAGTTCTAAGATTTGGACCACTTCACACGTTCAGCGCTTATCCCTTTGAAAATAAATTGTTTTTAATTAAACGAATGTTGCGGACTGGACATAAACCTCTTTCGCAAGTGGCAAAAAGACTTAGTGAAGCTTCTCAAGACGACACTATTCACTTTACTTCTAAAAAATCTACTAATGATGATTTACCACGTATATCCAAAAACAGTAAAAAACGTATAAGGATACACTTTAAAGACTTTTTGCTTTCTACACAACATGAAAACAAATTTTCCATGACCAAAGACGATAAAATAGTCGTAATTAAGTCTATCAGTGAAGATGGTGACATTATTTGTAATAATATCACAAGACTATCTGTTGTTTTTGAATTACCTGTGAAGTCATCGTTTTTTAATATATTCAAAACTAAATTAAATAACAGTCAGTTTAATGATATAGTTTTACGTGCTTGCGATGTTAAATTTAAATTTGTTTGTATTGAACATGGTGAGGAATCATATTTCATACCACTTTTACATACTTTGTGAGAAATAAAATTTCGTTGATTTAATTGAAAATTTGATTTTATTTTGTCTCTTAATTGAGGTTGGTACAATAAAGTTCTTTTCATAGCATATTTACCCACAAGGTTTTGTTTGTTGTTAAAACTAAAATATCAAAATCAAACACAAGATTTTGTTTGTTCTTAAAACTACAATATCACAATCAAACACAAGATTTTGTTTGTTCTTAAAACTACAATATCACAATCAAACTCAACATTAATTTGTTTGTATAATCTATTTCTTTTGGATTGGCACAAAATGTGGTTAAATGTCGTCAATTTTCCAGCCAAAGACGATTGCTTCTGAAGAGGAAAAAGGTTTAGTAATTTTATTTTATTATTACCCTATCTCTATCTCTCTATCTATATCTCTTCTTACCACTTCCTTCATTTTTAGAGCAAAGAAGTGAGAATTGCTGTTTCAATTCTTTATATTGAGCTGTGTCGGACAACTTTTCATCAAAATCTTGAAGTTCACGGACATTAGAGATAGGTTTTAAAATAAAACGGGTATTTTCAGTCGGGTTGACTTCACAGAGTGGAGTAACATTTGAGCTTTGAGATTTGAAGCAAGTAAAATAATAATCTAATTGAACAGATAGATTTTGAAGTTGCTGAAAGTTTATCTTTTCTTGGTTTGCTATTTCTTTCTGCGATTCATGTATCAGCGATTGATTTTGCATGACAGTAACCTGATTATTCAAGATTTGTTTTTGGTTTGAAAACAACTTCTCAATATCTATTGGCTGTTCTGTATTTAAAGACAACTTGTCAATTGTATTTACTGATATAGCTATTATTTTTCCTTCATCATTAATTATTTGTATTACAGGATCATTAGACGATTTCCCAGAAACAGGTTCTGCTCCGAATGAACTCGAGCCTGGTGTTTCATTATTTTGATACATCTGCAATTAAACAAAAAATATTAGAACGCTGACTGAAATAGGTTTCCACTTTCAGAGCCTCTAGTTTACTTAACTCAATGTATCCAGTAGGGTTTTTCACTTACCAAATTTGCAGCCATATTGTTGTAGTTAGTGTTTGTATTTATCATACCATCATCATAAACGTTATTTGTATTTATCATTCCATCATCATAAACGTTAGACGTGTCACTGTATTGCGCCATCATTTCAATTTCTTCTTCTGCTCTACTGTATGACAATATTGAGGTCCGTTTAAGAACACATTTTATGGTAAGCCAATCAGCCAGCGGTATCGAATTTTCGTTTGTTACAAATTTATGTATGGGATATTTTTTAGGAGGCCATCTTAATAATCCCTTCTTTTCCCAGCAACTTGGCACGATGGATAGCTGAGGTTTCCCTCTTTCAATTGTCTCTACAATCTTGAATGGCATGTTAATCCTGAAAAAAGCAATATAGTAAAAACCTTGAATGCAGTTTACTTTCCTTTTAAAAATAAACTAAAGTTGCCCCTTGCATAAGACTACATTTGTTATTAATTACCTAGATAGGTACTCTGCATCCAAGCAGGAATAAAGTAATCACGAATCCTAACGTAATCCTATCTAATCCGTAACGTATCTAAATTAAACCGATTAACGATTACCCACCTGTTATATAGAGGCAACACAGATCACAGATTTCACTGTCACTGTTTGTATTTATACTTTTTATTGAATAAAAAGTATAACATTGACAGCTTTTTCTTTTGTTCTATTTGCTTCTGTGGTGGTTAGGTTTACCAATTTTACCGTAATTTATTCGTATTTTACTTAAAATATGGTATATTACGTAAGTTTACGAATGTAATATTACCGCTTTACAACCCTAACTGAACCTAGTCGTTTAATGTTGTTAATCCTTCTGTCCCTGTTTGTTTATGGTCTATTCGTATTAATCTATTATGATCTGTGTAAAATTATCTATCCAATTAATGCAAAACGTTGAGAAAAAAAGAAGAAATAACATGTTGAAGTTGTCAATGTTGCGAAACTTTGATTGCGCAGCTACGGCTGTCATTGTGACGACTTTTAATTTCAATAAGTAATTTTAATAGTTATAATTTATTATGCTTATTAAAAAAAATTAAAACTAGAAAAAAGATAAAAATGTGAACAAGGAATCGGATTGTTTTATCGAAAATATTTGGAACACTTTTGATATAACAATCCGATTCCTTGCTCACCGCCTTACGGGCCTTGGTTTGGGTCTTAATGAGGTTTTCTATATTTTCAACTGAACCCTAATTAACTGTATTAATTAATATGAATAAGACTTTAAGACAGCTTCTACAGTACTTAAATACTAATGTACAGACAATATTACTCTTTAGGCTGAGATACGTTCTCAAATAACGACTCTGTTATGCAAAAAGCTGCATTAAGGGGTACTAGAAGAGCAAGAGCTGTATAAACTAAGGACGCCATTTTATCATTACCTATTAATTGCATTCCAAATTTACAACATAATTTTTTGTTTATTTTTGAAATTTCAGTACAAATTTACAAAGGATTTTAACTGTATAGTACACACAATTACGTTTACTATCAATAGATCAGTCTGGGTTACTCTTAAAACTGTTTTTAAATTTGATCACATATTTGTTGTTACAGAAAAAATTATGTTTATTCCATATAACGAAGGAGCGTGAGTTTTGAGCTTAAAACTAGTATATATATTCACATAAAAATATCAGCCGCAAGCATAACAACAACGATAAACAGGAAAGAGTACTTACCACTTAGTTATTAATAAATTTTTTTCACTTAAACTTCACATATGGTCTCTGCCTTGCACATAGTAAATTAAGAAATAAAATGGAGAATGAATTCAACCACGAACACAATTATAATATATTTATTCTTCTATTAAGATTTTCACAAGCCTGAGTCGGTATAAAAGAATAAAAAGGAAAATTAGAGAATGGAAGCTGTATAAAAGTATCTAAATAGTATCTTAGCCAGCCAAATAGTACAGCTATTATGAAGCTGTTATACAGCTAAATCTACACTTAAAGCTGTATAATTTTGGGGCCCATTTCAGTGTTATAAGGGCTGTATAGCTTGCTATACAGACTTTATACAGCACGTTTAACAGTCTGTAGTAAACAAATAGTCCATATTACAGCTTTTATACAATTTAAAATGTTACTTGGGTAGTGATTTTTCAACTTTCCTAAATTAGTTCTAATAGTTTTGCTTAATTACTTAGTTAATCAAAAGCCATACTTTTTTAAATTTAGAATAATAATTAGTATCCGGCTTCCTAAATGGTGCATTTAGTAACTGAATCATAAGAGACAACTGAATTTAGGCAGAAATCCGCTCCAAAATTAGGTGCATCCATTTAGAAGATCCGATGCCACAATCACAAAGAAACGCCAAACTCATGGATGAATGAAATGATATCTCTACATTTTCTTCTACATAATAAGGAATTGGATTTGGTTAGAAAATGGTCCTTATTAATTTAGAATTTAATATGTTTACGTTTACTATTTTATGTTCAGTTTTAAATAACTATATAGAGCATTAACTATATATAGGCTCAACGAAGATTTAATAAAACTACAAATCTGGATTCTGTATACGATATTACAAAATCCACTTATGTTATTCACTGCGTATTTATGTACATTGAAATGATTTTGGTTCAAAAACTACAGCATTTTTCTCTCGTGAATATTTTAATATTTATGTGAACATTAAAAAGCTCGAAGCTCATTAATAATCATTTTCTCAATGAAAAACGAACTCGTTGAATAGTAAAATGATTTCGTATTTCTTAAAACGTGGTGGATTTATATATGTGTCACTAAAACTTAAAATCTGCCCGTCAAAATATTAACGTAAAAAATGCTGCTAATGTCCCTCTGCATGATCTCTCATCTCACAGAAGATACTCGAATCAGTGAAGTGAAGAGGTTTAGACGTAATCAGATCTCTTTAGGGTTAGTGATCACAAAGCCGCACCATGTTTGAAAAGTTAAAAATTGAAAACATACTTCGCTCGACCCGGGTATTGAACCCGGGACCTTGGTTTCGGCCGGCAAGTGCAAATGTCACTACACCACCAAGGCGTTACTATCTATTAATGTAAGTCGAAATAAAATTAAGCTGACTCTACACCTTTTCGTTACCATTTGCTTTATCAATTCCATATGAAAGAACTTTGGAAAGTTTCCAAATTGTCCGCGCTTCTGTGATAAATGTTCTATTGAGCGTCCTAACGGCCGTGTAATCCGGGCCCGTGTCTAGCGGTTAATTAAATAAATTCTCATGTATCGTTTTCACATATTAATGTTAGAAGCTCAAAGATTCCGGAGCGATTCCATCTGGCGTCTGTTTAATGAAGATTTATAACACTATGGGTCCAAAGTAGCGACCTTGCGGCACTCCACACAAACAAACACTTTCAAAACGTTCCATTGAAGTTAGATGAAAGACAATGCGTAAATTTTAATGCAAACAAACAAGGCCGTGGTTAAATTTGCCATTGATAATGTAGTTAAATGGATGTAAAGTGTGATCAAGGCATGGTCATTCGTGTGAGAAGCTTCCGACGAGTCCGCGAGACGGACGGCGGGACAGTTGGTCACAGTTGCGAAGTCGCAGTATTTCTTTGTCATGTGGCGAGATGAGTCAATTGTTTTATTTTGAAATTCGGTCGGTTGTCTGGGCGCGGGGTACCGCCGGCTCATTGACAGACATTGTTTATAAATGTTTTGCAAGATATTTAATAAATTAAACGTAGAATTTTACTTGATAGACGTGTGCCTGCTTTTTCAACCGTAGACTCGGACAAACTGACAAACTAAAACAAATCATTTTATGTTTGGGTTAAACAGCATCTCCAATTTCAAATTTGCTATCGTTTAAAAACCATCAGTCTCTTTTTGTAGATGAACTAATTTCGAAAATACTACTATTAAAAAGTTTATTTTTATTGGGCAGCAGTTTTTCTTGCTGATTTTTCTCTGTTGATCTTCTTCTTCCAAATCATTACTACACTTAAAAGTTGACTAAAAGTACTTGACATAAGGTGACATCTTCCTACTGATTTGTTTAGAGTAGACTTGTTGTTGTGTACCTTCTATGTGAAATCCTCTGAAGCCTCACTCCGGGTTCTGGCCGACCTCCGGACGTCTTGCCCATCGGGTCCCCACGCGCTAGTGCAGGCGACTCCAACCCATTTCACGCAGCCTCACTGCAAACGAGGAGTTTCATTACAAAAAGTCTCATTGGATCTTTAAGTTGTATAGGCAGTATTCCGGATTCGGTGGCAGACCGCAACCGCAGGCGGTTCATTAAAATGTATCTGCGCTCGCTGCATGTCACAACCCAAACTACACCATGACAGCGAACCACCTGAGACTGAGTGTTGTCTGCGGCGTCGTTCGGAATTGCTACCTTCAAGACTACGCCACTCGTAAAACTACTTAAATCTTTCGTTGATATTGAGTGAGTTTACTAACGGCGAGCCGGTGAATTCTGGTGAATATAATAAGTGAGTTCCACAATGATATCCAAATTTATAAAAATGTTTGTAACTTATTATATATCTATGTATATAAGGAAGCTTTGTTTCGAATTGATTTTGACCATTTGTTCAGGGCCACAGAGACATCAAATGATTAATTAGGAGAAGTTAATAAGTGATTTATGACATGTAATGTGTATAAAAATAACGTCAAGTAACTGTCGATTTGGTTGACCTTTATGAGTACGAAAATGAATATTTTAAAGATCATAAGTCGTAAGAACTAACTATGAAATATTAATAGTCCTTACTAATTATACCAATCTAGACATTAGTCGGACACTAAAATACAATGTGCACTTCATTACGGAGAACGGGACGGCATGTGGTTCCGCGAATAGTAACAGTTCAAACGTTCACAACTCATAGGCCTGTCAATCCGTTGTTACTTGCCGGAACTAGTAGTTCGACCCAGCTACTCGGCTCGTTACTATGTCATAGGCAGTTTTAAAAAGTTCGCGAGTATGATTGGGAACGATTTGATGTATTGTTATATTTTTGGTAGTAGTGTGAATAGTACTGTGTACTGGAGTATTCATTAATATCAATTTGATGGTAGATACTGGGCAAGCTTAATAATCTATAATATAAAAATGAATCGCTGAATCTGTTTGTAAGCGCTTAACTTCAGAACGACTGCACCAAATTGGATGATTCTTTTTTTAATGTGTTCCTTATTTTCAGGACAAGGTTTTTATATAAAAAAATAAGGAATAAAAATCTCAAAATACCCACGGGAACGGGGGCGCTGCGGGTGAAACCGCGGGGCACAGCTAGTTACAAATAAACTTACAGAATAAACGCTGGTTAATATTCACAACTACAACAACAATTGAATGTTATTTGTTTTATTTTCAAGTCTTACATGCAATTATGCCTGAATTTAAATAAATTTTCATTTATGGAAGTGATGTTTGAATATATTTACTCACGATATTATATACAAGGTAGAGTTGGCAAAATCCACCAAAAATAGCTGAAATGTCTATAGAGGAAATTATTTGACATATTTTAGTTCAGCCACTAAAACTAAACCCAAAACCAAAAAAAAGTGTGAATAGAAAGCTTTGTGAGAAAGTGTTGTCACGTCATAAACTACGGAAAGAGCTTAAAGTTGATGAAGTGAATAAATCTGCTTGCGAGAAAACTGAGAGAGATTCTACGGAGACAATTACGGTAGTTACGGAGCCGCGGCATGGACGGCTCACTTTACTAGCTCCTCGACAAGCTGGGACGTGACTCCGGTTATTGAAATGAGTGTGGTAACGGTGACCACTAACTACCGGATGAATTATCTATGCACTGTTTTTAAAATTGGAGCCTTGTGGATACTATTTGATTATTCATCTGAAATATTCTCTGGAATGCTGTACCTGACTATACTACGTCTGATATTATCGGTGCATACACGAATCAAGGAACGGAACGAGTCGATTCTTTATATAGTTATTTTAATAGTCAATCGATACAAATAACATATTTTGTTAATGTTACTAAAAACGAACTATTATCTTCGTCATCGCATGGAACCGTTACAGAAAACTGTCACGGAAATGAAGTTTCATTCGTACGAGATCCTGCGCCGGATAGCGGCCGCCTGACGGAAGCGGTTCACTTACATTTGCTCGACAATCTATAATAATCAACTAGTCACTAGTTACTGCCAGCGGTTTGCGCGAAAATTGACACACATGTGGTTTTGACATTTAATGCTAATTGTAAGGAGGCCGGTAGCACAGGGCTTCCGGGAATTAGATGTGGATGATTTACTTTAAGACCTCTACAGACATCTTCATTTACATTTATACATCTGTTAAACTTTGGTATGTCTCGGTCGATTAGGCTTTTGGACCAAGAGCCCGCGAACCCCAGACCTTCGTTATTTTATAAAAGCTGAAAGTTTGTCAGCGCATGCTCCCACACACAGGTAAGAACGATGGACTATTATGAAGTTTGGGTTATGGTGGCTTTGGCAGGTATACGGTACTAAATGTCAATGGTCGAAAACACCAAGTTGGCCATCGATTTCGATATCACCGTCAAAGGGTGACTTGTACAACTCCTCAAGAGCTTTCAAATGACATAGGTCATGTCACTGTTGAGCATTAGGATCAGCGTCCATGGCATAGGCCAACTCCAATCTTCGGTGGTCGAAAACACCAAGTTGGCCGTCGATTTCGATGTCACCGTCAAAGGGTGACTTGTACAACTTGTCAAGAGCTTTCAAATGACATAGGTCATGTCACTTAGGATCAGCGTCCATAGCATAGGTCAACTCCAATCTTCAATGGTCGAAAACACCAAGTTGGCCGTCGATTTCGATATCACCGTCAAAGGGTGACTTATACAACTTGTCAAGAGCTTTCAAATGATATAGGTCATGTCACTGTTGAGCATTAGGATCAGCGTCCATAGCATAGGTCAACTCCAATCTTCAATGGTCGAAAACACCAAGTTGGCCGTCGATTTCGATATCACCGTCAAAGGGTGACTTGTACAACTCTTCAAGAGCTTTCAAATGACATATGTCATGTCACAAATGACACTTAATTATTTGATGAATTTAGATCGGTATTTTACACACCTTTAGTACCGTATACCTGCCAAAGCCACCATAACCCAAACTTCATAATAGTCCATCGTTCTTACCTGTGTGTGGGAGCATGCGCTGACAAACTTTCAGCTTTTATAAAATGACGAAAGTCTGGGGTTCACGGGCTCTAGGTCTATTTATAGTAGAACGGCTAGAAGCGTGTATATGGCAGCTGTCATTTTTTTGACAATTTCAAACTAATTAAAATCAAACAAGTGATTATATAAAAAAAAGCTGCCATTAGAATTAAATTGGAGACAATTGTTGTTTGTTGGTTTGTTTTTATTTTAAAACTGAAACAAGATATAAGTTTTAATTTCAAAAATCGAATGAGGTTTTAACTTCAATAGAGCTCATTTCAAATCACACATTGCACATTGCAAGACAAATGTGGCGTAGGAAATGTCATTAGTGCTAATACTCTCGACAACAATAGTAACAGGATTGACTCCGAAGCCTACTTCACCAACCATTTCCTTGAAATGCCGAGACATAACGTCTTACTTCCTATTCAAAGAGAATAAACGTACTTTTTAGTACTTGAGTCACACTAAAAACTGCCAAATAGATTCTCTAGCAGAACAAGTTTAAAGCGACACCACACTAAAAGAGCGTATTGCAAACGTTATCTTTTACAAAATTCAAGTAAGTCTGCACGTGACTGGTACAGCCATTGACGCAATTTACAAGTCACAACTTGCTGCATTGCGGCCCGATGTTTCAAAGTATTTGCATCAAAAAAGTAATACATACACGAAATACTTAATATTAAGTGCAACCCCCAATACTCGAGCCGCGTCTAAATATTTCACGTTACATTATTTATTTACGTCGGACACGCTTCCGAAGTTTTGCCTTATTTTACTAAGTTCGCCCTCAACTTTGGGTTTCGTAAAGATAACTTTTTATTTGTAATTACTGTCAAAAAGGTACTTTAATAAAGAAAAACTTGCAAGTTACTACCAGCCGGCCGGTGACGTGTACATCACTAGTAAGTCGCCCGTGATTTGCTTTTGTTTATTAACTTGGTCTGTCAGAAAATGCTCCCTGAAAGCCTACATTAAATATTCATAAAGTATTTCGAAATCGTCTATTAGTTTGTGATATTATCTTCTACATTCTAAAAATAAGTTTTGTATTTGAGAATACAACTGTAAGTTGACTTTGATTCATCATTGTACATTACTTAATTATATCCCAAACCTCTTGTTTATGGATTGATTTGAATCGTTTTATGTTGAAAAATACTTCACGATAAGTCCTATACTTAATGACTAACATTTTAAACCAATGTCGGATTGTCTATAAAGAACGGATGCCAAGTTTAACGACACCAATACCAATAGTATCGAGGTATAATAAATGCTGAGTTAACCATCACAATGTGTAGTAACACTTCACAAAACGAAAAATTCAATGCAAAATAAATATAAAACGGTCCTGAGGCAATAACAAACAGTTTTATTGTTCTGTTCTGTCGAGTACGCTCACAGTACGTGAGCAGTACCTTACAGCCTATAACGAACATATAGATATTTTGCCAAAGTTTTATTTGACTGCTTTCACGTGCACTGAACTGGCGATGCTGGGTAAAGTGATATTAAAAATCGAATTTAAGCAGTTCTAAATGTTTTAGCATTTTGAATGAATTGCGCATTTGAAATTTGAAGTGGTGGCACATAATGCCACGCAACGTATCTCAACTACCATGTTGGTTATTTCCGGATGTCAACCTATTTTCCCTCAAGACTACGCACGCAGACCCACATAAAGTTGTTACGTAAAGTCGACTGCGTACTAAAAATCTTATCGAAGTTATATTATATTTATTTGTTGGTTGCAGCCACGGCTCGCTAGTTTAAATTTTAACTTTAAAATTCACTCGGAACATTCGTTTTAAAATAAAATGAGTTTGGCCACTTAAAGTGAATACTGCAGTTACAATGTCCGTTGGCAAAGCTTTTCTTTTTGTGTGGTGTGTGAGCGCCGCCACTGGCAACATTTCGGAGGTACTTTAATTGTTTTGTTCGAACTCCTTTGTTGCAAAACCTATTCATATTTAAAATAAACCGAAAAACAGTTTCAATGAAATAGAGCTGCGATGCCGCGATAGTTGCATTGTTACTTGAATTAAAATACTCTGTATTTTTTGTTCGGACAATGAAAAATAGCGTTTTGTTCAATTGATATCATTTTATAGGATTTTTTTGTTAACTAAGCTCGTTTTGTCGGCCATATCTTTTAGCTGAGGGAATAAAATGTTTTACCCAATTCATAAAGCCAGGTTGCCGGCCAGGTTAAATACTGCGGCCGCCATTTTTGAGATATGGAATCTATTCGTTTACTCATTTGGCCACAACCTACTTCAATGTACTTAGGACTAGCGTAGGCTATAATCATAATAACCTTAAGACTAACTTTTGGTTAATGAAATCATATCAAACCAAATCACATTAAACCTCTGAGAGCTTTTTGAAAGACTGACTTGCCTGTAATCTGCTCTCGCCCTTACAGTAAAACACTGAATGGTTACGTTATTTTCAGCAATTCTACCAAGACAACCGTGTTCTGGCCAAAACCATATTGGAAGCGATGCAAGACTCCAACTTTAATGAAGAAGTGATTTTCGATCTGAGAAAAGAAAACCAAGTGTACCTGAACCGCACCATGTCTCTAGTTATTAAATATGTCGTTAAGAGGTGAGAGGTCTTGTTATACTGGTAATGAACTGACTATAATCAAGAACTGAGCGTAAATTTTATTACTTACACTGCATGCCGATGAGACTTGCCGGATCGTTAAAGATCTGCGGATACGGATACAGATTATTAGTGTTCTCTTCTTCGTATACGAAATGAACATGGGTCTCAACTCCCATGTCATAAAGCCATGAGGCTTTTGTAAACGACAATGTCTCCATTTAAAACTTTCTGAAGTACTTGTGAATGATTACTTAATTTGATCATCAAAAAGGGCACGTCCTAGTTATACAGTTTAACAATTTAGACGAAATATTCTTTAATAGTTACAGATCTTTCCCCTGTCTCCGATATCCGCGGATCTTCGTCACCTCACTAATTATATCAAACGGTAATAAATACTCTTTGTATTCCAGGGAAGTGGACATCTACAGATCAAGACGGACGGATCCTCTCTTCCGCAAAATATATTCAGCTCTCATCATGAAACTTATTGACATTGCTAAAGTAATACCACTCACTTGTTAACACTGACGAGGGCCAATTCGATGTTGGGTGATATTTCTTTAAAACAATACCATACACGATCTTTTCTACTGACTTTCATTCCCTGTTCAACGTTGGAGTATTTTAACAATCGTTCTCATAGAAAATAGACATTGTGGCCCATTTTTTTTCACTTTTATTAATGAGTCAAGAAAATAAAAAAATCTCGTTTCTTAATCAGGACCTGGACAAGAGCCAGAGCTCGTCGGCGCGCATCGACACCGCTCACCGCTACTACATGACGGTGCAGAACCAAGAGATGCACGACGAGATGGCCGACGTGCAGGTGTTCCACGCCTGCGCCCGCCTCTACGACATCCTGTTCAGTGTGAGTGTTGGGAACCGGGTGTTCTTTTGCTGGGAACCAGGTGTTCTGTTGGGAACCAGGTTTTCTGGTGTTGAAAACAGATAAATAGAACATTCTAAGCAATTGTGCTTGTCTTTCTACCTTTTTGGCTAAAGTTATCAACATTGAAATACTGAAGTACGATAAAGGAACATTAATTCCGCAGCGACTCGCTACTGATATTTACTTTTTATATTCTCGTATAATCGGTCAGTTTGGACGTGCAAAATATGCCTGCTCACTCTGAACGTCGCTTCATTAAAGTGTGACGACAAAGAGCGCCCAATCAATTCCGCTACGAACAGGTAAAAAGCAACGAGCATCACACGAATATTTTATAAACATTTTCGCATTCAATATCAATGTGGATATCAGTGTCGTACCAATTACACTCAATATAAAAGGAATTAAAATGCAGTTTTAACGAAGGCTCCGTGCCCGTGCTCCGTGCTCCGTGCTCCGTGCTCCGTGCCAAGTCTGGATTCATTGCAGGAAGACGAATTTGAATAGTTTCTGTATCACGAGTCGGTGCTTGGTCACTTCGTTAGTGATACTCTCGAGATGTAAGATTGCCAAAGTTTTAATGAGATATTACTAATATTTGTAGTAATATTATTCGGAAAAATACTTTAAACTCTTGTCTACTACAAAATTGCGGCAATTAAGTAATAAGTTTCTGCGATTTCTCTAATGAACTAGCAGCAAATTTTAACCAGAATATGACTAAAAAATTCTACTAAACTGAATTGTACTCCCTAGGCCCCAAGGATCTTCGCTACCCTGGGTCCCCCAGACGACCTCACTCCTCGGATCCTCATAAAGAAGCTGAATACCATGCAGGTGAAGCCAGTACATCTCGCCGTTACCTTGCTTATACAAGTACGAATACTTTACAACTAAAGTACTACTTAAAGATGGCTTTTTTCAAGTTCGCCCAAATACGTCGCCATTATTCGGTACACACCGGTAGGCTTTTCCATCGTGCCATGTATGATACGGCATGGTGAATGTCGCATCAGCTCTCATAAGAAATAACACAGGCAGCGACTAAAATCCACCAGCAGCAACGATCTATACGCAAACGTATAGGTCGTAAAGTTTAACTTGACTGACTCACTGATTATATCACAGCACAGTCGAAACTACTGTACCTAGAAACTTGAAATTTGGTGCAGGAGTTTCTTTAACGATGTAACTGACCACTAATGAAAGATTTTACCAAATTCAAGCCTAATTCGAAATTCAGGCCAGGAGGTGGCCCTTTTAGATTTAAGAGGCTGTTTCCTCCCCCAGTTCCACCTCCGTTCCACAGTCAACTTCGTGATCCGCACCAACGCGCTGAACACCCTGACCACGAAGCCGCAGTCCGTGGGCCCGCAGGTGGTGGAGACCATCAAGAACCTCGCGGCCCGGCTCCTGCCCGTGGCAGAACTCATTGACATCCATCTGGCCAACTCGAGTCCAGCCTTCAAGGACACCTGTCCGGCGACGTGGCTCGGCATTGTTAATAATAAATAAGGTTGAAGAGTAGCTGGCTTCTGGGACTTTTTAACTCTGGGTCTATTCTTTTTGACTTCATGACTTATTTTTGATTTGCCATTTTGCTACATGACATGCAAAAGTAATATATTCTATATATTTGGATGTCTACTATCTAAATGCAGAGAAATGCCATGTGATAGGGAAATATTGATTGCCAATTTCCATCCAAATCCTATCGCTACCAATTTCAGCAAGATCAGTTCAGTAGCTTGTCCGTAATTGAGTAACAAACACAACAATCACCTAATAGTTTCACATTTATGAGATTAGTAGGATTTTCTTCTCCATAGTTCGACTCTACCTTATCAATATCACTGGTAACTAAGTAAAGCTCATAGGCTTCTCCGAATTCCCCGTGATTTAGTCGACATAAACCCATGTCACTAAGCCAAGTCAAAGGCTAGAGGTATAATCGGTCTATAATTCAATAACAAGACCTTGCACGTGCCCAACAGTATTACACCTACTTCAATAGATTACACCTACTTCAATTCGAGACACAGCGGGTGAAACATGACGCAGTTACTAAACAACTGTTTTATTGAGCCGGCTTGATTTATTGGCGATAAACTTGCACTACTGAGATATTCTGCGGCTTTAACGACGCTTTATAAATATACAAAAGATTATTGTAGAATGTGTACAATAGATATGTACTCTATTTACTATTTCTAATATCAATATATAGGTATTCTATTCCATTTCTTATACGTATTATTTCCTACGTTGATTTCTCAAAGCTTTTAGTAGGTTTTAAGTCTGTCGAGTTTACCTGAACAAGTGTAGTGCGAGCAAACCTCACCTGTGCAGTTAAACCTACACCCACAAACGCATGCTACACCTAATAACAGAAGCCAATCAACTTAATATTTCTACTTGGATTACGAACTCATGCAAAATCGAGCGAACCTTCTAATCCATAATTACCACTGTCTTTACTATTATGTTAATTAGTTTCGTCGATACTGCTGACTAAAAACGTGACACAAGCCTCACGTTGCTAATCACCAGTGCTTAATCCCTGATGTGTGCTTAATACCTGTCATAGTGCGGTATATGTAGTCGATGAAGAAAATATGGTAGGTATTTAAGTTTTAGCCTAGGTTTAGAGACGGGACACGATTCTGGAATGCATGAAACAGGGCAGGTCTTTATATGGTTTCGTAGTGAAATGAAAGGCAAAATAGGAATGTTTTTCTCTATCGATCATATGTAGGTCCCGTCCGGGAGGTGCAGTCAAACTCGTGACGGTTTGAAAAAATGGTGCAAATGAAGTCCAAAACACTCGAGACACCTAATAATATGCTAGAAGAAAATAATATGTAACAAAATGCATTTAAAAAATCGCATACATCACTTTCTTACAAAATATATGGTATCAATAAACGTCATCACTGAAATATTCATAAAATAAAATAACAATAACGATCACATATTTCAGAGTCGTCCATAAATTCCGCTATTATTACATCAAAACCGTAAAATATAATATAAAACACATGAATCCGTCAACGGTGCGCGCGCGCCGGTGGCTAACTGTTCATGTTATTTATTAGTAATTGTTTTACATCATATTATTAGATTTAATAGGGTTGGTAATGTGACAATGTGTCAACAAGATATTTCTGAAGGGGTATTTGATTGTATTATAGGGCGGGCCCTATAATACAATCAAATATTCATAAAATAACTGTCAGCATAGACCGGGGTCTATGCTGCCCTGAACGAACATGACAGGAGACGGCAAGACATTATAGTATAAATACTGTGTCTTAATTGGTGGAATATTTAAAATTCGATTTTTTCTCTCATTTTTCACCAATCAACTAGTATTTTTTGATTTTATGCTATGTATGACACGCCACCACGCCCGCAGGCCGGCAGGATGGTACGTGTTGTGTTTAAAAACCTAAGTCCCTAATTGCTACAATATTCCGTACCAACCCTAGCTCCTGAAACGATATGCGTCCGCACATTTTATTGTATTACGTAGTACGCAGATTTATAACATGTCCCCAGTTCTAATTTTAAAACAATTTCCTTCAATCTATTGTTTGTGACGTGGTTTACTTGGATTCGTTAATGGAACATTAAAATTAAAATAAACAATTGGACATCGACGTTCGATGAGTCATGGATTTGAAAATAACTAATTTTAATTTTCATTCATATCGATAACATATCGACTAGTGTTGGGTTTTACGTGTATATTCGATTACTTCGACCTGCGCGCTGCGGTTGAATCCCAGCGTATTTTACTGCCTTGCGGATAGAATTTTCATAATTTCTTTTTAAGTGGTTACGTACGTCATAACATCTGTCTGTTGCGGAACCCAAACCGTCTAGCGGTAGCTTTGCTTTTCATAAATAGTTTCCTCAATCCGATTCCTATATTTCATTTAAACATTTTCTCATCGTATTGCTGAGGAATAGACAAAGAATTAAAAAATATGCAACAGAAATGCAACGCTACTTCTAGAAAAAAGATTCCCTCGTAATCCTTTATGGATCAATGCTTTATTTTAACCGCTCAAATACAAAATCAAACCGTTACAAGTCTTAAAAATAAGGCGCACTACACACGTAATAAATAAACACATCAAATATTGAGGTCAAAGCACCCTCGATATAAAGACGGGCGCAACGTAAATAACTAGGGGTAATCGTACCGGTACGCCACGTAACGTTACCCGTTTCGTTACCCGCGGAACGGAACGTGATGCGATGTGACGGGAACCTTCGTTCATTATTTTATAGGACTGGGAACAGTGGGGGGACTGTGACTGATATATTTAGGTTCTTGAGGAGTTCAGTTGTAACTTGATTGCGTGATCGAGTTGAAAACTGGAGTTAGGGTGGAAATGCCATAGTTCCTTTATACACCTAGGCGTTTTCTCGTTCTAGGTACATTTTAAGTACTAACAGGCGCCTCGCGGTTGATCCCGCGCTGCGCCCGTTCCAGTGGGAAATTCGTGAATACCTATACCTTTAAATACCTATAGCCTTCCCGTTGAACACTTGACACGTAACACCCAAACATTTCGCTTTAGAGCTACGTACAAGACTGGTATCCATTTCAGTTTAGAAATTTGTAAATCAGTGGGCGCTCTGTTGAACTTGTAACGGAACAAAAGCCTAGCTAGATGAAGGCTTTTGTTAGAGATTAGGCTTTCTGAGAAAACACTGAATGAAACATTAATCCACACGCTCATGTGAATGTGCCCTTACACTGTTAATGGACGTTGGTATCATTCTAACATTAGCTTTATCTCTGAGACGCTCTAGATAGGCCTAATTTATGTCAAGATAGATATATTGCGCTGCAGGTACGCGCCGCACGCGTAAATCTCGCTAGGTACTCTGTGCCTGATACATTGATAGCATGTTGTGCGCAAACGTATTATTCGGTAGTAAAAACATGAAGTTTACGACCTAGGTGTTATGATAGATAAGTCTGGTTACGGGTAAATTAACTCATGTTTACGAAGTTTACATAAGGAGGGACTTTTATCTAGTGATGACTCCGTATAAATATGTGATCTCGATATTAATCCTTCAGACACAGCAAAGAACCGCCATTAATATGCTCATAAAAAAGCAAACACCAAAAATCAAACCATAAATCGAGCTAGATTCATATAAATCTCTAAATTATCAAGCCGCCGTCCATTACCCCTACCATTTGCAATAAATCAATTATAAGTCGAACCGAACTCGACCTTTTTACCGGCACTCTCTTAAGCTCCTATTTTTTCAACAAATAAGCTGTAAAGATTTATGTGTGCTGACTGCATCCTCCCCCGGGGCGACGATTAGGGCATGCCGAATCGCCCACGAAAATAGCCTCGAGATAAAATTTCCCAGCCTTATATCACGGAATTAGAGGATTATTCGGTCGTGTTAGAATAAGCGTTAAAAAGTCGCTCTCGGCTTTAGTTAAAATAATGGTAGGGGCTGAAGGCGCGAAGGACAGGTAATTTGTTGTGTAGTTACGCGAGATTGGTGGCCGACATTAAACAGCCTACGTTACGGTCCACTATTCGTTTACCCGCCATTACATTAAATGTTGACGACCGCCGAACCGGCCCTAAACTTAAGTACAAAAAGTCGCGAATACAAATAATCAGCGTTTAAATCAAAATGGACTCTACTTTGTGTAAGTTTAACGGCCGCGTAAATATTATTGAAGTTTATGTGTTGTTTTACTGGTTCATGGTAATCCTAGTTTATCATCTCAATAATGACATACAGTGAGTGAAATGACTACCTCGTCGGTCTCTGGAGGGAAATCGTCGGCTAGTACTCTACTAGTCGATTTTGTGGAGCGTTCTCCATGTGCTACCTGTATATAGTTTAGTACTAGCATTGACAGATTAGCGACAAACTTCGCACCGGTAGAGACAACTATCTACAAAGCCGAAACTAGCCAATAATCTCCCTCCAGAGCCGACGACTAAGGAATGTCACCATCTGTCTCTACTCTGTCTCCACCCCAGCAAAACAAATAAATTAAAAGAATTATAACTATATTTACCCAATTTTCAAAAACAGCAGCCTACTTAAATGGCACTGTACAACACAACCCACTTTTGTAGAGTAGGTTAAAAGAGGTTTTAAATAAAACTCGTGATTTTATTTATTCAATTAATATGTATGTTTTCCATTAAATGTCCCTCACGATAAAAAGGGTTGTCAGCTGAAGGAATTTTTAATTCATATGATATGGTAATCGGACACGTTTTAGGTGGCAACATTTTTTGTTTACTTCGTGTTACTGGTAATTCATGGGGTTAGATACACAGATTTGAAGATGATACATTTGAGTTTTATACTGAGACCCGCGTACATTGTGTTGTACCTTTTGTTTGAGTCAGACAAGTAGGTAGGCTTTTCTGTGAAGTTCATTATAGTACTATGAACCTATTTATAGCCTTAAACTTCATTAATTTTTTTAAAAATCTTGTGCGGAGCATACGTTGTACAAAAGCGGCGGTGACTATTTATTTAAAAAATATCAAAAATTTTAAACGGTTGTGCATAATACTATCCCACCAAAAACATAAATGTAAAAAAGGAGAGCCAAGTTCAATACAAAAATTATGCTTGGCTATGGGCTTCGCCGCAAAAAGAATGGAGATCTAAATGAGTGCCAAGTTGTAGGCAAAATCTCAATATGTATTTATAGGAACAAAATAACATTATGAACAAGTATTAAACTCTATTTCTTCTCTTTATTGGATACCTATGACAATTGCTGTTATTTAAAAATGTGAGATCTTAAAGTGGCTTAGATTTGACTTGACCAGTTTTCATTACATCAGTCATTTTATAACGTTATTCAAAAAATAGGTATATTTTTTTTTATTCTGGTAAAAACTGGCCAAGTTAAATCTAACCCACTTTAAAATCTCACATTTTTAAATAACAGCAATTGTCATAGGTATCCAATAAAGAGAAGAAATAGAGTTTAATACTTGTTCATAATGTTATTTTGTTCCTATAAATACATATTGAGATTTTGCCTACAACTTGGCACTCATTTAGGTAGATCTCCATTCTTTTTGCGGCGAAGCCCATAGCCAAGCATAATTTTTGTATTGAACTTGGCTCTCCTTTTTTACATTTATGTTTTTGGTGGGATATCATTACTTTTTGTAAAGAAAACTAGGTAAGTATTGATATCGCTGATTGGCTGGGGCGACGGTGGACCGACCGCGTCATAAGTACCTACCGCGCGCCGCCGACGACACACCGTTGGCCGGTTGTTTAGCGCGAATTACAAGTTTTTTTGTATGGGGGCACCACTTATTTTTTTACATAACTTTACGTTTATATTGCAGTTAAATAGCAAATATGATAATACTTAGATTGGGATAGTTTCAAATATCTGCTTGTAACGGTTCCAACGCTACAATTAAAAAATATATTTTTTTGTATGGGGACCCCCCCTATTTTTTAACTTTTTTTTATTTTTAGATTTTTTCTTACGCTTACACACAACTACCGAGCTAGATTCCAAATTTCAGCCTTCTAGGTCATCTGGAAGTAGGTTAGGTTTAGGTACTATGTGTCAGTCAGTCAGTCAATACTAAAATTTACGACTTTCTGACGTTCATATCTTTATAACCGTTTGAGCTAGCTCCATGAAATTTGGGCTTCTAGGTGTCCTAATGAATATAATTAAACACACGTAGTTTCATGTGTTTACGTTAAATAGTTTTTGAGTTATAGAAGGGTCAAAAGTGGCACCAAGTGGTTCGTGTAATATTACACTCGGCGCTGGCTAGCCGTTCCTTTGCTTGAACTTGGCTTGACACGCCGCCGCGTGTCTAGATACTGAAAGAGATGCTCAATGTTCGTTCGGTTTCATGAAATTCGCCAGTCGTCGGTGCTGTTCGCACCGTGGCACCGCGGCGTGTGCCCGGCCCGCTACACTCAGAGAACATAATGGTAGTAAAGTTTAACAATGGGGGTTTCAGCAAGTGTCCGCACTTCCCAGTTAGATAAGGCTCCGCGACTACTTCATTATGTATACCAGTAGGGTTATGAGCAAAGAAAATGTTTAGCTCGACAACAGGCCGTGTAGTGTAAGCTGCAAGCAAGCTGCAGCTTCGATACAAAGTAAGCTTATGCTCGTTAATGTATTTAAAACTTAGCAGCTTGTGGCTTAGAATTTTCAAACTAAATTTTTATCTAGTTTTTAGGCTGAGAAATCTAAGCGAACCTTGCCAAGTTACAATACCTATTATATGGTTAAAAATCGATTACTTTAGTTAACTTTGAAATTATACGTTCTTTACACGAATCAACAATTTACATCAATGACAATTTAGCCCATGTTTACACCTCCACCTCCATCCAATTATTTCTCCAAATTGAACTGCAACACAAAGTGCGGTATACCTCTTTTTGTCAAGCCGGTTATTGTCGTCATTGTCCTGGTTGGTTGTTACCAACACAGCCCGAGATCAACGTAACATATGACCTGTCGCCCGGAAATGGACTGCGAAGTAGATTACAGCCTTAAGAATACAATGAGTTTGATTTCATCGTACAACAGTAATATGGGTCTTTTTACGCTGACGTTTAGAGAGGCGTGGTGTGATCGCCGATGATTGTAGCTGTCTGTATGTCAGCTCGTACTCATAATGTAGTATATTCATCGGAGTTGATAGTAAAACATATCGAATTTTAAATATTTTTAAAGCGACTTATGGGGGAGATCACGATTTCTCTGCATAAACTGTCAACTATCCAATAACATAGTTTGTAGCAATATACATAATAACTAAAATACATGCCAATGTATAAATATAAGTATTCATGAAGAAGGGAACTCGCTGGAACGCGAGCACCCATAGGGAGCACCTGGGGCCGAGAACTAGCATTTCATTAGCAAGTTTTATGAGAAACCTTTCTATTCCCTCGTATTTTTAACAAGCTGCCTATTTTTTACCCGCGTTGGACCAGGTTTTGAGAAAAATTGAGAATTAAAAGTAGTCCACCTTCCTCTTGAATGTGACTAGTACAAAAGTATTTTTTTCTAATGTTCGACTGGCTAATAGAGATTATATTACCGTTTTCAAAATTATTAGAATTGTATGAAAAGTATTACTCTCTAATGTCCCACTGCTGGGCAAAGGCTGCTCATCTCACTGGAGATATTTGAATTTACTGATAGCACCCTTTTTTCAGAAGTACGGTACTATAATAAATAAGTACAAAACCAACATCAAAGTTATCTTGCCAATCTTAAGAGTTGCCTTTAAAAGGTACTGAAAAACTTCCGATGTCGATCGTGGTCGGAAATGTCTCATTATCGTAAAACTTGATTATAAAATCAATCAGTTTGTGATAACCAAAGAGAAGTGATTTAAAACCATTTCAGACAGAAACATTTTTCTTAAAGATGACCGACTGCAATAGAATTTATATCATGAGTCCATTTCGGTATAAGTAAACCTTATTTGAAACAAATATATTTTCCCTTTTTTGGAGTTTGTTTCGAAAAGGAGGGATAAGTAACAAATATATACTTATCAGAATAAAATACAACACTTGTGAACGAACGAATGAATGAAGTGGGAATTTAAAAAGCAAAAAAAAAATCCTTCATTATATACCCCCAATTAGTACCGAAACCCGCAAACAGATGGCGTTAAAAAGCAATTAGTACGGCTTTAATGGCGGCTCACGTTTTGGTAAGCCGTTAATTCTGTTACAGATATAATAGGCCGCAAGGACTAATTGAATTAGCAGTTTAGTTAGTTGAATAAAACAAAGGGAGTCAACTAAAAAACATGTTTTGTAGATTACCTATTCTACTTATAGGTATCACCTGGCCAGCTGTTCCTCGGCTTATTCATTTTGTACCCGTTGCCATGGGAATATTGGAATAAAAATTACTTGTGTTATTATCTGTATACAATATTGGGTATCTGTCTACTGCAAAGTTTAACCAAAATCCGTTTTTAGTAATAACTTCCAACCATACATCACAAACTGTAGCATTTATTATACTTATTAAGGAATACAATTTAATTGTATGAGTATGCTCTACTAAATGGCATTCATGGCGATGTAAAGCTATTACTTCTAATTAGTTCTAATTTCCGCGTAACGGGGTAGTGCAAACCGATGTAGAACAAGCCAATTACACTTCACTCTGAGACACTCCGAACTCACTGCAGAGTATTGTAAATAATAGTCGAAACAACACTTTAAAATATGAAAACACGTAAAACAGTTTGAGAGTTGTAAAATAATTTACTAAACCCATTTGAGGGGGTTTTATCAAAGCAACTTAACAGCTTCATAAACAAATGCATAAAGGTTTTAACTACGGCGAACAATCTCGATTTTCCTCCCTTTAGGGGGGAAAAGGGGTATAAACCGGGGTGGTAATATAGTAAATCCATGTGGAAACAGGCAGTTTGTCAGCGTGGCTGGATCATATCCCATTGGAATTTATCTAGATGACCTCGTATCACTTTATTGAACCCTACCCTGTCTGTGCATAGTCTGTGCCACAATCGCCATATTGGATTTGATAGATTTGCAATAAAAATATTGATAAATCTGTGTTCGGTATGGGATAAAATATGTGTCGTGAACATTTTGTTGCTCTATATTTTAGTAAAAATTTGCTAGGCTAGAATACAGCCTAGGTTTTACATGACCTATTTTTATTTAGGTACATATATTGAGTTCGTTCATTTTCTGGATAACAACAAACAAGTACCTATGTAACTTTGAGTAGGTCAGTGCTCAACAATGCAGTTGTATTCATTAGACTACCCAAAGGCGATCCGACGTGGTCGCGATTGAAACAATCAGAGTTTGTTACTTTTTATAATAACGAATCTATTCACCTCTCCGACTTTCAATGGAATACACTTGCACCGTGCGGGCCGGGGCAGGTGCAAACCATGAATGAATCACCTATCCTTATCAAACGTACCTTAGTAGAAAGAGATGCATTTACTAGCACTTAATACAAACAATAACACCCCTTAATAGCAGCGGCATAAAAGACTATTTAGATCGTATCAGTGCGTTTGATTGTCAGTTAACAGCATGTTATTATAATTGATAATAGTTCTTATTGCGCAAAAGATAAAGTTTAATGTTTGATGGTTGTTTTAGTTAGGGGGATGTGTCAGCGAGCTCCTAGTATGTTATGATAGCCTGGTACTGTTTGCCCTTTAACACGTGACGTCACGACGGGTTCACGCCAATTATGGAGGGACACGCCGTGACACGAGTAGAATCACAGCTAATTGAATTCATGCACTCTGCTTTCTTTGTTATTACTAATCCCCGACGCAAAAAGAGAGGTGTAATGAGTTTGACGTGTCTGTGTCTGCATAACAATAAATACGTCTATTGTAGTGCTTATTTGTAAGTTATTTTTTTGGTGGCTGTCTGTGGCATGAAATGACCGATTATATAATGCGGATTTTTGATAGTACGAGTATGATAGACAAAATTAACTCAGGGACTATTTTTTTTGTCAGTTGGTTAGTTTATTTAATAATCGTTAGTAATTCAACGAAAATGCATAGAAATTACCCAAAAATATGAAACTTAATAAAATGTTCGTAATATAAAACATTGTCATTCGGTTCCGGTCGCTGACGCCGGTCGAATTACCCGCCATCCCTTACTTCCGGCTGTTTTACATTAATACGGCCTGGACTTCCTGCAATAATATATTTTTAACAAACTCTTCTGTTTACGACACATAAATAAGAATTAAATGTACCAAATCCTTATTTTCTTTACGATGCAGAAGTGTCTAGTACATAGTATGATATTCACCAACCCTGGCGCATTAAAGGGTGTTGTGTGTTTGTCTGTACTGTATGCCAAAGAAAGATCATAAATGATTGTACAAATGTGTATAATATATCTTTTTAAATTGTATTACTTGTCCAATTTATTTCGGAAAGTAGCCTATATCACATAAAAATTATTTGAAGACCTAAATACAGACCTTTTTTATTTTCATATAGGTACCTACTAAAGATTATTTTATTGGCACAAAAACTGTTTAAAGATAACGCTAACGTTACTTCGAAGTAAACGTTAGCCAAACGCAGCGGTAACTTCAAGAAACTATACTTCGTAGACTTTTAAAGGCAAGTACTTAGTACAGTTTAAATATTAAACTTGCAAACTGAAATCCTTGTATATTTTAATTACGAGCGTTTAATCGCCTAACGAGGGGCTAACGTGTTGATGAAAACGAATTCTATAAAAGTAAATATGTATAAAGTGTGTTTCACCGGCGTCTGATAAAGCTACGTAGTCAGTAATGAGTCGGCAGCCCCGAGCACAGGGCCGCATCGAGGGGCAAGGGGAGGGCGGGGCGAGGAGGGGGCGCCGTCGTAAAAATGTAGTAAAATATTCGGTTAGACGCGGACGTGCTGGCTGAAACTTTAGGTCTTATTTATTTTCATATTTTATATAAAAGTGATATATAATAAGTAAGCCTAGAATATAATATTATGTTACTTGTTTACCTACTAAGTTTTCTAACAATAATGTTTTATATTTATAACAATAAAATGAGTACGATTCCAATAACCATCCTTATAAACTTCGCCGCTGTCACGTCAAAAGCCTACCGTTTACAAAATGATTCTAGAAGAGGTTAAACAATTCCTGATATAAGCAGTCCTGATTACGTCCCTGGCAAACTATCAGCCATTACAGGCGGGCAGGGCAACTGGTCAAGAGTGGTAAAAACTAACGGCAGTTGCATTGATTCCATACATTATGTGGGAGCACACAAACTTTGTATTAGCACAACTTTTAGTCTATTCAGCTTTAGTGTTAATGTCTAGATTTGTTTTTGGTGTTGAATTAAATAACATACTTTTATATTATATGAGTACATACTTTTTAGCTATAGGTTTAACAGTTTAACTTAAATAATAAACTTAGTGAAATAATGGCTTAAAACATTATTAAAGGAAAAATAAATATCAAAGAGAGAATCTTTATCAACAGTCTGACGTTTTTGCTAAGCAAGGGCTGAAATATATTATTTTCGCTGTTACGTTCCTTAGTTCAGACCTGTATTTTCTCTTATTTATCTCGAATATAAAAAGAGTTCCTCAAAATAGTTCGGACCACTTTTTCCGATACAATTCTTTTTTTAAACACCTGTCAGTATTGGGAAATCTTACAAGTTGATTTTGACCCAATTTCCGGCACGACCGAACAAACTTGGTACTAACACAGTTAAAATTGTACCGTCAAAAATGCTTCACTTATCTAAGACAGTAATAGTTTTTAAAAATAGAACTATTAACAGTTAAGAAACGTTTGCAGATGATTTTATATATTTTCTCTGATTTGTTTTTCGTTTGTAATTGATAACCCTTTACCGAGCTAGCGACTTTTTTAGTGTTCTTTATTCAAAAAGGGTGTGTTAATTCCTGCGATAGTAAAATAATGTTGAAAAGTGTTGACGATTACTTCGATTAGGTACTCTATGTAGTACTCTACGTCTTACGAGTATCTTTAGGTAGGTACGAAGCGAAATACGAACTTACCCACTTACCACATACATGCCTAACTAAGGTTTCATGTTCGCTACTGTTAGGGGTTAAATCTGCGATATCTATTGGAGTTTGGAGCTAATCTTCCATAATTTTCGACTTTAGAATTAGGTATGTAGGAAATATTTGCAACCATCATTTACAACTTCTAACTGGCAATAGAATCCTAAGTTTCCTTTGAATATTTTATGACTGAGCGGTCCGCATGTTTGATGTGATCTGTAAACTTACCGCGATATTAATCAAATGAGTTGTGACATGAAGCCAGACGCCACCACCGCGAGCCGCAACAAAATGTTAACATCAATTTATCAATCGAGCCCTGGGACGCACCGCTACCCGTGCCTACCACACCACACTGGAACACCGACCACAACCACTGACCACTCAGACTTCTACTTAATTTTCAGTTCCAACGTATCTCTCAAGCACCGCAACCAATTTATATAAAAACAACAAACGAAACAATATCCCGCAAGGAGCTCTTTGATCTCACTCCCACGGTTAATTTAACATAAGTCTTAAAAACTGGGCCGAAGCAGTTTATTTCGTGAAATGACACAATTCAGACCAGCGAGGCTTTTAACGTTTGAATTATTACTATAAAATACCATGGTCTGGCTACGAAAAAATATTGCCATGCCATAATATTATGGCGGTTTATTAAGCCATGAATAACGTAACAAGCACTGTAAATATCGTGTATGCGTGTATGAATGTTGAATGACTGATTTCATTTATCAACGTTACACTAGAGACGCACCTCAATCAAAAGCGCGGGAATCACATCCGTCAAACGCCACTTTGCCGCCAAAACGATATGGCATCCACCCGAAACCGTTCACTCATCAATGTCATTGTTGTTTCACATTCACTCAACACGCCGGGTACCCGCCGAGTGGACTGTCGCGGAGAATAAAGTCCGTAGTTTTCTGTTTAATATTTGTGGTGGTCGGTCGCGTAGGTGTCGACCAGCTCCGCAAAAGCTGTATGGCCGACTGGAAGCAAACGTCTCGAACTGACACGTATTTTTCTATTATATCGGTTCCTCTTTACTGAATCGTGTCATATATTCAGGGGACACCGTGCGAGCTATTTTTAATTGGCCCTAAACTAATTTCACGTGTTGTAAACTACAGTATTCACCTCATTTTTATTTATGTTCGTATGGCGAACCAATTTGTCAACTCTCCGTTTTATAATTGTTACGACATTCAGCTCGGAATTTTATTTTTGTTACATTATTTTCGGTAACATAATGTAATTGTTTTAAAACACCCTTTATTGTAAATTATTATTAAAACAACAGATTCACTACAATTTAATACGTAATTTGGACGCTATAATGTGCCCCGTTATATTTTTTTTTACCCATTATTATTTTAGGATTTTCTTTCACGATTTAAATATTCTCGTTGAAATTAAGTTTTAAAAGTGAGCGAATTTAAAAGCTGCAAGTCGACTAGTTTAATAGATAGCGAGCGAACGTCACATATACCTACTGCCCAATATTACACCCGCTCATTAACGTTTTATTGAACTCGCCGGCTCGCAGATTGTAAACTAGCTCAAGCTAAACGCGACGCTCAAATCATAACATCGGTACTTTTCATTTTAATCGAATCTGACTTCGCTTGCCCTAACTTAACACTTAGTCCAAATGACCTTTAATAAAATGCATATTAATACAAATCAAACCGCCACAAATGGCGGGACAACGCGTTAAAGGCTAACCGGGCTAGTTCGGCACCCAGTTGAGCCATTACCTGGCCCGCTGACGTGACACAAACAAACAAACTGTAACACTCGCTACAATAACCGTTACGCCGACAATTTGCGAAGGTTTGTTTTTTAAAAGGGTGTCGGAATGACCCGCGGCGGAGCGTAGGGACGACTACCGGAGGTAACGGCCGGGTAATATGAATAGCAAATACGCGGTTAATATTAATTATTTTGTCATTAGTAATTAATTTGATTTTGCTGAGTTTTGTAATGTTTGAGGAAAAACATGTGTTTTAACGTTTGATACGTGTTATATTTCGTCACTAATATTTTAATTTGAAACCTTCATTTGCATCTCTATTGTGTTCAAGCAAAGCTCCATTTATGTTTACAAATAAAATAAAATATTTTTGTTTCGAAATTCGCTTATTCTGTAACGGTCCCAAATTATTTTATTGAGGCGGTTACCTCATGTTTTATTAAAATGCCGGTTACAGAAAGTTTTGTTTAGTTTACTTCTACAAATACTAGACTAATAACAACATGAACAGTTCCAAGCCTCTTTCTAGACTATTTTCACATCCTTACATTAGCCCCAGAATTATATATTTCCTACCATAAGTCACACCACATAATCGGAACAAGAAACCAATAAATCTAGATATCCAGTGCTCTTCCTGATGCACTAAAACCTATAATAACAAAGCTTAGGTCCGCAGGCAGAGAGCACTAACATAAAGTATTGCCGGCAATATTCGGCATTACAGGATAATACGCGTTCGGCATTCTCCGTACACCCGCTGCGACAACCGGCTCAACACGTCCACTAATTATTGGACCAAATAATTAATAATACTGTCGCCGAGCCACGAGACCACTGAAGGGTTAAGTCAGGTTATAATGCCTTCGTGATATTCAAAAATGCTATTTAAATTTTTGTTAAAACTTTGTTGATTTTAGCGAGTTTACAAGCTTACCAACGAATTATAAACACAAGAAACACAATCGCTTACAAGTAGTGCTCGCTTGCTATTAACCGGACCGCGGTTTGACCACTCGGTCGAAGTTAAAAAACATATTATTATTTTCATGTCACTCTGATACTCGTATAACAAAGCGAAGTGTATCCGCAAACCGCAAATGTAATTTCAGTTCAAAATGTAACATGTAAACGGTAAAGCCCGTTCGAGTTTTCCCAGCACTTGTGTGTCTATTTTGATTTTTGACGTGAACTAGCCCTAGTAAACATTTGTGTAATAGTAACCCGGCGTATTATATGAGAGCGGCCGACAGACCGGTATAAATAAACACGGTGCGTCAATCAATTGCCAATCTTATAATGTACCGCTTCACGTGTCCATTTTGAAACAACGTTTTATTACCCTCAAATCTGTTACGGTGATTTTCAATTTTTATTTGCCGTTTCAAATGGAACAAGTGGTTCAAAGAGAAACAACGAATTAGCTCCGCGGTCTGCTTGGAGCCGCGTTCACCGCGCGGTGACCGCATTATGCGATTTGCGTTCGATTTCAATAAAAAATCACAGACAAAAGGAAAAGCTATCAGTATTACCCATTGAACCACAAAAGCTCAAAGCTAAGCCACACAAAAGCTCCATGTGTGTGAACCAAGAGGGTGACGTCACGTGTTACCGATCACAAAGTACCAGGCTAGCATAATCATTAAAGAGATGTCTATAACAAAGATCCGATGTTCAACCATGTGTTCCCCTTTCATTCATAAACATTTAGAACCCCTAACATTAGATAACGTTAACTATGTATAAACGGAAATTGCCATGATAGCACACTCGACTATCGGCCAATAGGATGTCGATTTTGAAAATGTGTTTATAAGTCACTTTCCACAACCATTTTCTTGTCCATATATTGAACCCCGCCATTATCTTAATTCCATATATTATTCTATAAGCTAAATGAAAAAACGTTGTGCGATAAAGAAGTAGGATCGTAAACCACACGAAGGAAAGAGATAAAACATCCCCTCGTGATTTGATTAACGGTCTCATCAAGATGGACATGGCAAGTAATTATGGAAAGTTATTTTTTCAGAGTTAGGTATTTAATTAGATGGGATTCAATTAGTTTATGGACGTTTATCGATTAGATTATTAGCCTAGCACCGATAATAACTGATAGTGGGGTGGATACGCAGACTTTTCAAACACAATTAATTTTATTTAGTCATCCCTTAATTTAACAACCCTGAAATGTCACACGTCACGTTTTCCAAACAGACCAAGTACTAGGGTACTATAATTCGGTAGAAGATCTCTACGAATTCAAAAGATTAACCCCAACATTTCTTTGTTTGAAACAGTTTGTTTTTAATTTATAAAATGGAACTGTTAATCTAAGATTATTCTTATATAATAGCTAATTCCAACTTTAATTTAGAAGAGTTTTTAATTTTGACCCTGAAATATTCAAATATTTGCGGCTATAAGAAAATTATTGTTTATGTACTTACAAAAAAATATTCCTAACTTTATCAGGTACCGCAAATAAACTTAGTCCTGGTATTATACGGTGTATATACTCGTATAGTAGCGCCTACTAACGTTGCTTAAAGTTCATTGCCTCCATTAAAATAAAAAATAAACATAAGCTTATTTACAGCCCTGCCACCCTCACCCTATTGCATTCGCGTCCCCCAATCTCTACCGACGTGCTGCTCTCCTGGTACTAATGTTTTGTATTTCACAGTTCCTGTTTGCCGTGCTTTCCCTGCGTTCATCATTAACGCCGCAATAAAAGGTTAATGAAAACAATTGATAGTATGTAATGTCCTAAGAGTAAAATATATACTTTTTGTAATATTCTAATTAACGTATAAGTATATAAATTTAAAAAATGCGGTTTTTATCAACACAGGCAGATAAAGTTATTTTATAGTGACCTCTAGCGGGTAATAGCAACATGAAACCAAAATTAATACATCCCATTGTTATTAATAACTTAACCGTTAATTTACAACTAGTGTTTTTGATTTTAAGTATGTTGGGAAAGTGATCATCTGGGAAAAAATTAAAAATAATTTCATTTGGAGTCTATCGCGACACAACCACATGAAACAATAAAAACTTCTTTTTCACCAGGAATCAAAAACAACTCACGCATCTTTATAAATATTGGAAACGACCGAAATAATGCTTTTTTATCATCTGTACAAAGAAAATAGTTTCCGGATATATTTTTATTAAAAACAAACAATACTTCTGAAGCACGAACGATGAAACGAACGGGAGATGAACCTGTTTGAACCAAAACATAGTACCAGGAAGACATGAGTACAAAGAGCCGAGGGAGGGATGGATATTGGATAGCCTATGTTTACCTATACCACAACCTACAGTACTCTACAGTCTAGACTCGAGACTACCAATCTAACCTTGAATACTCTCTGTGTAATTAAGACGGCTTTCAAGCTTTTTAAAAATACGAATATTCAGCCAGTAGTGGAGTTTGTTTTCAACTTTTTACTCAAAACTAACTCAAAAGATAATTTCATACATTTACGAAAACTATTTGTGAAAATATATGGAATAATGGAAAGCGGTCGCCAGATTCCGTGGCGGCCCTATGTAACGCGCCTTAACGCAATCAAACACAAATAGCTTGTGTTGTTATTTTCTTAATAAATTTAGCCTATCATAAACGACATATCAATATAATGTGGGAATCGAAAATCAAACTCCAGACTTTCTAAACGAAAACTAATAATAAGTACCCATGTGTGCGACTACAGCACACACACATTCATATAGTTAACCTTTCCTACGTCCAATCCTAATAGTTCCGATAGACTCTCCTAGAGGGGGTGACTGAGACCTAAGAACTCCTTCATTATATGTCATCCTGGTGCGTACGTTTTACATTTCTCAGTTTCTGATCCAAGCCGTCTGGTTTCCCCTTGACCATTCTTCATTCACTCACCTTTTAACTAGATTGTTTTTTAAATTACGTCTATATTTAACAAATACAAATTTCATTACTTGAATAAACGAAATGAATATACTATCAAGATCAATAATAAATAAAATACAACGTTTTAATTAATGAAATACATTACATTAAAGTGACCTCTGGCGACAAATAGAAAGAAACTAGAATATGAATTTCATTTTAAAAAGATACAACAAATTAATTATTAAATACACTTTTAACTTAATTACATCATAACAATCCCATTTCATTAAGTGATAGTATAAGTAACGTTAGTTGAAAAATGGAACCATACGAAACATATTTTTACCAATAATTGGTTAATAAAACAACGGGAATTCGCAACGAACGCCAACGGAACTGTTTCAACCAAAACAAAGTACCAGGATAACATAAAATGTAGAAACGCTTATGTATGAACTACCCCATCTAGGTGAATTTATTGAAAGTGAATCTGAATAATGAACCACAGGATCCGATATGAGTCGAACATGTAAAGTAATTTATCTAAAAACTGGAACAAAAACACAGGTTAAATGATGATTTTAGTAGTTATTTAATAAATATAAAATTAAGACCTCGATACAACAAAGGTTTCGAATAGTTTGGTAAAGATTAACTAAATTATTAATCTGTGACTTCACGCTGTAACTTTAAAAAACAAACGAAATTCAGTTGAATAACAATAACATAAAATCATTATAATGTATTTAAATTAATTTTACTACCGTATAGGTATTGATCAGTTTATTTATAGTTTTTCACACATCATTTTTTTCACCCCAAGATGACACGACGTCACGCCGGAAATCCATGAAAACGCTGAAACTCAAAACATCAATACCAGGCGAACATGAAACTAAGGCTGTGTCGGGGGCGGGCTCGGGGATACTGTGGGATGGGGTGGAATGCAAGGACTGTTGCACACATAGTTGTAAAACTTTAATCACTGATATTATTGGCAATTTGATGACAATGCTTTAAGAGGGAAGATTTTTTGTTGAAAGACATTTCTTTAAAATTATTTCAATTATTGTTATTGTTAATTTGAAGTTTACTAGTTTTATAGTTGAAAGTAAAACCTTGGACGGTTTTGTCAATTGGTGATTTTATGCCAGGGTGCAAATATATTTCTGATTTTAGTATAATAATGCTTAATAAATACGACACATGCTACGATTCTCCTAACAGACTACGGAGTTTGCTACGAATCTCCGGACTACGAAGCCTGCTACGAATCTCTGAATAGACTACGAATCCATGTCCATACAGATTACAAGGCCTAGCACGAATCGATTGACGATTTATATTATTTTAAATAAACAACGTGTAGTTTACTCAAATTGTGACTTGCTCGCGCCACAGTCTTACGTCATTTGTATTTTTCTTTTCTTTTCTAGTTGTCGCAAGATCAGGGATGACTTTTTTTAAGTGAAAATGCACCTTTACACTTTAGTCTCGAGTTGCTCTTTGATTTCATGTAAGCCTAGTAACATGTTGTGAATGCGGAAGCTTTCGTGATGGATCGGCGCTACTGAAGTTGTGTTTGAAGCTTTCAGGCGCTAGTCTGACGATTCACAATAATCTCACGGTAAGATTCAAAATTATTATTAAAATAATATTGGTCGTCTAACTAGGTACATTATTACGAGTTCTATTTTGAATTCATCAATTTGTTCTGAATTAAATAGCTCAGTGGGCTAATGGCATAGAGTTTACGCCATTCGAGTAAAATGGGATAAAATATTTAAAAAAGAACATACTGTCATTAATAAATATGACATTTAAAGACCTTATTTATTGTTACATTATTTATTTTAATTCGCAATATAAAAATGTAATTACATGTTTACACGTTTATAGTTAACTTTTGAAGGGGGTCTCTTCCTCCTCCCACTAGATGGCGTTAATTTTCGAAATGTAGTTTTTCCTGAAATTATTTTAAATACTCGATATACAAAACAGAAATTTATGAGATAATTGTATTTACTGTATATAGTAAATATTTCCTAATGATTATATGTATATTTGTATAAGTTCTGTATTTTTTGGATCAGGTAAACTATTCGTTCCTAGATTTCAAGTGTCTCTAGATGGAGTGGTAGAGTACTAAAGTGCTTTCTCGGCTCATGACAGCCTGGTATTATGTTTCGGTTTACAAAGCTTTTAACGGAAGATTGGCGCTGTCCGTGTCACTCACTCAATATGAGAGCATTGATGGTTCCGTTAGGATTAACTTATCAACGCGCTAATACTCGTATTAACGAACGGACTAAAAATAATGTGTAAAACATGGATGTTGACGATAAGGTACAAAAAACACATTTAAATAGTAAATTGTTATTTTGAAAATTAATAAATTGTTACATTTCTTATCAATCAAAGATCTGTGTTGAATTTATGTGTGCGTATGCTGAAGGCGGATTTTTGCGAAAGCTTCGAAGTCCAAAACACCGGTACTAGGCAAACATGAAACAAATAGAACCTGCAACTGACGGGGGAGCATGAGGTAGGATGCAGTGGGGTGAGGCGGAGTGCAACCCCTGCATGTACGGGTAGGTGTACACTGTACACAACAATAAGCGTTGAGTAGATATTATAAACATTCTTACATACGGTTTGGATTAGTAATTGTTAATTTTTTGTATTATCAATTAGTGGAAACTTGATTGGATTGTATAAGTATTATTGTTCTGTTTGTTTCCCAAATATAAATAAAAAAAGCGGCCAAGTGCGAGTCGGACTCGCCCATGAAGGGTTCCGTAGCAGCGAGTAACATAATAAAGAAGTTCTTGAAATAAATGTTTTTTTATTTACATTTGAGTTATTAAATGAATAATCAGTATTTTTTTGCGGTTTACGATTTATGTCGTAAAAAAAAAACTACTAACTAGACCTCGTTCAAACCAATTTTCGGTGTTAGATTACATTGTTATGTACATCATATATTTTATTTTTTTTCTATTTTAGTGTGAAAATATTAATGCGGTTCACAGAATACATCTACACACTAAGTTTCAACAACATAGCTCTTATAGTTTCGGAGAAAAAAGGCTGTGACATACGGACAGACGGACGGACAGACGGACGGACAGACAGACAGACAGAAATGACGAATCTATAAGGGTTCCGTTTTTGCCATTTGGCTACGGAACCCTAAAAAGACGTGTGGCACTCGGGGACTGCCGCGGTGAAGCTATTGCATAGCATTTTGTATCAACTTATGCAATTATATTTGATATATTTGATATCTCTTCTCTCTCACCCCACCCGCCTCCTCTCTCTCACCCCTCCCGCCTCCTCTCTCTCACCCCTCCCGCCTCCTCTCTCTCTCACCCCTCCCGCCTCCTCTCTCTCACCCCTCCCGCCTCCTCTATCTCACCCCTCCCGCCTCCTCTCTCTCTCACCCCTCCCGACTCCTCTCTCTCTCACTCACCCCTCCCGACTCCACTCTCTCTCTCTCTCACCCCTCCCGCCTCTTCTCTCCCCTCCCGCCTCCTCTCTCGCCTCTCCCGCCTCTTCTCTCTCACCGCTCCCGCCTCTTCTCTCTCACCGCTCCCGCCTCTTCTCTCTCACCCCTCCCGCCTCCTCTCTCTCTCTCACCCCTCCCGCCTCCTCTCTCTCTCTCACCCCTCCCGCCTCCTCTCTCTCTCTCTCACCCCTCCCGCCTCCTCTCTCTCTCTCACCCCTCCCGCCTCCTCTCTCTCTCTCACCCCTCCCGCCTCCTCTCTCTCTCTCTCACCCCTCTCTCTCACCCCACTCTCTCACCCCTCTCTCACCCCTCTCTCTCACCCCTCTCTCTCACCCCCTCTCTCACCCATCTCTCTCACCCCTCTCTCTCACCCCTCTCTCCCAACCCTCTCTCTCACCCCTCTCTCTCACCCCTCTCTCTCACCCCTCTCTCTCACCCCCAACGCACAATCACACACAACGCCGTGTCGAAGACTGCCGAACTGAAACGACGTTAGACGATGCACGGCCTTCAAGCCACACCTCCTTGCCCGTCGGAGTGGGGAGCGTGAGGTTTTTTCGTTACGGAATTTTTGGATTCGGTCCCCGCGCTCAAGGCTCGCGATAGAAGCTATGCAATAGCTTAATAATTAAAATTCAAAATAAACAGATTACAATGCCTTACATATAAATTAAATTTAATACAAATGTTTACTTACTTATTTGCTTACAAATAGATTACAATGGCTTAAATTAATTGGGACATTATAGATTAATTTTAGTTTAAATAAAAACTTCACCTTCGTGGGTTTTGATCATAATTTCATTTACTAATGTCAAAATTAAAGCTGAATAATACTTGTCTAGCCTAGACTTTATACTGAGGGTCAAGGCCACGCAACTCCACAGTTTCATGTCAGCCTAGTATCATGATTTAGTTTACAAGGTTTTCCAGTTGGCGCTACTAGTCCACTCGCTTTTTGATACTTTATTTGACGATGTGGTGCTTTTATTTTAGATAATACCTTCATAATTTTTAATAGGTGCGTTTAATTTAAAACAATATATTGATTATTTACATTTTTTTTTATTATCCTCTTATATTAAAAGTTGTTAAAACAATGATACGTTCGAGTTCGAGCACAAATGATGTCAGCTCTGTGAAATTCAAATAGCCAGGGCCGCCACATTGTTCACGTAAGCTTTGACACCAAAATCTTTATAAATTAAACTCTTATATTACCAGAACAAAATAAAAGTGTCTAACAAAATACAAATTGTGATAAACTAATTTGTAAGTCAAAGTTTGGTTCACAAAATAATTTTCATTTTTTGATTTTACGCTGCAACAGCGTGGTCATCTGTTAAGCTGCAAACCCACAACATCGGTACCAGGGGCACATGTCGATAAGGAGCTGTCGATGGTGGTGTGTTGTGGGATGAGGAGACTCCACTGCAACCACCCTTGCACTTGTAAAGCATAGTGCTAACAATATTTAAAAGTCAAGTTTTATAAAACAATAATTAAGTTATTACTTAGTCCTTTCCTATGATATGTATTCGCATGTTGGGTTTAAATAAAATTACTATTACAAAATAAGTACAAAAATTGCCTTAGTAACCTTTTATACCAGGTTCCCAACATTTCACTCTGTAGGTTCACTTAATAATATTGTGTCCTAGGCTTAAGTTTCAAAATGAAAGTATTTGCATCTCCCTTGCATCTACGTGAAATAGTTTGAGAATAACTGAGGTAAACATAGTTTATTAAAATTGATCACGAAACAGAAGTTTAAATAAAAAATAATGACAACATTGTATTTGTTGATTCAATAAGAAATCGTTTGGCTATTAGTTACTTATAATTAGTTAATTATTTAGAATTTAATTACTTTCAAACTGGTGGCAGACAATTTATGACTATTTTAAAAACTTAATAAATTATTATACATCCTCCAGAATTTAAAATTGGATAATTATAAAACATGTTAACCATAAAATTTGTGAATTGAATTTTACGGACGGTTTTGTCTTTAGTTTACATAATGTTCCTGAATTTCATGTGAGCCTGGTGTTATGTTTCGAATTCGGGGGCTATCGTGACGGTTTTTGCTCTCATGAATTTTCAGGCGTTTTCAGTGAAAAACTTGTAGGTATGTTTTTATGAACCGCTCACTGTTGAAATTGCATTTTTATCTGTACTTTTTTAATAAAAATATTAGTTCAGTAAATGAAGACAAAGAAGAGGTTAAACTGGAAAAGGTGTCTTCTCGGGTCTGAATTTGCCCTCCTCGCATAGAAAAACACATTCTTGGAAATACCTCAAGACTCCTGAATAGAAACGGTTTATGGGAAATTTTCCTATTCTTAACCGATTTCAAATATAGTGTAATAGTTCTCATGAACTTAGTTTGAAGTCACGTTTTCGCTTAAAAAGTTATATAAGATTTAATACTATGAACAAAACGCCACGCATTGCCGAGTACGAGCGAGTACAATTGTGGATTTGTGCAAAAGCTGGGAACTCAAAACATTCGTACCAGGGGAACATGTCAATAAGGAGAACCTGATGTTGGTCGAGTGATGTGGGATGAGGTGACTACACTGCAACCACCCTTGCACTTGTAATGCGTAGTGCTCACGATATGGTGAAAGTTTCTTAAGAACTAAAGACATTGAATTGGCAAAGTGGTGTCAACATCACTTTTTTTCAATATTGCCTACACAACGAAATTAATCGTTTTAATAATAGGTACTTATTGCAAAGGTTTGTAATCCAATTTGACACATTGAGGATAAATCCACAAATAACTGAAACCTATGTGTTCCAAACTTAACACCATCTGGGCGGGGCTTAACACTGTTGAAATCAAGCTATGATGACGCAGTATATTTTCTGCTATTGACATCTCACTTGCATCCACAACAGATAAAAGGAAAGTGAAAGAGAAAGGTAGATTATGTAAGAATATAAAGTAATTAGTACTAGTAAGGCTGTAACGTGCTTAATCTATCGGATAACTTCGGATACTTAAAAAAATCATTGTAAGTACTAAAAACTAGATAGATTGCGTAAGTACTCCAAAATATAAATATTATAAAACAAAAGCTGCTCGGTCTTTGGATTTTATTTTTCGCACCGAATAGACATTACGATCTAAAACCGAATCATAAATAAATCATATGTAAATTTAAAAAAAATTATACAAGTTTTTATCGAAAAAATAAACTAAAAACGAGAGTGTAGCTTAAGTACTAAGTATTTACTAAGTTACTAAGTACTAAGTAATTTTGTGTTTCCTGAACGCCTGGTATTGGATTTTGGATTGCACAACTTCCGTGATGGATCGGCGCTACTGATGCATGGCAACTTTAGGCGCTAGTGAGCTCTCAATTTATTTTTTCATGAATTCTATAACCAGAGTAAACCCTAATATTCTATATCTATAACCTATCTGTCCTTATTTATTGTAAAATGTATGTGATACCTTCTGTTTTGTAAGAAATTCATCGGTGGGTATTTCGTATAAGACAAAATTTTTATCATCTTTAAAGTTTATAAAAATATACGAAATTTGTAAAGTACTAAATAAAACAACATTAAATTAATCATTTACATTATTTCACTTAAAAACCGGCACAATCGATGTCACAGTACATTAGTAGTAAATGTGAATATTAGAAACGCCACCCATGGCGTCGACACGATATGTGTGGTCACCTGCTAAAGCTGCTAACCCAAGACATCGGTACTAGGAGAACATGTCAATGAGGAGGTGTCGATGGTGGTTGAGTGATGTGGGATGAGGAGACTACACTGCAACCACCCTTGCACTTGTAATGCATAGTGCTCACGATATTATGAACTTAGATCACTATGTGGACTACGAGCTGTGTTGCCCGTGACTTCTTCCTGACTTCGTTCGTGACTACGACCCGTGATTGTACCTCCGTCGTCCTAAAAAGTGAACCAATACTCCATCACAGAATACCCGTTTGTAATACGAAACTATTTAATTTAATCTAATTATGGATGTAAATAAATTTTATACAACTAACTATTTGTCTTGCTGGTGTGGTCTAAGCTTTAAACCAATTGGGTGGGGCTTAACGCCTTTGAAATCAATCTATAAAAAGTGCAATATTTCATATAGTTGCATCTCATTTGCATCTACGAATGATCAATGAAGAGTGAATGAGAAATGTGTATTTTGTTATTGATGATGCAAATAAATAGTTTTTTCCACTGATTTTTTTTCCTTCCATTCAGCCAGTGACCACAGAGTGAGTTTGGCTTCGACTCGTCATTAATAGTAACAGCTGTTTTTTTTTCAGATAATGCACGAACTAATTTTAGTGTTACAAAATTACAAAAATCTTTTTTTAAATTTATCTGTTAATTGATTGAAAAATTAAATGAAACGCCTGTTATGTTAATATTACTTTGTCATTAAATTATTTTAAAAAATGCGCGGATTTTTAATTTTTAAGTACATAGGTATTTAAAATAATTATCAATTTAGAAAGATAAAGAACATTAATTGTAAAATAACAAAATTCAAAGTAGGACTTTCTATGATAAAATATTCTCCAAACGATAGGTACTTATTTTAATAAAACATTGAATCTAGATAAAATATACAATCTATTGTTTGAACCCTAAGTGCCTCCTACACTTCATGTTTCCCTGGTACTAGGTCATGAATTCTGCATCTTCCGTGACAGGTCGGCGCTGCTGGCTGTGTTGCACTCGAGAAGTTTCAGGCGCTAGTGAGCCTTTAATTATTTTATTTACTTTTAGTTTCTTAACGAAAACAACCCTTTTTGTAAAATATAGCGTTTTCCATCTGTGCCCTTTTGTCTATCCGTCTGTCTGCTGTGTTAAATGTATAGTGGTCCATAGTTATTTAGTGTTATAAACGATCAGAAATGAATATGCAAGACAGAGTTTAAATAATATTTACAGTATTTTCGTAATATTTTATTTATGATTTATTTGTTAATATTGTTTAATTGTTAATATCATACAATTTAAAAAAAATAATCAGATCATCTCCTATTTTATTAAAAACTTTCCCATCGTAGCGCCGTGGCGCGATGGCGTGTCAGTCGTGGCGGGATGTGGCCTAAAGCTGCTAACCCACAACCTCTGTACCAGGGGAACATGTCAATGAGGAGCCTTCGATGGTGGTGTGATGTGGGATGAGGGGACTACACTGTAACCACCCTTGCACCTGTAATGCATAGTGCTCACGATTTTGGAAGAAACTTCATCACATACTAAATGTGTAATAAAACCCATGAATAAAACGGAGTGAATGCTTGCGATTTACTTCTAGAAGAAAGGTTTTTAATTAATTTTTTTTTCAATCCATATATTCTTTAAACAAATCGGTCTTTCAAAAGATAGAAAACTACTAAAGTATTTTCAAAAGATTGAAGAATTTAAGTTTGTATTTTACAGAAGCGCTTTTGTGTTCTAAGCTTAAAACCAATTGGGCGGGGCTTAACACCTATGAAATCAATCTATGAAAGATGCAATATTTCAGATAGTTGCATCTCATTTGCATCTACGACAGATCAAAGAAGAGTGAATGAGAGAGGTGTATTTTGTTGATGATGATGCAAAGCAAATATCAATAGTATTTTTTCTTTCCACTCTGCCAGTCCGCACAGAGTGAGTTTGGCTTCAAACGCTATTAATGAACAGCTGATTTTTTCCCTTTGAATGCACGAAATAATTAAAATATCAGATCACAATTACAAAAATCATTTTGAATCCTTTTAAATGATATTTATCTTATAAATGATTGGAAATTAATTAAAAATGCCTGAGAAAATTTTAATGTTATCTTGTTATAAAATTATTTAAAAATATTTATTTACTATTTAATTGTATCTATTTAGAACGAGAAAAACCATAAATGAAGAATATAACATTAATTGTGAAATAACAATTTATTCAAAACGGACTTTTTGTGAAACTTCTTCAGACTATACATAAGTTAATATAACATTTAATCTAGCTGGTTCAATACTTGATAAATAATCGTACAGTCACCTAAAATGTACACTATTGTTTGAACCCTAAGTGCTCCTACACTTCATGTTACCCTGGTACTAGGTCATGAATTCTGCATCTTCCGTGACAGGTCGGCGCTGCTGTGTTGCACTCGAGAGCTTTCAGGCGCTAGTGAGCTACAATTATTTTATTTAAATTTTTAGATTTCGTACTGAAACAACACTGTGTAAAACTATCTATGTCTTCTTATTTATTCGTCTGTCTGCTGTGTGAGAACTTTAAGTATTGTTCCACAGTGTGATGAAACAATCAGAAATGTAATTAACCAAGTTCAACTCATAAGAATAATAATAATATTTAGAGAATTTTTCGCAATATTTTCGCTACCTATATTAATAACATACAGCCTACAATTAAATACTTTAATATCACTTCTAACAGAACATCCGCTATTCTATAAAAAAAACTACTTTGCCAAATGCGACGTGGCGCCGTGGCGTGTCGTGGCGAGATGTGGCCTGCTTCTAAAGCGGCTAAACTGCAACATCTATACCAGGACAACATGTCAATGAGGAGCCCTCGATGGTGGTGTGAGGAAACTACACCTGCAACCACCCTTGCACTTGTAAAGCATAGTACTCACGATATTCGAAGAAACTTAATCACATATTAATTGTGTTGTTAAAATGGAGTGAATGCTTGCGATTTACTTCAAAAAGGAAGGAATATTATTAGGCTATTGCATAGCTTCTATCGCGGGCCTTGAGCGCGGGGACCGAATCCAGAAATTCCGTAACGAAAAAAACCTCACGCTCCAAAACCTCACGCTCCTCAAACATTGCCTACGTATAAGCCCAGAACACAACGTTAGCGTGATGCAGACATTCAGCACACTAACGCCATCTAGTAATACAAAAAATAACTATGCAATAGCTTTACCGCGGCAGTCCCCGAGTGCCACACGTCTTTTTTAAAATAACCAATTGGTCTTTCAAAAGATATTAAGTAAATATGAAATATTCCCAAAACATTAATCAATTTTAGTGTTGAATTTTACGGTAGAGCATTTGTGTTACAAGCTTAAAACCAGTTGGGCGGGGCTTAACGCCTTTGAAATCAATCTATGATGATGCATTATCTGTGGTATTTGCATCTCACTTGCATCTACGACAGATGAAGGAAGAGTGAATGAGAAAGGTGTATTTTGTTGATTCAATGATGATGGAAAGCAAATTAATAGTTATTTTTCCTTCCGGCCTGCCAGTCGGCGCAGAGTGAGTTTAGCTTCACACGCCGTTAATAGTAACAGATGAATGTTCAATATCCAGATAATGCACGAAACAATTTAAATATTATTTAAAAATTACAAAAATCTTTGTTTAACGTAAGCCAACCAGATAATTGAGAGTAATGTAATTGAGAATTGCCTGTAAATAATAACCTTTAATGTTATCTTGTTATTAAATTATTTAAAAAATGCAAGTATTTTTATTTAATATATCTAAGTAGAACGAATCTAAGTAGAAAAGCCATAGATTAAGAAAAAGAACATTAATTGTGAAATTACAATATACACATTTAACACTGCACTTCAGTGATGAAATGTTCCCCAAACGATACTTAGGATAATTTAACATTTAAGGAATCTAGACAAACATTTAATGTAACAATCAGTTAAAATGTATACTCGAGTTTGAACCCTAAGTGCTCCTACGCTTCATGGTGCCCTAGTACTAGGTCATGAATTCTGCATCTTCCGTGACAGGTCGGCGCTGCTGTGTTGCACTCGAGAGCTTTCAGGCGCTAGTGAGCTTTCAATTATTTTATTAACAACAGCACTTTTTCTAAAACGTGGAGTTTTCTGCATGTGCCATTTTGTCCATCCGTCTGTCAGCTGCATGTCTGCTGTGTTTAAATGAATTTTTCTCGTTTATTTAATGTGATGAAATGAAATGAAATAAATATGCAATTGACAGAATTCAAATGATATTTGCAGATACTATCGGGATATATTTTTGTTACCTATTTTCACCTATGGCCTACAATAATACCAGGATTGCTACTACTATTATTTACTTTTAACATGCAGTTTTCTACTAAAAACATTCCCAATAGCGTCATGGCGCCGTGGCGTGTCGTGGCGGGATGTGGCCTGCTGCTAAAACTGCGAACCCACAACATCGTAACCAGGGGAGCATGTCAATGAAGAGCTCTCGATGGTGGTGCGGTGTGGGATGAGGAGACTACACTGCAACCACCCTTGCACCTGTAATGCATAGTGCACACGATTATGGAAACCTTCTTTCCATACTAAATGTGTAAAAAATGGAGTGAATGCTAGTGATGTTCTTCTAGGAGAAATGTTTTTAATTTATTAAGCTATTGCATAGCTTCTATCGCGGGCCTTGAGCGCGGGGACCAAATCCAAAAATACCGTAACGAAAAAAAACCTCACGCTTACCCGATCCGACGGGAAGGAGGTGTGGCTTGAAGGCCGTGCATCGTCTAACGTCGTTTCAGTTCGGCAGTCTTCGACACGGCGTTGTGTGCGATTGTGCGTTGGGGGTGAGAGAGGGGGGTGAGAGAGGGGGTGAGAGAGGGGGTGAGAGAGAGGGGGTGAGAGAGGGGGTGAGAGAGGGTGGTGAGAGAGGGTGGTGAGAGAGGGTGGTGAGAGAGGGTGGTGAGTGTGGGTGGTGAGAGAGGGGTTGAGAGAGGGGGGTGAGAGAGGGGGTGAGACAGGGGGTGAGAGAGGGGGGTGAGAGAGGGTGGTGAGAGAGGGTGGTGAGAGAGGGTGGTGAGAGAGGGTGGTGAGTGGGGGTGAGAGAGGGGGTGAGAGAGAGGGTGGTGAGAGAGGGGGGTGAGAGAGGGGGTGAGAGAGAGGGGGTGAGAGAGGGGGGTGAGAGAGGGTGTGAGAGAAGGGGGTGAGAGAGGGTGGTGAAAGAGGGGGTGAGAGAGGGTGGTGAGAGAGGGTGGTGAGAGAGGGTGGTGAGAGTGGGTGGTGAGAGAGGGGGTGAGTGAGGGTGGTGAGAGAGCGTGGTGAGATTGGGTGGTGAGAGAGGGCGGTGAGAGAGGGTGGTGAGAGAGGGTGGTGAGTGGGGGTGAGAGAGGGGGTGAGAGAGAGGGTGTGTGAGAGGGTGGTGAGATAGGGGGTTGAGAGAGGGTGAGAGAGGGGGTGAGAGAGGGAGAGTGAGGGGGGTGAGAGAGGGTGGTGAGAGAGGGTGGTGAGAGAGGGGGGTGAGAGAGGGGGGTGAGAGAGGGTGGTGAGAGAGGGTGGTGAGAGTGGGTGGTGAGAGAGGGGGTGAGTGAGGGTGGTGAGAGTGGGTGGTGAGAGAGGGCGGTGAGAGAGGGTGGTGAGAGAGGGTGGTGAGTGGGGGTGAGAGAGGGGGTGAGAGAGAGGGTGTGAGAGAGGTTGGTGAGATAGGGGGTTGAGAGAGGGTGAGAGAGAGGGTGAGAGAGAGGGTGAGAGAGGGGGTGAGAGAGGGGTGTGAGAGAGGGAGAGTGAGGGGGGTGAGAGAGGGTGGTGAGAGAGGGTGGTGAGAGAGGGGGTGAGAGAGGGTGGTGAGAGAGGGTGGTGAGAGAGGGGGTGAGAGAGGGTGGTGAGAGAGGGTGGTGAGAGAGGGTGGTGAGAGAGGGTGGTGATAGAGGGTGGTGAGAGAGGGGGGTGAGAGAGGGGGTGAGAGAGGGGGTGAGAGAGGGAGGTGAGAGAGGGGATGTGAGAGAGGGGGGTGAGAGAGGGCGTGAGAGTGGGGGTGAGAGAGGGTGGTGAGAGAGGGTGGTGAGAGAGGGGGGTGAGAGAGGGGGGTGAGAGAGGGGGTGAGATAGGGGGGTGAGAGAGGGGGGTGAGAGAGGGAGTGAGAGAGGGGGGTGAGAGAGGGGGGTGAGAGGGTTGTGAGAGAGGGGGTGAGAGAGAGAGAGTTGGCGGGTGGGGTGAGAGAGAGAGGAGGCGGGAGAGGTGAGAGAGAGGAGGCGGGAGGGGTGAGAGAGAGGAGGCGGGAGGGGTGAGAGAGAGGAGGCGGGAGGGGAGAGAGAGAGGAGGCGGGAGGGGAGAGAAGAGGCGTGACGGGTGAGAGAGAGAGGAGGCGGGAGGGGTGAGAGAGAGAGAGAGGAGTCGGGAGGGGTGAGTGAGAGAGGAGGCGGGAGGGGTGAGAGAGAGGAGGCGGGTGGGGTGAGAGAGAAGAGATATCAAATATATCAAATATAATGGCATAAGTTGATACAAAATGCTATGCAATAGCTTCACCGCGGCAGTCCCCGAGTGCCACACGTCTTTTTTATTTTTCAATCTATATAATATGTATATAATCGGTATTTAAAAACGTAGAACACTGCTAAATATTACCAAAACATTAATCAATATTACTGTTGAATTTGACAGTAGAGCTTTTGTGTTCTAAGCTTAAAAATAATTGGGCGGGGTTTAACGCTCGTGAAATCAATCTATGAAAGATGCAATATTTCAGGTATTTGCATCGCATTTATCTACGAAAGAACAAAGAAGAGTGAACGAGAGGGGTGAATTTTGTTGATGATGATGCAAAGCAAATGTTAGTACTTTTTCCTTCCACTCTGCAAGTCCGCACAGAGTGATTTTGGCTTCACACGTTTAACGCAGTTTCGGCCCTTACAGATGAATTTTCATTTCATCAATTTCAATTTAAAAATTTGTTTAAACGTCAGCTACCATTTACTAGATAATTGAGAGCAAAATAATTGAGAATTGCTTGTAAATAATATTAACCTTTAATGTTATTTGCCATTAAAATATTGAAAAAATCACGTATTTTTATTTCTTATCTTAAATCTCATCTATTTAGAACGAGAAAAACCATACATTAAGAAAAATAACATGAATTGTGAAATAACAATATCCAGCATTGGACTTTTTGTGATAAATATTCTCCAAACGATACTTAGGTTATTATAACATAGAATCTAGATGATAGATAAATATATAACGTTGCTATCATTTCAAATGTACACTATAGTTTGAAACCTAAGTGCTCCTACACTTCATGTTTCCCTGGTACTAGGTCATGAATTCTGCATCTTCCGTGACAGGTCGGCGCTGCTGTGTTGCACTCGAGAAGTTTCAGGCGCTAGTGAGCTTTCAATCTAATGTTTTCAGTGATATATCAGTGATATATATACATTTCGGTCACAGTTTTAGGTTCCTACCTAAATTAACCCATGAAAAAAACTCCACTGTATTTTGTCTGTGCCATAACAAATAACCGGTGTTCTTTGTTAAGTTGAAAATAAAAACGTTGCCAACAAACAGCGTGGTCGTGGTGTGTCGTGGCGTGGCCTGTTGTTAAAGCGGCTAACCCAACACACCGATACCAGGGAAACATGTCAATGAGGAGCCCTTGATAGTGAGGTGGTGTGGGCTGAGGAGACTACGCTGCAACCCCCTTGCATGTGTAATGCATAGTACTCACAATACAGACGAAAAAACATTTATTACCAGACTTCACTTCGACTTTTACTTCACTAAATGTATTATAAGTACCTGAATAAAGTAAAAAGCTTGATATTTCTGGAAACTTTTTTAATTTATGTATGGTTTCTGTCTACATAATATAAACATTAGGTAACTAAACTACTAATTTATAACCAAAAAATTTACCAATTAAAAGTGTTGAATTTTACAGTAGAGCTTTTGTGTTCCAGGCTTAAAACAGTTGGGCGGGGCCGGTCGCCTTTGACAGCAATCTGTGAAGATGCATTATCTTCCGTATTTGCATCTCTCTTGCATTTACCAGGGGTCAAAGAAGAGTGAATGAGAGAGGTGTATTTTGTCGATAACGCAATAATTAATATATAGTTTATTTTTTCTTTTGTGTCAGTGGAGAGTGAGTTTGGCTTTAAATTAATAGCTAACAGTTGTATCCAGATAATGCTTGTAATAATTATTAACATAACTTTTATGTATGTTACATGTATATACACTTTTTGAAACTTAATTGATATTTTTTAGTTTAAGTTTTTATGTCATTAAGAAATAAAATAACTATAGGTATACTTATCCTTTAATGCCCACATTAATCATACTTCTTATTATGAGAAACCCAATAAAAACGTATCCTTATGAAAAAACATTATTTGTAAAATAACAGAAGACCTACAAAACCAAAACTAAGTTAATATATCATTTAAAATAGAGATTTTTTAGGTTACAATTAAACTAAACTTAAACTAGTCTTTGAACCCTAAGAGCTCTCTCATTTCATGTTTCCCTGGTACTAGGTCATGAATTCTGCATCTTCCGTGACAGGTCGGCGCTGCTGTGTTGCACTCGAGAAGTTTCAGGCGCTAGTGAGCGCTACAATTAATTTCATGAATTTTATTTACAGTTAGGATCTTCGCTGCGCTTTTAGTTCTACCCACAGGTTCTACCACTGACCTCTATTAATAATAGAGGTCAGTGGGTTCTATCCAAACCCAAACGAATCTTTTTACTTAAAATCCAGACTTTTTCAATATCTGTCTGTCCGCTAAGCTCAAATGTGTGTATTTTGTCTACAAGTTTTATGAAGGATGGAATCATACTATTAACAGAAAGTAAATATAATTTACGGTGGTTTTATAATACTTTTGTATTTGCAAGGTAATAAAAGTTGTCTCATTGAAAACGTCTCCATAGGGTGTCGTAGCACGTTGCACCGTGGCGGGATGTGGCCTGCTGCTAAAGTTGCAAACCCACATCATCGATACCAGGGAAACATGTCGATTAGGAGCCCCCCGATGGTGGTGTGATGTGGTATGAGGAGACTCACTGCACCACCCTTGCATTTGTAATGCATAGTGCTCACGATATTACAAATACATTTTAGAATTATAGACTGCCAAGTTAAAGCTTGATACTTCTGGAAACTCTTGTGATTTCAAAAAATTACGTTGCTGTTATAATTCGGTCATTTAAAAGATAGATAGAATAGATCTACCAATGATAAAAAATAGAAATTAAAAAGTGTTGAATTTTACAGTAGGGCCGTTGTGTTCCAAGCTTAAAACCAATTGGGCGGGGCCTATTGTGTGTGTTAAATTTTATGAAGATGCAATATTTGTAGTATCTGTATCTCACTTGCACCTACCAGAGATCAAGGGGGAGTGAATGAAAGAGATTTTTTTTGTCGATAATGCTGCAAAGCAGGAATTGGTAAATAAAACAGTTTCTCAATCGAGAGTGAGTTTGGCTTAAAAGTGGTTAATATTCAGCTTATTTTGTTTGTTTGTAGGGTTAATCTTAGTATTTTATTCAAAATAAACTACTTCTTAACGAGTCGAGTTGCTGGGGGATGTGCCAGTATTCTACGCTTTGTTTTATCACGAGTTTCCCACTCGAAATCTTGGTAAACCGAAGCGAACGGAAGGCCACTATTTCAGTAAATAAAAAATGATTTTTATTCCTTAAAATATACGAGTATATTGAGATACAGAAAAAATATTAAAATTAATTATGGATAATGTTAAATTCTGAAAGACTTTGATGGTTATGAAATATCATAGTTACATATTATATCTAGTTATGAAATTATCACATATTAATCTAGAGATTTTAGGTTATCGTAAAAAAACTTTATACTCAGGTTTGAACCCTAAGTGCTCCTACACTTCATGTTACCCTGGTACCAGGTCATGAATTCTGCATCTTCCGTGACAGGTCGGCGCTGCTGTGTTGCACTTGAGAGCTTTCAGGCGCTAGTGAGCTTTTAATAATGGGTTTCGTACTTAGAATAAATTAACAAAACACAACGTTTCGTATCCAAAAAACACAGAAAAACCTTTTATTTAAAAACCCTTATGTATTTTTGTGTGTATTTATCTGCTAGGTTGAAATGTATGTGTCCCATGTTTTGAGGAAGAATTTCTTCAAATCTGAAACCGATATTATCAACAGAATTTGAATGATTTAAAAAATCTACGTTCAAATAACTAACTGTATGGTTTTATAATATTTATGTTTGCAACATAATAAAAACTCATCAATTTACATTTTTCAATTTTGCTACCAGGTAATTTTTTAACAGCTGGTGTTACATTAAAAAACCTTGCGTTGGCCTAGTGGCGTCTTGAGGGATGTGTGGCCTGCTAGTAAAGCGGCTAACCCGCAAAACCGATACCAGGAGAACATGACAACAAGGAGCCCTCGATGGTGGTGTGAGGGTGGGGACTATACTGCAACCCCCCTTGCACTTGTAATGCATAGGCTTCACATATTGTATCTGGTTTTACCTGACTCCGTCACTAAACCTATTGTATTGGTTAAGTAAAATGTTGACACGTTTGTTTTATTAATGGCTACTTTCTACTCAATATAATCAGTCGGGCTTTCAAAGGATAGAATGATCTACCGAATGATTATAAAAATCACGTTGTAAAGAAGTAAAGTTGATTTTCCAATAGAGCTTTTGTGTTCTAAGCTTAAAACCAGTTGGGCGGAGCCTATTGCCTTTGACATCGATCTATGAAGATGCATTATCTGTGGTATTTGCATCTCACTTGCATCTACGAGAGGTTGAAGGAGAGTAACTGCGAGAGGTGTATTTTATCGATGACTACTCAGAGCAATAAATAGTTTTAAAATCAGTCTGTCAATCGAGAGTGAGTTTGGCTTCAAATTTATGGTTAACATTCAGCCAAGTAATATGTTTTGTACTAAAATGTGAATTGGTTATCAGTTATTGGCGTGCTCTGCTAAAACTATTGATGATACATGAACAAAAAAAAGTACCAGGCATATCTTTAACTATTGAGGCACAATAATCGGCGTTTCTAAAAAAATTATAAAATGAAAAGAAGCCTTATTTGAAGTTTAATTACCGTTAAATAAATAAAATTGAACAACTCGTCTCGTCGCAATGATGAGAAATATATCCAAAAACTGCGATTGCGAGTGAGTTGTACTGTATCGTGCGATTCGGGATGCGAGTTGATGTATGTACGAGTGATTATGAGAGAGAATCATCTCACTATCAATACGTTACGCCACGCTTTGTTTCATGGCTAATTTCCCACGTGATATTTTGATAACTCGAAGCGAAGTCAGGGTGGGTCACTATTTCTGAGGTAAATGTTTTATTCTGAAATGCTATAATATTTATGAGATATATTAATTGTACAGTTATTAAATAATAACATTAAACTATAATTTTTAGTTTATCATCAAAACAATTTAAACTACGGTTTGAACTCTAAGTGCTCTTACATTTTATGGTGCCCTGGTACTATGTTATGAACTCTGCATCTTCCTTGGCAGATGGGCGCTGCTGTGTTGGGCTGGTTTTAGAGTCACGCTGACGGCACGCGCACCGTCAGCGCTGATGACCGAGATATATGAACTTCTAGGAAGCGTTTTCGATTGACACGTAGCTATCAGCGCGCACGGTGGTCAGCGCTGATAGCTACGCGGCCGTACGCGCCGCGCGTCGGCCCCGCGTAGCTGTCGGCGCTGACGATCGCGCGAGCGCCTCTGCTTTTAGCGAGCGTTCTAGTGTCGAGCGGAGTGGACGTCGTCAGCGCGTACAGTCATGGCGAATCGCGAAGTGGATACAGGTCGAGTTATCGATGAGGTACGCCAGAGGAAGAAATTGTGGGATGCATCGGACCCACTCTACAAAAATAAAGATGCTAGAAACAAAGCCTGGGAGGATATTGTCGACACATTGTTCGAAAATATTTCAGGAGAAGAAAAACAACAACTCTCTCTGCTCAATTAAGGGACGCACATGGAGTCTTCGTCGTCGCCGGTTTTTATTTTTTTAGGATAGATAGTACAAAGCAGCAAGAATTAATACACTCCGCATTTTCGTACTCATCTGTACGGTGAGGCGGTCAGTACGATACTAAAACGAGCCACGCTGAGCCTCAGCGCTGACAAACTACGCGCTGAGCTATGAGCGCTGACGGTCAGCGTGACACTAAAATCAGCCTTGCATTCAGCAAGAAGTACTTGGCTCTTCCGTGTTTGCATTCGAGAGCGGTAGTGAGCTTTTCAAGATTTTCAGTCATTTTTAGGGCACCGTAGCCAAATGGCAAAAAATCATGTCTGTTTATCAGTCTGTCTGACCGTCTGTATGTCACAGTCACTTTTTTCCGAAGCTATATTAGACCTATCTATACTGTTGTAACTTGGTTAGATGACTCATTAAGATTTTCACATAAAAATAGAAAAAAACATAAAATTTTGGTGGTTCCCATATATACTGAAAACTGAAACTCAAAAAAATATAGATCAAACCCATCTGTGGATAGGTCTTCAAAAATGATATTGAGGTTTTTAATCTTAATTTTTTTGATATTGAAACTTCATAGTTTGTGCGAGAGGCACTTCCAAAGTGGTAAAATGGGTACCAGGGGAACATGTCAATAAGGAGCCCCGACGGTGGTGGGATGAGGAGACTACACTCACTACAACCACCATTGCACTTGTAAAGTAGTGCTCACGAGACATCTTTATAATTAATTAACTGACTTCTTCAAACCTGCACCAGGTATAAGAACCTATAATACAATTATAAAATGTATGGTTTCCTTACCATAATTTTGTCAACAACGTAGTAAAATTACTTCAATAATATCAGTTACTACAAAACATCTAATTTATTTTTAAAAGGTTGTCGTGAAAAGTACTATCGCGTCGTCTGTCGTGGCGGAGCAGACTTTGCTTGAGCAGCAGACAAGCTGCTAACCCACAACATCAGTACCAGGGGAACATGATAATAAGGAGCCCTCGATGCAGTGGTGTGTTATGGGTTGAGGAGGCAATATTGCAACCACCCTTGCACTTAAATAATGCTCAGGATGTTAGAAAAATATTAACTGACTCCGTAACTAAATGTAAAATGAAATTTTGATACTTCTGGAAACATTTTTGATTTATTAAATTCTAAGATTGTGTAATGGATCGGCGCTACTGGGCTTGCATGCAGTATTACTGAACTTTGGCTGAACTACAGTTGCAATCGCAACGACATCTAGCCTAGGTTTTACTTAATATTTAGTTAGGACTCAACATTCATACCCCATAGTTCCAAAATATCAATATAGATGGAGTACGTAGAACCTTGATATAGGATCTGAAAGCTCTTGCAATTTATTACCGCCTAGTACGTAGTAGTGAAGTTTGGTAGTTTCGAGGATTGGCGCTGAAATTGTAGTTGCGCACAGGGAGCTAGTGAGCTTTTAAATATATTCTGAACTGAAACTAACATTTCATTTATTAGAATATTTAAATCAAAAGTAAACTTGTGATAGCCAAGCATAACAAAATTAGGAAGGGATATCTACTCAGATATACTTTAATTAATTTTAAAAATCCCAACTTCCACTACTGGTCCGAAACTTTTCGGCGCTAGTGAGATTTTTAAGTTTTAAATCTATACTAATATTATAAAGCTGAAGAGTTTGTTTTGTTTCTTTGTTTGTTTGTTTGTTTGTTTGTTTAAACGCGCTAATCTCAGAAACTACTGAACCGATTTGAATAATTCTTTTTGTAATGGATAACTACATTCAACGGGAAGGTTATAGGCTATTTTTTTATCCCGAAATTCCCACGGGAACGGGCACAGCGCGGGTAAAACCGCGGGGCGCCGCTAGTGCTATATATGTATATTTACATAGGTACTAGTAGTAAAAACGTTCATTTGTTTAGAAATATCATTATCGTTATAAAAAAAATCTGGGAAAATATCAATAAACGCTTCTCTCTCTATATCAGAGTTTTTACAAATCTATACTAATATTATAAAGCTGAAGAGTTTGTTTTGTTTGTTTGTTTGTTTGTTTGTTTGTTTGTTTGTTTAAACGCGCTAATCTCAGAAACTACTGAACCGAATTGAATAATTCTTTTTGTAATGGATAGCCACATTCAACGGGAAGGTTATAGGCTACTTTTCATTCCGAAATTCCCACGGGAACGGGAACAACGCGGGTAATACCGCGGGGCGCTGCTAGTCTATATCTATATCTATACTAATATTATAAAGCTGAAGAGTTTGTTTGTTTTGTTTGTTTGTTTGTTTGTTTGTTTGTTTAAACGCGCTAATCTCAGAAACTACTGAACCGATTTGAATAATTCTTTTTGTAATAGATAGCCACATTCAACGGGAAGGTTATAGGCTATTTTTCATCCCGAAATTCCTACGGGAACGGGTACAACGCGGGTAAAACCGCGGGGCGCTGCTAGTATCTATACTTATATTATAAAGCTGAAGAGTTTGTTTTGTTTGTTTGTTTGTTTGTTTGTTTGTTTGTTTAAACGCGCTAATCTCAGAAACTACTGAACCGATTTGAATAATTCTTTTTGTAATAGATAGCCACATTCAACGGGAAGGTTATAGGCTATTTTTCATCCCGAAATTCCTACGGGAACGGGTACAACGCGGGTAAAACCGCGGGGCGCTGCTAGTATCTATATAAAGCTGAAGAGTTTGTTTTGTTTGTTTGTTTGTTTGTTTAAACGCGCTAATCTCAGAAACTACTGAACCGATTTGAATAATTCTTTTTGTAATAGATAGCCACATTCAACGGGAAGGTTATAGGCTATTTTTCATCCCGAAATTCCTACGGGAACGGGTACAACGTGGGTAAAACCGCGGGGCGCTGCTAGTATCTATATAAAGCTGAAGAGTTTGTTTTGTTTGTTTGTTTGTTTGTTTAAACGCGCTAATCTCAGAAACTACTGAACCGATTTGAATAATTATTTTTGTAATAGATAGCCACATTCAACGGGAAGGTTATAGGCTATTTTTCATCCCGAAATTCCTACGGGAACGGGTACAACGCGGGTAAAACCGCGGGGCGCTGCTAGTATTTAAATAAAGTCACATATCAACTGGTGTGCGTGAGAGTGTGGTCTACTGATAAGACGGTGAACCCACAACATCGGTACCAGGGGAACATGTCAATAAGGAGCCCTCGATGGTGGTGCGGTGTGGGATGAGGAGACTACACTGCAACCACCCTTGCACTTGTAAAGCAGAGTGCTCACCATATCGAAATACTAGGTATTACACTACGGTAAGGTATGTGTAAAAATAAATATATGTGGTATTTTAAAGAACAGTTACGTTTATGATTTTATGAATTTAACCTAATTTTTGTAATCCGTTTACTACTCAATATGTAGGGAAAACAAAAAAATACATAATGATTTGACAACAAAATAACATACTATTCCACAAAGCTTCGAATTATGATAAAACCAGTGTGCTCTCTGCTTAAAATCATCTGGGCGGGGCGTTCGAATTTCGAAAATTGAAGTTATATCTGCAATTTGCATCTCTCTTACTTGTTTCGTGAAATGCATATGAGTGACCGAGACAGACGTATTGTTATACGAGTACATTCAAACAAAATGAAAGTTTATTTCACACGTGGTAAGCCCCGCCTCATTGTTTTTAAGCTTGGAATACATACACCTTTAAAAAGGCTGTAAAGTTCAACACAAAAAACTTTTAAAACGTTCCAAGTATTGTTTCTGTCTTTCGTAAGATCCCTTGATTCTATTAATTTCATATATATCTGGACAAGAAAAGATAAATAACCTTCCAAAAATACTTTTTAATACTATGCCGATATTTGTTTTAACTTTTTATATTAAAGAGTAGCTTCATTGTAAACCAATACATTTGTAAAAAGAAAATGTTATTTTAGTATTGTGAGCACACTGCTTTACAAGTGCAAGGGTGGTTGCAGTGTTTAGTCTACCCACACCACCATCGAGGGCTCCTCATTGACATGTTCTCCTGGTACCGATATTTTGGGCTAGCTGCTTTAACAGATGACCACACATTTCATGAAAGGAAAACCACGGAAGAGTGAATCACTTACTGTTGCACTTCTCTATTTCGTGCTTAAAACACTATTAATTTGCTCGTTTTAAATGGAATGGAAATAAGTTTCATAAATGTAACTTTTACAACAAAGATAAAAAGAACATATTTTTTTAAAGTTCTTTTGATTAAGGAATTTGCAATGTGGACGAACGCCCTTTATAAACTGTTGCATACTGTATAACATATATTACCTATGCGGAACACATCAAATGAAGCGTAATGAAGAACAGACAGACAGAGAAGCGGAGCTAGTAAAAGGTTTTCTCTGAGCACGGAAGCCAGAAATGTAAAGGTAATTACTATAAATCTTTTGAAAATAATTGAAAGCCCATCAGCGCGAAAGTTTTCGAACGCAACCAGCAGTACTGAACCAACCTACTGAAAGTTATAAACCCCTTATCGAATGCTTTAAAAACATATATTGTTACTTACTTCACAATAAATGCTATATATTTTTCTGATTAGCAAAAAACATTTATTTTAAATAAAACAATATTAAATTAATATCATATATATTATGTGAAAAAGGAAAATTAATAAATAAATAACCTTTCTGAAGTAACAAGCTTTCTACTTCACCCGTACGATACACTCAATGACGAAGTCAGTTAATCAAATTTTTCACAAAACTTTAACAAAAGTTTTCCATCCAATATCGTGAGCACTTTGCTTTACAAGTGCAAGGGTGGTTGCAGTGTAGTCACTGATTAATAAATAGTTACTAACGTGTAGTCTCCTCATCCCACACCGCACCACCATCGAGGACTCCTCATTGACATGTTCCCCTGGTACCGATGTTGTGGGTTCGCAGTTTTAGCAGCAGGCCACATCCCGCCACGACACGCCACGGGACCACACGACTACATTGGTAAAGATTTTAATGAGACATCGACTGTCTTACCGTAAACAAAGTAAACTAATATTTTATTGAGGTGTGACTTTATTAAGTTGCAAACAAAAATATTATACTGAAAACTACATTCAAATTTAATTAGGCACAGACATTTAATTAGGTTCTTTTTCAAAACCTGAACATACATCGTAATCCAATAGAACCCCTTCTATACAAGCAAAAAACAGTGGATTTTTAGTAAAAGGGATCCTTTGGGTACCAATTCCTAAGCTGAAAATAAAATTATGCATTGAAAATGGTAAAAAGCTCACTAGCGCCGTGTAGCGCCTGATAAGTCTCGAGTGCAACACAGCAGCGCCGACCTGTCGCGTAAGATGCAGAATTTATAACATAGTACCAGGGTAACATGAAGTGTAGAAGCACTTAGAGTTCAAAACATAGTTTGATTGAAACCTGAAATATTTCTGTAGTTTATATGTTACTAGCTGTCCCGGCAAACGTTGTTTTGCCAAATAAAAAGTAAGGGTGGACGACACTTAACACTTAGGAGGATTAAAAATGTTTTCCGATTCTCATACCGATATGTCCGATATGCACACAAAATATCATGAGAATCGTTCAAGCCGTTTCGGAGGAGTTTAACTAACAACATCGCGACACGAGAATTTTATATATTAAACTAGCTGCGCCCCGCGGTTTCACCCGCGTTGTACCCGTTCCCGCGGGAATTTCGGGATGAAAAATTGATGTTGGCCGATTCTCAGACCTACTCACAAAATTTCATGAGACTCGGTCAAGCCGTTTCGGAGGGGTACGCGAACGAACACTGTGAAACGAGAGTTTTTTAAATAAGATGTTGGTTAAAAAATGATTTCCCAAATATTTAAATATGTTACTACTTTCAACCCTAAAAATATAATTAAATTGAAAATGTCTAAAACTCACTACCGCTAGAAAGCTCATGGAACAACATTTGCAGCGCCAATCCACGAAACTATCAGACTCCACTACTAAATACTAGGCTGACATAAATTGCAAGAGCTTTCAGGTCTCATTTACTCCAATACAGATTCATATTTCGAAACTACGAGCCCCTATGGCTGTGATTAGATGTGTTCAAGTGCTTCGCTCTTCCATGTGTATAAACTAATATTATAAAGAGGTAAAAATTGTAAGTTTGTTTATTTGTATGTTCGCTAATCTCGGGAATTGCCTGTCCGATTTGAATAATTATTTTTGTAATAGATATCGACATTCAACAGGAAGGTTATATTTTCATCCCGAAATTCTCACGGGAACGTGCACAATGCGGGTAAGACCGCGGGGCGTCGCTAGTAATAAATAAAATAAATAAATACTTACAAAACCAAGACGAGATGTGTCGTTGCGATAGCGACTGCAGGCAACAACCCCAATAGCGCACGTCCATCACAAAATCTTCGAATTTTGTAATATGAAGTACCAGGCTACCATGAAATGATGAAGCTTTTAAGTTCCTACAAGTTTTATTCAGATACTCGGAGGCTTAGAATTTCAATTTGAAACGTTTATTTAAACCATACTTAATTTAAAATTAAATGAAAAAAATAATTAAAAATTCTTAAAATTCTTACTGTATTATTTGTAAAAAGCTGGGAACATAAAAGCGCTCATTAAAGTAAGCTTGAAATAGTTAATATTAAACTATTTTGTGATTTTTATTTTGTGCCACGAAAAGGTATGTTTAAAGTGGCATAAAACTGTTATTTCAGAAATTTACAGTAATTGCAGTTTTCTAACATCATTTGTCTACTAACATTTCCAATCATAATTTTATGATATCGTGAGCACTTCGCGTTGCAAGTGCAAGGGTGGTTACAGTGTAGTCACCTCATCCCCTATCAGTTGACCACCACCGACAGCTCCTCATTGACATGTTCCTCTGGTACTGATGGTTTGGGTTAGCCAGCTTTTGCACAAGTCCTCGATGCGGCACTGGGGATCAGCCAAGCCATAAACACTTGCATTCAAGTTGAGGATTTTTTTCTGTTAAAAAACATGTTCCACGAGAAAATGTTATTCATTCAGTTATTATTAGTAACTCGCAACCCGTTCGATTTAAATGTTGTCATTCAGTAGAATACGTGCATTGTAATTTATTTTATGAGATTCACGTGTTCTTAATTTTTTTAAAGATTAAATTATTATTAGTATTTGGATATAAACAGGAGTATCTTTTATAATTATATTAAGAAAGTATTATTTAACAAGTCTTAAATCATTATCACAGAAAATCACTTTTACAAAACTTTAAATTACATGTTCTAACATATTTAATGGAACATGTTAAAAACCCACTAAGCGCTTGAAAGTCCCTCCCTGTACGCAACCAAATTTTCAACGCCAATCCGCGAAACTACTGAACTCATCTACTAGGCGGAAATAAATTGCAAGAGGTTTCTGATCTCATGTACTACCATCTATATTCATATTTTGGTACTACAGGGTGCAAATGTTGTGGAGACCTTACTAAACATTATTCAAAACCTAAACGAGATGTCGTGACGATAGCGACTCCATTTTAGTAGCTCAGTAACGCCGATCCGTACAAAGTCTTCGGCCTTTGTACCAGGCTATCATGAAATATAAAAGCATAGTTTGTCTAGTCTGTTCAGGGACTCGCACATTCGTAGTTTTTTTTGTTAGTTACAAACCAGATTAATCGAAAGAGATAATTTGTGATGGTTTCTGAATTCGATATGTATTCAAATATTTGTAAATGGAAAAGTCTGTGATTTTGCATCTCGTTTGTTCTGTGTTTTCAATCATAATTGCTCAGGGGTATTATTAGAATCATGTTAGAATCCTATTAGTCTAATGTTTAGACTCTAAACATTTCGTAATTACATTTTTCAGTTTCAGACCTGTCATAAATCAACCATCGCACAGTGACGACAAGAGCGGGTCGTCTCGTCGCGTCACAGCTCACAACACGAGTACTAGGCAAACATGACGACATTGGAGCATCGCCCGCCGGGTGCAGGGGGGCTCGGCGCCGTGGTGTGAGGCGCTCACCTGCTCATTAAGGTTGCAATCAATTTTCAGAATAAAAACCTGAACATTGTGATGGATAAAATATAATAAGCTACATTCTATGATTGTTTTGGGTTTCAATGATTAGGGTTTTATTAAATAATACCTACCTATTTATCTAAATGAATATCTAAATATTTCAGTAGGCTGATTGATAGTACAAAAAAATAACAAAACCAATAGACACAATTAATAAGAAGTTGAACGTTTGCCACACTTTAATAAAAAAAGTATTATTTATAAACCTCGCCTAATACCGGTGGTAGGGGCTTCATTATGATCAATGTATTGTACTCGTAGGAGTTAAAGGGACGCGACGATGTCATATCATTTTGAATTTAACATCTTAACAAGATATTCAAAATCATAACTATTAACGTCCCTAAATTAATAATTGTTTCTACTCTGGTCTACTTGTACTCAGAGCTTGCCTTTTGCAACACGTCTCGGAATACCCTCAGGTGCAAAGTTCACTATAGGTGGCGTAACTGAAATACAACGTCCTTACATTCATGTCAGCCTGGTGATTCGGGAAGCTTTCGTAGTTTGTTCGGCGCTGTCATCGAATCGTTTGTGATCGAAGTAAGAAGCGGGTGGACGAACGCAATGCGATCACAGCGCTATCTGTTCAAACTTGCCGAACGATTTCAGATTAAAACCACACCGTATATTGAAATAATACCATACTTACTAGTAAAATTATAGTAGTTTATGCAACTGTCATATAAAGAAGGGTATTAAAACACGAGTGTGAGTTTATGAAACGAGCGCAGCGAGTTTCATAATAGTAACGAGTGTTTTAATACCCGTGTTATATGCAGTTGCATACACTACTTTATCTTCACTAATGCAATGAATCAAACAAAATTTTAAAAACAAAACTTATTGCGAAACATTAAATTCACGCGTACGTGTATTGTCACAGTGAACTTGCCGCCATTAAAATCTAACCAATGAGAGCGCAGCTGCGCGCGCAGGGCCGCAGGGCGCGCGCCGCGCAGGCCGCGATGTTATAATGAGATTTTACGATATCGATGTGGATATTATAACATCATGTGCAATTGCTTAAATTGAGTGTTTTAGTTGTCTGCGCTATAACAGTAGTAATTATAAGTCAAGTATTGGAAACATAAGTAGAATGTTACAACATTAGTGTAGATAATAGTAGTTTATGCAACTGTCATATAAAGAAGGGTATTAAAACACGAGTGTGAGTTTATGAAACGAGCGCAGCGAGTTTCATAATAGTAACGAGTGTTTTAATACCCGTGTTATATGCAGTTGCATACACTACTTTATCTTCACTAATGCAATTAATCAAACAAAATTTTAAAAACAAAACACATTGCGAAACATTTAATTCACGCGTACGAGTATTGTCACAGTGAACTTGCCGCCATTAAAATCTAACCAATGAGAGCGCAGCTGCGCGCGCAGGGCCGCAGGGCGCGCGCCGCGCAGGGCGCGATGTTATAATGAGATTTTACGATATCGATGTGGATAATATTATAACATCATGTGCAATTGCTTAAATTGAGTGTTTTAGTTGTCTGCGCTATAACAGTAGTAATTATAAGTCAAGTATTGGAAACATAAGTAGAATGTTACAACATTAGTGTAGATAAAATCAATTACACATTTTGGAGTAGTTGTGTCTTTATTATAAAAATACGATAGTCTAGATTTGATTAATATTACCCTTACATAGTATGTTAACCCCCGACCCAAAGGTGTGTTATAAGTTTAAGGGTTGTGCTCCCCAAGGAGTGAACTTATCTTGAAATGCTATCTTTATAATATAACTATCTTGTAAAAATTAATTTGAAAACTTCACAGCATTCCATTATATTTTAGGAATAATAAATTAATCTAAATAATCATTTTTTACGCAAAGTTTTATCATTACCATGGTTAGCAACGTGGTCATGGTTATTAAACTATTGTATAATGTGAGTTATTAGCACCACTGGCAGTGACCTCGACATTACTCTGTATACAAAATCTATATTGAATATGAAAATTAATTATAGTGATTAGAGAGATTAAGCCGAACGTTTTTCACCATAATAATCCGCGATAAATGATGATAACAGTTACAAGAGCGGGGTTGTCTTGAAGCGTCATAACTCATAACACGAGTACCAGGCGAACATGAGGACAATGGAGCAGGTGACTCCGGTTGCAATGGAGGCGCAGCGATGTGGTGTGAGGCAGTCACACCACACCCTCGCTCGGTCAAGGTTAATGTCCATCTACACACCCTACAGTTTGAACACGCAAATATGCACTTTATTTCATTCATCAGTAACAGGTGGCAGTGCAGGTGACCCAAGGAACCAAATCAACACATCAAAGGCAAGTAAGTTGGAGCACCTTGGAGCGCCGCGACGTCTGGAAAAGTCGGTCCATTAGTACCAGGCTGTTATGACTCGCTAGAAGTGCAGGAACTTTCAAATATAATTATTGGAATTAGACTGATAGATAAAAAGTACTCTGTGACTGAAAGCGCGTAGAAACAAAAAAACATACACTTCATTCAGCTTTATTATTGAAATTGTTGGTTAAGTTAAGAGTATTTAAGTTTTGTTTTAGACTATCAATTAATTGTACGTAGGTTAAAGATGAAATGTAGGTCGTCTGGCGGTTAGTAAATACCCGCCAGATGGCATTGCATCTAAGTTTGTTGGTTTGACGAGTGAGTCTGAAATGTCCCGTTCGGGAATATTCGTAACGATTGGCACCAGGCAACCATAAACGTACAGAGGATTCAAATAAAATATTGCAATGGCAATATGGAATTTATCTTCATCTTGAAACATACAAACCAAAAAAGAGCTCAACTCGTTCGTTGGTTATATTTTAATCTTACATTGAGGTTAAATAACTTTTACAACTATTATCACCCTTTGTAAATATAAGCTAAGTACAGGTGATAGGATACGAACTGACTCACTTTATAACTAGATTTGTTCGAAGAATAATAAAGAGGAAAGGGTTCATCTTAGAATTCCAATGATTCGCGAATCTTAACCCAAAACATCGGTACCAGGCTTTAATGAAACGAAGAAGGTTTCCCATTCCGTCCCCTACTAGCCATTGCACCAAACCACCCTTTCAACACCACCCCTATGGTAAGAGCGCAGTGAATCTTCCCTCTTCATTTGCATTCGTTGCAAACCAATATGACAGACAGAGTAAACTATATTGATGGACATAATTACAGGTACGTACTTTGAACTGGGGTAACCAAACATTTCACAGATATAGAACACGTAGTGTTTTGTTTGTATTAATTGTGTTGTCATTTTAATACGACAAAAATGACAAATAGGTATAAAGTACAGGGGTAAGTTGAAACAAAAAATAATAAAACCTTTTGATTTAAATAAAATGTTAAAAAAAATTAAGTTTATTCTAAAATAGATTTAAAACAACACAACTCATCTAACTAATTGTTCGCAAAATCATTCATAATCTTATGGTGACTTCCTGCAACCTCATTTGTTTCCATTCTGTGGTAGAGAAAAAAAAAAATATCAGCACCACTTCTACTCAGTAATCCCTATTATAAGTTTAATATTTAACATAAATAAAAACGATCAGGCCAATATGGTCCAAGAGCTGGCTGCAAAAATCCTGGCCGATCAGTTAACAGAATGAAATGTTTTTTAAAAGTTAGTACTTATATCTAGAATGACAAATATCAATGTGTGCCTGGGCGGAACTTGTGCATAAGTTTTATATGTGTTGTCTTTGGAGCTTTTTTCGTACAATAACTGTACCAATGGAGTAACACTTTCAAATTATTTTCAAAAGTTAGTTTTCAACAAGTAAAATAAAATTGTTTTTGTGTGCCTCATTAAATCCTGTGCCCATGCCTTGGCACACCATATTTAAAAATTTTTTTTTTTGTTCGTTTGTGTACCCATCGTGTAACAACTTCAAATTAGTACCAAATTAAAGTTTAAACATTCCTTTATTAAAAAAAAAAGGTGTGCCACGCCTATGCCTGTTGCTAATACATGGCACACACCATTTCATGTTGAAAGTCTTATACTATCACTAATATAATCTATTGAGGAAGTATTGAGGAATGAGGAATCAAAATGATTAAAAACAAAACTTTTCATTTATTTAGGTAATTAAAAACAAAACTTTTCATTTATTTTGATGTAAACAAAGTCGGAATTTATAATATAAAAAAAATAGTCTTACATATATTCATAAAAGTGATAAAAAAATACATATCTAAAAATATACGTTAGAACATTCATACCTTTCTGTTCTTATCAAACATCGTCATAACTATCATCATGATCATCATCAGCATTATCATCATTATCGTTATTATAATCGTCATTATCATTATCACTTTCATCGTATTCTAATTCTACTGACACAAAGTCTTCAATTAAAAGCGGTGTTGGATCACCTTCGAACCAAAACGGTTCAGTTTTATTATGATAAAATATATATAGTGTTTCTCCTCGGAGTCACGGGACAAGCTCGGTCTTTTTGAGAGGCATGCGAGGGGATACAGATCCAACTCGTAGAGGCCCTTTGGAGATGTTTAAAGTAATGGATTACAACTGCAGGGACACACTCCCGACCACATCAGTACAACATGTCCGGGAATGTGTACCTGCAGAAGTAGGGACTATTGCAAGATATGATAGGAATAAAAATGGGCTATGGGAATGAAGATTGGATGGACTAGAAACTGGGTTATTGCAAAGGAATCGGCACCTGTCATAACTAGCGAAAAACAAGTTATCGGCGGCAGGCCGTGGCTCGCCGCCCACTGGATGGGCCCCCCGAAACAGCCGACGTAGAGACGGCAAGGGGGCAACATCGGTGTGGGCGACCTGGGGGGTGTAGAGAGGTGTGCTGCGCTTTCTCTAAACGTTACTCGCGGCGTTATGCCCTTTAACACTTCCACCCCTGGATCACACAGCCGAAATCGACTGTGCCTCTAACGACCCCCCTCTGGCCGGCCGGTGAAGGCAAGCCAGAGCCGAGAGTCCTGCGGGCCCCCTTGGGGTCCACTCCGACCGGTGAAGGCTCGCCGGAGACGAGGGCCCTGACCGACTCTCTGGGGCACTCGGGAATCGCCCGTGGTGTCGCTACTCACCAACAGCTCGCCACAAGCTGCCCTGCGGGCTTTATTATTATTATTATTATGATGACAATACAATTTCAAGGGCTCAACGGTCATTTCCGAAACTTACCTGCGTGTAGAATACCTGTGAAGAATATCAGTGAAAGTAGGCGTAGTATAAGACTTTCAACATGAAATGGTGTGTGCCATGTATTAGTAACAGGCATAGGCGTGGCACACCTTTTTTTTATAATAAAGGAATGTTTAAACTTTAATTTGGTACTAATTTGAAGTTGTTACACGATGGGTACACAAACGAACAAAAAAAATTTTTTTAAATATGGTGTGCCAAGGCATGGGCACAGGATTTAATGAGGCACACAAAAACAATTTTATTTTACTTGTTGAAAACTAACTTTTGAAAATAATTTGAAAGTGTTACTCCATTGGTACAGTTATTGTACGAAAAAAGCTCCAAAGACAACACATATAAAACTTATGCACAAGTTCCGCCCAGGCACACATTGATATTTGTCATTCTAGATATAAGTACTAACTTTTAAAAAACATTTCATTCTGTTAACTGATCGGCCAGGATTTTTGCAGCCAGCTCTCGCTCTAATAGAACTATGGCAGAAGTTTTGGCAATGATTTATGTTTTATTAATTGATAAATTCCACAAGGCTGTAGAAAATAGGGGTGGAAAACGCAGCAAGTGTTTCGCTCTTCCGTGGGTGGAAACAATGGGAATAACAGGAATGTATAGGAGTTGGCCAAAACTGGGGCGTATTGAGCACCAATGAAAAACAAAACTTTATGTACTTAGAAGATCCAAACAATTAATAAATTATGTATCATTCAATTATATATAACAAATTATAATATGTCGTGATCACATAAATAAATTTAATAATCACAGATATTTAAAATAATAATATCTAATAACATTTTTAGAAAAAATGTTATACAACTACAACATTTCTACCGACTGCAATTTAAATTTTATGGATATTTGTAATAGAAATATTATTTTTTATGAAAGTTACTAACAATATACAGCAATAAATGCAGTTCGTATCAATGTATATCAGTATGGCTGCAAGCGCAACCCCTAAGCCACCCCTACGCGCCCCTGCCACCCTCAACTACTACTAGTCCTCCCACCCTAACCCTTGTCTAAACCACTGCCTTACGTTGCTGGTCCCCTGGTACTTATGTTATGAGTTAGCAGATTCCGGTTTTTAAATTTATACGATGGCGCTAACAACTGGTTAAAAAGATTGATTAAGGACAGAACAGAGTAAATAACTGTCATAGGTAAATTTTCTTGAAAACGTTATTATGGTTTGAAAATAATACCAAATATTATAAACACAAACAAAAAAATAATTCAGACACATGGAAAATAATAATAAAATTGAAGTATGTAATAATATCTGTCTATAGACAATTAAACCTGATTTGATTTATCAATACATTGCAGGAATAAGTTACCAGGCCACACGAGTTTGTGTTAACTCTATCTATTTTACCTTCTTTCCTTACCTGCCAACCCTCACTTGTCAATCATTCTTCGTTCCCCTTCGTTCGTAGCCTTTGGCCTCAGTAACGCGAGACAAAAATACCAGGAAAACATACATCAATTGGAGCTTCTACAACTGCACAGATTTGCGATGTACAGTATTCAAACATTATTTTTATTTTACATGGTAAGATTTACTTTATCGCATCACCTTGTAAACATTTACTTAATTTATTTTTATGTTAACCGTTGAAAATAATCGATTTCTTGAAATTGCAGTAGCTGGATATTTATTTAAGTTGTTGTATGAACATCCATGTTGCCCTTTGACCTACTAACCCTGTTGTTTTAAATCCGCTTCTTGTGTAAAATTTGATACCCACACATACTTATGGCTTCGTAATTCCTTCCCTGGGACCACTCACAACACAAATATTGCATATCCACAATGTATAAAGAATATTCAATGCATGGTCACTGTATTTTTATTTATTTATTTTTAAACAATATGTACATAATTTCACCTAAAGAAGATATCGTACTTATAATACTTCTCAGTTGGAGTGTAATTATAAAGTTAAACAAGCATAATACAAATAATAACAGATAATTGAGTCTTTACTTAAAAATACATAGAATTTAAATTATTTTAACAACATTTAGGTGTATTTTAACACATAACGCCATCTATTGGAATTTCCTAGAACTAACATAACATAACTACGTGCTACGTGATACTACTACGCCGCCGCTACGAAAATACTACGACGCTTCAGTTACAATAAATTAAGATAAACGCCATCTATTACGTTTTTCCAGTACTAATTTAACTTTGGTGTGATGTTGGGTTAGTGAAACCATATTGAACTTCACCAAACATTACATTTAAGTAAAACTGTTTGTTTCATATAACTTGCTCAGTAGATGGCAGATGGAATAAGAATCATTTTAGGAAAATAAATATATATTCATCTTGTATGAGAATTTGACAGCTGCATATAAGAAAAGTTTATTAATAAAAACAAAACAAAAACGTATCATACCATGGTCTATTACCAAGTTAAATTACTCTAGACTAGTCCAGACCAGAAGGAGGCCGCACTCCACGTCATACGGTCTCAGCTGGTCTACCTCCAACTTGATGACATCGATGACATCCGGGCAAGCCGTATTGTCGAAGAAAGCCGGTTCATCGTAGTACTCCGGCGAGCTGAACTGGTACTGATCTCCTTCATCTCTTCTGCCTGTCTCCAAGTTCATTTTGGACAACTTCTTCTTAACAGGCGCTTTAGTGGCCGTGTTGGAACCAAGTCGCCGAGTGTCATTCCCATGCGTGGCATTAAAATCGGTCCCATTGTTTTCCGGTCTAATATTAAGATATTTCTTTTCCCACTGTTTCATATCTTCTGATTGATACTTGCAGGTACTGTTGGCAGCGGCTTTTATGTCGGTTTCATTACCATCTAGTGCGTGAGCTGATACGAATTCGATGAAGCCGGGGTCGTTTTTGATGATTTTCTTGTGGTTCCTGATGCGGTCTTCGAGTGTTTCCGCGGGGCACTCGGACTGGTTGGTGAAGGAGTCCCGGATGTGCGCCACGTGGAACTCCTGGTCCGACAGCTCCTCGTTGAACCTCCTGTACGTGTGTCGTTCCCTGCGCGTTGCGTCCAGGTGCTCCATATCATCCTTTTTCTCGTTGCTGATCACTTCCACGTCGGCGTATATTCTAGATATTATGATCAAAATGTACAACGCAGTGGACATTTTGTCGAGGGCATATATTGTATTGTGGAAATATTGGAATTTGTAATTGTATATCGAGTGTTGTGTTACGCGCGGTTGATTGTGAATGTAACAATTAACAAATTAAAAATAGGATGAAACTACCATTTTAAGAATATTTTGAATAACGTAAGTTACATTTTTACTTAATATTAATTTTTTCCGTTTCAAATCCATTAATAATCGACATATAAATAACACAAATTACGTTTAAATACCACTTACTGATGATCCTATTATACCAAATCTCTTTGAGATAATATAACAAGCATAGCTGAATAATATGTTCCCTAATAACAACTATGAATAATATGTTGAAATGATAGTGCGCTGCAAGTAAAACAGCGTCAATTACTGGAAACTATCGTCCGTGAGATGTAGATGTTATCTCGCGCTAACTAGTCTATTCACTGTGCGACTACCCTCCGAACGAACGGTATAATACTTCAATTACCTCGCGTAGGGGTGCCGCGAGCTGATATTGAAAATATTAAGGCTTGTTATTCGTTTATTTAACAATTTTAATGCTTTAAAATTTATTTTCACAAGAAATACCTTGGCTGTTTTTTTAACACTCCAGTCTTGAGTGTTTTCATTAATAAATGACAAAATAGGATTAAGGCTCAGGAGTCTGCCACATTTATTGTCTTAAGAATATTGTTTAGTCCTGATGGTCCTGTTGCTTTATTTATTCCCTCAAATGATTACGTCATAGCACCTGACGGCAATTGTCTTCTTGGTAGCAAATTAAGTTCGCTTCACACCGGCTAGCGATCTACCGTGCGTATGCGTGGCACGGTCATGCTTATAATTCGTCCATAATTACAGATACAATATCATTATCAATATCAACAATATCATTACAGACAATATTACTCACAGCGCAGCGTCAACGCAAATGTTTCACCATAACCCAGCATTATTTAACAATCTTTCACGCAAGTGGCTACAATACTGTTGTTAATTCAACTCGGCGTGCCCCTAATGACATCCCTCGTCGGATCAAAACAGGCCAATTACCTCCCGACAAGGACTCACCCTTTAATAAACCCTCGCTGGCACAGATCACAAATAAAGATGATAAATAATCACAGCGGCAAAACGTACAGCCCCGGAATTACCATCTCGTTTGAATAAATTGACGGTTAATGTGAAACAGAGATGTCAAAAGTTGAAATGTTTTCGGCTGCGGCTGTCGAGCAGCGCTTTATCTTGTGGTTTGTTAGCTATTGTATTAATGGGAGTAAGATCGTTATTCTAATACACTTATTACTCTTATGTGACCTAATTTTGGAAGAACGACCACTTAGAATATAGTGTTTATAAGTACTTACTTACTTACTTACTTTTTACTTTAAGTACTTACAGAGCGAGAGAGAGAGTGAGAAAAAATATTGTACTGGTTAGGATGGCTCATTGCTTATAACTATGATTTTGCTTTGAAGTTACAAACTCATCCCTAGCACAATTCCTTAACTACAAAAATATCTTAAACGAAACCAAATTCCTTCAACAAAATGTTCACCAAGATAATAGTGACTAGACGAAGCTTGATAATTTATCAGGAAATGGTTGAAAACAACGCCAATTGTCTGCGGGCGTGTAATCACTCAGCGCTGCAGCGCATCCTTCCCGTAGACAATGTTAACAACTTTCTAACAGATGCAAATTGACGCCGGTTGGCGGCACTGATTCCAAATGGCGCCAAACATTTGCATAATCACTTAAAAATGGAATGTTGCTCGCAATTTCACCGGTCAAACAAAATGGCGAATCAAAGTCATGGAAATATTGTTATACTTAATCATTTATTTGTTTTGTTTTGTTTCTACTTTTAAATATTTGATGAACTGTAGAAATTGTATTTTATCTAGTACTTAGGAGTATTTTATCATTAAGGCTCCTACACACCTACACCTTAGCCGTCTTTACGAGGCATCCCAAGCGGATGATGGCACCGCCGGCGGCTTTGGTGTACAGACACGGCCAACACTATTATAAATGTAAAAGTTTGTAAACATGATGTCTGGAATCTGAATGTATGCGTTTGTGAATCGCTTTTCTCTCTTTTTGAACGCCCCACTGTAAATAACACATCAGATAGGTACTTCTTATCCCGAAATCTGACGACAGAATTCATAGTAATGCAGGTTAGGTTAGTCGCGGGGGCATCCAGTTAATCGTAAAGTAAAGTAATAAACTCAATTTTTTTTTCCGAAAGCCGACATCTAATATGTCAACTTAACGACTAGATTTTTTTAACAACTACTCAGGTATTTAATTAATACAATAGATGTACGAGAGAGTATCTACATTACATACAATAAATGAAATAAACAGGTACGAACATAGTTATTCTATATAGATAGTAATTACCTAACTACTATTTACTACTTAAAAGTGTTTTACAAAACAATAGATTGCACATTTATATCATTATTTACAGGTTTAAAGAATTATTTAATGTAATAACTTACCTCTACAAATGTTACCTATATTGAATCTATAGGTACGTTTGTTTGTTTGAACGCGCTAATCTCAGGAACTACTGGACCAATTAGAAAAATTCTTTTTGTAATCGATAGCCACATTCAAAGGGAAGGTTATAGGCTACTTTTCATCCTGAAATTCCCATGGGAACGGGTAAAACCGCGGGCGCTGCTATAATATTCATAAAAGTCGGCTAAAAAGAAGAATTTAACTGATCATCAAAAACAAATTCACAAATACATAAATTTTTAAAGTCTACATTAATCTACATATCAACACGATGCTATACAATTAATGATATCAAATACATTATTAATAACATCAAGGAATGTTTTCACTAGCAATCAAAATTGTTGAAGTTGATTTGTGTTTTGTTCAATACGTAATTTCATGTACTGCGCGAGTTCTATAGAAAAATATTGCATTCACTGAATATGCAGATATCTGTTAAACCCTGCAAGGAAGTGCGGAGAAAACTTGCCAGAAAACACTTAACATAATTTTAGTATATTGCACAGAAATCAACAAACAACTGCTATGGTTAAAAACGTGAAAGATACTTTACATTCTAAACTATTATTTATGGGCCTGTTTAATCGGAAATCCCAGTCGGATATCGATTTTGTTTCGGCGGCCAAGATAAATGAACAGAGGCGCCCACATCGACAGTCTACAAATGTGAACACCTCTTATTTGCAAATGTTCTTTATATGTTCGTCACATTCACAGATGGCAGTGCATGTAAGCGGGGTAGGGCGGGAGCAGCGCACAAGCGAGCGGGAGTCCGTGAGCGGACAGCTCCCGCTCGCCGCTCACCGCTTGCGCCCGCAGCTGTTCCAGGCGGAGCTGGTTCTGTCGCTTCCATTTGGTCCTGGGTAGTGGAAACCTATATTATTATTTCCAACTACTTAACGTTCATTAACTATAGAAGTCATTATTGATTAATACAAAATGCCTGTAATGTCCTACTGTTGGGCAACAGTTCTCTAATCCACCTCACAATACTGGTATAACCTTACTGAAGATAACAGAGTAGATGTAGTGTGGAGGATTGGGTTTACTATTATATAAAAAACAAAGTCTTTCTTTTTATTGTTGTGGCATCGAACAAATCACAATTGTTAACACGTTGGGCGCCACATATAAATTGGCGCCCAACTAGTGACTGGTTTCTTTTATTATTTTTATCCAATCATTCTGTCTTACTAGATGATTTATCGTTGAATTTAGCATTAAATCTACTACAAATTAATTCTCTATTGAACCTACTATACCTTAGTTTCCCACTACAAGGTAAATAAAAAATTGCATTCTTAGATTTGTGTAAAAACACCTTATACTCAAAGTGTCATATTAATAAACGCGTATTAAGAACATTTTAGCTATCAAATGGTTTGTCACTTTCTAACATACGCAATTTTCTGAAGAGTAAAAGAGACATAACACTTTGTAAGTGTTTTAGTTACAGAGCGTCAATTAATATGGCGGAACATGACTAACAGACTGTATAACATTATGAATCCTCAATGCCAGGCATACCTTCGGTTCTGGTACCAGGTCTTGACCTGCGTCTCGCTGAGGCTGAGCGCGTCGGCGACGTCGCCCCGGTCGGCCACGCTCAGGTACTTCTGGCACCTGAACTTACGCTCCAGGTACGCGAGCTGCGCGTGCGTGAACGCGGTGCGTCTACGCCGCGGCTTGCGCCCGCCGCTCTGGCTCGCCACAGGGCGGGTGGACGGACGATCTAAAAAGTACGGCCTGTAAGGTCTGGGGCAGGAGTCGTGGACGTTAAAGATGTAATGCAAAGGAAGACGCGACCAACTACAAATTTTGCGGTGATTCAGTTTGCTAGGTATGGGGGTGCTAATTAGTTAAGTTCAGGAAAATTAAGAAACTAATTTGACTTTTATTACTTATTTTTAGTAATCCTACTCTACTACATAAAAAAATAACCACTGTTTTCACTATTAGTCAAGTTATTTGTCTCTCTATGTTTAATATAAATAGAGACATCACATACCTGCAGAATCCTGTGATTCTCTTTGCTGATTTCCCGCCATAACTGACGCGGCAAAACCAGCCAACAACTGAGATTGGAATGAATTTTTAGTGAGGTCCATGGATCTACTGTAGAGACTGTCTGGTATTCCGCCGTTTATGTGCGCGAACCCGGATGTACCTTCGTTTGCATCGTCTTTATGCCCGTCTCTCTCGCCGCGGTACAGCTGAAAGAGGCCTCCTTCGTATAACTTCATCCGCTCGTCAGACCTAGCTTCAAAATCAGCATCGTCCTCTTTGTACGGCGAATTGAAGTCAGCGTTCGATATCCGACCACTCAAATTGTACTCGATGGGTGAAGACCGGTCATTATCCTCTGAATCAAGTTTTTTCTGATAATTGTCCGAGTTCGCGTCGTAGTACGGGTTCTTCTTCGAGTTGGACGCCTCGCTACAATTGTCCCCGACGGATATGTCGTCGTCTATATCCGAGGTGTCGGCGTTGGGGCTGGCGGGAGGCGACGCCACTCGCGCATCTTGAACCTCTTCTTGTTGCGCGACTGTTGAAACATAGTCTATTGTTAGAAACGCTACAAACCTCGACGTTTCCTTTAAATTAATCTCAACAAAGAAGTTTAAAGCATCTTGACACTATAGCCCGACACTTGAGCACAAACGGAACCCGTACAAAGGCAGTATATAAAGAGTCAGTTTTAAAAAAGGAACGGCCATAGACGCGGGTTTTCTGCTCTAATTAATGCCTCGGGGCGTTCCGTTTCGCTCTCGAGCAATTGAATGCGTCGTCTCTGAATGGTGTGTTTTAACGCCCGCGGGAAAATTTTGTCTATAGTTACTTTTGTATCTTTTAATTTGCGTGAAAATGGTGAAGAGTGGGCATTCAGCATTGAGACTCGCGGTCGCTTTTCATGGTTCACCTTAGCGAAGTTTCATATAGGATGGAGTCGCGGGGCGCAGTAATGGCGGGTCGTATCACGATTACTTGTTATTTCGCGGGGAACCATGAAGAGCCGGGAGTCGAGTGTCTCGTTATAATTTCGCATAAACATGTTTTAGCGTAGATACAGTTTTCGGTCGAGAGACGTCGAGTGGCGGATCTTAATGTTTACGCACGAATTATCAACGGCAAAAACATCGCTAACGACTGGTACAGGTACCTATCTGTGTACGAGATCCTGGTATCTGGGAAATGTTATAAAAGCTTTACAAGAGATAAACAAAAATGGGCAGGATATAAAAATTGTTGTTTATAGAATAATGAGAACCCACATTGAGTTATAATGTATGTACTATAGATTATAAATGAATGTGAGAACCCGAAATTACTGAAATCTCGATCTCACCACGGGAATCTAAAAACCGAAAATAATATTTAGATGGCTATTGATTGTACCTTCCCAAAAACATGGAAGACGTACACAAAAGCTAGTAAAGTAAAATCTTGCACAAATCTAGTAAGTGCAAGAGGCTCGTTGTCTAAATGATTGGTGTCCCGTCGTCCCGACGGCTGAAGAGACGGCGCGTGACAAATTAGCGATGTCCCGCTGCGTTGTTCACTAGCGACACCATCACGGGGGAAAGCGCCTCACTCATTTTGGTACTTTTAAGTTTACGGTAAAATCTGTTTACATAAAATCTTCAGTTTATGGAACTATCCACTTCATAGAGTCGCAGCAGCAAGCGCTCAGTCAGTACCTATGTATTTACTTGTATGGCGAAGGAAGTGATGAGTTTTACTAGAATTCATTGTCTCAATTTACTTTATAGCATCAACATGCCTACGATATGATTCCGTAGCAGAGCGTAGTAGTTACATGTTATTGAAATATTGTGATACAAGCAATATCATGAATTGCCAGTCCGATTTGATAGTTGGATAGTAGCATGATAGTATAGCCACATTTAAGAGAAAGGTTATAGGATATGTTTTAATCTAAATTCCCACGGAAACCGTGGGTAAAACCGCGGGGCGCTGCTAATCCTAATTAATATTATAAATGCTAAAGTAACTCTGTCTGTCTGTCTGTTACGTTTTCACGCCAAAACTACTGAACAAAACTTTCTGCCAAAACTTTGATACACAGTTAGTCCCGAACCTGAGAAAGGGCATAGGCTACTTTTTATTGCGAAATTCCTGCGGGAACGGGTACAACGCGGGTGAAACCGCGCTGCTAGTACTGAATAAAATCAAACAAATCAAACACAGACTGAATTTCAACTATATCTATTACTAGCTGCGACCTGCGGTATTACCCGCGTTGTTCCGTTCCCGCGGGCATTTCGGGATAAAATGTATCCCATGTGTTATTTTGATGTGTAACCTATATTATTGTAACGTTTCATCCAAATCCATTCAGTAGTTTTTGCGTGAAAGAGCAACAAACATACATCCATACATACATCCATCCTCACAAACTTTCGCATTTATAATATTAGTAGGATTTATTTATTTTCCCTTCCACTTGAATGATAAGCGTTTTAAATATATTTATCACGTAGTAATTTGACTTTTTGGGGGTTAATGAAGTACCAAAATAAGTCGAAAATAATATTTGTAAAACAACGAGGGTGGCTCCAATCAACCCTTACAACGACTGCGGATCATTTGTAAACAATATACAAATTGGAACATTAACATTTTTATTATTTAACCCTCACTCTTCGACCCCACAAATATCACTGGTGATTGTTCCTAATTCATAGTGATTACAGAATCACCGTTGTGGTTTAGTTAAACTAAAGTAAAATTTAAAATGTATATGCCTACAATTAAATTCTTTCCAGAAAAAATAATTAATTTCTTACAATTAATTTCTTTTTTGGAACTCTTTTCTGCAGACAGCTCTATCTGCCGCACTCAGAGACGTCCATTAAATCCAGACTTACCTAATTGACGTAATTTTTCAATCGTTACATGTCAAAATCCTTCATGAATCTTAAATCTCTACTAAGGTAGGTATTTTGTGTCACTACGGGCCTAATATATTTGTGCGTTCTTGCCACCTACGTTTGCCCGAGCTCCGTTTACCTTACATCATCATTCATCAATAACCAATAACAAATCTATTATTGCTGTACGAGTGCATATGCTCTCGAGAGCGGCGGGGCGCCTCTTGTGTGCGCACGCGCCGCCGCGTGCCGGACGCTCGCAAATAATACGATAGGTACTTTCATAAATTAATTCCATGGCAAGTAATGACTCCCGCGCATTGTGCGGTCAAAACGTCATTGTACTGTCATCAGGAGACCCTTGATGTTTGTCGATTTAATAAGAATCAGTGTTAAGTTGTGTTTATTCGTCGTTTCGTAAATAATGTTTTATATTTGTTAATTAATCGAGTCAAGTTCTAAAACGTGTTATTCGACATTTGGTGTAAACAAAATGTGTTGATAAGTCTATCTGAAAGGTGTTACCCGAAAAATAGGCGAGTCGTTCTTGCATTGAATTCCCAATGTTCAAAATATTCAATTATATCTACTTTAAAAATATTTGAAATAACCTATATTTGGAAACATGCACTTTGGCAGTGAATCCATTCCGCGCGGCACCGACGATGCCGACGGGTGTCAAAATGACGGGAGTTAAAATTTGGATTAATGTGGTTGATTTCCCAGCCGAAGACGATTCCTTCTGAAGAGGAAAAAGGTTTAGTGATTACATTCCAATCTTACTCCATCACTGAACCCCTTTTCTCAATGGGAGAAGTTGTCTTTGGTAAAAAAATCAGTTGGGTACGTTTTAGTTTGAATTTGACACTCAAAAGAAAAAATAAATACAAAGTTAAAATCACGAATTAAGGCGCGAGTGTGTTAACTTAAAGTTTTAAAGACATGTGTGACACCAGTTCTGTACTTGCCGACTTAAAAACTCGATTTATGTCAATTCTAGTATTACACAGGTATTTTCATCCAGATACGCAAGTACCTGTCCTTGACATGGCTCATATAAGATGCACCCTCGAAGCACCTGCATCCTAGTTATCTTCACCGCCTCTCAAAACACAAGCACACCTAATTCCAACACAAAAATAGCACGAAACTATGAAAAATTCATAAGAATGAGCCTTATTATGTATTCTAAAAACCAAATTAGGATCCTAATGTATGCACCTACATGTTAAGGGGTTCGTACACTTGCAAATTAGCAGCTTATTAGTCCCCGTACACGGTGAGCGCGCGCCCTTGAACACGTATGGTGATGCGATTGTTTCGCTCTTGTGACAATGACTATATACTCTTACATGAGAATTACCCTGATTATAATATAATGTTGACTATTGACACGCGTCATGTGGTCCAAATTCGATAACTTAAAGTTGTCTTCGCATTAGTTCGACTGTCCGTCTAATGTTGACCCTGTCGCGTCATTTGCTGAACACGGCTGACTCGTGTACTCCATAGATATTGTTTCGGTCATCGGATGAATCATGCGACCACCGGTGTAGTGTAATTTCCAAGTAAATTACTTCTATTCATTCACAGTTAAAGTAACCTAGGTAATTTCCAGTAGGTTTTGCATGCCAACCCTAGTGTCGGAGTTTTAAGACCGCCTAATGACCTCCCACAAGGTCTAACCATAGTAAATAAATAAATAAAATCATTTATTGCTACAATTACAAGAATACGAAAAAACAAAGTATAAAATAAAAATAAAAATTTATAAAAATGTAGAAATACGTCTCAGCTATGCTGTACCGTACCGAGTAACAACCATCCATACCACAAGACTATTTAAACACATTTAAAACATATGGATATGTGAGTATTATCTATTCACGCACATATCTTAGTTATTTAGCTACAACACTTGCTACAAATTTACTGCAACTTTCCTATGAATGAATTCTGCTCTGTTCAAAGCTCTAACACCCTATTATTGAAAAAAATAACATGTATGCTCCCCAATCTCACTTTAGTTCGGGCTTTAGTTATAAGTTTAGAGTTTGTTCAAGAGTGGTAAGTACTAGGAGTGCAGAAATAACAAGCGTTCGTTCGTGCTGACCACTTGACTCGGCTCTCGAATCGAGAGGTCAGTTTATAAAGAATATTATTGTAACAAATTCAATAGATGCATGGAAACGTCTGGAGCAATTTAGAAATATTTCAAGGTATGTTGGTTGTACCCAGCTTTTTGCCGGAGATAACGACGAGTCCACCAGTCCGCGTGCCGTGACATTGACATTCGAAATAGTTTGCGAGTTTTGTTCACGGAACCGCGGGTGACGGAATCCTATGGAAATCCTAGCATTCAACGCCCTGCGTTGTGTATGTATATTTAAGGCTATATGCATATTATATGATATGAGTATTCCGGGTCTCCGTACCCATGTGTACTATGTGAATTTTATCAATGCAATGCAATTTCGTCATATTATATGAGGCAGCAATAAAACTAGCTAATTTAGAAAACTCCCAGGAAACTCTCTATTTACCAAAGTATTTGGCTCGAAGCTCGAACACACTGCAGGAGACTAACCTTTGAATATTGTCAATTTTAACACCGCATCGTAGCGCTCATGGCGTAGTTAAGCTAATGTTAACTCATTGCTATTGTTAAGCAACGTGCTCAGCCTACTTGGAAGGATGGCCGATGGTGGCACTACCGTACTTCGGAGGTCACGTTAAATAGTCGGTCCCGGTTGTTTCAATCGATAAACCATGTCGGAGGCCTTGAGGCGGTCTTAAAAACTCCGATAACACCACCCTACTCGAACTTACTTAACATCGCGATCTCATTCCATGAAATTTTGAAAGACGTCGACTCCTGCGTTGCTTCATGCTTGTCGTTTGGTCTACGTTTACCCACCTACCCTTTAACCCGACTTACAAACAGTGTACCTACCACCTAAATCATGTTTCTACTTCCAGTGTTAATTGTAGGTAACAAGAAAATATACAACTCTAACTTCCTTATAGGTACCTGTGTCATCCATTCGCGCAACTAAATGAAGGCAAACAGACACACAGGCATAAAATTTCTTCGCGTAGAATATGAGGAAGCCTAAAATTATTCGACCCATGACTTAGGGCACATCAGGTCAGTTTCGATAATTGCCACTTCCATCAGTTTACTCTTTATGTAGTTGTTTCTTTAATGACAGATTAACGTCAGTCATGATGAAACTCGTAAACAAAACTATGGAATTGGAAACAGCACATTAGGTAGGTACGGAAGCTGACCGTCGAGCAAAACTAACGAAGGCGGAAACTGCTTCATTACGAAAACGACTAGGTAACCAGTGGAATTAGAAACATTTCCAAAATATCAAAAACAATTACGGAAACTGACCTGACTTGCCCTAAGTAAGAGTCTTTGAGTCTTTTCTTAGTCTTTGAGCTGGTTGTATCAGTTAGGTGAACCAAATTATTTAAAATTTAAATTAATTCAGTGCAACCATTTCCGAACACGTTTTATTTTAATGAAAAAGCGATACATTTTATAACATAACGTAGGCATGTTGTAGGTCCTTAGCCCTTAGGTAGATAAAATGGTGGACGAATGACGATAGTTAACCATCAATGAACTGAATCATAACTTAATACTCGAACCTACCTACCGGAAACATTAATTCAATGAAATTATTTTGATTAAATGATGAAATGGGTAAATTAAACTCTAACTAAGTACTTTATTAAAATCAGTAAATAAGTACTATTTTGAAACAACTGTTTATGCACACCCCACCCCGTAACTAATAGTTAATTTATGTGCCTTATTATTGGAGGTAGAGTTCGTTGTTTTTCCTGGATTATTTTTATTGCAATGGAACTTTAATTTTAGTGCACACTTAAATTTTACAAAAACAAATGTACCTACCCTATAGCCGAACAATCTTGCGGAAAAGACAAAAATGGGACGGTTGTCTTTTTATTTGGAAAATATAGTGAAACAATGGTAGGCACATATTTACTTACATCTTATTGCTAATTTAATTTATCCTCTTTTAGGTATAAGACACCACCCCTAAGGGGCAAATGGCTAGTGGCTTATTACCCCTCTGTTATAAGGAATGGGGAAATGTTAATTTAATTTTACTGAAAAATCCAAAGTATCAACGAGCTGGATGCAAGTAGGGCGCAGACAAAATTTGGTGCACAGACACACCTACTTACCCAAAGATGATAAAATTAACCCTTCTTTAAAATAAAAAGGGGCAAAATGAACCCTAAACGTGCCTAAATCATAATTTAGTTTAAGTAGGTACTTGAAAATTGGTATAAGTGCACGCACCGGGTGCAGGCAGGGCGCCGGGCCGCAGCACGTCCCCCAGCAGGTCCTTGATCAGGAACGACTTGTGGCTGTCCATCCTGGCTCCATCAACATGCACTCATCTATCGCGCAGAGCTTTGTTTATTTTACTTTGGCAAAGAAAATGATTTGAAACTTTGTAGATCCTTAAATGTGTTAGGTATGTAGCGATTTTTAAATTAGAAATCTTTAAAACTTTTGGTAACTTTTTAATTACAGAATGTTTTTCTAATATTTTGATAATTAACAGCTTATTGTTAAAATACCATTTAAGTTGAAATTAAATCCAATTAACGCGCAATGTTTATGCAAAAGCGTGCACTTTCCCGCGCATCCGAGATGACTGCCCGCCATGTTCGAAAAATCGTCGCTCAGTCGAGAAAACCTTTTCATTTAGCTACGCCCTCCCCTAACCGATGTTTCATACATTTTCTTGCGGTTTTGGGCCAAAATACCGCTTAAACGGGATTTAAAGCTCGTTTAGCATGCGCGGAGTCGCCGGGCGTGGCGGCGCCGGCCCCGCCCCCGTCCGCGCGCCAATGGGGCTCCGCCGCCGGCGCGTCGCGCTCGAACGATTCGCCGAGTGCCTCCTCGATGAGGGTTTAGACTTCTAGTTATTGAGTTGGTTTTTTAAAAGACCGTTTTGAATGTAAATCGAAAAGTTAAGCGGAGTAAAGAGGTCGGGGCCTCCAATTAAATGTATAGTTGATGTGATGGCGGAGAACCGCGAACCGCGCCGCGGGAGGCGGACGCTCTTATAGTCTTGTTGTGATGCCGCATGCCGGCTCGAGGCTTTTGTTTGCGCTTTAGACAAATTGGAAAATTCGAGCATTAAACAAAGCCGATCAATAATTGAGTTAGAAGCGCAACATGTGATGTAGCGACTTATTAATTAGTTTCTTGCAGCCTGTTCTTGCTGATCTGAGCTGAGGAAACTTGCCTTATTCGCACCTCCTTCAGGAAAACTGACAATATTTTGGAAATTATAAGTACCTAGGTACCTAAGTATTAGGTAAATTTTCAATTACATAAGTATTTATTTATACTTTGGACATTTTTTAACTATGAACTAGGTACTACAGAGATATAAATCATTTAAAAAAAATGTAAGTAAAGTACTTATTTAAGAACATTTATTTTAACTCGTATTAAATATCTCAAAGTACGATTCAAGAATATAAATCGTAGGTACTTTGAGATAATATCGCTGCGCATTGGTTTACAGTCAGATCCTATCCTTCCTACAAGTACCTACTTATTAGGTATTAGGTATAATGCGAAAGTTTGTGAGGATGGACGTATGTATGGATGTATGTTTTTGCGTAAAAACGCAAAAACTGCTGAATGGATTTGAATGAAACTTTACAGTAATGTATGTTACCTATAGGTATACATCAGAATAACACATGGGATAAATTTTATCCCGAAACTCCCGCGGGAATGGGTACAACGCGGGTAACACCGCGGGGAGCGGCTAGTAAATTATTACTTACGTTTAAACTAAGTATTTAGAGTGAAATACTTAATAAATACTTACTTAGGTAGGTAAATCGTACCGGTGAGTTTAAGTACTTAGGTAGGTAGGTACTTGGTTCAGGCGTACGGGTCGATCGAATTTCAATTAAAACATGTCTTAAACTGGTCTTAACTGTTTAGCTGAGTCTAAACAATTTTATGCAAATATCTACGTTAAATAGGAGGTGACGGCCAGTAACTGGCCACTTGGTCGGAAGTACTTACAATAAATTAAGTAAATTAAATAACATATTTTGACATAATTTAATTATCATAGTTATGAAAATGCTTGAGTGGCTAGTTACTGGTCAATTTACCCTTTGGTTACAGACGGTAGGTACATTTTGAAGGCAGTTATTATTAAAAACCGGCCAAGTGCGAGTCGGACTCGCGTATGGAGGGTTCCGTACTTTAAGAAACGGCAAAAAATCACATTTGTTGTATGCCCCCTTTGAATATTTGTTTTAAGTATTTTATTTTTAGAAATACATCATCTGTGAAAATTTAAACTGTCTAGCTGTCACCGTTCTTGAGATACAGCCTGGTGTCAGAGGGACGAACAGCAAAGTCTCAGTAATAGGGTCCCGTTTTTACCCTTTGGGTACGGAACCCTAAAAAGTACCTACCTCAAATAAATAAGTAGGTACCTAAGTTACTTCAGTGCACAATGGTATCCACACTATTTCACCATGTTTGATAGGATAAACATAGGTATTTTTATATTTTTAACGCAAATCAAAGTACTTACAGTTAAATGACGTTATCAGAAGGAATATACTTACGTAGGTACTTACCTAGGTAAGTATAATAAGCCGTCAGAACGCAGGACAGCATTAAGATAGTCGAGATTGCCACAGAAAAATGGAGACGTGTAGTGTAGGTAGCAATAGCAACCCTGTGGGGTTCAACGGGTACCCAGGGCTCCCAGCAGCTCTCGTCGGCGGTGTGCGACTCGTGTTCTTTCCTAAGATGGTGTAAGTAGGTAGAACCTTATTTACCTACGTATCTACGCGACCGTATGGAGCTGTCAGTTGTATGGGTACTTTAGTTATAACTTCGCATACAGCTGGCAATAACCCAGTTGGTATACCCTTGGGAACGAAAAGCATGACTTTGGCTACTAATATACGTGATTCGAAATACTTATGAATAACATGATTCGGGCTAGATACTTACTATAACTAATGTAACCAATAGCACCTTGCACAATTTCGCGATAAAAAGACAAGTAGCCAATGTACTTTCTCAGGCTCTGGTCTAACACATACCAAATTTTCATTCAAACAATACTCTGGTATTCAATTCAGACAGACAGAGTTACTTTCCCATTTATAATATATTAGTTAGGATTGTAGGTACTTATACATAATCGAATCGATTTCTAAAGCTATCACTCTGACTCTGAAAATGGAACAAACTGCACATCGGTGACCGTGACAGATATCTTCGCTCTAACTACAGGTACCTATTGTATTTGTAGTTAGATAACTAGCCGACTAAACTGCAGCTGTTTATATACATGTCAGAACTAAGTGAAATTAAATTAAATTACTCTACTCACCCCATTGTGAAGTAGGTACCAGTTAAGTCTAACCCTGTGGTGGCACTTCTAATTTCAACGTGCACACACGTGCCACACACCATTAACCGCCGAAGCCGAATACCACAACCACTACGAACTAAAGAAACGCTAGGGTAGCCGTCTATCGATTTATTTAAATAATTTATTATTTACTAAATGTTTATTAATTATAATAATTCAATTCAATTCATTTATTTATATAAAATGTAATTACATTATATTTGGCTCAGTTATCAAGACATCACCTCCCATACTAGTATAAACTGTGTCACGGAAAGGTGATACCTCTCAAACCGAGCAACAATAAAATATAGCTTACATTCTACTTTATATAAATACCTTACAAACTAACATATATACATTTATAACTATAACTATGGTCAGGGTTTATTCATCGATCGATTTGCTTCCCTGAAGCGGCGATATACGACTCCTGTGGGCCAAAAGTCTGGAGAGAAAAACATTGTCTTGTACTTCGCAGGCACTTGAAGAACATACGACTTGAATGTCGTTTCTCTCGTTGACTCCAGGCGCCGCAGGTTGAGCCGTATAGTATCCTTTGTCCAGAAACAGACCCTCTGCTGCACATATTTTAGGACGTCTTCGCCTGCGGTGTTAGAGTCCAATCTTGAAATGTACAGCGAAACAGTTGGCTCCACAACACGGAGAGTGACCTCTGTTGCTGAAGCCGCGGCGGTACCTCTTCGGTTGCGAGACGGTTTCGGTCGTCGTTTCTTCTCCACCAGGGTGAAGCCGTCCACGTCGACTTTTCTCGCTCCGTTTCCCTTCGACGCAACCACACAGTTATCCTCAGCAGCGGATACCTGCCAAGGTTTTGGTAGCGGCTGGCGGAACGCTTGCGCATAACTCTTCAGGACACGTGGAGCAGACGAAGGCGCAGCAGGCACGTGTGTCGGTAGAGGTGCCGGGGGGGCCGACGTCATCGGGGCCAGGCGGTCGTTCACTTGTGCATCGGTGTTGTTGACCGCGTTGATTGTGCTGACCGGCGAATTTTGCATATTCTTTGCACCGCGTCGCACGTTCACGTTACGTGCTGACTGCGGTGATATCGACGTCATTGGCTTATGTCGCAATGCCGCTAGCTCGGTCCTTAATTCGGCGACCACGCGTTCTGACACCTCCAGCTTGCCTTGAATGGCGGTGACCTCAGCTCTAAGGAGCGAAAAATCTCGCACTAAGTCCTTAAGATCAATCTCACCCAGAGCCACGGAGTGCAGGAAATCTGTCTGATAAGTAATTGCCATTTTAAAGGTGGCAAAAACGTTAATTCACTCTAACATCGAGTCAGCAGTTGCGACACGACTGCTCGTGTTGACGGCACAAACGCGAATCAATTTATTTTACATTTTAACTTCTTATTCAATTGTTCACAACACACCCACACAAGACACACACACATATTTATTTTTAATATTTCGAATCACAGACCAGGAAAAAGTTTTGAATGTTTTGAATTTTCTGTTCTGTTAAATTGCCGCTTTTTTGTTTTAGTTGCCAATTAAAAAAATATTAAATCGATTTTACCCATTAATTATAAACTGTCAATGTCATTTACGAAATAAACATGTCAATTGATGGTCAATTGTAAAATTTGTTTGAGGTTTTACACCATAGAATATATCTTGGATATATACCGGCTATAGAAGTAGCGTTCGCGTGCCCCTTTTAGATAGCAATATATTTTTTCGGCAGCCTAACACACTGCATCCAACCATACCGTAAACTTGTTTTTAGCACAATCTTAACTAATGGAGTCTATATAGGATCAACCTCCCACCACCCTTACGTAGAGATGTGTCCCACCACTATGTCAAATCCAAAAGTAAATTATTATTATTCCAAATCCAAAAAGCTAGTGGAGTATGATCTCTTGTTTAATATGATCTCTTGTTTAATGTATTGTTTAATGTAAATAAATAGTACATATTTTTATATATATATATATATATATATTTTGTTATCATTAATTTTTATTTCCTCATTTTCTTACAATAATTTAAATTTCTAGATTTTTATTTTTTAATACTAACATAACACTTGTTTAGATTTGTTTACATGTGATCTCATTTGTTAATTAAAATATAACCCTCCATGTAAAATTATTTGTGTAAAACCTTGTTGAAAATGGGGCAGACTGAAAACCAGTGCTGTGGGGTGTAACAACCCCATAGCGTACACTGAGTCTGTCCTCTACATCACCGCCACTGTACTTAGTTTTAATTACTACATATATTTTAGTATTTAGTTCATAGTATATAAGTATTGCTTCTTTTTATGTTGTATTTTATGTGGTGTAGAAATAAATGGTTTAAATGGTTTAAATGGTTTAAATATCTCATAAAATACACACTGTAATTTAAATTATAACACTGGCACAACAACAGAATTGTACTGTATGTCACAACTTTTAACTTGTGACAGCAAAAATAATGGGTTACGCGAAAGGGATGCACGATTAGTAGTTCTGTCTCATTCTAGCAATTATGACGTAAGATTCACTACTTCTATAGCCGTTTATATTCTAAGTTTTACACTCAATTCTTTGTTTACGTTTTTTTTTAAATATTTTCTTCCTCGCAGTTTAGTGCTAGGATAAGATTTGTAAAAATTAAAAATTATCACAGAAAATGGAAGAGAATATAATAATTGTTGTAAACCATGATAATTTATGTCGCTTATGCCTGAATTACAAGGGTGCAATGTCGGATATTTTCGAAAATGATGAAGAAATCACGCTGCAACAACAAATACTTTTCGTTACCGGTTTAAATGTAAGTAAATAAGTATTCAAAATTCAACTATATGACTTTTCCATTTAAATGTTTATTAACCAATTACCATATGCAAAGCGGACTGTAGTTAATAAATTATGCTAGAAGATAGATACAGAAAACCTATTATTTAGGATATTTTCCTAGGCTCAAGCCAATGATAACCTCCCGTCTAAGATATGCCACAAGTGCCGGTACATTGTGGAGCTGAGCTGCGAGCTGCGCGACGTGGTGGGCAAGACGCAGAGCATCCTCGGAGGACTGGTGCATCACCAAGATGGTAAATCATTACCTATATTCATGCAGTAATAATATAGATTTCACCATGCCTGTTACTAAAACTAAAACTGAGTAAACTATTTAGAACATGGAGGTGAGACTTATTTTCTCTATCTTAAGGTAAAAAACATTTGAACAGAACAGGGATTCTTGGAAAAGGTTGACGGAGACCTTTGCCCAGGAGTGGGACACAATCAGTTAATTTAAAAAAAGGTTCATAACTTTAACTTGCAGGGCACATCGTTTTACCCTCCTTATACCAGTTCCTGGGGTAATATTAAGAAAAAAGAATGTTTTTTCCATCTGACATTGCAAGACCAAGATTGCATCTTAACTGACAAAACATCAAGATTGATACACAAAGTATCTCAGTCAGGTTTGGTACATTTTTATAGATTTTGTCTTTCTTTCAGAAACACAAGACCCTCAGACACATGAAGAAACAGATAAAGAAAATATAAATAATAACATTGAACCAATAATACAAGGCACTGAACATATAAACTTATCAACAGATGAATCACCAACAAATGTTATAATAATTGATAGTGAAAATACAGCTTTGATTAACAATGATGCCCAGTTCGATAGCAGTCGGGGTAAAGTGTCAAAACACCTCGTCTGTCAGATTTGTTTGACACCATTTACCAGTACAGAGGAAGTAAGGGATCATGTCTTGATGCATTATGAAGGTACTGAAATGAGATCCTATTTGGACATTCAGGTAATTTCCAACATGGAAATATACTTTCCTTAGTAATATAATTATTATGAAAGTGTTGTCTATTTGTTCTTCTTCATAACCTTAAGAGCTAGGCTTTTGTTAATGATCTTTTAGGTATAAGGAAAAACTAATTTGCAATTTTTCTACTAAACACAATTCCTTCTGCCTATAGAGAGGTTAAGAAGTCATTCTAGAACTGAAAATGGAATCAAGTTATTTTTCTGTACAGGAAAATATTTTACAAAATCCTTAATACATTTAATTGTTGATACAGCGTCCATACAAATGTGAAGGTTGTGGTGAAGAGGAGATCAGTAAGAAGCAGCTGGTGGTGCACCACCGGAGACACCTCGGAGTCAACCCGTACGTGTGCCGGCATCCGGGCTGCTCATATGTGGGCAAGAACCAGGTATTCATAAGAAAAATTAATTATATTTATTAAAAATCTTTAATTATATTTATTAAATTTCATCTTTTTACTTCACACACTAGGTACACTCGTATTCCCTTTATTAACGTAAAATACAAAAATAAGGCTGTTATAAGTTTTATAATATGTGTGATGTGTGTCTGTGTGTATGTGTATATGATTGTCTAAGAATAACTTCCAAGACAGAATTAAATTTTATAATTGGTAGGACAGCCTCCGACACCACCGGTTGGTGCACGGCGGGCGCGGCGTGGTGTGCGAGCGCTGCGGCGCGGCGTTCCGGCGCCGCTGGGAGCTGCGCCAGCACGCCGCGCGCCGCCACGCCGGGCCCGCGCCGTCCGCCGCGCGCGCCCACAGGGACTACAGGTGGGGACACTATGTGTGGTAGAAGAACAATTTATATGTGGGGCAGTGTGCTATTGCAACTGTTCCTTAAATTATTCTCTCTTTTAATGAAGCGGTTACAGTCAGTTACAATGTTAACTTTTTAGATGTTATTGTACAAATAACGTTGCTCATATGATTGGTTGCAGATTCAAATGTCCATACGTGGGTTGCGAGAAGGCGTACCAGTCGCGCGGCGCGCTGGCGGCGCACGAGCGCGCGCACGGCGGCGAGCGCGTGTTCCGCTGCCACCTGTGCCACGTCGCCGCCTACACTTCCGTCTCGCTACTCAATAGGTATTCTACATGTTGAAGGAAACGGAAATCAACCCGTCACTAATAATTTGTAGTTGTTTTTAACATTACTCCCTTGTTTACTAATTACATAAAAAGAGGTCTTTGCTCTGGCTGCACTAAAACTATTTTTGTTTCTCCCATGATTTACTATATCTTGAGTAGGATGAAATGCTTTTGCCCAGCAGTGAGACATTATAGGCACATTTTTTTCATTTTACCGAAACTTGTCATGATATGTACGTTGCTATGTAGTGTAGCACACCGTTAGTCCGGTATTACGTCTACAGGCACCTGCGGCTGCACGTGCAGCGGCGCGTGTCTCGCTGCGACAAGTGTCCGCTGCAGTTCTCGCAGTACGCCGCCTTCTACCGGCACCGCGTCGCCGCGCACGGCCCGTGGCAGCCGCACCGCTGCCTCGCCTGCAGCCAGGGGTGCGTTATCATATCTAACTATTTACATTAGCAATGTACTCGTGCCCATTACAATTTCGGAATAAAAACTATGTACTATATGTTATAAAGCGGGAAGGTTTTTCCCGTTTTACTTTTGTTTGATTTCTGCTGGTTAACGACTAATGGTGCCAAACATTGATAATATGTATTTAATAAGTGAGAATAGTAGAGATGTTTTAATAGTAGTTTATGCAACTGTCATATAAGGAAGGGTATTAAAACACGAGTGTGAGTTTATGAAACGAGCGCAGCGAGTTTCATAATAGTAACGAGTGTTTTAATACCCGTGTTATATGCAGTTGCATACACTACTTTATCTTCACTAATGCAATTAATCAAACAACAAGAGTAAAAGCTCACAATAGTTTTTCACGCGTACGTGTATTGTCACAGTGAACTTGCCGCCATTAAAATCTAACCAATGAGAGCGCAGCTGCGCGTAGGGCCAATCAGGAGCGAGCGAGATCTTACCAAAGAGTTTTGTGTATGTAGTTTCGACGAAGTTTTCACGTATAACCCAACTGTTTTCAAAAGCCAGCCTAATATCAAAATTTGATACAACTTGTATGAGGATTTTGACATAAGGCTCGCCAGGTTAATTGGTCGCGTTTTATTGATGTTATAATGAGATTTTACGATATCGATATCGATGTTTTAGGATATTATACCATCATGTGAAATTGCTTAAATTGATTGTTTTGTTGTCTGCGCTATAACAGTAGTAATTATAAGTCAAGTATTGGAAACATAAGTAGAATATTACAACATTAGTGTAGATAAAATATATTCTGGCACCGTCAGATACCAGAGCGCGGGGCAGCTGACGAAGCACCTGTCGCGCTGCGAGCGTGCGCGGCGCATGCGCGGCGAGCGGGCTGGCGCGCACGCGGGGGCCGAGGTCGACGGCGTACACTCGCAGCCTTGACACACCACGCCGACATACAACATTATCAGTGCTAACTTTTATATGTTAACAGACAAAATAATGTTTGAACTGATTGAGCTGTTCGGCAGATTTCGTTTTAATGGCAATACAATAATTATAGTGATTATGTTGTAATAGATTATACAATGTTCCTTTTAAAATAATAACTTAATAAAATATTATTATTGCAAAATTGTAATCCATATTACAATCCATAACGATCAGGTTTTGTAAAACAAATATTTATACAACTTCTACTAATTTCAATTTGAGCAAACTAATTAAGCATGTTTTAAGACTGATAGTTTTAAATGATGACAAGTAAACAGATAATAAACATTTTATCGTAATAATGTTGTACTCCTTTCTTTCGAATACCACTTAAATGGCTAAAATAAAATGCGTACTTACCGAAAATACTTTAATTAAACAATGTACATTACGATTAGGGCCTTAATGCTAGATGCGTTGCGTCGTCCATCATACCGGGGAGAACTGAATCATACTCTTAATATCTTTCAGGACTACTTCTAGGAAACCTCGTTGAGACTCGGGCTCGTTCTGAAACAAAGAATAAGGATTTTTTTATTAAAAACCATTGAGTACATTAACGATATAATGATTTGAAATATTGTTGGCACAATAAACAGCAATGCAACAAAGGATTATAAAAAAAAATCTATATTTTAATATTTTTTAAAATAGAACGGATTTCATGTCATAAGTCTGACTGAACATACTCTGAAAACATTCACTCATATGGTCAGAGACAAAAATAGAACTTACAAAAAAGTGGTACAATAAACGACCTTATAGAAAATATAAATCCTTCTATACGAATATAATCTACACTAATATTATAAAGAGGAAGACTTTGTTTGTTTGGTTGTAATGAATAGGCTCAAAATTACTGGACCGTTTTTAAAAATTCTTTCACCATTCGAAAGCTAAATTATCCATATCCAGTAACATAAACTATTTTTCATCCCGAAATTCCCACAGGAATGGAAACAACGCGGGTAAAATAAGCTAATAAAGAAGAGTTCGCTATTTTATCTGTTTGAACGCGCTAATCTCAAGACATATTCGAATTAATATTTTTGTATTGGATGAGCGAGTAATATCATAGTGCATACTTTGGCAGTGTCGAGGAATTCTTCAGTGAACCTGTCGTTGAAGAGCGCGATGAGCTCCTTGCGCAGCGCCAGCAACTCGTCGTCGCCCGCGGGCTGCAGTGACGTGGGGGTGATGCCCGACACTGCAATATAGCGCAAGCTCTATTACATTGACTGCTGCAAGCTACTTTATTAGGTAGTTAAGACCCGATCACCAGGGTAGGGTACCAGGGCGTTATAACATTAATTGTATAATTTACAAAATATCCTTATGTTTACGTTTATAGGACGAGTAGTTTTAGTCTTCATTTGTTTTTGGACCAAAAAAATTAGTGAAATTAGTGGAATTGATTCACTTAGGTACCGATTATAGAAACCGATAAATATGTTACACGACGAATAATAAGGGTGTATATTAGATCGTGGGTGCGCCACGTGTGATGGTACGGACCGTCGCTGGCGGGGCGGGCGGGGCGGGCGGGGCGGGCTATGCGCGCGCGCAGCGTGGCGCGCAGCCCCCAGGCGGCCAGCTGCAGCGCGGCGGCGCCGGCCTGCAGCGCGCGCCGCCGCCGCCGCAGCGCGCCGCGCACGCACTCCGCGCCCGCCGACCGCCCGCTGCTCTCCGACCACTCCGTGCCCACGAGCTTCTTTATGTCTGCAATACGACCGCCAAGATCAAACATACCACAAATACAGACTAAATACGGCTACAGAGAGTTTGCGTCCGTATGAAGTCGATTTAAAACCGTGGCAAACCGTCTTTGAGCCTGCACGTCCTTGTCGGCTGTAGACGTGTTGGTGAAGTCGGTCATAAATCGTATTAAATTATCCAAAACGTGTGTTCAGTACTATCCGAATATTCTCGAAAACATCAGGTTATAAGCCGAGAATTAGATTAGAGCCGACAATTAGATACATAACATACCAAAAGAAAAAACAAACTGCATTCAAATCAAAAGGGTCCACTCATTGGTGTATCAAATCTGCTGAATAAGGTATCGTATAGTACCGTCGAGCGTCATGGTGGGCAGCGCGTGCAGGCGGTGCTGGTCGGTGGCCAGCAGCTTGTCCTGCGCGTGCTGCAGCCGCGTCAGCGTGCTCACCAGCGCCGCGCACGCCAGCCCGAACCCCGACTCGGGCCCGATGGCCGGGAAGATGTTGCGCGCGAACGTCAACACGTTGAACACTATCTGTACACGAACAGTTTACATGTGTTCTTGTAGTCTTTGCACTGTACCAATAAAAATAAATTCATACACTCTTCACAATAAATAGGTACACAAATAAACGCAGCTATTCAGTTCTTCAGCTGAGGAATTGAAGTAGGTTGTAATTTTTTGTTATTTTTATTGTACATGTTTTTCGTACCTTAAAGTACAGCGGCGAGGGCTCGCCGTGCGGCTGCTGGAAGCGCGGCAGCAGCGCCAGCATGAGCGTCTTGCAGCGCTGCAGCGGCGCGGCGGAGTGCTGCAGCGCCGTGTCGGCGCGCGCCTCGCCGAACAGCTCCGCGTCCGCCGCGCGCGCGATTACGCTCGTCACTGCCTCCACCTCGATCAGGAGGTCTGGCTCGGAGGAGGGGTGCGCGGCTCTACGATATACAAAGTATTGGGTTATTATAAGGGAAAAGTGTAGGGTGGAGTTTTGATGGCACGTGTGATGAGTGTGAAGTACCTGAGTATGAGGTCGACCGTGTCCATGTGCGCGAGCAGCGCGTGCGTGACGTGCACGGCGGCGCTGCGGTTGGTCGCGCCCAGCGCCGACACCAGCGCCGAGCACAGCGCCAGCGCGCTCACCAGCACCTGGCGGAAGCGCGCCAGCGGCGGCGGCACGAAGGACGAGGCGTGCGCGTGCGGCGCGTGCAGGTCGGGGTGCGCGTCCAGCGCGCGCAGCTCCGCTACGGCCGCCAGCGCGCCCTGCGCCAGCGCCGTCTCGGCGCCGGCGCGCGTGCTCGCGATCTTCATCAGCAGCGACATCTTGGACTCGTAGACGTAGAGCGCGCGCATCGAGTGCGGGTTGGGGTCGAGCGCGTCGCGCAGCTCGGCGTCGTCGTGCAGCAGGCTGTCGATGAGGCTGCGCAGGTAGCCCTGGTCCGTGAGCGTGGCCAGCCAGTCGGGGCGCGGGTGCAGCTCCAGCAGCGCGTCCAGGCACGCCAGCGCCAGCATGCGGCACACGTGGTGCGAGGCGGCCAGGCAGTCGGCGCACACGGCGGCGCACAGCGGCGCGCCCGCCTCGGCCAGCACCTCGGCCAGCTGCGCGCGCGCGCCGCCGCCCGCGCCCGCGCGCGCCCAGCCCGCGTCCAGGCGCGCCGAGTACTCCGCGCCCGCGCCGCCGCCCGCGCCCGCGCCCACGCGCAGGATGTTCAGCAGTGCCGCGTACAGGTTCACGCGAGTGCTCTGCGGGCACCCGCTCGACACCAGCAGCCAGTCGAGGATCTTGCGCAGGATGAACTTCAGCGTGAGCGTGTTGGTCTGCACGATGTGGCTCGAGGGGCCGAAGAACGTGGCCTCGAAGTCGGTGTCGGTGAGGTGCGAGTCCTGCCGCTGCTGCAGGTAGCAGCGGCGCAGGTCCACGAGCAGCAGCAGCACGCAGCCCGAGGCCAACGCGCCCACCTGCGGCGCCAGCTCGGCGGCCGGCAGCGCCTCCAGCAGTTCGCGCAGCACGTTGAGCAGCAGCGCGCGCCGCGCCTCCGCCTCCAGCAGCTCGGCCGGCGCGGCGCAGAACAGCATCTCCACCAGCTGCCGCCACGAGTCGAAGCAGTGCGCCGCCGCCGCCGCCAGCTCGCGGTGCTTGTTCACCTCGGCGGCGTACTCGAGCGCGCGCCGCACCTCGCGCGCCACCGGGCCGGCCTGGTGCGGCGCCGCGCGCAGCGCCGCCAGCTCGCGGGCCAGCAGCGCGCGCAGCCGCGCCAACGACACGCGCCGCGCGTTGCCCGCGCCCGTCTCGCACGCCGCCAGCGCGCGCGCCACGCCCGTCGCTTCGAATAGCTCCCAGCGGGGTGGCGCGGGCGGCTGCGGCGCCAGCGGTACGGCGCGCAGCGAGCGCCGCAGCACGCACGCCTCCCAGTCGCGCGGCTCCAGCGCGCCCAGCAGCGCGGCCGACGCGGCCTGCGCGCGCGCCGCACCCGCCGCGCCTAGCTCCACGGCCGCCAGCCGCAGCAGCCACGAGCGGGCAGCCAGCGCCGGCCCCCGAGCCGCCCAGCCCGCGCCGCGCCGCACGTGCCGCGCCACGAAGTACCCGCGTGCGCGTAGCGCCCGCAGGAGCGGCGCGCCGGTGGCGGGCAGCGCCGCCGTCGTGTACAGCAGCCGGTAGGCGGCGGCCGCGAACTCGTCCGGCTCGGCGGCGGCGGGCCGCGCGTCCAGCGCGTCCAGCACCGAGTGCAGGCACGTGCGCGGCGACGCGGCGCCCGCCTCCGCCAGCACCGCGCGCCCCGCGTCGTCCGTGCGGTACCCGAGCAGGAAGTGCGCCAAGTTGGGCGGCGCGGTGGGCAGCAGCCGCAGCAGCAGCTCGAGCACGCCGAGCTTGGCGCGGCGCAGCGGCGGCTCGTCGTCCGCGGCGGCGCCGGGCGGCGCGGGCCACTCGTCCGCCTCGAGGCACGTGACGAAGGCGTGGCGCAGCTCGGCGGCGAGCGGCGCGCGGGCCGCCGCGGCCGCCAGCACGTGGCGCGCGGCGGCGGCGGGCAGCGCGCGCGACACCAGCCGCACCGCGCGCGCCGCCGCGCCCGCCGCGCGCTCCGCCAGCCCGCAGCACAGGCACCACGTCACCACGCGGCAGCGGCTGTCCGCGCCCGCCGGGGCTGCGATCACAGAACAACACTGTTATTATCGAGTCGACTAGAGGGAGCGACTATCGAAGTGAATCGTTTGATACACACCGAGCATCAGTTTGGAGAGGCCGATGATGGCGAAGGAGCGGTTGGCCTCGGCGGCGGCGGCGTGCAGCGGGCGCTCGAGCGCCAGCGCGCGCTCCAGCAGTGCGAGCGCGGCGCCGAGCGCGCGGCGCAGCGCGCGGCCCGCGCCCGGCTCGGGCGCCGCGTCCAGCGCGGCGAACGCGTCGTCAGCCGCGTCCAGCACCAGCCGCAGCAGCGCCGAGTCCGAGTGCAGGCCGACGCACAGCTCGAAGCCGGCGGCCGGGCTGCCCTCCGCGCCCCACTCGCTCGCCGACGGCTCGTACACCTCCAGCCACATCGAGAACAGCTTCAGGCACTGCGACAGGATCTGGACGACGACACATCATCATTATTTTAATTTGTGCTTGGATAATGCAATTTCGAATGCAGACAAAGCGCTGTAAAACGTCAAGTGAAATTAGGTTTTCATTCATAAAACCACCATTCACATAAGAAGCATGAAAATTACGTCATTGACATTAAGCGTTTATGCGCATTACATTACATTTATGCGCATTATCCGAATATCTTAATCCAGAGTATTGAGTGAGTGAGTAGGTAGGAGGTACATACGAGCCACTTGTCGTCCTTGTGGCGGTAGTGGCGGTGCGGCGCGGGCAGCGCCAGGCGCGCGAGCACGTGGCGCACGTAGGGCTGCAGGCCCGGCGGCCGCGCGCCCGCGCCCAGCGCCGCCGGCAGCGCGCCCGCGCCGCTCAGCGACGTCAGCAGCGTCAGGAACGCCGACGACACCGGGTACTCCTCCATGCGGCACTCCACCTGACGACACACCTTACATTCATTCATACTGACTGACACAGTGGCAGTGAGAGCGCTTACTGTGTCGGGGGTTGCGGGTTCGATTCCCGCCCGGAGTCAACAATATGTGACGACATAGATGTGGCGACGACGTCTGGGTGTCAATGATATATTCATATAAAGTATGTGTGTATGTATATGTAGTAGTATCAGTTAGTCAGATGTCATAATACAAGCTTGGAGCTTATTTTTGGTCTAATTAACTGGGAGTGAATTTGTCCGGGTATACTAGCAAAATAAACCTTGTATATAAGTTAGGGGCGTGCAATAATGATCGGTAGATGCGTAAAGTGTAGTGTCGCGGGACCTCGTTGAGCTCGTGCGCCAGCGGGCAGTGGTCGGTGTCGGCGGTGACGAGCGCCGCGTGCTCGAGCGCGGCCCACACGCGCGGCGCGGCGCCCGGGGCGGCTCCCAGCGCCGCCAGCGTCAGCAGCAGCTCCGCCTTCAGCGACACCGGCACGTGGCAGCTCACCAGCCCTGCGCCACACCACACTCACCACTATACTACTTCACTTTATCAAATATAATCACTCGACGACTATTATACAACTTTGAATATGACAACGTTTCAAATATGCTCAACATTTTCGTCATTACCTTGAATCAAAATAACGGAAACGGATCCATAGTTTTTTTGTGTAATTAGTTTTTAGATTACAATTATCCAAATCCAAAATTTAAAATATATTGTCAGCCAGTGAGACTAAATCTGTATCTAATACACAAATACACAATATGCTCTCTTATTTGGACAATATAAAGGGCCCAAATAATAGTTTTTATTTACTCACGAACTTACCAAACATAACGTTGACGGCATCCCACTGCAGGTTCTCACATATACTAGCGCACGCGTCAGGATCCACCCGTGCCACGGCCGCTATTAGCTTCAGGGTTGCTATTATTGCGTCTACCTATAAAATTTTCAGTAATTTATATCAACACAAAATCTATGCAAACAAAGAATTGTCTCGAACTTTGGATAATCGGCTAGTTCCGATTTAAGTGTTAACCCTCCCCAGACACCGAAAGACTACCCGAACCGTGACAAAATATTTTTTTATTAAAATAATCTACTTACTTCTTCTTGTCTGACGAGTAGTTTTCCCGGTCTAGTCGCTGGCGTGAGCACCGCCGTGGCACCCAGGGATGCGGAGTGCGCGTGCGCGGAGAATGGAGACGGATCCGTGCGTAGGTTACTAAACAAGATTCATTATTTTATTTAAATCGAATTACGTTTATACATACAACTCAACTACTAAAGTTGGGTCACATTCGACGCGGCATAACATTGTACCGCGCGGCAGATCGAACATTGCCGCGCTCAAAGGTACGCGCCGAGAGGCAACTTGAGACCGCATCAATATAGATCAAGTTTGCCCAGAGTCCTTTGGCAGCAGGAATCAAGTGATTGGTTAATATGCCGCCGGTTATTGTTCGATCTCATGCACACGCGGTGTGTGTGTGTGTGTGTGTGTGTGTGTGTGTGTGTGTGTGTACCTGTAGTAGCGGTGCAGCGCGGTGAAGGCGTGGTGCGCGGAGAGCGCGTCGCGGCGCAGCAGCAGCGCCCACGTGTGCACGGGCACGGCCAGCGCCGCCAGCGCGCGCAGGCCGCGCCCGCCGCCCTCCGCGCCGCCCGCGAAGCGTGCCAGCGCCGCCCAGCGCCCGCCCGCGCGCCCGCCTGCACACCGCGCCATCATACGTTACTCAACACGACTCCGGAGAGCGCGTCCGCGCGTCCGCGCGGCCCGGCGGCAGCGTGCGTACCGTCGGCGGCGGGCCAGTAGTCGTAGCGCAGGTTGTGCGGGTCGTGCTGGTACAGCTTCTCCACCACCCGCAGCAGCGCGTCCAGGTGCGAGCGCGCGGCGCCCGCGGCGCCCGGCGCGCGCAGCCCCGACCCCGCGTACGCCGCCACCGACCGCGCCGACTCCTCCGCCCTGCGCACCCCCATCACATTATCTTTACGCTTTCAATGACAGATTGCGCTTCCCAATCACTGTACTATACGTCGGGAATCGACTTCGCGCTACAACGAACACATCAATGCGCGCTACATAATAATATCAATCTCGCGCGACTGAAGCGAACTCGATACGCGGCTTCGGTTTGGTGCACAATGCACGCTGACTGATAGACTTCGAGCGAGGAGCGATGGAGCTTGTTCATGTGGACAAGATACCCGGGCCAGGTGCACCAAATTAGCGCTCCACGAATACAGTTTTTATGGACCAGCGAACCAAGCAAAGTTGCTATTGCTATTCTGAATTATGGAAGTAATTGCTCTACTAACTTGACTCTCATCTCCATGAGCTTGGAGTGCATGAGCACGATGAAGTCGGTGATGAGCGTGTGCAGCCGTCGCTGGTAGTACTGCTCCGACACCGCCTGCTCCGACGACAGGATGGCTTCGTCCAGGTACTCGAACACCTAAATACAATAATTACCAATTATTTCGGAGAGAATGGATGGATGAGATTCAATATGAAATGAAGCCCTCTACCAATGAATCTTAAGCCAACGCGGCTTAAGATTCACTCCATGCTTTGAACAGTGTCAAACGCCTGTTTGCTGGCTCTTTAACTGAACAAAGGAGCCAGCAATAAATGTGTTTCGAAATATGTGTCGTGTTCCTCGCGGCCGACCTTCCCCTCGATGGCGGCGTCGACCAGCACGTCGTCGTGGTCCAGCATGTCCCCCTTGAGGTCGGGCAGGTGGTGCGGGCGCGCGCGCTTCAGCGCCGCCAGCGCCAGCGCCAGCGCCAGCTGCGCCAGCGCGCGCGCGCCGCCGCCGCCGCCGCCGCGCGGCGACAGCTCCTCCACCAGCTCGCCCAGCAGCTCGGGGCAACGCACCAGCGGCAGCTTCTTCGACAACTCTTCGCCGTCGTCGCGTCTGGGAATTATATGTAGGTAGTTAATGTGAATCGTATCGCACGAATTAACTGTTCGTTTAGGTTTGTACTATCCATAAGATAACGATCAATGTCCTAGATTGCCCGACTCGCCTATTACTTTGAATTGCCCATAACAATGGTCACACTAACTGCTTTTTGGACCTTGCCGCCTAATGACGTACAAGAGTTCCGTAAGTCCAATGAAGATCTGGATGCATCGATTTAGTGGTCTATGCATTACCTGTAGAGTAACGAGAGGTCGAGCGCGTAGAGCAGCGCCATCTGCAGCGCGAGCGAGACGTCGTCGAGCGGGGCGGCGGGCGGCGCGGCGCCCGTCTCCGCCAGCAGGCGCAGCAGCGCGTCGCGCCCCAGCCCGCGCTGCGCCGCCTGCGCGAACACTACGCCCGCCACCAGCTTCCTGCGGGACACCGCCCCCACACATCGAGGTAAAATCACATTTTGAACCAATCAAAAGTTTCATAGGTTAAAGTTACATTAAGTGGTAATTATGTTGGCATAATTATGTAGTATCTGCAGCATATTCTAAAAAGTATTGATGAAACAATCTAAAAAAAGAACAGAAATACATTTCTAACTTAGAAACAGTATGGTTGTTCTTACGAGTATACAGTTTAATAAAAAAACCTAATTCAAATTTAATTATTAGTTTATCATGTAGTTTAATAAAGTGATTGCCTCCATACCTAGTATTATCAATGGTATGCAGCAGCGTAGCGTGGTGCTTGTGCGGCGGCACGGCGCGATTGTGCTGCAGCAGCCGCACCTCACCCTCCAGCGTGAAGCGGCGCAGCGCGTCCAGCGCGCCCGTCACCAACCCGTCCGACACCAGCTGCTCCACGTACCGAGTCACGTACTTCACTATCTCTTCACGACCATTTATACACCTGAAAGTAATGGCAAGCACAACTACTTTGATGACCGTACACACTTATGATGCAAATAATAATATTTTAAGCCAACTAGACAGCAAACCAGACCAAACAGTTTGTGTTAGTTATTGTAGAACACATTTAAAAAGAAAATTATACTGACGAATTAAGAACCTTTTACCTTTTGAAGTGGGCTAAAAATGATATATTTACCAAAATCATCTATTTTAATTGGCTCTTGGCTTTTAAAAAAGAATATATTAAAATTATTTGTGCAGTTTTTGTTTTTTCAAAATGGCGGCATCTACACCCCTTTCAACAAAAAAAAAACTCACCAACAAACCCCGTCCTGCGCCATTACGATCTCTTTAAGCGCGTGTGCGAGCGCCCGCTTGCCGTCGTAGTACAGTATGACGGCGACGAGTCCGCGCGGCAGCCCCGGGTGCCGCGGCATCTGGCGCTGCGCCGTGTGGAGTAGCTCCAGCGCTAGGTACTCGCTCACGTTGTACATGTCTGGAATGAGGTAAGTTTGTATAGGTCAGTGACGATGTCAGAGATCATAGATCATCTAAAATAGTAGTGCTCAGATAGATAAATGACAATGCTCATGGGTGATTTCCCACTGGGGATACTATCATGGGTACCCAAGTTCTGAACTAAAGTGGGCCAAAAAACCAACATTATTTTATTCATTTTATTTTATTTTATTTTATTACTTACGTTTTTTAGGGTGCTACACACGATTCAGGGGGCATGTTTGGTTGTTTTTTTATATTAATGTAGTATAACTCTGATACCAGGATTGGTCAGGTTGACCATCCACTCGATGAAGAAGAAGTATAGTAAGGTGTACATATTTTTCATAGAAAACAAAATAACTCTGATAGAAAGGCACCCTTATGTTGGAAGAGAAGAAAGTATAAAAAACTTCATTTCTTTTTTTAAATGTTTTACACTTGAAACCTTACTTTTACTAAGATGTTTTTATTTATTTATTTTTTTATTTCTGTATGTATTTCTGTTCCAGGTATCCCTGTTCAGACTAAATTAGACCCAACCCTGTAGAAGAAATTAATACCACTTGAGGTTGGCAGTCTTTCTTTCAATGTAAGAAGAGTAGTAAGTATAAGCCTGTAGTTAATGTTCACTGCAGGACAAAAGTCTCATCAAACCATATAATAATAAATAACACATACATAGGTACTGGAAATGGATTGAACATGGTTAAAAATAATAACCTATGTCTGACTTATTTTTTTTATCTAAAATAAATAACTAAACTGCAAAGTACCAGATATAATGATGGCTTCATCTACCAGCTCCTTGGACAGTAATGTGCGTCCCACACTGGGCAGGGTCACTCCCTCTGTGATGCCTCTCTTTATCTCTTCTCTGCTTGCTGGGTTTTTGGGCTGCAAGAGAGGTTGATTATGAAAAATATTTTTCTTTCTATTATTTGAATAATTTAAAGTGTAAGAAAGATACTTGGAACACTTACAGGATTCTTAAACAGAGCTAAGAATGTTTGTTTATGTCGCCTCAGCACCGACTCGAATGTGTGGACCGCATATGGAGCTCCATCTCCGTCAGTGCCCAGATAGCTCTCCACCACCAGCACTAGTTCTTTGTACGGAGTCCAGAGGTCGTCTGTTGTAGTTCCTAATCACCAAAAATAAAGAAATTCAGTTGTATCTGTATCAGAAATCACAACTCATCAGTAAGTTTTCTTCAATGATACAGATAGATTCAGAGATCAATTTCATAGAAAAATAATAGATAATAAGATATATGGATATAAGTAAATGGAATAACATAAATTAGCAAAGATTTGCATTCAGTAAACATGTTTTATAACCTCTTCTTTGTATATTAGTAATATAGTCTCAGTACAGTTCAATGTAGGTAATATTTAACATACAGGGCCTCAAATATGGTATTTTACGACACTCAACCCCTATTAAGCTCAAGTTTCAGTACAAAATCGTTATAAATCCAGTAAAAGAACATATTACCGCTAAACAAATAAGGTTAGTAGTATTAGTTGATTTTATTACCTTCATTGATATCCATGTTTTATATTTTTAAGTATAACATGTAGAGAATATGATTACAGCTCCGTTAACCACTTAATTTCGATAAAAACCACAATATTCAATAATTTTTGTACACAAAACGAAACGAACATACAAACAACGAACCGAACACAATAAAATTGAAATTGTTTGACTTTTTCAATTTTAGCAGTTGACTTGATCTTGACAGTTCCGACTTCCGTTTGACTTTGACAACTCACTTACTATATCAAGAAGTCAAGTTGAAATAACAAATAATTGAATTGAATTGAGAAATAAGCCGGCCAGCCGGTAGCGACCATGGACTTATTATTATAAACAAGTAATAATAATAATAAGTTTATAATAATAAGTCCATGGTAGCGACATTCTGTCTTCCTTCTGTCTGCTGTGCCAGCCTCGCAGTATTATCTAAATTCTAATCTAACCACTTCAAAAAAAAAGGATGAATTTTCATAGGCTTACTAGCACACCCATACTTCTATTCAGTTTTTACGTTTGTTTTTTACGGTGAAGGAAATATGCGGCTACGGACTCAACCCATCCGAGTTTGAATTAATGATTAATGAATCAAATTAAATCAAATTCATGAATTATTCAAACAAATAACATTATTCAAACTCGACACATAGGTGCTTATGAAAAAAAAATATGTCGGAAAATAAAACGCAACAAGTTCACAACATTCAGAACGTTTTTAATGACAATGTAAAACTTATCGTAAAACTACAATTAGAACACAACTACAACATTTTCGTAACAACAATATTTAGTAAGAAAAATAGGTAGTCTCCAAGAGTTATTAAATACTAACATTTGTTAAAAAAATATAGATAGATCTATAGTTACAGTAACTTCTCTATTTTAGTCAAATATTCTGTACATTTGTTTCTGTAAAAGGTGTTGTTGTAAAGTACAACATTATTGTAGTACTCTCCGACATTAGTTGTTCGGACCGTGAGCGAGTTCAAAACGTCCTTCTGCCCGTCTTCCCTCACACTATCACACTCGCTGCTCACCGCCTCTAAGTATTTCAAACCGGCCTTATCTTTTAAGCGACAAAACAGAATGCTATTCTTGGACGTAAAGCCTATCCTGTCGAAACATTTCGCGGCAATATAAACTATACTTGTATTGAAATGAGTCAACAAATGGAGATTCAGAACTACCAAAGTTTCTCCTAAGGACAACTCGTTTATAGATGCAACAAAGTCTTTGAAACATCGCTTTTCATAAACATTGTAAGTCTCCGAAAAATTGTACGGTTGTAATAAGACATGTTTGTTTATTTCGACGCCCGCATCTGTCGTTAGTTCCGTGTTTTTGTCCTGCCTCTCCCTACAGAATATAATTTCCTTGAACTCATCCTCGGCCAGTATCTGTTGATACAGTTTGAATATAGGCACGAAAATAAATTTAGAACTGTTTATTTTTTTCAAAGGTCGTCCATATGTAAACACTAATTTTAATTGAGTATTTTGATCATAAAAGGACAACCATTTAACTTTCTCATTTATCACAATTAAGGGGTTTGTTAAGCTGTCTGTTTGTAGAAAAGACTTGAGATTGTTTAGTTTTTCTCGAAGCGACATTTTCGTGTAGAGCTGCCGCTCGGTGTAGGAGCCGCGGTCGTAGCGCGGGTTCATGTTCACCTTGTTTTCCTCGTGCAGTATCCCCTTCAATATCTCCTGCTGGTTCTCCAAGGGTTTCAAGTCATATTGCCATATAAATTCGCTAGCTACAATAGCCCTAATTTTCTTTATATCTCTATGTAATGCTATATTGTTCTGCATCAAGTACGCTTGGAGATTATTATTGATCACTTGGCATTGTATTGAGGAGAAATAGTACGCGCATTCTTGTACTTGTTTTAGGAAACTTTCTGGGATAGCTTCTAGAGGGAATAGAGCGAGATTGCCATACATTTCAGTACCATAGGCCGTTTTAAAAATGGGGAAGTATTTCTCTAAGGTCTGTTTTCCTTTATAGTTGATACAAATGGCGTACACCTCGGAGTTGCCCTGCCGGGACGTGATCGGCTTGTAGATGTTCACTTCGGCGAACACGTGGTTGATCAGGTACAGGAGGCAAACGGTGGAATGTTCGAAGGTGGTAAACAGTTTGAATATTAAAGTTCCTCCTGAAACAAATTAAAAACATATTCACTTGCATCAGTTCTGGGACTATACAAAATAAAAGATGTGTTAGAAACTATCCATAAAAACATTGGTTGAATTTCTCTTGGTGAACTGTCTGACCTTGACATATTGTAATTTGTTTTTTGGATTATTATTCTTTATTAATATTATATCATGTCCATATTAAGCCATTTAGTCACTCTGCAGGGAACATAATTCACTCTTTATTGTTTGACGAGCCACACCCTGCGCTGGTGTGTCCAATCACCTGGGAATATTGTCATCAAAGTACAGCCTTCCTTTAGAATTGACAACAAACTAAAAATTAAACTCCAGCTTTATAGGCGCTTTATTATATTAGTGTAAATTACTGGGAGCCCGGGCCAACTGGTTAGCCAAATATAAAACCAACAGATACAGAGAGATTTGAAAGATACCAACACACTCAGCTTTGGATACTTCCGCATTGAAGAAGGGAGTAAAAAAGAGAAGGGGAGCCTGTTCCTTGTTTCGTATTTACCTGGACTTAAGGCTTGCAATGCTGTCATGATCTCACAGTAGTGCAGCGGAGAGGTGACCTCCTCTTGAGCATCAGGTTTCTGGATACAGTCAATGGAGCCATCTGCTGTTACTAAGAGCACCTGGAAGGATACAGTAGAATAATAACTGAATAACTAATGTCACCGGCCAGAGAATGATGACTGTTGATGAAGTGAAAGAATCTACATGCATTAATTATTGTTTTTATGAGACATATAACACAGACTATACTCATAAGTGCCAACCTTGCCAATCTTTAATCAAAACCCCCTCAGTATTTTTAACATTAAAGAATAAGAAACATTCATCTTTCATCACAAACTTGGCTTTTATAATGTTTAAATATTGCAGATATACAATGAGTTGTATTAATATGGATTACTAGCTACTAGCGGTTCTAGCCACGATGTGCCCATTCCTGTGGGAATTGCTATAATGAAAATAGTTTTTAACCTTCCTTTTGAAATCATTTTATCCACTACAAAAACAATTATTTTAATAGGACCAGTTGTTCCTCAGATTAGCACATTGAAACAAACCGACGAGCATTTATAAAATTCTGACAATACTGCACTTATAAGGAATCACTTAATAGTCAAATAAAAATACCAATTGTTGAAAGTTGTTTTTCCATTACTGAAACATTTTTAACAATTGATTGCATTAAAATTAAAAACATACCTTGCCCAATGATGTAGCTTTCGCTATAATAGCCTGCGAGTTGTCCCAGTCCATGAGGTTGCCGGTGTTGTCCACCCCGAAGTCCCAGTTGTCCAGTGTGTGGAACATGAAGCGGTCGTCGCTGATCATGTTGGACGGAGAGTTTCCTTCGTAATATGGGTTCAGGGTGTTGGCCACCCATTTCCACTGGAAGTCGTAAATGTATTTCACTACTAGTCTAGGTTGAATATAATTAGTTGGGATTGTTATGAAGTATATGTAATACTAACGACCTGAGCAAACCTGAGTACCTATTAAGAATAAAAATAATTTAAACATATATAATTTAAGCCATCTGTGATGTAATCATCATATTTTGTTTATGAGTATGCTCACCTCAAGTCCTTGATGATTCTGCTTGAGGTAGTGGTTGAGAGACGTGATGAAGGCTCCGGGCGCCTCACACAGGTGCAGCGACACCATCCTGCGCTCATGGCGCGCCGGCCGCGGCACGATGTCGTACGTGACCGCGCACTCGTAGAACTTGGTCCACGCCTGCGTCAGGAACTCGGGGTTCACCAGGCACCTGATCTTCCAGCCCACCTCACCCGCGGGGTTCCGCCGCCGAGTGTGACTGCTCCACTCCTCGATATTAAAATCATTCAACTGACTCTTGTGGAAGTTCAGGCGACTCTTCAACGTCTCCAAATCCTTCACCTTCCACGGCGGCACCGAGAACAATGCCTCCACATCCGGCAGTTTCCAATTACTGTTCAAGCGAAACTGAAACTTTTTGTTGAATAAATCGTTCAACTCTTCATGGAAGTCATCGTTTCTAAATAACTTTTGGCGTGGTTGGAAGAAAAAGCTATCGTGTTTATTGAACATCATGGAAAATTGGAAATCTCCCTACGAAAATTGAGCGACGCATAAATAAATTTTAATCTTAATAATTTAGGTTCATTCTTCTGATAATTGCTCTTGTCTAATACCAAAAATCATAATTTAGATCTGTTGGAATTAATAAAAAGTTTAAATGCCAAAGCAGAGGCGAGAAACCACTAATCACTAATATTTAATAAATAAATACGCCTTTTAATCTTAAGTGTTTTTACGTGAATTACACTTTACAGTGAATTTGTTGAAAACAAAACATAGACATGAGACATTCATTTCGCACGCAGCTAAATAAATTTAAGACACTAAACAAACATGACGGTGACAACACAAAGAAATGTCAGTCACTGACAGGACAGACACCCAAGGACTTTATGGTCTAAGTCATGGGCCATGGGTATACTTCTTCACCGGGCTGATATTAGAATGAAACTAATTTTATAATAAGCCAGCTTTTGCCCGCGACTTCGTCGGCGTAAAAGTCGAAATTAGTTATAATAGGATGTTTTATTAGTTTATTTTATATTCGTCCTCAAATTCAAATCAATTCACATCAATTCACACCTCTAATCAAGCTCTATTCCCTTATCATTATAAAACATTCTCATACTTAATATTTCCGTACAAACTTTTTATCCCCTATTTCCTTTGTTATTTCACCTTTTGTAGAAACTTTAATGTCTAATCATCAGCCTAAAAAATAAATTCCAAAATTTAAGCTTTATGTGTATGTGATTATTTGTGTTGAAGTAGTCCCAGGCTATTGATATGATTGATATTGCCAGTCTCTTAGGGTGCTTTCAAATTATGCGTTTCGTGTCGGACCGCTGCGGTGCCGAAGCCGTGCATACAAATCGAGCAGTGCGGCAACAGTGCGTAATAAAATTATTTCGCGGTACCGACGCCGCACTGTTGCCGCACTGCTCGATTTGTATGAAAACACACGTTCGTACGTTCACAATACGACAAACGCACGGCTTCGGCACCGCAGCGGTCCGACACGAAACGCATAATTTGAAAGCACCCTTAGATATACCAGTTGCTATATAGTAACTATGGAGGGTAGAAGTTAAGGAGGACCGTCTCGTATGGGGGATTAGTCGAAAAAGTGTCCACTTGTAAACCTGAGTTGTAAACATCAAATTATTAGCGCTAGTATAGCAAGTGGAAATGATATGAACTTAGCAGTTATAAGCAGAGTGAAGTGTGCTGGGTTGAAAAAAATAATATTTCTCTCGACTTCTGTAGTTAAGAAATATGCAGTATCTAACATCTCAACTATTTACGTAGTCAACTGTGATTTAGTAAATAATAACCTAGTATCTTACTCTAATAATTTGTGGCGCTCTATTTAAAATTCTTCCACTTGCTACTATAGCGCCACCTTAATTTGCTCCCTTTCAACGGACACTTTTTAATACAGTGAGATGGTCCTCCTTAACTTTCTACCCTCCATAATAGTAGCTTGTAAACTCGCTCAAAGATAGCAGTATGGCGGTACAAAGGTATTGGTGGAGGAATTAAACCCACGAAGGAAAATAAAATTATAATGTCATACTGATTCACTGTGGATCGCCTGGACCGCGTGACGCGCGTCACAAAGTTGTGGAGCAGTCACCAGAGATCGCTAGTGCGCAGCCGGATCGGCCTATTTCAGTATTATCCATGATCCATGTTCGAGGTTCGCAGGATCGTGGCTCGAGGATTGCTACTTGGATCGTCCGGTATAGATCCGGTGTCCCGGTGTGGATTCTGTGGAATGAATGAATAAAAAAAGTATCATCATCATTCATCAATCAACCATCCATGTCAATATTTGTAATATCTGTTATCTGTGCGTGATTTGTGTGCTGTGACCACTGAGCTGTGACTGTGACACTGACACCTGTGGGTGGTGACTTTGATCAAACAATGCTAGATTAGATAGAAATTAAAATAAAATAATACCTACAAAGCAAGCAAATTATTTTTGAATTCTATGCATTATATTGTTCCTATTGGTTCCTATGTGTTTCTTAAATGAGTGACCGTTATACGTATTAAATAATTAGTGACCTATTATTTGCATGACTGAAGACTCCCATATATTTAGCAAGACCAATTCCTTGGATTGACGACTACGACTGCTCGACTTTTTACAGCAAGACAAGACGTGATAATGATGCGTAACGATGACCGTAACGACGATACACCACCTTTCTCCAGATTGTTTGTTGTATGTCATAAAAGTCTCTCGAAGAAAGACTTGCAAACGTTGTTTGAAAAGTATGGTACTATTGAGAGAATCCATATGCCCACTGTCCGGGACACTGGCGAATCTAAAGGCATTGCCTATGTGAAATACAGTAAAACATCTTCCGCTGCGGCCGCTATATCTGGTCTCCACATGACCACTCTGGAAGGATTTAACAGACCTCTGAAAGTTATGGTCTCCTCATACAGAACAGAGGACAACTCAAACGAAGACAAGTTCAAGAGACTCTTCATTAAGGTCAACAGAGATGCAACCAAAGAAGAAATTGTACAACATTTTTCAAAATTTGGTGATGTAGCCAGTGTCCACTTACAAAAGGATAAAGACACAGATCAATGCAAAGGGTTTGCTTATGTTAACTACAACACATTTCTGGAGGCGGCCACAGCATTTGAAGAATGTAACAAACACTACAAGCCTATATTTGCCACTCCCAAAGAAGAGCTAAAGCGAACAAGACAAAGCCATGATAATTTTGATAGTTGCCATTCTAGTAACTCAAACATTTGGAAGGACCATTATAACCAACCTCAGATGCATGGAAAAGATGAGTCGGTTAAGCATAATAAATCTAATCTAATATCATTAATGAAACAAGAAGGGCAGAAGTATGATACTGTCAATGTTGTTTGCACTCCTATTGTAGGGCAGAAATATCTGGAAAACCTTTTTAATGTAATACCAGGAATGGTTGACTTCAAGTATTCTTCTGATCTGTATAGTGGGGTTTGTAAAGCATTGGTGAAGTATAGCAGTGAACCAGCCGCAGCTCATGCATGTGACACACTCAACATGTTTGAATTCCCTTCGGGAGAGGTTTTATCTGTCACACCTGATGACAATCCTCTTGCTAAAGTAGCTAACAATTTATCAGAGATGGTGAACTCATTCAAGAACTCCATGGTTTCAGCTGACCTGCTACAGCTAGCTGAAGCCATAGAGCAGGCTTCTAGTGTGATCAAAGCGGCTACCTCGGCCAAGGATGGGCCTACCATGGGTGCAGGACTCTATGATAAAGTGTGTAATGTTGATCTTCCTCCACCTCAACCGCTGGCACCTAAAGATAGCAAAGTTGCTCAAAGATGCTTCCTAGTGTTTAAACCAGCACCCCCTCCTCTTCCAGTCCTTCAGGATATTTTCTGTAGATTCGGGGACCTCATTGATGTGAGTGCATTCCCTAGGAAAACATTTGGTTTTGCCCGCTATGCTTCAACGAGGGCAGCACAAAATGCAATGGCTACACTCAACAAGGCGACAGTCAGTGGTGTCTTCCTGAAGGTCCTGGAGGCCAATGAGAAAGGACAAGTTGACCATGATGTTGAAATGAAAAGACCTAAAATTGACCAGATGGAATAGAAATGAAATTGACTTTTACATAAGAATATTTTAATTAAATCATTTTTTACTTTTCATGAACTTTGACTGTTATACATTGACTCGATTTTGGGTTAATTGCTAATGTAATAATGACAATTTTCTTTGAGTTATGAGATTAAGAATAGTTGAGTTTTATCTGACTGTGACTAATAATAATATAAATATTTTTTATACAATTATTTTACTTTATTTATTGACATACGCCCTGACCAACAATAGTGAATGTTTAGACTGAGACATGATCTAAATTTACCTTGAAACAAACATGTGTATCGGTTATATCATTTATTACAATATCACACAAATAACATACAATTATATAATAGCATCATAATCTAACTAGGTGCTTGATTACTAAAACAAACATATTTCATTCTTTTCTCAGCAAGTCAGCATTTATACTGCTGCTATTACAAATCATTATTGCACCATTGAATAACAAAAACATATATTTCTATAATTATACAAAGTTAGCAATAGGTAGGTTAATTCTATTGCCTTTACACATCTTATACTCTACAAAACCTAATACATAAATATGTCACTGAATCAAATAAAAATATAGTAGTGGAATGAGGGTAATCCATAATTCAAGACAACAAAGTGGAAAGCTTTTTACATAATGTTGACTTGAGACATCTTTCAACTGAATATAATACTTTCTTTTTATCATAAGAGATTCTTATTATTTAAAATAATTGGATTATAAACTGTCACTTATTAATAAAAAGAAAACATGTAATAAAGTGCGAAACATGGTAATAAAAAAATTTAACACTTCATAATTTACTTCTTTTAGGTACTTCTTAGGCACTCACTTTAATCACATTCAAAACATAATCAATTTTCACAATTTTAAAAACAATAAACTTTTTAATTATTATTGTTACCCCATTTTCAATATGCCAAACAGGGGTCACAATACATATGTGATTGGGTATTCGTATAGAACATATCCCAACTGGTATCAAATTGTATAGAGAGGAATCCTAGAAGGGGTCTAATCTGATGACCTCTTATCTAGAGTTTAGAGGTTATTCTTTTCTCTGCAGAAGGTATGTGACCTCATTGATGCCCGATAGCAGCTTGTTGATCAGATTGTCGTAGTTCAGCACGTCTCCATTGTGTTCAGTGGGGCGCCACTCTTTGTTCACTTCACCAAGCCTATTTTTAGCTTGTACCATCTGGAAAATGATACATTACAAATTACACAATGAAAAACTATTTAAATAAATAGAGTATACTCTATTTTTTTGGATTGTCACAAACTGTGGGCAAACATTGTCAATTTTGATTGCTCCTAAAAAGGAAAATGGTTGAGATAGGGAAAAAATGAAATTGTCTTGGCTCGAAAATTTACGAAATTGGTCCACATTTTGTGACAATAAAATAAAACATAAAGTATACCTACTATTGAGTAGCAGGCTTGTTATTTTTAATTCTTTATCTCATAACGGATGTGAATAAATGAAAACATCCCTTTTCGTGCATGTAATACATAACACATAAATTACCTGAGTGAACATGTTAACATCATTGCACAACAATGCCAATTTGGAGTCCAACTCTGCATTCAAATTGCTCACTTCCTCTCTCTTGTTGAGTTTTAAATTGTTTAATCGCTTGCACAGGACATCAAGGCTGACAGCGTATTGCTCCAAGTCCAATGGCTCCATCTGCTGCACTGGCTGAACAGGTGCTGTGGACTCCGCCACTGTAAAGTTCTTCTTTAAATCCTCTGTGTAGCTTCTCATTGACGCTATGATGTCGTCTAAGTTCACGTCACAAGTGTTCTCCACCATGTCGGGCAACAACAGTTTCGGAGTACCCGACGCCAAGAAATTCGACAACTCTTCATGCCGCAATCCTGCTCCTTCAGGTTCCGGTCTTGAATCCTGAGCTTTAGCCGGAAGAGTATCCATCATACCTCTAATTTCATTCATTACTCTTTGGGAATCTTTCAACTCGTCGTCTAAATCGTTGGTCATCCTGTCCAATACATCCAAATTGATCATTGACTCCAGGTATTGCACTAAATCAGCGTTGGTTTTGTTATTGTATGTCATTTTAAGATTTCAATTCAACACACAAGATTTACTTACTGATTTTATTTTATGACAGTGTGTGTATTATTTTTGACGAAAATAGCTATTTCAGTGATACTGTTTGTAAAGCACAAAAAATACGTCTAACAATCAAGCCCACAATCAAGCCTCTGTTTCTGGTCTGTGACACAGGACTGTGATCAAACAAAACAATCAAGTTCAGCTTTTAAACAGAACCAAGGATGACACAAACGATTAGAAAAATCAGTGGAAAAGACGAATCCACAAGCAAGACCCACAACCTTTCATTCAAGTATGTGTCGAGGAGGTCGGAGGTGATCGAGCGAGGAGTCTAGAAAAAACAAAACAGCAGAAATAAATTAGCAAGCAAACAAAGGCAGCAACAGAAATTCCGTAAAAACTTACTGTCACTGTCAAACGTGTCAAAATGTCACTTCCTATAATCATGGAGGTAGTATGTAATATACATACTCTGAACCTGTGCTCTGAACCACGTACATCCACCATGAACGTATGAAATTAATACGATTGCTTATTTTATTTCTGTAATATTCAAATAATCACAAACCACTATAAATTCTGCTCAGGTATATTCCTTCTGTAAGATTCCATAACTAACTACCATTTTACTTCATCTTATTATAAGATTCACTATACCTACTGATTAACATCCTCCGTGGTCTTGTGGTTTGAGCGCTCGGCTCACGATCCGGAGGTTCCGGGTTCGATTCTCGGTGGGGACAATATCTCACAAAAATCTATTTGTGAGACTGCCCTCAGTTTCGTTAGGGCATTGCAGGCTGAATCACCTGATTGCCCGAAAAGTAAGATGATTCCGTGCTTAGGAGGGCACGCTTAGCCGTATGTCCCGGTTATTTTCTACGGATAGTAGTCGTTACATGAGCCATGTCAGAGACCTTTGGCGGCTCAAAAACTCTGACACCAGGATTGGTCAGGTTGACCATCTACTCGATAATGAAGAAGACTGATATTATCCTGTCTCGCTAGTAGTAAGGGAGGAAGAGAACACGAAAGAAAGTGTTAAGGTGCTCATTATGGCCGAAACTGCGCACACATCGGCTCACTTTTGTATGAAACCGCGCGGGCACCCGCTTAACGAAGGCTGAAACTGCGCTAAAAGGGCGCACCCGCTTAACGAAGGCCGAAACTGCGCTAAGAGGGCGCACCCGACGGTTCACTTTTGTATGAAACCGCACGGGCACCCGCTTAACGCATTTTCGGCCCTTGGAGCCACATTCCACCACAGACAACAAGTATTCCACGTTTAATATCAAATCCAATCCACCAATCGTAGCATTTCACTGGAAACAGGGTTCAACTAGCTAGAGAAACATCGCATAGCAAGAGCCGATATTCCTTACGGATGGTACATCACTTGCTCTCTCACAAAGCGTCAGAGGCAGTCAATGAGTATCGTAACATTATATATTATGTGAAATCCGCGCAGCTTAGCATTTCCCTGGTATTATGTAGGGTGCGTTTCTATAGAAGATCAATTGATGTTCAAGTCGCTAAACAGAAACAGACTCCAGTTCAGACACAGGGCTCCTTATTTACTGCCTACTCATTATATTTATGATTACTGTATTCACAGGAGTAAATACGAAATAACAAAATAAAACTCAGTTATTATAATCAAAAAAGCATGTTACACTATTTACGACTAAATGAAAATATATTTTAATATTATATTCTTTATCATGCAACTAGTGTGCACAGCTATTTTACATGGATCCGACAAACACATTCCCTAAACACGGGAAGTACCGTCAGAGATCAGACACATTCCCACCCTCGCCGGTCACCGCATTTCCTTCATATATTACAACTTAACCATTACATTGAATGGTTATCCAAATAAGATCCCATTTCACTAAACACTTTACAAATGTTTCGACTGTTCGAGTTCCTGCTGGTCATAATGCTTGTCAAATGTTTAGTGAAATATGTCCTAAGTTTTTCGTGTTGTATATTTGCCAAGCAGCTTTTGGCAATACGCAAGATACAACACAATGTGTATAATATTAGTCAACAGAATATTATAACAACTGTTTGTTTCCAACTATACAGAGAACATCTACAAAACTTGAATATGTCCGAAAATTCAAAATAGATAATTATGTCCCCTGTTTCAAATTGTAAACATACAGTATTTATAAATATTCTGTGACATGTACAAACAATTTTAATATACATATAATCAAAAAAGTTAAAAATATCTATACCAAGTGTACATACTTTCTGACAAGTAATAAAATAATAATTTCCAATAAAATCTTAACTAGTGTTACATGACGTGGAAGATAAAAAATACATAATACAATACAAAATCTTATATACATACATACACACATAATGCAACATTAATTAATAATAAGTGCATAATATGGATGTCAAGCATGAGGTTTATATCAAATTAAATTAAATACAAGCTGCATGTGCACATCACACCAGTTGTATGAGCACTTGTCCCACATGGTGCAGTGCAGCCACACCGCGGCCACTGCAAGCTACAAGTAATGGCAGTTGGCACCACCACAACTGAGTAATTAGATCATGGCCTAGCACAATCTGACACAATACGAAAATAGAAAGTTATTTTGATATACATTCCAATTTATACAACTTTATATTAATGTATACAAAACTAAGCTTTAGATTGCAGTAAAATTGTATTTTACATACTAGGTTCATTGCATGAAGCTTATTGCTTGTTATCAGATCACTTGCAGACAAGCTTAGAGCCGGTCCCTTGTTACACTTCTCACAATATAATCACTGTCTGTCTAATGATGTCAAGAGGCCAAATCAATGCAAAATACCTGACTAATATCTCCATTTTTTTATTTGTCCTTGTGGTAAATAATCATGGCTTTTTGTTTAACAGTATGAAATGAACAATCATTTTTATGATTGTCATTTTTGATTCATTATCATTGTCTTTAATATTATTGTTGTCTTATATTTGTAGATTGTCATTGCCATTTCTTTAACCTAAATTGAACAAGTAAGAAAAAGGAGACCATACCTGGCGAGAATCATTCCAATCTCACACATCTATCCAATACAATTTTATACATAAGTTAATATTAAGTAATGGAATTTTAGCAACATGTTTTGGAGATGTTTAGTTCATATCCTCTTTAGTCACAAGATGCAGTAGAAAGGGATGTGGGTGCTAGTTGAGAGAAGGTGAGTGACCCTCGTCCCAGACCACATCGATGCTGGGCCACTTGGTCTGCAGACAGGTGAGCATGGGGTCGGTGGTGGCGGCACGCATGGGGCACTCGAGCAGTGCCGCGCGCCCGGTGCGGTACACCACGCGCCCGCCGGGGTTACTGCGCGCCAGCCCATTGTAGTGGTGCAGCGTGAACGTGTCCGGCGCACCCCGCTCGCACCCAGGGAAAAACTCGTCCATAAATGCACTAAGAAGTATAATTCCTAAGTTTTCAGAATCTAACTTTCTTCTCATAAGTTCCACATATTCAGGTTCACTAACAAGGTCAGCTGCACATAACACATCTTGCAGAGCTGCTGAAGGTATAAAATTATTGCCCTCTGGGTCAAAAGATCTGAAGATCCTCTCCGCGGATTCACCAATGGTCTCAGGGGCAGCCAGCCGCCGCTCCAGTGAAAACAAAACAGTGAGGTGTGTTTCAGAGGCCAGGACCCACACTGGGTGCTTAGGGTTTTTATAAAATGATCCTACTGTGCAGTATTGCATGTGTTCCATAATAGTAAGGAAGCCAATATTGTTTTGTTTCTCTATACCCTTCAACCTCAGACCTCCTACTACTTGCTCATGGTCCCAGACATGGGCCACTGCTCGGCCGGTTAGCATGAGGTTTATGAGTCCTTGTGATCCATACCCATATGTAGAATGTATCAGAGGGTCGGACAGCTCGGCTAGTTCTGTCTCTACTGTATCCACACCTTTGCTCAGAATGATACTATACAAAAGAAGTAGTACACCATACTTGTCTTTTAAAATTCTGATATTTCTAGTATAAAACGCTTCCACCTCTGAAAGGGTCTGAAAAGAATGAATTTCAATTTGTTGATGGAAATGTTCAAAGGTATCGTAGTCCTGCTCATCCTCCCTGATGTTGTCACTGGTAGAAGCCAAAGTGTCACTCTTACGATAAACAGCCACATTGTACTTAGGAGCTAGACACTGGCTTATTATAGCACACACGGCCCTAACTAGAAGAGAGTTGCACTTTTCAGCAGTTAAATCATGAAAACTATGTCCAGGAGTCTCTGACAATAGAATTTCTAGAAGGAATCCCTGCACGGGGGCGATGGCGGCGCACGGCCCGCCATCCTTCTGGATGAGCGCGCTCGGCTCCTCGGCGCTGAACTGGAAGCCCTGCGCCCAGCGCCGGAACACGTCCTCCTTCACGAGGTCGCCCCACAGCAGGCGCCGGGTGCGCGCCATCTCCTGCTCTATACTCGTACTTCCTGCACTCATTCTGTGTTTGTTGTTGTTCGATCCTCTCTATAAATATTTCGCTAGACTCCTTGTGATCGGTCGAACCGTTCAACATTTGTTTACGTCACGCCGTCTCCTCGTACTCCCTAAAACACAAAGTTTATATCACTTCTTTAACGAGAATAAACACGTATCTGAAATATATATTGTAACAATTCGTGGAATACATAACCAAGAAATGTAGGTATTCAAAGAAAATGAACAATTACAAAAAAGAAATCATAACCACGTAGTACTCACTGCGATAAAGAGTACATGACTTTTACCATAAAATACTTGTATATTTAGAATAAAAGTCGTAAACCATCGGGATAGTTTTGATAAGCACAATATTAGCACGTAAATTAAAATAAAAACTTTTCATTGATGACGGAAAAGAAAAGAAAAGCTTACGACATGAAGGCTGCCATTTTTTATGTAATTAATGGCAACATATTTATTTAACAATAACATCATGGTTTGAAATTGTTTTGATAGGCAAAAAAAATAAGGCAAATGAAATATTTAGATCTAACTCGTATTTAAGAATTTAAATCGTAATTTAAAACGATCATTTATACCCATATCTAAATAATAAATATAAATAAATATTTTTACTGGCAATTCATTACGTTCAAGACAAAGCCATCCATTGGTCTATGATTTCATAGCATAAAACCTAAATTTTTGCTCTGTGGGTTTTGGAAACACAGACTGAAGAACTATATTGACAGTTGACAGCTTGTTGTCAAGAATATGATGACTGTTGAGTTTGTCAGATTTAGAGAAGTCAACTGTGTCAATCAAGTCGATATAAAATTTTATTTCTTGGTCTGTGCATCTATCCATCCCATCCATCCAATCCACATCCATCAGTCAGTCAATCATGAGCCGTGGGTATTGATGCCTGCGTTTGTTTTTTATATATTTTAAATTTGTTTTTTCGTATGATTTCTTTTAGTTTCATTCGGGTTGATATATTTAGTTTGTAGTGAACTATGTTTTTGTGCATTTAATTAGATTATAGATGTTAATTTGTGTTGAGTGCATGTGTTTTTGTGTTTTGTTACGTTTCAACACACAATGAAGGTGGAAGTGGTTTGGAGGCGACGACGCGGCGCTGCGGACCTTGCAGGTTTGTGGTCAATCAAATCACCATACCTATGAGGCTTTATATCAACTTACCGTTATAGTATATTACGTTTCCATTTTATGTTATTAAACTACAGACAAGCGTAGGGATCATAAATGGAAACTTCGGAAAAAAGAGACGTCCGAAGAAGTAAGGTAGGTACCTCCTACACATATAATAAATACATCACTAGTCGAACAAATTTAAATAAATTGCAACTCACATATTTTACATATTTATCGTTTACTGCAATCATTGTTTAGTTTGGAGATACCTACCTAATATAACATTCTAAAACTATTTTCAGCTTATTATTACGTATAATACGCTGAAATACTTACAATAATATAAGTATTTTGTAAATATTTAAAGTTATTCTTGAGTGTTGAGTGACTCATGCATTGATAAAGTGATAAAAGGTCTTTTTGGAGAGTCTGGAACAGGCTCTTACCTGCCTATAAGTTGACAAGTCTCAGTGTTATTATATTAATAATTACCTGGACAAATTCACACTCGGTTAATTAGATGCAAACTATGGAATCTAATTAACTGATACTACTACTTACAGATACACAAAAACTTAATAGGAATATATAATTGACACCCAGATGTCGTCACCAACAACAGTGCGCATATCAAACCCTCAACCCCCGACACAATAAGCACTCTCAGATGCCTCTGTGCTAACGGGCTTGTTATTGTCAATAATCTTAAGAATAGGGCATAAAATATGAAAGTGTTTTAAATGTTTGTTTTGTAAATGTGCAATGTAATAGATGTTATTTAATACTAATGTTATAAGGAGGTAAAATTTTTAAGTTTGTTTGTTTGTATGTTCGAGGTAATCTCAGGAATTATCAGTCCGATTTGAATAATTCTTTTTGTAATAGATTGCTACATTCAACGGGAAGGTTATAGGCTATTTTTCATCCTGAAATTTCCATGGGAACAGGCACAACGCGGGTAAAACAGTGGGGTGCTGCTAGTCTTAGTATTTAAAAAATGTAATGATGGTTCTTATGATTCATCACCATTATTCACAATCCATCTCTTTTGGCTAGATGAGGAAATAAAAATAGAAACAAAAGTAATGTGCCACATAATTAGCATTTTCTAAAAAACTAAAAAGAATTTGTTAATGAGTATTGTTAATGCCAACTTAGAGTTAAATAAGCAATTCATATACTAAATTACAGATAACTCTATTTTAATGATTATAATTAGTATCCATGGTGGCATAATGTATTTTTGTTTTAATTATCTAGGTGTATTACTAAAATGCTTCATTTAAGTAACTACCTACCTGCTGTACCAATTAAAAGTTACTGGTTTCTTAAGTTTAAGCAACCACGATTCCTGTTAAGGAACCGAAACGTCAGATAAAAATGTGAAATAAAAGCGAAATGTATCCGTAAACATTGTTTCAATTCACAATTAAAAGTTAATAAAAGACAATACCTAGATTTGTAATTAAAATTTGAAAAGTATTAACGAATAAAGTTAAAAAGTACTGCTGGGTAAACCCCTCTCACTGAAGATATATCAGTAGCCTGAAGAAGACTTTGTCATACAATTAAATAAATATATTTTACTAGCAGCGCCCCGCGACTTTACTCGCGTTGTCCCCGTTCCCGCGGGAATTTGGGAATATTTATACACATAAACCTTGCTCTTGAATTGCTCTAGCTATTTAAAAAAACCGCGTCAAAATCCGTGCAGTAGTATGTGACTTTATCGTGAACAGACATACAGACGCAGCCAGGGTCTTTGTTTTATGATATGTAGGGATGTTTATTTTATTAATCAAGTTTCACAATAAAATGATTTGAATTGGCTTGTTAATTGAATTAGTGTGTTATCAGCACCATGATTGGTGAAGCCACATATGTGGGCTCCAAACACACTCCCCCTACTTATGTTACCAACTCTAGTGGTTTATTGAACAGATTTATTTACTACATAGTTGTTGTTTAACTAACATTGAGGCAATGTTATGATGTTGTATGTTCAGCACTCACTAGCAACACCTCCCTGTTTTACCTGCTTTTTAGATGTTTTCTCCAGAATCAATTTATTTATACTTATTACAAATCCAAATCTCTTATATCAGATCATTAACCACAATCTATACTAATATTATAAAGCTGAAGAGTTTGTTTTGTTTGTTTGTTTGTTTGTTTGTTTGTTTGTTTAAACGCGCTAATCTCAGAAACTACTGAACCGATTTGAATAATTCTTTTTGTAATAGATAGCCACATTCAACGGGAAGGTTATATTTCATCCCGTAATTCCTACGGGAACGGGTACAACGCGGGTAAAACCGCGGGGCGCTGCTAGTCATTTATAATCGTCACCTTAAAATTAAATAATATTAGTTGGAGAAACTTATAACCTTTATCATGAATGTGGCTATCAAATTTAAACATAATTTCAATTGATAGTTTTGTTAAATTAATTGGTTATTAATTCTAATGACCCCATTATTTTAGTCCAGGTAATATTTTATTGGTAGTTTCCTTCCTGTCTGTCTAATGCTGGGGCCACACTATCGCGATAACGCGAAGATTTGCGTTGTCGCGACACGTCTGGCCAAAGTTTTCGTCCTATCGCGAATCATCTTCGCGAATACGAATGCCCTTCGCGCCGCTGTCGGTAAATTGCCGTACATCAAAGGGTTTTGTCGCGACAAAGTTCGTGCGGTTGGCTACACATCGCGCGCTTTAGTTGACTGCGAGACTCCGAGCGGTTTGAACGTGTTTCAATTAAACAAAAAACTAAACATTTTCAGCGAACTTGTCATGGATTGGAGTACCTAATGAGAAAATATTATTATTCATACAAAATTATGAACCATCGCCTTTTATTCCTCTTTTTAACCTTTTTATTTTTGTTCAAGTAATAAAGATGTAGTATATAATATTAGCCGCCATGTGACACAGCGCAACTGCCTCTTCCATGTTTCCCGCGAAATGAATTATCGCGACGTTCTTGATTTTCGCGACGTAGTGTATATGTGGCCAAGCACTTCGTCATGGATCGAACACGAAGTTTTTATCGCGACAACGGAACAGGAATTATTGCGCGACAGTGTAGCCGTAGCATAAGTGTTGTTTGTTTAAAATGTCAAAATTTCACAGTCAAACAAGTGTTCTGCTTTTGTGTAAGTCACTTTCTATGGCACGGATTGTTGTTAGTTGTTACTCCAGTTTACGCGCGCTCTAGCCGCGCGCGGCGCGGCGGCTCGGCGCGCTGAATGAACCAAGTGTATAAGTTAACATACATTGTACTACATTCAAGAAATATATTTGGGCAACTCTCTAGTCTCTGTACCCAAAGAAAGTCATTCACATGCTTATTGTTTATCTAAGGCTAACAGTTGGTAACAAGAACTTGCTCTGAAACATCAAAGTTTTATAAAACATTTCTCAACCCAATGGATTTTAACTACCTTGATGAATCATTGAAAGAAAATGTTAATTATTTGTTATGTGGACTGTAACGGGCAATCGACATTTATGCAGTTACAGTTAAATCACCTTAATTAGAGAAATAATTTACATTCATATGAGAGCCTTGACTTATTGTTACTGCATACCTGCTGCCTAACGGAGTAGCCAGCACTGTATACCATTCAGGCGGTCGGTATATCGTACTAATGATCGGTTGTGTCCATTGTGCACTCGACAATAGTCAATGCACAAAAGTATTCTTTTGTTTTTGTTAACTTTCTTCTAAAGCATTCACAATGGGTCTCTCCCCTATTTACATATTTTATACAGTCTACCTGACTGCTCATAGCTAGCGCGTTCTAGAGTACATCCATGAAGGCCTTCGCTCGTTAAAACGCTCGCAACGGATGTTTGCCTTTCTTTATGTTTGCGAAGTTATTTTTCAATTTCCTGATGATGTACTCGTTAACATGACATTACTACGATAGTGTAAAATTTGATCCTCTTTTGCCTTGGAACTATCTCGGTAGCCCATGAACATGTTGGATTTGAGTCTGCATACCTACTGCCTTTCTAACTAACTTTTAATTGAAAGGTACATTTAGTAAGCAATATGTTCCCAAGCTTACCATAAAACATGCACCAGTCGTAAGGCAGCCACTTGCCTTAACCACTTGGTTATTGTACCTTTTGGCGGTAGTGACGTATGTGACAGGTGTGTTGTTCGCGGAGCGTGGTCGCTCGTGTGAGGGGCGCCGCCGGTGCGGGCCCGCGCAGGTGCCGGCGGCGGCCCGTGACTCCGCGCCCGAATGTCGACCTTTCATTGATCCACTACACTGCATTCGACGTTTAACCTATTTGTTAATACGTCCGTAGTAACTATGTGTGAAACTATATATTGTTTAACTATCAATGATTTGTTTTATTTGTTCTAAACATAACATATGAGAGAGGACTTTACCCTATTGCGGGACCGTTCAAGCCGTTTGTTTATTCCAATTACCTATTACTGTTAGCTAAGTATTGTTTTATGATGTACTCGTAATAACTAGTATTTTTTCACACACTGTTAATTAATCAGAAACTAATCTCTAAGCTTGTAATATGGAATCTAACTGACGGATACTTCTACGTAATATGTACTTACATAAAAAATACATACCTCATAAGAATATACACACATCAACACTGTCTAGGGATATTTTGTATAAAGTTCTTAAACTCAAAAAATACTGACCAGTTTTAATTTTTTTTGAAGAAAGCTTATTTTGTAAACCTTTTTGAACGATTCTAAATTTGAATTTGAAAAAAAAAATTAAAGACAAAAGATTTACGCGGCATAATGGTAGCGAAGTCCGAAGGTTTCATTTACCTACAGTAGATTTTGGCAATTTTTTGTGTTAAATTTAAGTTTTCCATCAAGTTATCGGTTAATTTCGAATTCATGTTATTGTGTGCATCATGCAGCGGCGCCATTTAACAAGGGAGGAAATGTTAAGGGCAGTAGGCATGCTCCAAGCTGGGGCTACTCAACCGAGTATTGCTAAGGAGATTGGAACAAGACAAAACGTGATATCAAGGTTATGGTTACGTTATCGTGCTACTGGTGAAGTGGCTGAAAGACACCCAGGCGGGAAGCGCATCACCACTCAACGACAAGACCGATTTCTGCAAGTAGCCGCGAGAAGACAACCAAATGTTACGGCCATGCAGCTGGTTCAGAGGCTCCAGTCAGAGCACCAGGTGCTTCTGAGTGACCAAACTGTGAGGAGAAGACTGCATGAAGCTAACCTTCATGCTCGCAGACCGCTTCGTACTCCAGCACTACGCCGAGGAAATCGTGGACGACGACTAGAGTGGGCTCGTGAACATTTGCTCTGGGAGCATAACCAGTGGTCTGTAGTGCTGTTTACCGATGAATCCTGGTTCGGTTTCCATCCCGATACATGAAGAGTACGTGTTTGGCGAGTTCCTGGTCGTGAGAGCCGTCTGCAACATCCTCAGGAAGTGCTTCCATACCACGGCGGGACAATTATGTTTTGGGTAGGAATTCGTGTTAGTGGAAGAACACACCTCGTTTGGATCAGAAACACCATGACGGCTGAAAAATACCGTAACGAGGTGCTAGTACCAATAATCTACCCCCATCGACTACAAATGGGCCAAGAATTCACGCTCATGCACGATAACGCCCGTCCACACACAGCGAGAGTGGTGACGAGTTGGTTGCAGGAGCATGACGTATCGGTCTTAGGGTGGCCCGCACAATCGCCTGATCTAAACCCCATAGAACACGCGTGGGACATGCTCCAAAGAAGGGCTTTGAGGATTTTCCCTGCAAACATTGCGACGGAAGAGCAACTTTTTTTGCATCCTAGCCGTCCTGGGACAATATACCGCAGCAAGACTTGGATAACTTAATCCAAAGCATGAAAAACCGTTGCAGGACCGTTATTAACTTAATGGGTGGGTTTACTGACTACTGATTTTTCACATAACTGTTAAAAACTGATCAATTTTTCCTTATTTTTCACTTTATCTTGAAAAACACATTCATTGTTAGTTTTACCATTATCTCACGCTTTTTCTTTATTTGAATAAACATTTGTTTACGTAAAAAAAAGTAGTTTTCTTTTATTCTAGAGTGTAGTCTGTTAAATGGGCTTTATAAAAATATATACATGTTGTATTTTATATTTAATCAATTTTGAGTAAATTGAGTAAATCCAAAATATCCCTAGACAGTGTTGATGTGTGTATAATACCAAGCATTTGCCACTAGTTTTATTAAACATATTTTTGTTTACTTTTCATTGTAGGAGTTACTGGGATAAGACGTAGTATTTTTTTTTCAAACAAAACAACTTTGCTTTACAAACTAACTGTAATGTCTCAAAATAATGTGCGCTACCAAACATAAACATTTGCGTGATCATTTGCAATGCAATTACAAATAGTTGTTACAATAGTTATGCACCTATAGTTCGTTTAGTTCCCATAACAAAACGAACATCGGTGAAGTAGAGATAAGGCAACGTTACAGCCGGACTTAGCGTAGCTATTAATAATCTTTGCAATACTACATCTACTCACTAATACCCGTATTAAAAGTCTACCTCGCAAGTAATTCCCACGTATAATATAATAATGATTTGCAAGTTAATTTAATATTCCCTGTCGGCGTGAAGTCCTGTTATAATTTAACTCGATACGCCCGTGGAGCGTTGAACTCGGTCCGATGTTGAACGCTGTCATCAAAGTGGCTGCGAGCGAGCGTGCGACTCCATCGCACGCTGCACTTACCGTACATACTACATACTGGCTGCTATATTCGCGTAACCTCGAGTATTTAAAAATTAATGTAGAAATATTCACCTGAGTGGTAGGTATAATCTTGTTCGTTTAAATGGAAAACTACGTAAGTTTATCTCCAGTGCAGCCAGGCGCCAGTTTGTGTAACAATTCAGAATAACTTAGTTTCTCATGTTTTGCTCGTCGTAATGTCTTGACAGAATACCCGTCTTAAGTCGAGTATTACATCACGTTAGTGTCAATGAGACTGTTGAACTAAACCGTTCTATTAACTAGCCAAGTTTAAGACAATGGGCCTTCAACGGATGTTGGGAAACTTGTTGCGCAGAGGTTTCGCGTCTCGAACCAAACCTCTTAATGTGATCCTCTTACAAGATGTGTCTATTTTAAATTGTATGCAAATTATTGCTCGAGAGATCAGATACTACAAGTAACAACACGATCCATAATAAAAAGTTCTGGAATGTGCTTCATCTTATTTCACGGTGTTGTTGCGATAAGTGGTTTCATATTCCACAGTTTTAATGCTTTACCAAGTATTTTTTTGCTCAAGTTACTATTTCAAAGTAACTAAGCACCTACCCTTAGTTTTTAGGTCCTTTTTTTTACGTAGAGGTTTCTCTTTCTGCAAGTTATCGTAAGCCGAGGTTCAAGGCACTTGAAAGCCACTTAATGTTTGTCATTAGCGTGATGTTATGGAGACACGCGGGAACTCTCCTCGTCACGATTCCATCGAGCCTTTCCACATGGGCAGGGCCGTCGAGTCACGTAAAGCACTCGAGATAAAGAAATTTCCCACCATCGTTAAGATAATTCTTTCCCTAACTGTTGTTGGGGACGCTTTTTGTCGTTATCAAGTGCAGTTAAACTTTTTTCTCTCGATAATGTCCCATCGTGATGATCTTCGACGTTATCTTTTTGCGTTATTATGCGGTGGTCGCTGTCGAATGCCTCTACTATTTTACACCGAATTATCAATCGTTTCGTTTAATGTATATTGAATGGCGACACGGAAAGCGTATCGTTTGCAAAATCCCCTCCGTGACGCGACGGACGCTGAGCTGGAGCAATGCTCCGAGCGGTATTCTGTCTCACGTCGTTGTTTATGACAATTTGCAAGGAAATTGTACGTAACTGGTTCCACAAATAAAATTCCTCAAAAGACCATATTACTTAAAGTTTTATTGGAAGGCGAATCATTTTTGCGCACAATCATTAGCAGTTTAGCTAGAACCATTGCAATTTGCAAAAGGTGTAGCTGTTAATATATTTAAAATAAAATAAGTGTTATCCTTAAATTGTGTTTGTGTCATTAAAACTCATGATAGTTGTGAAACGAAACATGATTATTTATATCGCACGGGAAGTATCCATATCGATAACTTTTAAGTAGTTAGGTTGTTATTTCAAATGAAGAAACCTGCTCAACTTGCCCATTTTCCTTATCAGCAAAGAATTATAAGAAATACTTCGAATTCGCCACAAAAAAGATCAACATTAGTGGGAACTACCAGTGTTTTAGAAGTAGTACAAGGTTTTTGCGATGCACCGATCAAGATGATTGTAGTCGAGGTGATTTCCATCGGAGATCATTTGGTACGTGACGATGGCGACGGGCGCGAGCTGGGTGCGCCGTGGCGGGCCAGACCGCCAGACTCAACGGCACCCGCACCGTTATTACACCACTTACATTGCCACAAATTACAACAAATTGTTATTATAACTGACTTACATCGAACCCTCATTCTAACTACCACTTCTTGACTGTGTAATGTCTTTGAAACGGCCATTACAAACATAATATATTTTATGGTCCGAGTAACGTTACTTGTTAATTATTTTACTACATTTATTGTTATTTTTTAGCGTCCGTAGCGAGCGCGTCATTTGTCACAGTAATCGGACGGCCGTTTTTATTTCTGCCCGTTACAGTCGTAGTTCTGGTGATCATTGTGTTTCCTCTGAAGGCCGTTATGTCGATCGATTGTTTCGTTTCATCAAACGGTCGTAATATTTTGTATGCCATATCGATTATATTTTAGAAAGCATTTAATAATGACAAGTGAATTAGCAGTAACGGTTACGCCTCATTACATTTATCTTGGACGCCATATCTGATCATCACCTTATGATCTCCAGATATCGTACTCGGTTATTCCGATGAGGTTCACTTTATTCCATATCAACATTACAGAAGATATCAAATAACAGCTCTTAATGTTCCAGTTTCGAGCTAAACAGTAATTTGTATCAACATTAAAACTGTACTTTTGTGCCGGCAAGACGCGCCGTTCAGGTAAACGGCCCATGAATGAAAGTTTACAACTTGACTCATCTGAGGCTGGTTTCCATGAAGTTACCGGAACCCAAACGCCTTCGATGACTCACGTCGGCCGTTACCTCTGTTTAATGCGACTCTATATGACGTCACCGCGAGGCTATGCGCAGCGCGCAGCGATTAACAATAACGCACCAACTTCAAATAACCCTTATTGTATTTGATTGTTCGTGCATCGATTACTCATTTTAGGGTGTCGTAGTAAACGTGTCACGTTAATATGTAAACAAGGGTCAAATGTTATTATATTTAAAGGTGGTGGCCCTTTTATAGAAAATATGAAGGGAAATAAAAAAGTAACATTCTCATTGTGAATTTTTCTACGCCTAAATAGGTACTTACCTTGTTCGTGTTCTTAATGTCCTACATTTTGTTTCATTACTTTTCGTGCAATAATTCAGATCTTCTTAAACTTAAGAGCTGGCTCTTACTGCTGGAGTTCTTTCCTCTTTTCTCTATCTTCTGCCATCTTCTTAGATCAGCCAGTTTAAATTATGTTTAACTGTACTGATAGAGTTAACTATTTCTCTATTGAATGTTTAACATTAGTAATACTAAAGCTTAAATACGCCGCCTCTCCGCATAGTTTCGAATAAAAAAATGATCTTAATTATCCATTAAACTTAAAAAGAAAACGTAATTAAAATGCCCCGAACATAGATTCCTTAAACTAAACGTACAATTACTCATACTCATAAGCTGATACGTATCCGTCAAGACATATTATTATTATACGCCCCATTGTTATTTTGTAGACAGGAACTTGCGTCTTATTGCTATGACACATGAAGTTAGTTTCGGTTGTACTCGTATAGTAGTGGTGAATTTAAGGCTGTGTCGCAAGGCAGCCTCGGCGCCCACGCATTGTTCCCAGCTGTGATACGTTTGTGTGGAATTACGTTATGAGAATATTACGCAGATGATGAATTTCGTATTAACTGTATTTTATTTCGGTGACTGTGACGATGTAACGTCGAAAATGTTTGTGTGACCGAAGGATGAGGGAAAAACTGAATTCGGTTCTATCCCACTTAACTTACCGGATGGATTCGAGAATTGTTCTCTCTCACAAGATCATATCAAATCCGCACGCTACAAAAGCTCCTGTTCCGATCCATGAATGGACTCACAGACGGATTATGCCTATACCTCCAAGGCATATCCCACTTCCTTCCTACTGATATTATAAATGCGAAAGTTTGTGAGGATGGATGAATTTATGGATATATTATGTTTGTTGCTCTTTCACGCAAAAACTACTGAACGGATTTGGATGAAACTCTTAAGTAATGTAGGTTATACATCAGAATAACATATGGGATACATTTTATCCCGAAATTCCTGCGGGAACGGGTACAATGCGGGTAACACCGCGGGACGCAGCTGTTATTATAATAAGTAAATTTTCTTACCCACACGCAAAGCCAAAGCGGTAAGTACAAAGTATTACATCCATGACAACAAGTCAAGGCCCCAACTAATCTAATATTAAAATATGGCAGAATAACTTCGATGCAATGTACCGTATGCTGCATTCCCATACGATGCACCGCACACCGCGTGCTCATGCAATGTAAACAGACGCATACCTGTGCGAAGGTATATGTGTGCTAATTGTGTAATAATTACGCGTTATTGTCTTGCCTAGTACTCACGATGATTTGCATTAGTGCTTCCATTGATTGGGAGTGGGTGGTTACCGCGAAACGTTCGTAGTACATACTTATTTATTTCTTCAACGATGTCTGCTACCAGATAGCTTTTCTGTGATTTGATTTGGATGGATTGTGTTCATACAGAGTTCTGTTTTATTTATTGACCAGACATACTTTACTCGCAGTTATAAAATCAGTTTTATCGTTCAGTCACGAAATTAAACAGATTCTATTTATGTAATAAGTTTTTTATGAGAACTACAAATTCAAGTGAATGCATTGCTTTAATATTTCCATTACCTCATTCGATATTATCGTTATTGGATGCGACTGGCGACAGAACAACAACGCGCATAATCTGCGATTCATACGACTGATCTCAATCGAGTTGCGTGTAAATAAACTTTCATTAGCCAACACATACGCGCCGGAGTATTGCACGATATCGTGACGAATCGATTCTAACTCGATTAACTCGGCTCTCACTCTCGTCGCGTGCGCCATATCGATAATATACTCGTTATACCAGTAATTGGATTATCTTAGTAAGGACGCATTCGAGGTGTCAAAGAACTTTTACACATACCTATATGACATTGGGAGTCTGATTAATTGCGTTATGTTACGATATTACATTTCGAATGTCGTTAGATTTCTCTGATTCAATGAGAGCTGCATGCTTTTATTCGAAAGAAACTAGTTTCTGTTCTGTCTCATAACTTTTTCCATTGTTTGAAATATGCTACCGTTCGCGGCACCAAACAATGCCGCCGGAGACCGTTAGTATTTACTCTTTATGAGTCTCGAAGAGAAATCCGCTAAGGTCAAAGTGTAATAAGAGAATGTACGCAAATGCAGCTTTATCGATGCAGCTATTTCGTACTTATTCGAACCACTCAATGTAATGTTCGCGTGGTTACAGATAACGTTTCGTGTAGGTAGTACCGACCTGCGCAAATAATGTGAAATATTCAAACTTTGTGAATATTTCAGTGACTGTTTGTCGAACATTGTTGTACCAGTTGTTTACAGCTGAATCCAGGTCATTGAAATCGGTGAATTCCACGACACGTAATCAGCTCGGACCTTTGCTATCCATTCCTTCCACTCGCTCCTTGGCTGGGCATAATTCATGTTAATTTCCTCGGTGAATGTAGACCTCGATAGAGCGTAGTATAAGTAAGCGCACTGCTCAATTTAGCTGGCGTTGTTGCGACAAAAGGCTTGCAGCGTTTGGTATGTGGGACAAGCAATAAATTGAACTCCAGTTCTGCCTAGCCGCGCAAGAAGAGCCCTGGGCGATGCAGTGTAGGGAGAGGCCAAGTGACGGGCGAGTAGTCAGAAAATTATGGGGAGAAAATAGAGCCTCACGTCCTCCTTGTATGAATTTAGAGGGGATTACGACGGAGAACTTTACATGTGAATAATCGAATTGAAAATGTTGTCGACATGTTTGTCCAATACTTTACGAGTATTACAGTAGTCGTTACATACAAATAAGATATATCAGTTAATAATGGCTAGTTGGATCGTGAGCTGTTCTCTCGTGGCCTGTCGCTGGACAGCCGGCCGCCCGTGTGTTGCGCCGTCCGCTAGTGACCCGGTTATTCTGGTTATGCGTCTATGTGCAATCCAATATGTATAGTTTGTTTGTTCTCCCCGTATTGAACTGTTTGCGAAGCACGCCCCCTCGCGCACACCTCTATCATTTAATACACGTTTCAAATTGAAAAATTATTGGTAACTTTTTCGATTACCTAGTTAATAAACTATGTTTGGAAGTAGTTACGTAATTACTTAGTTACTGAAATAGGACATCAGACACGGTATAAAAGCCGTACGATCGTCCACTTTATGGTTTTCTAGAAACTTGTAGTAAATGAAAGTAGAGGACAAGGTGAAGGCAACAGTCCTTACTGGCGACCAATGTCATGCGGCCGAACCGCTGCGATTGGTCTCGCGGCTCTCGACTTGATTGAAAACCGTCGCGATTCCTTTAATCAAACACGTGCTGTGACTCATTGGCTCATTAGGTATGCACTGTAGAAATATAATATTCATGTTTATTATTTACATAGAAAATTCAATGATTTGTTTAACATATTTATTTGTAAACGGTACGCTACGGACTGCTAGAGAAAATAGGTGTTATAACACCTATAACACTAAACATAATATTGCTTACCATTTTCCGGGTAGGTATTCTTTATTCTTAGATTTTTCCAGTTACATCATTTTCCCTTTTGAACTACATATTTGCACTTAGGCACACTTATACCACAAAGAGTATAATGCCCGTTTTCACCAACATCCCCTAAGTTTAGGGGATCCCCTAAACATGCTTAGGGGGCCGTTTAGGGGGCGGTTCCGTTTCACCAACCGTTAGGGGTCAACTAAACGCTAAAAGGTCCCCTAAATTTAGGTGGTCGACAACTGGGCACATAAACCGACCCATAAGTGCGTTGTCTTTTAAGCAACGAAGATGGATAGTGATTTATATGAATTTTTAGATAATTTAGAAAATGTTTCTACTATATTCGACGTAAATAATCGCCGTATATCGAAAATGACCAAATTACTTCGAAAGTTTTGACGAAACCGACTTTTTCGGAGATTTATGTTTTGTAAATCGTCAGTGTTGTATTTATTGGAAAAGATTGAACACGCTTTAGAATTCCCTGATATTAGGTGAGTATATTTTTTTCCTTAGTCTACGCCGTCAATGTTTCTGATACACTTGTGTGTACCCATTTCATTTGCATAGGTAATTAATTTTATTATATATTCACCAGGTGAAACTTCAAGACTATACCTATATTAGTTTTAAAATTCCGATTTTTAGTTAAACTAAACTTGTTATTTGAACTTTTTAAGGTGGAGATGATGCAGAGCTATTCAGAAACAGGAAGGGATTTAAGTCTATAAATGTTGAGACGGTAGCATCAGCCAATTTGTTAATAAGATATGTTGTGGCACGTTGGCCAGGTTAAACACATGACTCGGCTATTTATCAAAATAGCAATTTATACATATATAATAAATAATACAATCCATTTATCATAGATAATCAATTTATTTATTATTAAAAATACAATTTCTCTTAGATTTTCTAGTCATTCTTTGGTACACCAAATAAATTCTTCAGATTGAAGTTTCCACCTGTAAAGTAAATAAATTGTAATAAGTATTATGAACTTATAAAAAGTAGAGATGTTATTTCTTTTCAGAATCATCTGTTGACTCCTTACTTAAATCCTACGACAAGAGGACAGCACAAATAATAAGGAATGTCACAACCACAACTACATCCCAGAACACATATGAGACGATCACAAATTACAAATTATTTTGATAACTTGTTACATAACAATAACTTAATAAATGTTCTTATGTGATAACATACCTTTTATTTGATTGAGTGGATGGTTTTGCTCTTTTAATATTGGCCTTCGCCTTTTCCATATAGGAGTTGGTATCTTTGAACGTGATGGTGTTACCTCACATTCGTCTTCTATCACGTTTTCATTTATTGCCATGTTCTGAAAACAAATTATATTAAAACACTTACCAGAATACTTTTATTATATTAAGTTATTGCGACTTTATCTGGAATAATTAACAGAACCTGGGTGACCGAGCTTTGCTTGGTTTTTATTGAAGTTTTTTTAAAATTAAACCTAGCTAGATTGATTTACCTCCCCTGAATCCCCCTGCAAACTAAATTTAATGAAAATCGTTAGAGCCATTTCCGAGATTCAGATTACATATAGCAAGCATTGCTTGTTTAAAGATATTTGAAAGATAGATAAGTAACCTGCCCTATTTCTAGATATATGCTATCTCCTTGGTTAAGATAAGATTAACTTCAGCAGTATATTAAGTGAAAAGAGTAACAAAAAAACAAAAAGATAGACAAGTCCTTTCACAATTTATTACAATAGTACAGTACTTAAATTGCCTAGGGCAATATAATTTAAGTTTGTAAATAATATATCTGGCAGTACTTACAGTAATGGGTTCAGCATCTAAAATTATAGCCTATTCTTCACTAGTTAGTTCATTTGTGGTATCTGTATGTGGTCTAAAACATCAGCAAGAAGTACCACTGCAACCTCGAGCCATCAAATCGCAGACTTGGTCCAATATTGGGTCTGTTTTTGCAGTTGATGGTCCTCCTCTCCTCATGAGAGCATCTTTACTCCTAAGATAAAAAAATAGATGTATAGTTAAAATAAGGCATGTTGGTTTTTATTTAAATTTTAACTAACCTGTACATATTTCCCGTTGAATTATATTGGGTACAGAGGTTTAACCAAGCCTCGTTCTTAGCTTGGTTAGTTGTATTGTACCGTCTGTCTTTTTATATAAAATTATGTTCTTAAACGCGTACACCAATTTCACCAACTTATCTTTCTCGTCCACTGTGAAATTTTGACTCCCTCCGCTTCCTTTTTTCTGCCATAGTAACGATTGACGAATAAAGTATTGATGAAAGTACGAAGAAACGATCACAACCGTAGCGTAGATCACAACACAGGATCACAACAAACAATTAACAAAGTAGGTAATCCAAGTGTCAACTCAACCGTCAAATACAAATGACCACAGATTAAATGCGTGTTTCGTTAAGCATGTATATAGTAAATATGCTAGAACATATTAAATTAATTAAAAATATGAACGAAATAATATTAATTATTATTATTAAAACAATCTTTATCATAAACTTTATCAATATGTGCATGTACTTTAGAGAATTTGATAAAAAACTATAGTGTTTAAAAGTATCGACAAGTTCAAAGACGCATCAGTCGTGCATCAGTCACTAACACGTCACTAATATCGAAAAATAAACGTCACATAATTATGTGTCCCCTAGTTAGGTGATAGGAATGATGGTGAAACGAAATTTAACTTGGGGGCTGGTTTAGAGGACCTTTTAAGTAAGGGGTCCCATACTTATGTGGTGGTTTAGGGGATGTCGGTGAAAACGGGCATAAGTATCTTAAATTCCATTAGGTAATAATGAAAGCCTTAATGTAACGATGTATTGTTTTGTTGCAGCCTGCATCGCCGTCCTCACAGCTTGCGCCACCTTGTCGGCGGCGAGCCAGGCGGCGCCGGCGGCCAGCCCGCTGGGCCCCTCGGACCGCCCGGAGGCCTACTTCAACGGCAGCTCCTACATACGCATCTCCAGGCCCATATCGCTCAAGCAGCTCGTAGGACTTAGTTTTAGAACATGTGTTGGTGAGTCCAAGTTTCATTTTAACGGTCGCTGTGTCCAATTGTAAACTTCATAAAAACCCGTCGACGCGTCGTCCGTGGCCATCAATCACCCGCGTCGTGTCGTCCCAGTGATCACTAGCCCCGCCGCGCCGCGCGACGTCGCCCGCCCACTTTTTGTCCCCGCTCATCAGCCAGCGGCCTCGCACACGCCACATTACACTAACCTGCTTGGGACCACATTAATATTTAACATATTTTGATTGGTCCATTCCTTGCACACATTATTTGTCGATGCAACACTAATTTAAAATTGTAATTACGCAGGTATACTTACTTACTAGTTTCTCCCGAAAAGGCCTTGTTAAGTGCATTTGGGACCGTAGACGTGTTTTATACAGACGCTAAAACTTTGGGATGTTATAAATCTCATAAATTTGATACCTACATAAACACTCAGATAGAGTAGAATCACTTGTCCCGGCAAATTAGACCATTAAACGAAAATTCCAGATAAATAAAGTTTGTTTTGTTATTAATTCAGCCATAATCAAATTCCTAACGTAACTCACACACAGGTACACGTATAAAGACGTTATTTAAAACACGGCTCAGTTCGTTTGGTAATCACGTATTTGTTTGAAAACAATTAATCGGACGCTTTCATGCGCGCAGCGTCATCGGAAACATGGTGTGTTTGAAATACTTTGAGCGTGCCCCAGTTATATTCGTCCACACGAAGTAACGTAGTTAATTGTAATTACTTGTATTAGTTAGTTAACTTCATCGAGATCGGAGAAAGGTGCAAATGACAGTGTTGGTGTTTTTGTCTCGTGTACGAGTCAGCTGAGCTCTACCGACTAACACATTAACCTGTTTGCTGTCTTTTATTACACAATCGGTTCCTTTTGCCTGATATTACATGCCTCAATGCAGTATACATAATGTAGTTACAATTACAATTACTTAGTTTGATATTATGTAGTTAGATTTAAATCGTAATAATTCTATAAAATAATGGTCATTACATCATCATCCCATACATGCCATTATCTAACATTTGCATTCCAAAACATCTATTTCACAGTCATTTAGTATTCATAGTCATTTTTTGTCGTAGTTTTTAAAACCGGTGTCCACCAAAGAGACGGAAAGTTGTGATGTAACATTTATAATGCATGTAACATTTTTTTTCCATGCAACCAAAGGAAATAAATACCCCTTTGGATGCAAAAAAAAAATGATACACATACACTATGTGTATTCCGACATGCAAGCGCATTAAGTCTTTAACGTTTGATCGTAAAATGTTCGTGGTTCATCCCCTTTCTTTAAGGGTGGTTATCTGTATAGGAGCTATGCTAAGATGCCATGCTACGTTTGGTATCCACCAGTCATAGAAAAACGTAGTATATCAACTATCAACGAACATCCGAGGTTGGTTGGTATCCAACAATCGTAACGAATAAATAGCTCCGTTGGAGATGCACTCTAAGGGCCTTATTCATAAACGCTTACTAGCAGAAATTTAGCTATCAAATGGTTTGTCCCTTTCTGACATACGCTAATTTCCAAAGAGCAAAAGAGACAAAACACTCACTAACAGTGTTTTAGTTAGAAAGCGCTTATGAATAAGGCAGTAAACCTTTGGTGCACACTGGACATCCACGGCATCGTTTATCATATCATTCATGTCATCATCATTATCATATCATTGCATGTGACGTCGCCGCAGACGGGGGCCCGTGCGATGCTCCGACTCTGGGTACTACTTCCGTATCACTCTCCTCTCTAAGCTTGTTTCAGCTCGTTTCGTAACTGTGTCCTCGTTCCGACAGACAACAGTTTTGAATATTATTATTATCTTGTGCATTAGATTAGCCGTTTCCGCTAAATAATTTGTTTGGTGTTATGTAGCGCTAGATTAGTATTATTGCGTTTTTGTGGATATTTATTTATTTGGTTCAGGTGTTGTGCGAACCTCTTTTTTTATTCTATACTGTCCCTCTTCTGAGTAATGGTCTCCCTCAATATCTTCCAAGCGTCCGAAGCTCTTATGAAATGACTTAAAAAATAGTTATAGGACGCGCTATTAAGTATCATTCCGGTTTACTGTCAAGTAAATCATTCTGCTAAATTAAATGTTATTTAATTTATTTCGATCTATAGTCTGTCTGTATGCCTGGTTCAAAATACGAATAATTACCGTAAAGTACATTAATCTTGTCATTATCTGGCATTCAAACCGCTTCATTAGTCATACAAAACACAGCCTACGTTGAATCTAAATTACAAATACTGCTACTTATTGTGATTAATATAGATTTCCCTTCGAATGTAGGCTAACAGTGTGAGAACCGCGGACTGTTGTTACTTTTGGCACTACCGTTACTCTCGTCAGTGGAGCCACTCGGCTGGACTACCACTGATGATAACAGCCAGCTCTTTGTCTTATTAAATGTGGATCGATGACCCCTCCACACAGTATACATTATATACTCTTTGCTCTTTAATCTCCTATTGTTAAATCCTTTCATAAAAAACCGCTTGAAATTCGAAATAATGGCGTGACGTAACTATATCCTGTCTCGGTAATGAGTTTTCGAAGTTGTTTTGTATGCTTATTCTCGTTTCAATTAAATGTCTAGATAGTTTCTTGAATATTGAACTGGATTATGTACATAAAGCCATTCATCGATCCATTTTCATATCTTTTAAATTGTTCTGTTCTAATTAAACAGAGTCAATTAATTTAAATGTAATTGACTATTTTGTTTGAGAGTAATCGTAATTGTTGTACATATTTTAAATTATCCAACTCTATTTATCTATTGAGGTAGCTGTAGTTAGAGCATAGCATAACTACGAAGCTATGGTTGCATTTGACAACGAAATACCACAACCGAGAACAAACAGCTCCTTATATCGAATCCTTTCTTCACTGAAGTGTCCCGTTCGTTTCCAGGCGGCGAGCTATTCTCGCAACGGTTCGAAGGGTACACGCTGCACGTGACGGCGCTGTTCGAGAAGGTGGTGGTGTCGTGGGCGCGGCCGCAGCAGGCGCAGCAGGAGGTGGGGCTCATGCGGAAGACGCTCGACAACCAGTGGCACTGGGTCGCGCTGCGCTACAAGCCCAGCCCGCCCTCGCTGCAGCTAGAGGTCGATAAGGATACACAGGTACACTACACGTTTTGAATTCTACCCGCTTCTGGATTTTTGTTTCATTCGACAAATGAAATGCTTGAATACTTATGTTAAAGACCACAATAAGTGAGACATGAATTCACTTCAGTTTGGTGAATCACTAACGCCTCTCACTGCTACATTAACCCTTTCATTTTGTTAGATAATCTATAAATATAAAAATCAATGCCACTTTTCGTTGTAATTTTATAACTCAAGAACGGGCTCACCTATCCAAACCAAATGTTTAGGCTTTGTCCGGACTATTTAGTAGATAGTTTATGTGAAGTTTGCACAAAATCGGTCGAGCGGTTCTTAAATTCCCACGGGAACGGGCACAACGCGGGTGAAACCGCGGGGCGCAGCTAGTATTTAAATAAAATCTTTCAACACTCTCTTAATTATTCATCTAACAGATATATTCTTCACTATTGGTGGATATTTTAAAACTTTTTCTCCTAATATATTTGAATGTGTTCAATTCGTCGCTAGGTGATCTCAAACGTGACCTGGAACCCGGAGCTGCTGGCGCCCGGCGCGCTGGAGGCGGGCGGCGCCATCCTGTTGGTGGGCAACGTGTTCAGCGGCTGCATCCACGAGGGCCCGCAGCTCGAGTTCCACGCGCAGTACTCCAAGATGAAGCACGTCGTCTTCGGACACTGCCCGCTTACTACCGACGAGTGTAAGTGGACCAATACTCGGGTGGTTGTCATTACAATCATCTTCGTGGTTGGAATAAGTTGTGAGGAAGCTCCGTTCCCTCTAATCGATAGAACAAATGGGAATAACCGTGAATTACTTGAAACAACGATATGCTGGAATTAGGTCCTATGGTGCCATGTCATAGTTATCTCGAGAATACCTCCACAACATAACAAACGTAAATAAATCAGACCATGTAGTCGTATCTATGTGCTAGTTATTAATCAGAAAATTATTATTCTGAAATCATCTTACATTATTTTATTTTACGTTACAGGTACAGACAGAAAAGATGTACTACGTAAACCGCCTAAAGATTTCTGCTACAACGAGCCCTGCATGCGACACGGGACCTGCATCTCAAGACACGACAAGTAAGTTGAGTTTATATGCTCCTATGTTATTGAAACACTTTTTTAAATTCCCGGGGTATGTGATGTCAAGTTTGACGCATGATGACTGACGCAACGTCGCAAGATATTTCAACAAAATTTAGAAAATTTATCTATATAGATGAGAAAGACTTTGACCCAGAAACAGCGGCAGGCACTCGTTCTACGCCGCCACCTTTCCGCTTGACTCTACTTGCCTTACATACAAAAAAAATATTAGGAGTGTATAGTTTCTATTGAAATATTTTGACATTCTTCTCTATATATGTATAACATTTGAAAACATTGATATTACGTCGCATAGAATTTTGTCATACAATACCGATTATAATAGTTTTAAAATACCAAAATCCGCGTCAACACCCGTTCCCCAGATACGAGTGCCACTGCTCCGCGCGCTACACCGGCAACAACTGCGAGGTAGACGCGGGCGACCCGTGCGCCTCGCAGCCCTGCCAGCACTCCGGCACCTGCATCGAAGATGCGAGAGGAGACTACACCTGCGAATGTACGCCTTACTATCATGGTGAGAACATTTTCGCTGTACAAAACTTACCATTTAGAATTAATTATGTAAAGTCGTAAACCCACTGTTACAAATAAATAGTATCCCTAAAGAAGCTTTATTAGGACCCACGCTTTTGTTTCTGTATATTAATGATTTCATTATTATTTTCAGGAGCTAAGTGCGAGCTGGAAGTATCGTTGGACCCAAAATGTGTCGCGGGACCTTGTCTCAATAACGGCAGCTGTAGTGTACCGGCGGGAGCCGATAATTATGTCTGCACTTGTCCTCCAGGTAAACGATATAAATGTTGATTAACAATCATTATGGCCTTCTTTGCAACCATTTTAAACTTAACGATGTGGAAAATAAAATGACTAGGAGTGGTTCTAATGTTATTTAACTAACAAACTCAGTGTTCTGCTTTGTTCCTTTAACAGGTTGCCTGAAAGAGATAATAATAAATAAAACCTTTGAATGTGTCACCTTATATATGTAATGGATCATTGTTTGTTATTCACACAACAATGTGCATATTATTCGGCATCTATGTTTTTGTATGGGACTTATTCAATCTACCCATCTTCCTTATTATTCTTCTTATACTATAATCTTTTGTAACCTCTTATTTATATACCTTTGCCTTGAAGCGTGATCGTATACATGACTTACTTACCTCCGTACGATATGCGACAGGCTACACGGGACGCAACTGCGAAGTGGACGTGGACGAGTGCGCGAGCGCGGCGGGCGCGTGCCTGAACGGCGGCCGGTGCACGGACGGCGCCAACGAGTTCTCGTGCAACTGCACGGGCACCGGCTACACGGGCGCGCGCTGCGACCTCAACGTGAACGAGTGCGACGACGAGCGGCTGTGCGGCCACGGCGTGTGCTACGACACGTACGGGGGCTTCGTGTGCGCCTGCCTGCCCGGCTACACGGGCGAGCGCTGCCACCGGGTGCGTGCGGTCCACCAATTAAGTTTTCTTCTACTGTCTTGAGAAATCCTTGATCAATATCTAGTTGCTGTAAATTAAAAATGATAATAACTAGATAAACCTGAATCTTAATGAATTTATTGGAATATAATATTAGATACATTTTGTTGGATTTAAGAAATATTTTTTGTTTTGGAATAGTTTAAATTTTTTCGGCTTTATTGACTTAGTAGCCTATCAAAAATATTTTTTGTTCCCGTGTATGTTCACTTCCGCGTGGATTTCTCCTCCATCTAGAGGCTACTCAATATAGGTGAATCGTAGAGTGTAAAGGAGGTGTTGTGTGTTGTGTGGGTGGCAGATGTCTGCGTGCGCGCTGGGCCCGTGCGGCGTGGGCGGCGCGTGCGTGGAGGAGGCGGGCGGCGCGGGCTTCCTGTGCGTGTGCGCGCGCGGGCTGGTGCCGCCGCTGTGCACGCCGCCCGCCGCGCCCGCCGCGCCCGCCGCGCCCGCCGCGCCGCCGCCGCCCTCCTGCGCCGACCTCGCCTGCCCGCCGCACTCGCACTGTGAGTCACCAATCATACTAGCTTTATACCGAGGACAGCTTACGTGCAGCGGCTTCCGATTCGCACGTACTTGCGTTGGTCTCGGAATCGGGAGTTGGAAGAGCTCAATCCGCCCAATAGCCCATGTACCACAGGCAGATAATTTTACTCCCGCACACGTCCCATATTACCAAACTGCGACACTCGAACATTGCACTCTCGAGCGCGCGTTTGGTGGGTTGGGCACTTAGTCTGGCCAGGCTTAACGCAGACTTTGACGCGTACTTAATTCATTATTGTTAACCAAATATTGTTGTCAGTATGTACGTATCATGTGTGAACACATGTCAGAAATTCTCGGGAACATATTATAATTAGTGTTTTAATCTTGTACAGGCGTACTGACAACCGTTCCCGGTGTGATGGTCAAGCAAGTTATGTGTATTTGTGACGTTGGATATTATGGTGAGTTTTCCTCTCTCCTCTCTTTACACAAATAAAACAATTTTCACAAGAGGATCTCATGTTCCGAAGACTTATAGTTCCTCCCATGCTTTGTTACCCGTTAGTAGTACATTCTCTCAGCCCCAGTGTACGCTACTGTTCAGTGTATACTTTCTCAGTACATTGTATCTAGCTCATGCTAGTAGCCAGTGGTGTCTGGCAGTCCCGCACTTGCGACGATACTAGTAGAGTGTGTGGTGGCAGGCGCGCCGGGCGCGGCGCCCAACTGCAGCACGGCGGAGGCGGCGTGCGGCGCGGGCGTGTGCCTCAACGGGGGCTCGTGCGCCGCCGGGCCCGACCACTTCAACTGCAGCTGCGCGCCCGGGTACAAAGGTACGCCACGCGCTCGCCGCGGCCGGGGTGGAGGTGTAGGGGAGCCTATTGACTGATACTAACCTGTCTCTACCGGCAAAGGACCGGTCTTTAGAGTGTTATTTAATAAGGTTCACAGGAAATACAGGGTCCCTTATTTCAAAATAAGTGAGTATAATGACTTCAATATGGCTCCCTTACACCCCCTTTCATTTGGGCAGACAGTATCAGAACAATTTTGTAATGCGACGTTCGATAAGCCTTTATTAATACTTGTGGCATGGTATGTTCGAAATTGATTTCATTCTATAATGCTGATGTGTTCATATAAAGTGTGTTTTCACTGAGTGTTCTGAGTGAATATAATGCTCGTGTTGGAAATGAAAATACTTGCACGAGAAAACGCGTTTGTTCAGTGATGATAGGCGGGAAACCATTTGTTGAATTCGTTTTCTATTTTGGGCGAACATCGGCTCAGAGCCTTTGCTATGAAATTTCTTTTGCCTATATATTCGCTCAGAAAACTAGCGAAAACGTAGCTTAACAATATGTGTCCTGTATGTGTCGCTTCGTGTTCGTGTCGTCCCTGTATCGCTGTGTGTGGCGCCAGGCGTGTACTGCGAGCAGGCGGCGGGCAAGGCGCTGTCGGAGCTGCAGGCGGAGCGCTGCGCCGCCGCGCCGTGCCTGCACGCCTCCGCCTGCCTCGACCTCGGCGTGAGTACCTACTCGTTACGGGCAGCGATACGATTCATACAACTAAATAATATTACATGTCCTGTACTATGGACTATATTCCACTGATAGACAAATCTTCTCTCTAGATATCAGTATAATGAGGAAGCTTGTACCATCTGCACTTGCTTAAGGCGTGTTGGTGATATATTAAAGATATACCGCAATATGTCATAGCCACTTTTATCTTTTCTAAATTTGGATTACATATGTATTTTGAAATGTACAAGAAACTTGTCGCTGTGAATGTTTTCATGTACCATTTGCATGTTGACTGTAATTGTAAAATGTTGTGAAAGTTTTTTTGAGGCTTTTGTTTGCATGTTATATGAAACCATTTTTTATCTATATAATTTTTATCTCTATACATAACCACACGACAAGATGTGATGTGGTAAAATACTGTGTGTTGTTTAGAATTTAGATAAGTTTTTTTTTGTTCAATCCAATGAACCTACACAGTACACGCTAGAATGCCGATGAGTATATTATACATACCTATTTAATAATCATTTTTGACTATGAACGACTCCATTGCTGAAAATGATCCAGGTTATTGTCCGGAGTGTAGACGTAATGCGTGAGTGTGTGTAGTCGGGCGGGTACCAGTGCGAGTGCGAGCCGGGGTGGAGCGGCGCGCGCTGCGAGCTGGAGGCGGAGAGCGCGGAGGAGTGCGAGCGCGGCTGCGGCGCCGGCGTGTGCCGCGGCGGCGCGTGCGAGTGCCGCGCGGGCTGGGCCGGCGCGCACTGCGACACGCCGCTCGACTGCCGCGCCGCCTCCTGTCCGCTGCACCAGGTACCCACTATTCAGGCCGTTACCCGTGCAGTTTCCGAGTTGTATAAATTTGACTTTGATCGCATTTTAAAACGCTCTTAACTTGAGTAAGTGTGAGACTTTTCTATTTGGATAGTGTTATATACCCCGCTCAAAAACACCAAACCTAACCTTTAATTGTGCCAAAATTCTCTTGGCCACATATATGAAGGTACCGACTGTAACAAACGCCTTGATATTATCTCGTGTAGGAGTGTGTGGACAGTGCGACGGGCTGGCGCTGCGCGGCGGCGAGCGAGGGCTCGGCCTGCGCCTCCTCCCCGTGCCACAACGGAACGTGTCTAGCGCGAGCCCCCGGAGTGTTTCAGTGCCAGTGCAATACGGGGACTACAGGTAATAAAACACAAGTAACTGCCTCACTAAAACTATATTCACTACACTACTCACTCGTCTTCCGAAAACACTTTACCGACCATATACGCGGGCGTATCTCGTATCCGCTTGCCCTTCAAGTTGACAGCGCGCGGCAGCACCGCCGGGGATCGGCGGTGGACACCGCGGCCGTCCGGCGTCCACGCAACCACTTCGCAAACAGTTTCCCCTTTAGCTGTGACGCCGATCCACCCGACAGACGACAGCACGACATCACCACAGATAGCCTTCGGCCCCTGCCCTTTGAATTTAAACACTTTTTCGTGCTTTTTTAAGCCCGGCCAGTTCCTCAGTCTCACCTCTCCACCCGTCGGCACCGCCATCAACTCCGTGCCCACAAACTTGGAATACACCTCTTCGGCGTCCTCAGTCTTTGTCACAGTTATCGGCAAACTTTCCGAACAGAACACAGTGAAACGACACGGCGTCTCGCAGTTAATGAAGTCCAGCCGAGCCAAGCCGCCGATAAATAGAGTATAACCCGTATGCAAGTAGTAGGTCTGCGGTCTAATGACGTTCTTTGGAATGGTGAGAAGTAACTCCTCGGTGCTGAGTATGGAGAGCACCTGGTCGGGGTGGATCACGCCCGGCGTGTCGTAGAACCATTTGCTTCGAGCGAATAGTCTGTGTTTATCGTCAAATACACTGAGCCCTGCCTCTTCTGGGTTTCCATTATCATCAACAAATGAAAATGATCTCCCAATGTGTCCTATCAGGGCTGGCGTTTCATTATTAGGCATGCCTTCAACCTGCGCTTTACGAAGTTCCTTTTCTACTTTAGCTAGTTTTGATTCTGTATTAAGCCTTTTGGATCTTTGATAAATTTTCCACCCAGAAGGTCTGTTGATGGGGAATTTGAGGAGGTGTAGTGTAGTACCTGGCCATCTGCTGACTGTCGCCCTTCTAATAATATCGATGGCGTGGACTTTGCAGTAGTCTGACTGTATGAGAGCATTGAACAGAGAACTCTTGCCTACATTCGTAGTTCCCACTAGAAACACGTCGCCTTTATAAAGCCACAGTTTGAACATAGCTGATATGAGGTCTTCCACTCCATAGCCTGTTTTAGCAGATATCAAGGCCACATGTTTGATGTTGGCTTCAGATAGTTTAGTTTTCTTTATTTGAGCCATCAGAGATTCTTTTATTCTTTTTAAATATCCATAACTGTCCCCTGGCAGCAGATCCACCTGTAAAACACAACAATAAAAAAAAAATCACTACTATCATAAAAAAAAGAATGAAGTTTAATATATATAAAAATTCCCGAAATTCCCACGGGAACGGGCACAACGCTAATAAAACCGCGGGGTGCTGCTAGTACGGTATAAATCCAGGTTTTTTATTTTTTCTAACACTTCTTCTTATCGTGTCAATGGCCTTTAACTTTTCCAGTCCAGTATTTAGCTAACAGAAGGGCAGCACTGAGACTTTGATTAAGTCTTCCTTGGTGCAGGTGGTAGGGGTCAGAGGGCAGGACAACAGGTGGGCCATGTCCTGGTCTGGAGCACCACAGTCACACTGCCGCAAAGAAGAGTAATTAATATTGAAAATGATATCTCACCTTGTTAGCAACTATGAATATAGGTCGATCAGTGCCGATAATATCCACAATATTAGGCCATATTGAACATGGGAAGTCCAGCAAGTCCACCATTAGTATCACCAAAGATTTCACATATCTGCAACAACAACACACATCAAAATTCAATCCACATGACTACAGCACTCCCCATCAATTTGTAACACAACCTCACCTTATTGACTGCAGTAGCCTCTCATACTCCTCAGGATTAACACTCACGTCTAAAGCTATATTGTACTCCTTCAAGAAGTGACATCGCTGACATTCCATTGCCTTGAGCTCATCATCTTGTCTGAACTTAAATATCTCACTGGGCAAGTAGCCGGGGATGGCCGGGTCACTGCAGTGCAGTAGAGCTCCACAGCCTCCACATGGTATGCGACTGACCCCAGCACTGGGGTCCGGAGTACCGTAATACTTCACCCATTCTTTACTGTCAGGTGTATCTTCAATTTTACTGTCATCAAAGTATTCATAGTTGGTCATCCATTTGTCTAAGGTAGAGCGATCAAATTCTGTGTTATTATTTACAGCTTGTGTTGTAGTGGGTTTACTTTGAACTATGTCAGGTTCATTAAATTGTACCTCAGTTTGTGTTCCGAAAGGTAATTGAAACTGTTTCTCCGGTTCGGGTGTTGGCTGTTCAGCACTGTCATTTTTCAACAACCTGTCTTTATCTAAAAAATACTGTAGAGATACCGGCAAGGGTGGTAGATGCTTTAGTTCTTGTTCCTTTTCAATTTGTCGCTTGGCTCTCTTCAATGTCTTCACGTAATACTGGTAGTAACCCAATTCCAGCTTCTCATGTTCCAAATACGAGTTGAACGTGATTTTATGTCGATTCTCTTGAAGTAATGACTTAAAGTTTTTAAATTTCTCATTATTATTGATTTTTGCCTCATTATTACCGCCCACTGAAGCCAGTACGTGACAAAATCGCTTGTTTTGAAGAACATTACGCCGAAGGAATAACCTTAAAATGCTTCGCATTGAATGTAGCATTGTGATGAGTCACAGTTACTCGCGCGGCTCGTTAACACTTGTTCGTGTTTCACTGTTCATTTTAATTTGATTATTCAAGTATGGCACACTTCTTTGATTTAATTTAATTGTAAAATAAAATTGGTTTACAGTTTTTGTAAAGATGAATTGTTTTGTTCAGTGACACTAATGACAGTTCCGCTCCGGTTGACACTTGTGACCTAGTGACATTGACAGTTCAACGACATCTCTACAGTAGAGTGTTGCATGTGGTTGAAATATTTCGGATTTTCTAGATCGCGTGACCGCGGCGGTAATTTTGAAATATATGTGTGAGAAATTAGTATGAGATCATGATACGCATTGAATTTTAGAAATAATCAAAATATATAGTAAAATAATTACGTAATTTCCAATGAGTTGTATTGTTTTAGTAATACCTACGTAAGTTTCAATATCTATGAACGCCTAGTTTTAATTTCTCATGGTTATTTGCGATAGATGAGTCGTGCCATACAGCTGTGTTAACTTTTATTGGTTTTAATTTGTGTTATTATGGACTTATATTTTGTGCGAATACAATAATTATGTGATTTTATTCACGCGTATTATTGATGGTATTATCAATTTTTAACACTATGATTCCGGGACTATTTGTGTTGATTATAATTACCCTTCAAGGTGATCATATTTTTTTATTAATTATATATAAATGTTTTTATTGTTTTCTGATTTTAAAATAGATTTTAATTTTTGTTATAGGGCGGTATTGCGAAACAGACATCGATGAATGCACACAGACACCGAAAATATGTAACAACGGAGTATGCATCAACGTGCCCGGCTCTTATCAGTGCTATTGCAGGCCTGGTGAGATACATAATTTACAAATTACACCTTATATTGTTTGGAATAAGCGTCATGTGTGATTAACATGTTTGTTGCGATGTAGGGTATACGGGCGATAGTTGCGACCAAGATATCGACGAATGCCTCTCCTCGCCATGCAAGAACGGCGGCACGTGCCAGAACTTGGAAAATAACTATGAATGCACCTGCATGGAAGGCTTCGAAGGTCAGTACGCCTCACCACATTACACATGACGTCATTGGATGTAGTAATTTTGTCCTCTGTGGTTTTTATAAATATTTATTAGGAAATTCTATAGAAGGAAAAGATCGTATCTTGATTATTTTTGTACGGAAATATAACGCCTACAGTTAATTATCATCTTGTGTCTAGTCTGTAACATAATAAGTTCGATTTCTTATCGTATTTTGCCTGTTCTAACTAACTTTTGATTTGAGTTTGCCGATGTACGTGTCTGCAACACACTTAATATTTATTAATGAAAACTCATGAATAACTCATGAGAACCACGCGTTATGCGGCGCGTACGTATCAATAGTATAGTAATGTGATGACTTATGGATTTTTGCCGCACAATGCGACGGTGACCGGCCCGCAACGACCCGCGCCTGCCTTGACGCGATTTTACATTTTTCTTCAGATCTCTGAAATCATAAAACATCCATAATGTCAACTACGAATTGCGACGAAATTAGACGCACAAAAACATAGACGCGTGCTTATTCATATTTCGTAACAAATCTCTGCACAACAACACCTTTCGAAACTTATTTAGCGCGCTTGTATGTGTGCATGCGCCTGTTTTAAACTCTATAAACAGGCGTAGTATCGGCGTATCACCCTGTGGTTTTGCCCGAGCTGTGCCTTTGCCCGTCGAAATTTCGGGATGATAAACAAATAACTTAAAATCTTCCCGTAGAACGTGGCTATCCATAATAAGAATAATTATTCAAACCAGATACGTAGCTTCTGAGATTAGCGCGTCCAAACAAACAAAATACTAACATTTCAGCTTTATCATATTAGTATTAATGTTCTTTTTTTGTGACGTATCTCAGGTAAGAACTGCACGATCAACATAAACGAGTGCGAGTCGTCCCCGTGCGCGGCCGGCTCCACCTGCCTCGACGGGGTCAACAGCTACTCGTGCGTGTGCCAGGACGGCGTCACCGGCGCGCACTGCGAGATAGACATCGACGACTGCGAGGTGAGCCACCTGCTGCCACCTGGGAGACTACTTTGTGGGTGATCACTTCAAGGTGGCATCACTAGTAGAGCTAATCATTATCACAGCATTGTGATTTAATCACAGTAAGCACTCAAGGTAGCATTTAGCTGTACGGCGTTATTGAACACTGTACGTAAAGTTTCGGAACTAACAACGTGCGTTTGCTGTCTGCGACAAATAGCCTGCGTCTTATCTGTTGCTATATAACTTTAATGTATCTGTGATACATGTGAATCGGTAATTTAGCCATAAGCTCAATTATACAGGTCAGTTAAGAGCATTGACATCAATAAATAATTATCATGAACTGAGTATTAAACTACAATTTTAACCAACATTCAGTTTTAAAATACTTGATTTTTTTGCAAGAGATTATGGATATTAGACCTTAAATAGCAATGGGCTTAAAGTTATCAATGGTTTGCGCGCGGAGACAATAGATAATTAATTATTTTCCGTGGTTACAATGGCTTGTTGACATTGCCGTGAAGCATCTTAATAGGTTTCTCGAAGTCATAAAAAGTCGACAAGACTCATAAGTTTCACACAATAACTTGAGTCACTACTTATTGTCCTAAAATATTTACAAATACGATTTTTGTTTAGCAGTGTCCATAAAGTATGTAAAAAAAATAATAGAATTAATAAAAAAAACACCATTTAATTTTTTTACAATATTTATGATTCACATTTGTTTATTCTTTCAATATTATGAATGTTTGTTGTTTTTCATTGTGTCGTCTCTCTGGTGTCGTAATTTACCTCATCTGATGATCCAGCATTGTTTGTGAATTGGTTTACGATTATCTCTAACTATTTTTGGGCAGGTATATTGTAAGTCAACATCTCATCATATTGTTATTTATTTGTTTTGTTATTAAGATATTGGTACAATAGGAATAGGCTTAGCCCACACGTACCAAGTGGTCAGCTGCACTGCAGTCGACTGTCTGACTAGCTTCAATTACTTTAGAATCTTGTGTACCGCAGTGCGTCTAAGTAGAATGTAGCACCTACCCGGTCATTGGCAGGCGATTACTATCTTTGTGTTCTAGCCGTTAGGAGTAAATTTATTGCAGACCGCAACTGCATGCGGTTTGTGAAAATTTAGTAATGCAGTTTTATTTACGTTCGTGAAGGGTCGCGGTTGCGACCTCCAGCCGAACTCTGACCGTTTTTCATTTGGGTCGTTAGTTTTGGTTTACATATGATGAAATTAGCCGTCAGTGTTGCGCCAGTACTAACTTGTTCACCCGCCGCAGTCGGCGCCATGCCTGCACGGCGGCCGCTGCGTGGACGGGCTGAACCAGTTCACGTGCGAGTGCGCGGGCACGGGCTACGCGGGCGACACGTGCGAGCGCAACATCGACGAGTGCGAGCCGCAGCCGTGCCGCCACGACGGCCACTGCCGCGACGACGTCAACGACTACACCTGCGACTGCCACCCCGCCTACACCGGTCAGTACTCATTACTCGCACGAGTGTTACGCACTGCTAAATATCTTTTCGGACAAACAACTTACTTCTGCTAAACAACTTACTTTATTAACCTGTCCAGGTAAAAACTGCGAGATCGACATAAACGAGTGCGAGAGCGAGCCGTGCAAGTTCGGCGGCGTGTGCCTGGAGCGCAGCAACGCCAGCCTGTACCTGGCGGGCGACGCGCCGCCCGTGCAGGTGGGCCCGCAGCCCGCCATGCTGCTGCCCGCCTCCTTCTACCAGCCCTTCAGCTACGACCACGCCGACGGGTAACACCTCGCACACACCGCATACATATCCTATAATTTAGATAATAGTCTAAATTTGGCTACAAATAGCAAGCGCAGTCATTTTTAAAATTTTATATTACCACTAGCTGCGCCCCGCGGTTTCAACCGCTTTGTACCCGTTCCCGCGGGAATTTCGGGATGAATAATAGATGTTGTCCGATTCCCAGGCCTACCCGATATGTACACAAAATTTCATGAGAATCGGTCGAGCCGTTTCAGAGGAGTTCAATTACGCATTCCGTGACACGAGAATGTTATATATACATTGTATTAGATTTTGGGTGGTCGTGCTGCCAAGGCAATATTCAGTTACGCTCGAGAAACAAAACCATTGCCACTCCGCGACGCCGCTTCGGGACGCCGCCCTGAGTGACTCTTTAGATCATTATTATAACGAAAGCATCATCTTTCCAGATTTGAATGCGTCTGCGTGACTGGTACAGCAGGTCCGCGGTGTGAAGTGAACATAGACGAGTGCTCGACGGCGCCGTGCGGACACGGCAAGTGCATCGACGGGGTGGGGAGCTACACGTGCGAGTGTGCGGCCGGCTTCGAGGGGGCGCACTGCGAGACCGAGATCGACGAGTGTGCGCGGTGAGTGGGCGGGGGGCCTCGCTGTTGGTGCTGCACCAGGCAGGGCGGGGAGTGAGGCCAGTGTGGTGACGGAGGTCGTGCGCAGGTACCAGCCGTGCCTGCGCGGGCGCTGCATCGACCGGCGCGCCGCCTACGAGTGCGTGTGCGCCGACGGCTGGGGCGGCCAGAACTGCTCCGTGCAGCTCACGGGCTGCCGCGACCAGCCGTGCCGCAACAACGGCTCGTGCCACCCCTGGCTGCACGCCGAGACCGACCACCGGTTCAACTGCAGCTGCGCCCCCGGACACCTCGGCACCACTTGCGAGAAGGTATAAACTCCCACTCGGTCGCCCGGTGCAACAGCGTGCACGATGTACACTCACACAGGGTACCCTTCCCAGATCACGACCATGTCCTTGGAGAAGAACAGCTACGCGGAGGTGAACACGTCCCGCGAGGAGGGCTACGACATCTCGTTCCGGTTCCGCACCACGCTGGGCAGCGGGCTGCTGGCCATGGGCCGCGGCCTCACCTACTTCTTCTTGGAGCTGTCCAACGGACGACTCAATCTGCATTCCAGTCTCTTGAACAAGTGGGAAGGAGTCTTCATCGGATCGAACCTCAATGACAGTAATTGGCAAAAGGTATGTTAATTGAAACGTGGGTAGGCAGCACTGAGAATTATATTTTCTTGGTGTAGAAGATGGAGCTGTCACATAAGTCTAAGACACGCTCGTTCGGATGTGGTTAGACCCATGAATCGTGCTGAATTATTTACGTGTCGTCGGCGCTATGTACGGCCTCTGACTCTAAATGAACAGATGACCACTATCCACGTAACATCCCGCAGGTGTTCGTGACCATCAACTCGTCGCACCTGGTGCTGGCGGCCAACGAGGAGCAGACCATCTACCCGATCAGCCAGCTGGAGGCCTTCAACTCGTCCGTGACGTCGTTCCCGAGCACGCGCCTCGGCAGCTCGGGCTCCTCGTACGCCACCTTCACGCACGGACCCAACTTCTTCATCGGCTGCTTCCAGGACGTCGTCGTCAACGGACAGCCGGTTAGCGAACACACATTATAACAAGTAGCCTAAAAAATAATCTTTGCAAAACGTCGCACGCGGCAACAGTCGCTCCAACACAGCGCCTTGTTGCAATCTTTCGTAGTTCCGCGTAGGGAGCATACGAGTAGTAATACCGTCCATGGTTTACCGGAGACATGCGGGCGCAGGTGCTGCCGGAGGAGGGCGGCGGCGGCGCGGAGACGCGCGACGTGCGCGCGCACTGCCCGCGCACGGCGCAGTGCGCGCCCAACCCGTGCCGCGCGGGCGGCGCGTGCGAGGACCGCTGGTCCACGTACCGCTGCGCGTGCCCGCGGCCCACGCGCGGCGACACGTGCCAGTACGAGACCGTGGCCGCCACGTTCGGGCACGAGCGCGCGGCGCGCGGCGTGGTGACGGTGCGCGCGGCCGAGCCGGCGCGGCGCGCGCTGCTGGCGGCGCTGGACATCTCCATGTTCGTGCGCACGCGCAAGGCGGCCGGCGTCGTGTTCCTGCTGGGCACGGCGCCCGGCGCGCCGCCCGACGCGCAGGCGCAGGTGTCCGCCAGCCTGGACCAGGGCGAGCTGCTCGTGCACCTGCGCTTCAACCAGACGCCCGAGAACTACACCGTCGGCGGCACGCGCCTCGACAACGGGTACCTGCACTTGATACAGGTCGCTCGACGCTATCACTTTCTTAAATATTATCGCAGTATTTCTGTGGCCCGGTCATAAACTAAATCGATGTACCCATATGTTTGCAGGTGGTCAGAAACTCGACATTGGTGCAAGTGAAGCTTAACGGAACTGAGTACTTTAGGAAATCCATATCGGCTGCCAAGTTTATTGACGCACAGGTACGACTCGTAAATAGATGCTTTCGGTAGACTGCGACGGCTTCTAAATCAGACGTGGTTGTGTAGACGTGTTTCGAAGTAAGTCTCAAGCACCCCGTGCCGCAGGTGCTGTACCTGGGCGGGCCGCCGCCGCCGGCGGAGGGCGCGCCGCCCCCGCTCACGACGCAGGCGCCCGAGCCGCTCGACGACTCGCTCTACTTCAAAGGAGTTATACAGGATGTACAGGTTAGTCACTCAATAAATGCACTGCGCGTTGTTGCACACTACGTTGAGATTGGCGCTTTGGATCGTGTGGCAGCCTCGCCAGTCAAATGGATATTGGGACCGTTGGATCGCGTGGTAGTTCGATTTTAGTACTTGAAATGTGTAAAACAATGATGTTGCATTCCAGATATCAAACGGCGTGAACGTGTCCATAGTGGAGTTCTTCCCGCTGGTGGTGCCGGGGCTGGTGCTGCCGCCGGCGTTCGGCGCGGTGTCGTTCGACGCGGCCGCCGTGCTGCCCGGCGTCGTGTCGGACGACGTGTGCGCCGCCAGCCCGTGCGACCACAACGCCACCTGCGAGAACACCTGGAATGACTTCAGGTCACTAATATTTACGCGCCGCGCCGGTTCAGCACGGTTGCCGCTTGAACCAATATTGATGATTAGCCGCCTTTATACTTATTGGGATTCCTTATTTGCAGATGTATCTGTCCCCAAGGATACAAGGGCAAGCGTTGTACTGAAGTGGAGCTCTGCCAGCTGCAGGGGTGTCCGCTCAACTCGCACTGCAGGAACTTGGATAACGGGTCAGTTGCACTAATATTAATTGAATGCAAGCGTTACGGATTAGTTGCATAATACGCTGAGCACCGTACATTGAATTATATTATGTTTAGTGTTTATCATAGTTGTAGTAAATGTGTGGCGATTGTTATTGGTTCGGTGTCATTGTGTTGTATAGAATATGTCGGCGTGTTGACGAGTAGTGTTACTGTTGCTGTAGGTACGAGTGCGTGAGTAACGCGACGTTCGACGGCGTCAACACGACGCTGTCGTACACGCTGCGCGTGCCGCACGCCGTCGCGCTCGCCGCGCCCGACGCCGTGCAGCCGCCCGAGTCGCTCACCATCACTTACAGGTACTTCATGAACTACATTCTGGTACCATGGAAATATTTTAAGTGATCTTAATGAAGACGGAGCAGGAATTGGGCTAAATAGTTGAGACCTACCAAGTAGCTTTGTATTTTATACTTTGCTTATTGTGCCATTTTTGACTTAGAAACATGCAAACATGGTTAAGTGTTAGGCTATCAAATATATTAGACAATAATTTTAATATGTTATTTTAAAAAAATAGTACACATATTAAAATCTTATCTAGATTATGAGTTGTTCGAACTGCTCTACTGTAAGCCTTCTATGGCCACACAAGTGTACAATTTTTTTTGAAGAGAGTTTTTCCGTTCTGGACTTACAACCATATTATTATAAAACTAAAATACTGGTGCCGCGGCAGTTAAAATTTTTGCATAGTGCGGTACCCGTAGTGGCGGGCGCGTACCGTTACGTAACGTGTGGTATGTCGCAGGAGCAAGGTGGGCGGCACGCTGTTCCACGCGGCGGGCGGTGCGGGCGGGGCGGGCGGCGCGGGCGCGTGGTTCAGCGTGGGCGTGTTCGGCGCGCAGGTGGTGCTGGGCTGGGCGCTGGGCGGCGCCCTGCCGCGCCCCGTGCGCCTGCGCGCGCCGCGCGACGCGCGCAACTGGACCACGCTGCAGCTCGACGTGCGCGCGGGCCACCTCAGCGGCTCCTTCTGGGAGGGCGGCGCGCGCGCGGAGGCGGGCGTGTCGGCGCCGCTGGACGTGGCGGCGTGGCAGCACCTCATGCTCACCGGCACGCTCCACCTGGGCGGGGCGCCCGCGCCGCCGCACGCCGCCGCGGTCAGTACTCACACACACACACACACACACACACACACACACACACACACACACACACATCGACACATGATGTACTGGTGCATGCATGTCCTCACGAATCTTGACTCAAAGGAAGCAATACTTACAGAAACTTATATTACAGATGGAAACCTCCACAGACATGACAGAGATGGAAGATGTAGAAGGAGACAGCTTCACCGGAGATAATCTCGAAGGACAGTACTTTAAGGTATGCGACCTGCACAGGGACGATTCTCTCGGCGGAACTGTTTCGTTGAGCATATTATCCTTCTACAAGCACTAATTCATCGAACCAAAAACCATGTATGAGGACGTAGTACATTCATGATATTATTAAGGGCGATTTTTTCATCCAAAGACAAATTATATAAAGGAAAAAGTGAGAATGGAATCACTTAACAGTTTTATTCTACTTTTTCAAAATAAGCTTAATTATTTCAGATATTAAGAACATTAAGAAGTAAAAGCTGAATTTAAACTACGTTTCCGGATACAGTTCGCTTTTAATTGACATTTTTATCTAACGTTTCGGCCCCTATACCGGAACTGTGGTCACAGAAGACTGTAGACTGAAGTCCGTAGACGTAGTTTCATTTCAAAATGAGTAGTGTTCGCTTAAACTTATGCAACCAGTAAGTAAGAGCTGGACTATAAGCTGGCGTGTGTGTTGCGCAGGGCTGCGTGGGCGCGGTGCACGTGGGCGCGCTGCTGCTGCCGTACTTCACGGAGGCCGAGCTGTTCGTGGGCAACGCCGCCGGCCTGCTGGCCGCGCAGCCGCACTACGCGCTCGAGTACGTACTCCTACATACGCACGCATACATACACGCGTGCTTCACGACTTTCGGATACAGTCAAACTAATGCCACTAGATATTTGTTACGCGAATGTGTAAGCGTTCGTCTATGAATGTGTGTGTCTGTTGTAGATAGTATACTTTATAATTCGACTTCTGGTGTCTATTCTGGTTATCTGGTCTAAATTTATTTGTGCTTCTACTGTTTATTGAGATTGATAATTTAAGTAGAGGTTTTTTTTTTTAATTTACCGCCGTGAATTCGTATTTTGATTAAATAATGTGGAGTTGGATGACACGAGCTCAGTGTAAACCTCCCGGCGGCGGCAGGTCGGGGCGCAGCTGGGGCGCGGCGCAGGGCATCGGCTGCGTGCTGTGCCTGGAGCAGGACTGCGGCCACGGCGGGCACTGCCGCGACGTGCGCACGCAGTACGCGTGCGCGTGCCCGCCCGGCTACCACGGGGACTACTGCGAGGTACCGCCCGCTGTCGACCACTGTCTAACGCTTTTAAACTACGCGGATCTAGCAAACGAAAAAAGCTAGCATCCATCACTAAATCATTTCAAAATGCGGATTATTATCCGCATTATTTTTTCATTCACTAAAAAAAAATCGTTGAAATGGGTAGTTGTTTGGAACAACTAGCCCATAATAACTGAACGAACAAATTCACTCAAAAGCACTCAAGAATGAACAATTGTTCGTTCAGAGCTGTTTAAACATTAAATGACAATGTAGCTTAATCGAGATACCTGACATACTAGCGATTGTGATTGAAGGATAAAGAAGAAAATAAAGCCGATGTTCAAGTGTTGTTTGTTGTATAGATCGATATCGACGAGTGCCTGGAGCACGAGTGCGCGAACGGCGCCACCTGTCAGGACGAAGTGGCCAACTACACCTGCATCTGTCCCCCTGGCTTCGAGGGACGATTGTGAGTCACGCACCTATGTATAGGCGCATGCAGTGCTTTTAGTGACCTAATGTCAAAGAAAAAGAAAAGATGGAACACTGACACTAATACAGTCATGCAAATGTACGGTCTGAACTGTTACTCATATTTACAAATAAATTATGTCTTAATTTGGTTTGAGATGTATTGAATTTGACGTTAAAGACGGAATAGGGAGATGTTATCTCTGTCTGTCTGTATTGTTTAGCGTGTCCGAGTTAGTAAAATTTCAGTTACGTTGTATCATCACAGGTCATCACAAGTCGTAGGTACTTTGACAACAATCAAATTAAATTCGATCGATGCACTGGTATCGTACGATTTGACATGAAATATGATGTGAGTAAGTGACCGGTGGGTATCCTCAGTTGCGAGCTGGACATCGACGAGTGCGGGTCGTCCCCGTGCGGGCACGGCGGCACGTGCACGGACGGCGCGGGCGGCTTCACGTGCGCGTGCCCGGGCGACTGGCGCGGCGCCACGTGCAGCACGCCGCACGCCACCAGCTGCGCGCACCAGCCCTGCCGCCACCGCGCGCGCTGCCTCGACCACCCGCCCGGTACGACCTTACGATCTCACTTCACGTGCGCGTGCCCGGGCGACTGGCGCGGCGCCACGTGCAGCACGCCGCACGCCACCAGCTGCGCGCACCAGCCCTGCCGCCACCGCGCGCGCTGCCTCGACCACCCGCCCGGTACGACCTTACGATCTCACTTCACGTGCGCGTGCCCGGGCGACTGGCGCGGCGCCACGTGCAGCACGCCGCACGCCACCAGCTGCGCGCACCAGCCCTGCCGCCACCGCGCGCGCTGCCTCGACCACCCGCCCGGTACGACCTTACGATCTCACTTCACGTGCGCGTGCCCGGGCGACTGGCGCGGCGCCACGTGCAGCACGCCGCACGCCACCAGCTGCGCGCACCAGCCCTGCCGCCACCGCGCGCGCTGCCTCGACCACCCGCCCGGTACGACCTTACGATCTCACTTCACGTGCGCGTGCCCGGGCGACTGGCGCGGCGCCACGTGCAGCACGCCGCACGCCACCAGCTGCGCGCACCAGCCCTGCCGCCACCGCGCGCGCTGCCTCGACCACCCGCCCGGTACGACCTTACGATCTCACTTCACGTGCGCGTGCCCGGGCGACTGGCGCGGCGCCACGTGCAGCACGCCGCACGCCACCAGCTGCGCGCACCAGCCCTGCCGCCACCGCGCGCGCTGCCTCGACCACCCGCCCGGTACGACCTTACGATCTCACTTCACGTGCGCGTGCCCGGGCGACTGGCGCGGCGCCACGTGCAGCACGCCGCACGCCACCAGCTGCGCGCACCAGCCCTGCCGCCACCGCGCGCGCTGCCTCGACCACCCGCCCGGTACGACCTTACGATCTCACTTCACGTGCGCGTGCCCGGGCGACTGGCGCGGCGCCACGTGCAGCACGCCGCACGCCACCAGCTGCGCGCACCAGCCCTGCCGCCACCGCGCGCGCTGCCTCGACCACCCGCCCGGTACGACCTTACGATCTCACTTCACGTGCGCGTGCCCGGGCGACTGGCGCGGCGCCACGTGCAGCACGCCGCACGCCACCAGCTGCGCGCACCAGCCCTGCCGCCACCGCGCGCGCTGCCTCGACCACCCGCCCGGTACGACCTTACGATCTCACTTCACGTGCGCGTGCCCGGGCGACTGGCGCGGCGCCACGTGCAGCACGCCGCACGCCACCAGCTGCGCGCACCAGCCCTGCCGCCACCGCGCGCGCTGCCTCGACCACCCGCCCGGTACGACCTTACGATCTCACTTCACGTGCGCGTGCCCGGGCGACTGGCGCGGCGCCACGTGCAGCACGCCGCACGCCACCAGCTGCGCGCACCAGCCCTGCCGCCACCGCGCGCGCTGCCTCGACCACCCGCCCGGTACGACCTTACGATCTCACTTCACGTGCGCGTGCCCGGGCGACTGGCGCGGCGCCACGTGCAGCACGCCGCACGCCACCAGCTGCGCGCACCAGCTCTGCCGCTACGCGTCTTACGATCTCACACTTCATCAGCCCGAACGGACATCTTATCACGCAGATCAAGTATTCTTTGATTCGAATAGACTCTGTATTGGTATTAATTAGATCTTAGTCTGAACCTAATTAAGGAAATTTTAATACTTTGGTACACAGCTTTCGAAAGACCGACCCAAGGAAAAACTTTTTACTTTATTTACACCCTTTCAATTCATCAAAGGAAAAATCAACGCATCAATCTTTAAAAACCACCAGTACATGCCATTATTGTTCTATTTTCTTCTGTCCTACTCAATCATTTACAATGCTTAAACTGTAATTATGCCCCAACACCCCGCAGACCCGCCGACCGGCAACAACTTCACGTGCGAGTGCACGCCGGGCTACGAGGGCGTCTACTGCGAGTACGCCTTCTGCGACCTCGAGCCCTACTGCGTGCACGGAACCTGCATCAACGACACTTTCGTAAGTGCTTATAATCATGATCAGATACATGAACTTAATTGAAAAATTATTAGTGAAAGTAACATTTTATAATAATATGCTCAATTTTCAAAGTAGCAATCATACCAGTACCTTACAAACCATGCTCGAAGGGATTTTCAATAATCCACCGCGCAATTTATTCTAAGTTTGAATAATATTTGCCGCGTTATCTGTGCAGAGCTGTACTGTGTCACCTAGAAGTTTGTCCTAGTGATGGCTAGCAATGACAATGGTGGACAAGTAATGATGTTACTGGTTGATGGTAGTGGTGGTAGGTAGCAGAGTACAGTGGTGTGAGTGTGTTCCGTGTGCGCAGCCGCCGGAGTGCGTGTGTCAGGCGGGCTGGGCGGGCGCGCGCTGCAGCACGGAGCGCGACGAGTGCGCGGAGGCGGGCGCCGCCGCGTGCGCGCACGCCGGCCGCTGCGTCGACGCGCCCGGCGACTACTACTGCGACTGCAACAACACCGGTACCTACAACACACATTTATATTCATTTTATTGTACATTCCAAGAAAACTTACACCCACTTACACGAATACAAAATACAGTAAAAATAAATACAGCCAATTACAAGTTTTCAAAACATATTTTCAATACATACATGTTCATACCCGTATACTCATTAATATTCGTATATACACATTGATTAGTTCAGAGAAAGATTTACTATACGTCCTTAAGTTCAGAATTTATAGATACATAGTAATTTGAGAAACGCCAATATAAAGTTTACAATTGTTCAGTTATACTCAAAGTTTAGTATGAGTAGTTAGTGATGTCTACTTTCACACATATCTGCGTCGAGCCCACTGACCCAATGACATAATAATACTATCTCTTTGGGTGACTGAACTGAAAAGTGAGTGACTTTAACTATACAGGAGGTTAAGTAACAAGGATCTTGTCTAAAAAAATCGAAAAAAAAAGGAAATTATAAATTATTTTGCTTAAAATTCAATATTATAACATTTTCTTTTACCTACAGTTGGTACTCAATACTATTGTATATAAAACCATATATATACCATATATATACCATACGTATAGATCACCCTGTAATGGTATCAAATGGAGTAGGTATATGTATACAGTCATTGCGATCTTATCGCGACATCGGCGCGTCGGACTGATAACGTATTGATACTGATAACATTATCAGGGAGGACACGGCTTCTCAAACATTCAGTTCTAACCCCACCGAGTAGGTAGGAGTATAATTTGTTCTAAAATGTCTAAATTGTTTGTTACTTATTAAGTACTAGCTGTGCCCCGGTTTCACCCGCAGCGCCCCCGTTCCCGTGGGAATTTTGAGATTTTTATTCCTTATTTTTCTTATATAAAAACCTTGTCCTGACAATAAGGAACACATTAAAAAAATAATCATCCAATTTGGTGCAGTCGTTCTGAAGTTATGCGCTTAGCAACAGATTCAGCGATTCATTTTTATATTAAAGATTAGTATTTTAAAAAATGTGTTGGCCTCAGATATCGATAAATGCCTCAATTGAGTCTAGTTAAGTATTGTCATATTCCAACTGCGGGACAAACCCTTCTGATCTTACCGATACCCAGCGCAGAAAACTTAAATGGGTTAATAAATAATTCATTGCAAAGATAAATCACTAAATTACTTATTCAAAGTTACATATTGAAGGTGAACCAGAGACAATGAAAATATGATCAATTAATATTGTTCGGTCGTGCTGGTCATCCCACCACGGCGCTGTCGCGCTCACTAGACGTTTGATTACTCACAGCGACAAACATTAAGTCAACAATAACTAATTCTCGATGTTTACATTACATTTACCAAACAATAGAACATCTGGCAAACTGAGACACTGGCAACAAATCAAATATACGTTTCAGTTAAGTGATTTACGACGACATTGAGCATATTGAATAAATTAATAATTGCCCACAATTTCCTCACTGCTTTTACTATAGTGTTGGAGGAAAACTTGTAATCTATTAAGTTTGTGAATCACTGGCCGCAAACGTCATTAGTTACCGAGAGCCTCGAGAAGGTTACGCCCGCGTTCACCGGCCACACAATTAAATAAAAAACCTGAAAAATATACTTCAAATAATAACTCAAAAATTATTAAAAAGTGCCCCTTAATTGTACTCTGTGATACTACAAACAAACATTTGAATAAGTTTATATTTGATTGAGATATTATAAAAATAGTGCAGTGTTTTTTGAATTAAAGTGGAGCTATAAATTATATGAAATCATGTGTACTAAATTTAAAAACTGTGTTGTGAATATGAAAATTGTGTGTTGACATGTACTGTGTCGCGTGCGGTGTGTGAAGACACTATGATAGCTCGGATATTAATAGTTCTATTAATAGGTAAGATGTCGATACTCTGGTGCCATTCGATATCGAATTGATTCAATAAAGTCAATTGATTCAATTGGTTTACGGACTGTGTTCCAATGTCAAAGACTGAGATCCATTGTACTGCAGTTTGGTTTATATTTACACTAGCAGCACCCCGCGGTTTTACCCGCGTTGTGCCCGTTCCCGTGGGAATATCGGGAATTTTTATACATAAAAACCTTCCTCTTGAATCACTCTACCTATTACAAAAAACCGCATCAAAATCCGTTGCGTAATTTTAAAGATTTAAGCATACAGACAAACAGACAAAAATAGCGACTTTGTTTTATACTATGTAGTGAAATGCAAAAGTTTTTTTCGTTTATCTAATACTAATTAAATATATTTCCTTGCATAATGACTACTGCGAGATTGAATTACCAATTGCAAAATAAAGTTTTCAAATCAAGATGAAAAAGGAACAGGTACCAAAACACCCACATAACACATTACATTACTATATTTCAAGGTTCGTTCATCGTTAGACGTGTCGAATAAATTGAACGGACAAGCGTATCGTGATTATTTACTCTCCTTTTTCTTAATGAGTTCAGAAATACACTGGATACGCTGCGTTGTTCCAAAAATGATGACAAACTAGGAGTAGTCTGAAAATGAATTATTTTTATTTCTATTGTGACATTTTGTACTGTAACTCCGTATCGTTATCTTGATCGAGTGGTGTGATTTATTGATCGAGGGGTAAATGATAAATTTGTGTAAAAATGTACATACGATCTTGTTTGTATGTATAATGTCATATCATGTGTCTGGGTGTCAATTATATATTCTTATAAAGTATTTGTGGATGTATAAGTAGTAGTATCAGTGAATTAGATTCCATAACACAAGCCATGTGAGCACATGTGAATTTGTCCGGGTATATTTATATGACATTTACTTATTGACATTTAGAATGCTAATTATAATATATCCGGCCTTACCTTTATTTACACGTTTACATTACCCCACCGTGCTGTAAGAGACGTTATCGCTATAAGGTAGTGTCAGAGTAGCTACATATTCATTCGGGCCGGTATTAATATACCTGGTCGGGCTGTGAAAGCGAATCGAACAAGTGTTGTAATTTCTACAGGTATGGTGTGTAAGTAGTGACTAAGCAATAGGTTAAGATCATATATTATTATTATATTAATCAGAATAAACTATACTCTCAAATGATTCGGACATTTCTTTGACTAATGGGTACAACCTTTATACAGGACTACCGTTTAGCTACTGGCTAGGCCGAACATGTATAATGTGTATCGTGTTTTAGGCAACTCTTACCTGTTTAATATGATATGGTTATTGTAATATAACCACGTGTGTACCGTGCGCGCAGGATGGCAGGGGTCGCGGTGCGAGGTGGACGTGGACGAGTGCGCGGAGGGGCTGGTGTCGTGCGGGCCCGGGAACTGCCTCAACCTCGACGGGTCCTACACGTGAGTACACTGCACCGCATAGCAGACCCACCGTCGCTTCCATTAGAGTTTAACCTTAATTCATCGCTTTATAGGATGAGACATTTCTGGTGTACGTGAATGTATAATTATTATATAAATTATTTAGTAATAACACTGATGTGTGTGTCCATATCCAGGTGCCTGTGCGCTGAAGGGTTCTGCGGCGCGGAGTGCGCGCTGCTGGATCCGTGCTTCGAGCCGCGCGGCGACAACGCGACGGGCCCGTGCCGCAACGGCGCGCGGTGCGAGCAGCGCTGCGCCGCCTCCACCGACTACGTGTGCCACTGCGCCGACGGCTGGGCCGGCAAGAACTGCACCGAGACGGTACGGGGGCTGCTCCATAGGGGATCAGAGGACCTGCCCGGTTTGAATTGAATAATAACGTGTGTGTGTTGTCGCAGTCGTCGTCGGTGAGCGAGTCGTCGGTGTCGGGCTCGGGCTCGGTGGTGGGCGTGGGCGTGGCGGCGGCGCTGCTGGCCCTGGGCGCGCTGGGCGCGGGCGGCGCGGCGCTGGCGGCGCAGGCGCGGCGCAAGCGAGCCACGCGCGGCACCTACTCGCCCTCGGGCCAGGAGTACTGCAACCCGCGCGCCGAGATGATGCACCACGCGCTCAAGCCGCCGCCCGAGGAGCGGCTCATATAGGAGCCAGCGCCCGCGCCCCGTGCCGGCGCGTGCCACTCGCACGTACCCGTAGGTACATGCACTATGATATGGACCCAGGCGCGGCGCAAGCGGTCTTCATATCTCTCAAGGCGGTGTAGGGATTGCCAAGTAGTACATTAAAAAATGTATGAAATTACGTACTAGGAGTTCTTAACCGCGCGAAATAAGTTGGTCGGTCGAGTGCAAGATTGTTATAAGAGTCCCTCCGAGCGATGACTTTTTTCTGTAAATTGTATGTAAGCTTAGTGAATCATTTAAGAAATTAACACTTCGTCGTCACAATTATTAAATCAACGGTTTATAAATGACTAACAAGATTCACCACAAACTATTTGTCATTCATGAGTTCATTTTCTTATTTCAGAATGAGCTGAGGCTACCTGATGTGAACAAATATGTAAATGAAATGAAACTACGAAACTCGTCGCATATCAACCAAATGATTGTTATCTGTGTGAGTGTGCGCTGCTTGTGATTGACTACATGACGTGTGTGCGAGGTTGTGTGATGTATGTATGAGAGGAGTGTTCGTCGAGTGAATGTGTAACTTAACTGCTTAGCTTTAAGGTTTAAAATAAATGGACTCTGTACTTAAGAGAAACGTACCTCCCTAGACAAATGTTTTTTATAATAATTATTTATATTGCGGGTGGCGAGACATTCCAATGAAATTATACAAATTTACAAATAATAATGAATTGAAATATATTTTGAAGTATATTTACAAAGCCGAATGTGGATATATACAATGTTAAGTGTAAGAGAAACGTATTTGAAATAATGTTGGACTGTTTGTGCCTCAATTTTAATATTTATAGAGAAGCAATAATTAATAATGCTGTTTATTGACGTTGTGATGAACATATGTTGGCACTGTCCATCTTATCGGTAGACGCGAGTAAATAATGTTGAATCTAATCGTAAGTATGCAACTTTTTGTATAAAACGAATTTTTATATTTACATTTTAAGTAATATTATAAAGGATATATATAAATAATGACGCCTTATCATTCCATATTAGAGATTTCATTGACAAAAAATATTACATAGGTATATCGAATATAGTTTAATTGGACTTAATTATCATCGTGGTTAATACCAAAACATTTTAACCAATAACTTTTGTATAACAACCTGTATAACAGTATAAGTAAATGAATTAAGACATATGAATGGCAAGGCGTCATACAACACTGAAGACAAGTTTTGAAGTATATACTACTTGTATCACTTTTCTACTTGAAAATAATACAAAATACTAATATAGCTGAACACAAGCTAACAGTGTATTGTGTGTAGATGTAGCGACGTTCCGTAAAGCGTGAATATTCTAAATTAACGTGTAGTGAAGGCGCCGCGCCGGCCCGCTGCCTCGCGCTGGGCTAGTTATACATAGGGATAGCACTTTATTTACATATATTTACACCGTGTGGTACAACCTTTAGGCAAATACTGTCAAATATCACTCTAAATTAATTAATACAAAATATAGAAGTAGACAAATAGTACTTAACATCTCTGATTTAATTTTAAAAAGTCTAAGTCTGTATAATTATTAATAGTTGTATACAATTTACTTAATGTCAGCTTCGGTCGTGTCTAAAGATTGGACCACACCAATATTCACATACAACGTTTTCTATAGCACTGTCCGTCTGTCTGTCTCACGGTAATGTTAAGGCAGCGGGGCGCAGGCGGGCGGCGCGCGCCAGTGCCTTACCCACAAGTCTGTGTATTGTAGTGTAGCGCTAGCGCTCTATGTACTTAGCTAACCTAGGTGATAACCACAAGTACACTAGCGTTCGTATTCACATGTACCAGTATTATATTGTAGGTACTTACTCAATCACTTATTAGGTACTTAATAACGACGGTCTATTGCAAAGCTTTCTCAGTTGTATCGTAGTATAGGAGACGGGCAAGTCTGTACACGGGCCTGAGGGCGCGTCTTCACAAACACGGAGTGGAGCGTGAGGAGCTCCATCGATCAATCACGATAATTTTGAAATTGTCAAAACCTCTTTGTGATTACACTATTTAAACTATCACGATATGAACACATTGTAAACACTAATCTAGACGGGGGCAGTACCCTCGTGAACACGGCCGTTGCGACACGACCGAAACGTTGAGGTATGCATTAAATGTTTAATTCGCGATTAAGTCCCGTCTAGATTAGTGTTTACTCTTTGTGATTGATCAAAAGAACTCCGTATCGCTCCGCTTCGCTTCTATGGAAACGCACCCTAATGCGAACTGAAAGAAGACGAGGTAATGTTCGAGCTCATTTATGTACTTAACTCGTGCGGTAAGCATACTTGCCTGTCACCAACATTTTTACTGTTTGTTCAGAGCATGTGTGAATTAACGTTTAATTATAAATGTAGTATTCTAGTAAGTAATCAAATATCCATTCCATGTTTGAGATCCTATTATAATTGTATAACGAACAAGTATTTGTATAAAATGATATCATTCCATTATTATTAGAGTAACAGATTATGTTTTTATGTGATATAGTGTTTATAGTATCAAGCAATATTGTATTTCCGTCCTGTAGGAGTCGCTCCGTTTGTTTGGAGATGTTTTAACGAATGTCCAGTTTTATCTATAATTATACTTATTCCGTGACTCGATGTATGTATAGTGTTAAGGTGTATTTGTATATAATGAAGTTAGATGAAGTATTACAGCGAGAGGTCTCTGTGACTGGCGTCATGTTACCGCCCACTCGCGAGTCACGAACGTCCCGCGACCACGAACACTTCACTTCCTATAGTGCTGCTACTTTGATTAAATATTATTTAATTTAAAACAAACGTTCAGAAATGCTTGCTTGTTGCTTTACGAAACTCACCCTTATTAAGGCAAAATGCATATATTATATAACATATCTTAGCATATTGCAACTCTATTCCTTTGAAATCGAGGTGAAGAGTAATGTGAGAGGTGTTCGTGGGCGCCTGTTAATAATAACGTGCAATCGTAACGCGTGCAGTGTCGGCAAGTGAAGTATTATTGTGAGTCCCGCGTCCTGCACTCGCCTATTGGCATTTACTCTATAAATAAACAGACTTTATGTACTTTGTCGTTTTATTTTGATACCATTACCGGCAAATAGCGCCCCCCTTTATACGGTCATTCTAGAGCGCGTTCTTAGTAGCGTCTGCGCCGGAATGCTTGTACGAGGGATCGTGCGTGATTACTTTTACTGCGCACTCTTTCACACAGGAACGCTGCTTCACGCGCTTGAAGTGACTGTGTAAGGGGGGCTATTGCACATGTGTGGGCGACGGTAGTGACAGCTAGCGCCTTCAATCAACACTGTCATTGGAGTCGACATTTCAGATAGTTCAGCTATTGCCCGCATTGGGCGCTACGATCGTCTTGCGTATCTTCAACACCTACAGCACAAAGTAATATGAGCCTTAAAGTGTAGGTATAAGGTTGAATATGCAGTGCTCATATGAAATAGCGGGTTTAGTTTACCTCTTTGTGAGTTCTGGTAGCCTGGTACTTTGGATTATTGTCAGTGTTTAATGCTTAACGAAATATTGTGTTTTTCAAGTTGTTCTCATTCTGAGTCGTCGTGTGGCACCAACTAACTGCCTTGTTGTATGGAACCGAATGCAGCAGAATTTCTGCTACCGAAATTCTGCGACTCACGACTCACATTACGTTCGTTTGGCCTCACCCTTAGTCAAAAATCTATCTATCAATTCCCATTTGAATATCGTGCCGTAAACAACATTGGGTAATTGCTACCTTGTAAAACATATTGGCGCTTGGTTGAAGTTTTACTTCGCTAAAAGAGTCCTCTGTAAACCGACCATCTCTTGTGGTATTATATTCTCCTAGTACTTCAGTATATATGGCTATTCATTTGAATCAAACATATTAGTGAATCTTGGCGAGTGCTGCTCTGCTGGTAACTAACTAACTACCTGTCGAACACGCATAATTGAATTATTTGTACTGAAATTTTCACTTGATTCGTATAATATTTCGGAGACTCCTTCATGGATTGAACCGCCCTTTCTTTTCCATTCGGTGAGTACGATTGTGTTCATTTTGGTTTATTAAACACTACAAATTATTTTAAGTTTTCAACAGGATATGGTAGATTTTTTACGAGTTTAATAGCGAAAAATTTCCACTAGCCTTGGCAAAGAAAATACTTTAAATAAACACTGATTAACAAACCAAAGTACCAGGCGCCTAGAAATCACAAAGAGCTAGTTCACCTGTTATTTTATACGTGCATTGCATATTCAATCTTATCATGATACAGTAGGGCTCATAAAGCATGGTCGTGAAGTTGGAAGAATTTCGTTCATTGACGTTTATCTATTTGTCTCTTTCACTCTACGCACAAGTACACAATAGTATTTCCGTTTCACACCGCCAACGCATTGTGCGAGTGAGACAGTTATATGATTGTATACCTACACAAGTGGTCGAGACAAATAGATAAAGATCATTGAATGAAATTCTTCCTGTTTCGTTACCGTGCTTAATGAGCCTTACACTGTGGAGATAAGGTTGAATTATGCTTTTTAGTTAAAGGGAGACGATCGCAGCGCCGGATGCGGGCAATAGCTGAACCGTCTATTGAATGGAACTGTCACGAGTCATGTCGGTACATTTGTATGTAAAAATAACGTTTCCATTTCTCGTGTTTTGCCCGCGTTATACCCGTTCCCTTGGGAATTTCGGGATGAAAAATAGCCTATAACCTTCCCGTTGAATGTGGCTATCTATTGCAAAAATAATTATTCTGATAATTCCTGAGATTACCTCGAACATACAAACAAACAAACTTAAAAATTTTACCTCTTTATAATATTAGTATAGATATACTGTTAAAAATAAACTAACTAATGATGATCCACGAATTTAATATAATTAATGTGATAATTTACAAGTAATAAAAAGCGTAGTAAATAAAACCAAAGCAATAGTTCTAAACACGTCCTTTAATCAAATACTGTACAGGCTGTATTTAAGACAATAATATACAATAACAGGCGGCGAGCGCCCTCCGCGCCCTCCGCGCCCGCCGCGGTACACACACTTTATGCGCTTTTATTGGTAAGATAATACAACGCGAAGTCTCGCCGCGCGCCGCCGCGGAGCACGACGCACTAAACAATATACAACATGTATAACTCCCATTTAAAATGGTTCATATCAATCTAAAGAAAACGCAGTACAAAATAAATACTTATTAAACTATAATTGAAGATGCCGTCGGTCGTGGTCCGGCGGCGGACCGCGGCGCCGCGCGCGGACCTCAACTTATAATATAAATCAGACTTCACAACGAACAACTGTCAAGTGCCCTGTTCAGAGTTTTGTACTTCTTGACCTCATCGTATACCTCACACGGAGAACCACAAAAAATAGACATATTTGTTTGGAATTTTATCAGCGCCATTGGTGGCAGAAAGTAGAAACATGTACCTATGTTGACGATCGACAAGTAAAAAACTCAGACAAGATCACTGCATACGATACACAGGCGGATATAATCAATGTATCAAAGACGGGCTCTTGCTCGATATAATTCAGTTGCAGACGTCCTTGTAGGCGTCGCGGCGCGGCGCGGCGCGGCGGCGAGCCGCTCAAGCTACTATCGCAAAGGAATGACTTAGATTACCTCTTCGCTATTGAATACCTACATTTCGATGGTTCCCACTGCGTCGGCTCGCGACTCGTCGCGTCACGGAGGACTCTGTGTCTGTCACTAGCCGTCAGTGAACTAGCAGTACGGGAGTCGGGAGCGCGCGCCCACCTAGCACCACTTGTGAGCACAACATTGTATAACGTACTTCTATCAATAAATTATTCGGATTGACAAGACTCATATTCATCAACTGGGAAGATATCTGACACAGTCACCGCGCCCGCCCGGCGCCGCTGTCTCGACAGAACAAGTTTCAATAGTTTCCGAATACAACTAATCGACTTACGTACGATTTCTATTACATTGTATAACCTAAAATTGGATTAACTAAATCATAAGGATGTCAAATATTAAAATAAACTAAATTAAATAATTCAAAATCTATTGAAACTCGGACCATGTTACAATTACAATAGATGCGGAGCGGCGGCGACGGGCGCGTTACTCAACTAATACCGAAGACGGAGGAGTGTAGCATGTATTGTAGTGTAATGTAATGTAATGTTTGTTCCGCATCGACGGAGCGGTCCCGTGTCTGCAGTGGAAGTGGCGGAAGAACAGACTCTACGCAAAATATAGGAACATTCAGTCGTCGTGTAGGTCGTCGTAATTTAAAAATACCTACTTACATATTACAATACGAAATAAAAACCACAGTCGTAAACGATACAAAACACAGATTGCACGACACAACCATTCTTATAGAACCGCTAAATAATAATAATAATCAACATAATTAAGTTAGACATTGTAAAACAATCATCGTATGGCATAATTTACAAACGGTTTATATATAAACAATAAATATGCATTGTTTGTCTGTCGTCGGCCGCGCGCCGCAGCCGCGCGCCCCGCCGCAGCGGTGGCTACCTGCAACCAAACACTCCGCGTCAGGGACTTCCCGTCTCCGTACTCTACATAGGAAAGTATCATCTGGAACTGCTGGACTTGTGGACATTCACCATATGGTAATATATAAAACGACGGAATAAGGTGTTAAATAAATATTTACGTCCATTCCTATCATAATAAGTATCTTTTACATCGTCAGGTTGACCATCCACTCGATGAAGAAGAACATCACGTTAAGCCGTCGGTCCCGGTTACTTTCTACGGATAGTAGTCGTTACATGAGCCATGAACTCTGACACCAGGATTGGTCAGGTTGACCATCCACTCGATGAAGAAGAAGATCAACCCCCAATGACCCATTAACGGGGCCTTTCATTTCACTATGAATTAGTCGTAAGCATTGCGCTAGGCGCCATATTCCATTCCGCACCCATGGCATAGGGTGACGCGGCACGGACCTGTTGTCGTGCGGGTGCAGCACGACGCGCTGGTAGTCGGTGCGCGCGCGCTGGCGCGAGCCCAGCTCGGCCGTGCCGTCGCGCGTGATGAACAGCTGCAGGCCCGAGGTCTCGGCCGCGTCCGCGTGCTTCAGGTCCGTGGCGGCCAGCAGCTCCTCGATGAGCGAGTCGGGGTTGACGCGCGTGTGCTCCACGCGGTCCTCGCGGTCGTCGCCGCGCCGCGCGCGCTCCAGCGACCCCGACCCGCCCTCCGACCCCGTCACCGACCCGCCCGACGGGTTCCTGCAACACGACACCACACCTCACCATGCTGACTGACCTCGATCGAAATATATGTAGGAAGTAGGATGTGGTTATTTTGGAAATGACATTTGGTTTACTTTAAATGAATATTAACTTCAGTAAAAATATGATGAATGGTTCCGATTAATTCTCAGATTAATGATTTTTTAAAGTTTTGAATTTCATATGTATGTTAGAGTAATGAATAAAGTTGATTGTATGGAAATAACACATGTTGATTAGAATTCCTCTAATTCTAAATTACTATTTTCATGACCATACACTAATATAAAATACAAAAACATCGCAATTCCAAGCTCACACAAATGTTATAATCTGCCATGACGCAATGAAACAATGTTTAAATAAACTATTTATTAAAGCTTAGCCAATACCGGGTCGCATGCTGGTCGACCCGCTGGAAACAAACACGCATGCACTTCAAGCTCCATCCAGTTGGATCTCATGCAGATAGCACCTCGGACACGAGCCAACTCTCCTGATCATTGTTATATTAATACATTAGTAGATGTCAATTTGGTAGAGTGTACAAGGAAGTAATTTTATTATACGTGTATAAAAAATTATGTTGAAAGTTTTTATGACCTCGTATTATTGTTTGTTTAATTAATAATTATACACATTATTATATAATATAACATCAATCACATTATTTACTTATACATATAATAATGAAATATATCAACAAAATGAATGTCTAATGAGTCATAATTTCATCAAGAATTTTCGTTCTAAATCTAGATCAAACCAGTACAAAAATATAAACCTACTATAGAAAAAACAAATCAAGCTTCCATTACTATAACTATGTCATAAATCTAAGTTTTACATGAGCTGAAACAAAAAGCTTTCCATATAATAAGCGCTCAAAAAAGACAATATGTGAAAAGCATTTCAGACATTTTTTATGAGAGCAAAACTTAATCAAATAATTTGTATTACATGTTTTACTCAGGGCCAGTCTGGTAATGTAACAAGCAATAGAAACACACGGAGTGATTTTATTTCGTAAAATTCGCTCGGATCATAAATTTCGTTCATCGCAGTTTAGGAATGCTTTTCACGAATGCCTCACGTCTAGCGCCGCGTACTACACGGAACATGACAACAACCATCCAGGTACAACAGTGACACAACATCTAGTGTTACCTAGGGGCGACGCGCCGCGCACGCACATATCTCAATTATGTATATACCATTCGATTATGCACACGCACGGTTACTATAGGCTGTTTAAGTTCATGTTGACTATTACTGTTTTAGATAAAAGAATTTGCGACATGTAGTGTCATAAGTGTCGAGTTGAGGGATAGTGCGAATGGTAGTTGGTAGTGAGGTGTGTGCGCGCGGGCGGCGCCGGTACGTGTTCGAGTACTGACAGCGCGGAGCTGGGCCGGCGCGGCAGCGAGCCCGCGGCGCCGCACCACCCGCACTCCGCCCCCGCCCCCGCGCCCGCGCCCGCGCCCGCGCCCTCCAGCCGTCTGCGACCACAACACGTTACACAGACTCGCCGCTCGGCGCACTCGCGCAACCGAAACCGTCTTATAACTAACACTGCTTACGACTAACTTACATCACTAGTACACAAAATCGTATAACATGTATGACTTCTTCGTAATGATGAACCAACAAACCAAATGAACAAAAAACGCAACCAAAAAAAAAACACAGTGGAACACTGAGATGAGCGAGAAAGACAGAGAGAGCAAGCGAGAAGGAGAGAGCGACAGACATCCTGAGGTGTGGTCGGCAGGGCAGCGTCCGGCACCGGTTAGTGCGGCGAGCGGCGGCACTCACCTGAGGTGGTCGGTGTAGCTGTGACGAGCGGGCGCGGGCGCGGGCGCGGGCGCGGGCGCGGGCGCGGGCGCGGTGGGCGTGGAGGCGCTGAAGCGCGCGCGCACGTCCTCGCCCGCGCCGCCGCCCGCCGGGATGCAGTAGAACTCGTCCTCCAGACAGCCGGACAGGCGCGCGCCGCGGCCCAGCGACGACTTGCGGTGCGCCAGCGGCGTCAGGAACGGGAAGTTGATGAACAGCTCCTCGTGGCGCCGCGCCCGCTCCGCGCCCCCCGCGCCCGCCGCGCCCGCCGCCGCCGGGATCGTGTTCAGCGACTTCTGCTTGAACGCGTGGAAGTTGACGAGCGGCTCCACGGCGGGCGGCGGCGGCGCGCCGCGACGTTTCTTGTCGAAGTACGAGGGCATCGCGAACGTGTCGGGCGTGGAGGCGGGCGTGAGGTAGTCGCGCGGCGCCGGCGACGCGGCCCCGTCCGCCGCCACCAGCGTGGTGTCCGGCGTGCCGTACGCGTCCGACGCGTCGCTGCGCTCCAGCCGCGCTACACTCACACTGCGCGTCCAACACAACACATTAGAGACCGCCGCGCCCGCCGACACTCCGACCACGCCACCGAGTACGCGAACGATTCACATCCGAGTTGAAATAACAAGCCAAAAATAAAACTTAAAAAACAAAAAATAAAAGAAGCGTAATGGACGATACTTACAGCTAAGAAGTCTTACAGTAATGTTACGTTAGAGTGCACGCGCATGTACAGAGGCGGATATAAGTGTAAGCGTGTGTATGAGTTGGGTACGGATGTGGAGGTGTAGCGTACCTGTTGTGGTGGGGGCGCGCGGGGTCGGGGGCGGAGTCCCCCTCGGAGCTCTGGCGCGAGTGCGCGGAGGCGGCGGACGAGCTGCCGTAGCCGGACGCCTTCGACGACATGTCGGCCGACGTGTTGGACGAGTTGCGCGAGTGCGTGTGCTGCTGCATGCAGGACGCGCACGAGCCGCCCGCGCCCGCTCCCGCGCCCGCGCCCGCGCCCGCCTCCGCCGGCGCCTCCTCCTCGTCGGGTGTGGCCACCTCACACGACGGCACCAGCGTCAGCGTGCCCGATAACGTGCTCTCTGGAAATTAGGACATTTCATTGGATGCTATACTCAATAGTTGGTGTCTAGCTAGTTATAGTTCCAAATCTAAGAAGCTTCTTAGAGCAGGGTTGCCCAGTAGACCAAAACTGCAGCTCCACGTTTTTTTAAGGTGGTTATCCCTAGAAGATATCCTCAATAATTAGACAATAGTTTCCTGAAGTTGACAGGTCGCGACCGGTCCCGAACCCAGCGTCAGATTAATAGACCTTACCGTAGTTCTTCTTCTTGGTGAGCGAGCCGAAGCCCGAGCTGGTGGTGGAGGAGGCGCAGTCGTCGTCCTGCGGCGCGCCGCCCGCCGCGCTCTCCGACCCGCTGTCGCCGCCCGCTTTACTTTCCGCTAACTCTTGTTTACGTTCTGGCCTGGAATGGAGGAACACATAATGTTAACTTATTGTTTGCAACACATATGATTTCTTATATTATTAAGTGGTACAGTAAGGCGTTTAATATTTGTTCGTAGCTGCTAATCTTAACAACTATCCAAGGCTATTTCAAACAAACTTTTATTAACCCGTCATGAAACCAATGTTAAATGGTAATTTTGTTTATTAAACGGGGCGCTGCTTATGAAAGATTATAGTTTCGTCGTACAGTTCTATAGATGGCACTACACCGCACTCGAAAAGGCTCCGCATCCATCTCATGCCAAGAACACTGGAGTCAAGATTTCGTCGTCAAAATCCTCTAAATGAGCCACAATACAATGACCAGTACGTACACTTTGAAGAGCGGGTCCCCGGAGATCATGGTCATCCGGATGGTGATCCGCAGCACGGAGTTGTCCTGGCGGCGGCGCGGGTCGTAGCCCTCCAGCAGGCAGCGGCGCGAGCACTCGCCCGCGCCCGCCAGCTCCGCCAGGTTCACGTCGCAGAAGCCCAGCTTCTGGTATGAACGACCACCTGCGACCGCCATTTATTATTACTACTTGAAAAACGTACAGTAACCAAGACATACATACAAAGTTCACAAATTGTAAAGGATGATGATTAAACGACTGCTTGGGTAACTATTAGTTGCATACAAGATCCATTTGAATCAAGATACTTCAAAGCTTAGATCTGGACCCGAAAACATGATAAGGAACCCAAACTTTTAGCAAATTATTAGTAACAGAACCTCTCGCAATATTGCTGAGTTACTAATAAATTAATTTATTCACTCTACATAGTAGCGATGAAATATGGAAATGTACTCGACTACTCATATTCATAACGGAATATTTCAAGCTTTACATAACGGGAACTATTCCGAAGAAATCTCTTCAACACTTTAAACGACTTGAGTTCCGAAACTTTACATTGCATTTTTATCGGCGCCAGTCAAAGTTGGTCGTTTGTAAGTCAGCAAAGCATTCCTGCTAAACTTTCAACTTGGGAGTCGACGTAATGAGAACGACACATCCAAACGCGCAATAACGAAGTTAGTCTGCGAGTTTCATTGCCACCAATTCACTTCTGAAATCTCACTTTACGCTACATAAAACGAGATGAAACTTGAACATTTCTGCTTCCAACATGCAAAATGCACCGCTGGAGTTGGGGAAAGTTTAATATCGACCCTTTTCTTAGATATATCAAAGTTCTTCTGATGTGTACGAGTTACTATTTATTTATCCGGTAGCATTTTGAAGATGCACATTTGCACCCAAATTGTCTTTCTCCTAGTTACCAAAACCTAATGCTCCATAGACCAATAAAAACTGTAAACTTATATCTGTGTATTATTTGTATTGAATTTGCATACGTTCATAATAATTGCAGCCATCAACGTGTCATCGCGGCGCTGATAGCTTCTCATTACCATCTTTAGTCTATTAATGTGCATATCCACTGCTATTAATCGTGTATTAATTATACGCGTGTGTGTATGAATAATTGGTCTATCAGTTATTTGGACAGAGTTTGTTTTAATTGCAGACTCCACATGTTCATTAAGATGTAATATGCTATAAACAAAGAAATGGCTGTTGCATCCCACTGCCTATCAATCACTGAAGACACAGTTAAGATGATATATACGCACCACCCGTACCGTGTTTATTTTTAAGGTTTAAAGTTCACACTATAGTGTATCAGGTAAACATTTTTCAAGTAACATCACTTAAGGAATTCCTAATCGATATGCGCCGACATCAAATAACTACGAGTATTCAAAACCGGACATTCATCATAGATTTCCTAAATGGCCCTCTTCAATGAGTTATGACATTTACTAAAGATCGCGGAAAGGATATTCTTTTTTACAAAGCCTTCTTCACTACGACACGGTACTATAACATCTCGGAGCTGATGGTTGTTGGTACATGTTGCTCCTTTACTACACACGGTAACTAAACATCCGGAAGATATTGTTACTTGTTACGGGTTGCATCCTCTGCTGCGGTGCTCAAAGATCCTCTAAATCATACAAGTTGCTCACCTTTGCACTCCTTGCGCACGGAGACTCTCATGAGCGCCGGCTCCAGCACGCCGGTGCTCGCGTTGGCACACATCTTGCACATGAAGGAGAACTGGGCGTTCCACCGCACCGCGTGGCTGCGGACCTCCTCTCTGGAATCATAGACAATAGAACATTAATAAGTAGTCTTTGCACATTGGAAGATTACAGAAGTGTTGGAATCCTTATCCGCAGTGGAAGATGTCATCGGAAAATCCTGTCGAGCATTGCAATCATTCCGATTTTCTTGCCATTTTTAAAAACCCTTATCCAATCTATCCTACAAACTTTATAAATGCGAAAGGATATGTGGAAGGATGTTACGTAAAATTAGAACTGAAAAAGAATAGAAACTGGATGAATATATAGACTACTTTTTTCGCAGATTCCCAAGGGAACTGGTATGACTCGGGTAATACGGGGAATGTGTTCTGAAAATCCTCCAATATTTTTTATCTAGGCACCCACTCTAATATCATACAAAAAACCGTCACTTTTCTCATAATAATAAAGCCTATTCCCAGATCAGCAGAAATCTCCTAGCTATTGATTCAGCAACGGGCGAGGCGAGAAAACGTAGCGCATTGAAGTGCTGATACAACGCTTTCATATAACAGTGGCGAGAACCGCCACCCTGCGGGTATTCCTTAGACGAGACAAGTTGTGTGTGGAGTTATGGACTTATGTATGTATAGAAGCGGATGCAATTGGATAAAAAAATACGATAACAGTACGAAGTTCGTTCAAAAAAATAAAATAATTAAATGTTAAATCTGAGAGTCAAATACAAGCAGATATTCAATGTATTTTCTCTTTCATAAGAATTGTGTGCTTCCTTCCATATCTGTCCTTACGAGGACGCAGTCCAACGAATTAATGTATAGAAAGTAATGTTTATTATGTTGCTCAAGTAACTCATTGTAAAGTGTACCAGACGTAGGACCAGTAAAGACCAGTTTTTTGTATTAATTTTGTAACGATTCCACAAGACAAGTTTACTTTACATTTTATTTATTGTGCAAGTCGCTGAACTCGGTCTGAGGCGATATTATCTGGACATTGACGGCAATACAAACGAGAGATTGGGTAATGCCATTGATAAAAATAAAAATTAAAAAAAACTGAAGTTGTAAGAAATTAAATGTAACTCCTTTCCTGCAGGAAAGAGGTTCTCAAAGCATTTGCCATTCAAAGTGCTCAAACGTCAGTTTAAAGGCATATCAAGCTCAGTACTCTCATTTATAATACTAATGGAGTTTTGCTATACACATTGGTGCTCTGCGGTTTCCCACGGCTCAAGTGGCACATGCAAGTATGTGCACTATCTCCGTGCAGCGAGAGCGCCACATTCGTCCGGGCCCGGGATTTATCTAAATCTACGAACGAATAATCTTGAACATCGCCGCTCCGGGCGACTCCATCGTACAAGTGGATCGGGTTATTAGGGATTTCGCTACACAAAACGATCGTTCTATTTAAAGGCAAAGAACTAGATCCAGAAAACATAAAAAATAATGTGGGTTTCAGTTCAAGCACGTAGGAAAGACGTACCGGTTACAAATCAATTTGTATTTTATAAGAACGGGTTACTTGGTCGCACTGTGCAAGACGACATAACTATTCTCAAGATTATTCCCCAGACCGTTTATGACCCACCCAGCTGTTAGCCATTATTCCTTAACCGCAGGTCAGGGCAATAACAAGGCATTGTGTTGTCAGTTAGCGCAGGTGGTCCAAACTGCACGAGCTAAAGTTTCCGCGTACAACTTAATACTGAATTCGAACTAGACAGACTCACTTAGCGGACAATATCGGTGGCTTGTTTAGTTAAATGCAAATTGACTAGTTTGTATCGGAATTTAGTTAACAATTTCATACTTGGAATAAGTATTCTAGAACTATTTAAATGTTCGGATAAACCTATTTAAATGTTATTTGGACACGTCTGCCAGCTTGCTATGTGTGTACAGGTCACACATAAGCAAGCAAGTTCGTTTCCTTGATCATTTGTCAGTTTTGCTTGTTAAAATCTTACACCCAAATTGTTTCCTAATAAATGACGTGTCAAACGCGACCTTCAAGTGGTTTAAGGTCGAGGGTCTTAAGGTTCCCCTGAGTTGATCGTATTGGTGACCGGTGTCGCGTGACATAACGACTATACGAGTACATACAGCAGACGGTAGGTGACGCGACACGCACTTCCTATAAGATAAGCAAGGAACTGCGGAACTAGCTGTACCTTTACAATGTAAATTACATTGGAGTTAAACATGAAGTTTGCATATTAACTTTTAAATTAAAGTGTAATTCTTGATTTAATAAAAGGGAAAAGGTTTTAAAGATCTTTTCAGAAGTACTTTTGTAAAAAACCTAACAGTTAAGCATTGGTCGAAAGAGTGAACCTGCTACAATTATAATAAAAGCACCTCACAATCAGTAGATCGAAATCCTCGAAAGCAAGACTAGCATTCATCATTCACGGTGAGCGAGCCAGTGCGATATGATCTGATCGTTCCGCGCCGGTGGACACGGCCCTTACACTTGTCTAAATCATTTCCAACTTAATTCCACAAGCTTCATACGCAGGGTCAGTCACTTGGTTAATTTAGGCCTCCCACACAGGGTCAAGCAGTGCGTAGTTTCGTTCTATATTTAGAAAATGAATGAAAGTCTATACTTATTATTTATTTAAAACGGGAACTTACGTACGACGGAGACTACTGTCGAGAGTTCCTCGACACGTTTCGGCCACATACGGTAGCCTTCATCAGGAGGTGGGTGAAGCGCTCGCGACAGCGTCTCTCCTCGCGACGCTGTCGCGAGCGCTTCACCCACCTCCTGATGAAGGCTACCGTATGTGGCCGAAACGTGTCGAGGAACTCTCGACAGTAGTCTCCGTCGTACGTAAGTTCCCGTTTTAAATAAATAATAATGACATTAACGTACGTTTCAATTAATAGTAAAAAAGTCTATACTTGTTTCATTGACAATTCCCAAAGCCCAGTTTCGTAACCGCAGCTTTATGATGCGAGCTGCCCATTCACCGCTAGCGGTAAGGGGTGGCGGGAGGACTGCCTGTATCTACATTCTACGTCATAGCAGTAATACTTGCCCACTGTATACTAAATCAAAACAAAATACTGGAGCCGCACCGGCATTCAAATCGAGTCATTAAAATCCCCCGTATACATATTTACTGCTGTATCCTAACAAAGCTTTGTAAGGCTGTGTTTACAGCACCTGAATTTTATTTACTGAAATTCTGTTCAGGTGTAGCGCGGAGCATGTACCAGAAGTCTAGCACAGATATTATGTCGAGTCATTAAAATGGGATGAACAGAATGTACAATGAGAAAAGGAGACTAACAAAATATTCTCAACCGCAAATAAATATGTTCCTCCAAACTAAACATGACTCGCAGGTGCTTTATATTAGTGCGATGGTCTTGCCTCATGGAGTTTGCGTGTCAGAATATTATAAATTAAAATGATAATGACGTCTGCAGGAAGGGAGCCGGCAGGTGACCCTTAGGTTTGGTTCGGTCACGGTGCGGTGCGCGCGGATAACGAACCCGCTGTTATTACACCCGGGGGCGCGATCCACCCCTGGCACACCCGACCGAACCATAGACAGCTACAGGTTAAAGAGGTATAGCGAGTTAATCCTTTTTGTTATTGTATAATATACGAATGGGTCCAAGTATCCAAGCCACTGTCGGCTAGCGGCTGTATGTTCAGGTTGCAGAGCACACAACTTTAGATATTGAGATTACATTGCGATTTAGATATTGGGATTACATTTATCAAAGCAAATGTATTAAAATGAACATTATTTGAATATTAAATATCATTATAACGGCGTCTGAATGAATATAAACATCAGATAAGAACCGTAATACTTGGATTGAGAAACAACACATTATACATCAAACGCATTTGACTTCCAAATGAAATGCTAAGCTTAATGGTATTCTTAATAAATAGTCAATTCTGTGAAAATTTTAGAAAGCAAACAAAGAGATACATTTAAATACAACAATAATAGTGTAGCAGACTGTCTGTCCGGGAGCTTCGCAGCAAAACAAGATATAATGAGCTCCCTTTAAAAATCAGTTACATTTGCATTTACATCGAGGGTACTATAGTCGCGCATATCACTCACACAATACACATATTATAAATAATAAATATTACCATGTTTTGCAAACAAGGAAACCAACGAAGCGTGAGTATGTATTGTAATATTACATATTCCAACCAACGGAGGCCGGCTATCTCACCGTAAGTATAATAAGTATCGGAAATGAAGGAGAACCTACGGATTCGGAGTGGACGTAAAGGTCACTTGCGGATACACGGACATCATCTAAATTAGATTAACTAGATTGTTAAAAAGCAATATTGGTTTTGTTTCGAATAAATAATAATTAAACTTTAAAGAGGAAAATCATAAACAAAATGGGAATACATCGATTTATGATCGCAGCGTAAAATCCCGGATTTCTACTTTCCTATTCTCGATATGGTACCCGAAACCTTAATTAATGCAAATCCAATGAAAACATCAACAAGTACGTTCTATATGAAGTCATGAGAGAAACATTTTAATTGATCCGTTGATTATAGTACAAAGCTTAGTTGCAACACCACACATCGGCTCGGTTCCCTGGGTGACCTCATTCCTGGGTTTACGAGCTAGCCGTCAGCGATGGCGGAAGGGTTGTCAAAAACATGGACTATGTACACACGGACATAGGAACATTTCATGGAAGTTTTATGAGTACTGTTCATTTGTAATGGTACGGGCTGATTGATTTATAATGGCTGTCACATAAATAGCGGTGGTTAATATTTGATGCTGATTGAAACTGGATGATGGTTATATTTATCGTTAGTGGGTGGATATTAGGCATATTCTAGGCTTTTCTCTTGGGTCTAGCATTCAAGGTGTAAATTATATCCGTTAATGGAAAGTCTATCTTGAAAAAGGGGAGAAAACGATTCACAGTTCATATTTCCCTTTTCTGTTCGTACTTTACTCATTCTCATTACCCGTCGCACCTCTGCGTACGTGAAGATGCGAACAAACAAATATTTCAGTGAGTACTCGCTCAGACATTTATAGAACACTAGCAGCGCCCCGCGGTTTTACCCGCGTTGTGCCCGTTCCCGTGGGAATTTCGGGATAAAATGTAGCCTATAGCCTTCCTCGATAAATAGACTATCTAACAGTGAAAGAATTATTCAAATCGGTTCAGTAGTTTCTGAGATTAGCGCGTTTAAACAAACAAACAAACAAACAAACAAACAAACAAACAAAACAAACTCTTCAGCTTTATAATATTAGTATAGATTATCTGTTTGAAACGTATACGTGTGGAAACCGATACGGGCTCGTTTCTTAAGCACGAAGTATACGATATTTTTCTTTGGGCCCGCTCGCAATTTTCAGCACTACGACCTTTGTATTCCGAAGGGTGGCGAGGGCGTACCTTGTGACCTCTATTTCTATTCCACCTGACAGACTAGGCGTCAACACTCCCATCAGACCAATTCACATTAATTTACAAAGTTAATAAACTTTATTTATCATAACTTTGGCCAATATTATGATCACAATAAGTGTATTTGTGTAATGGAATTGACCTTCTCACGTTGGCTATTAACAAACATGAACCTTTATTAAAACGTTTTGTATCAACTAATTTGAGCATGTAGTGACGTGTGTAGTAATCGTATCGTGTGCATGAACCGTTAATGTCACAATATCCCGTGAGATACGGGGCCGGGACACATCGGGAGCAGGGTCGGCAGATGTGCGCGGCTCGGGTGACGGCCAGACGGACGTCGCATCACATTTGCATATGTAATCAGGCCCTTCGTAACCCTTGCGGAATCACCCACAAACTTGTCCTTAAACTTCTATCCACAACAATAATAATCTCGCTCGATATAACAAGGGATAATAACGGTTTTATCTGACGCTTTTTCTGATCTGCCTTTTGACCTTATCAAAATAAACGTGGTCAAACAAATGGAAGCTAACCCTGTCGGTCGTGACGCAGGTCGGGTGTACTTATACAAAGGGATTAGCGAGCACCGAGCGGGACTAATGCCGGGTAATGAGCGCCGAAGGACGCCGCGGAGCGAGGATCATGTGATTTTTGTCACTCCGCATACATTTGTCACGTGGAAGACTTAAAAACGTAAGCGGATAATCCATTGCAATGTGCGATTCATTGCAGGATAAGGCCACGATACGCGTAATGTTAGCATGATATTTGTGGTAATGGAAAACCGCAAATATATAAATATTTTTCATGCACGTTTTGCGTGCTAGCTACGTTTAAGTGAGTTAAAGTTGACCTGTCATATAACTCTGATATTGGCATCAGTCTCGCGGGTATTTCCAAATCGATATCAAATCTGTGTTCGAGTATCAATCCACCCACACATGGTCTATTGTTACCAACTACATATTATAATTCAGTTGCAAGTGTGGCGTGTGGGCACGTCGACAATATGGCTCATGTAAATTACTCAGGGTTAACCTATTTATCGAGGCGGATGATGAGCCTTCCAGATTGTAAACCAAATAAATAGTGCGTTTGATTAATTAACAGTGCAAACATCGTATAATCTGTCGATACCATTTAGAAGCAGGAATAGCGGGCAGAGGAAAATAAACAAGCATTAAGTTACTTGCGTTAATTGCGCGGTCGTGGCTCCCGGCGCGAGTTCCTGCAGCGCAACCATTACCGGACCAACAAACAACAGAAGGATAGAAATTCGCGAGGAATGAGGTCGAAGCCCCGGGAGGAAGGCGCTCGCCGGCCGCAGGACGCACCAGCATCAATTGCTTTATTGACCGTTTCATAGCGGCCCGATGCGAGCGCTAATGCGCGTCTGATGCAATGCAACCAGTTGCAGCTTTCCTTATTATTCGCCCCGAATAGCTTTCATCGCTCTATGGTGGACGTTAATTTACAAACGATGCACATCGAGACCTGTTTCGTTACGCTTCCTATCCTAATTTCTTCACTCACTGCCGGTTTCGATGCGTTGGGAATTTCACAAGAAATAAACCTATATTTATTGATTATGCATTATGTTTATGTGGAAATGTAAAGTATAGCTACATGAAAACTGGTTTCTTATAGGTAGGTAAGCTAGGTAGAGTATGTGTCACAAATGCAACGTCAACTTTCTCGATCTATTCCTGTATCAACAACATCGTATTGGCTCGAGATTTAGATATGACAGGATCCTAATTGTGTTGTCGCTATAAATAACGAATGTTTCCCGTTCGGGCGCGGAACAGGGCAGGGTTGTCACTAGTTTAAGATGCGATGTCATTGTCAGTAGGTCGCACTAGTCGGGCGCCGCGCGGCGCGGTGCCAAGTGTCAGCCCTAGCGCTTCCACACATGTCATCAATTGGTAGCGCATCGATTGAGAATCAACTCCTGCCTGCCATGCCTGTAACGTCGCTATTTAACAGGTGCCAACCCTCGTGACTTTTAAACTTTGTTACATATTTGGTTTGTATATGTAATTATATGTTGAATTAGCTGAATTACGCCGAGTTTGCGATGAAACAATAGCACGGAGCACCTTGAGCGACTACTGTGAGACCGTACAGAGGCGTCAGGTAGGAGGGTGTAGCAGCGATGAATCAACCGCGCGGTGAACATTTCGCGTATTCTATCATGAAGCGACATTACGCAAATGACCTTCACCGACACGGATGCACAAGCCTGAATAATGGAATCAAAGCGAATCGAACCTCCTAGAAATACAAAACCGATAACATGGAACGCCCATTCATTAAACTTAAAAAATTGTAGCTATTTATTGTCGTTTAAGGATAACTTAAAAGGAAACATACAATAATTATTGGCTGCAGTAAATGTGTATAATAAAACCGAACAAAACTGATTCAGAGTACAACACAACCAACCACATAAAGATTCGTTGGCGAGTAATTATCAGTGCGATGTGTTTACTGATGACGAGATCTTATTTACATAGATGACTTCAGAACAATTAATGTTCAGGCGCGGCGCGGTGCCAAGCGGAGGTGATTCCCGAGAATTCAGAAGTTTCTACGAGTATGAGGTAATCAGCCGAGGATTGCAAGTATGACTGTTGCCGATTTTAGAGCCAAATAATGTTTGTTTGCACCGTCATGATCGTGTCAGCTAGTTTCTCGCGAAATGCGGACATATTTTTCCCGAAAGTACGAAAACATGTTGAGGGAAAACATGTGCCAAAGTACGAGAGTTTCCAACTTCTTTATATTATTATAGAAGTGGATATAAACGTCAAGCTTAGTTTCGTTGTGAGTTAATCTATTTGGCAGGATTTGTACATAATTCTGTAGAATTTCGCATTATTTCAAAAGGACTTACTAAAGTAGATGTAATAAAACCTGACAGACGGGAGGTTTGGAAGGAGCCTTACCTGGAAACAAACAAAGCTCATGAAAGTCAGATCAGGCGCTCAAAGGCTTACTTACGGCGAGTCCGCGGGCACCAGAACAAGTTATGTGTGTTTCATAGAGACGGCAGTTTTTTAAATACTTTCGACAACGGTGTACTATGTTGGCTAAGTTATTCTCTTACGAATTTATTATCTGTAGCGTTTTCAAAAATTACTGTGCTACGCTCGCCCTTCATGTTATTATGTACTGCATTCTTTTGCATCAGAATATCTAAAATCACCATCACAAAACTAAAAGGACCAATCAGAACTAGAGCAAACGAATCAAATCCTATAAACATAAAGTACATACAGTGAAACGAGTGGTCAAAGATATCTCATTACATGTCTCAAGTGGTAGTGATTGTGCTGCAGAATGCGGGCGGCATCGAATTCCCTTGACGGCTGATGCGAATGGTGACTAATTGATGCTCGCGGTTGCAGCCTTAAAATGTTGCAGTAGTCAAGGAGAATTGATGCCAGTAGTGGCTGGTCTTTTGATATTGCCGAAATAGTCAAGGAGATTTGATGCTTACTGTTGCTGGTTCAGAATGGTGCAGCAATAATCAAGGAGTCATTAGAGCATTCGACAAAATGTTGACCTTGTTTAGATTTGACCTCAAAATAATTACCTCATCTGTACAGCCTTGCTCTTACTCTCTCAGATCGAAGATGTTTCTTATTGGTTCTTATAATGGTGGATGCCTAACTGCTAATATTGGTTCAAAGAAACGCTAGCTACTAGCCGACGGTTGTTCGATTTTTCGTTTGCTCTTCTAAAGTGCAATATATCTAATTATGAAGGATGCTGATTTCGTCTATATCTAATACAATAAGTTACCTTCACACAGGTTAAACTTTAATCATTGCGTACAAATGAAACTATTGCACATAAAATATAAAACCATATAATTGACATAATGCCCCACGGGTCTCATTATAATGATTCGGTAATGAAACGGCGACTCGTTAATTAACGAGTCATTTGTTTAACCGTCATTGTTTGCGAGTCAGTGTATTTTGTGCACTACAGTTTTATTCACATTCAAAAGGTTTAAACGTAGAATTATTACGGTAGCATGATTAAATAGAAGCTGAATAAGTTAGTAGATAAATAAAAGATAAATAAATTTACTTAAGTTTGCACTTTATTAATTTAACTATTGTATTTCGTACTAAAATATGTAAAACATCTTTATTTAAAACTAAACACGTGTTGCGTATGAATATTTATGCATTTGTTTTAAACATGCATTCATATATTTCAAAATATAGTTAACAAGTTTCCAATGTAACAGCGCGCGACTACGCAATCAGTCCTACATAAATCATATAAAATTATCATGCACTAATCAACAATCAGCGACCCAAATAATGAAATTAAAGCGTTATTTTACCGATCGAGATCATTACAGAGACAACTCAACAAGGTCGCACGTTCGCAATCACTATCCGCGGCAATCATTACCCGATATTTGTATAAACGAAACTTTATTCAACACATTTCTTTGAAGTCTATTCATGCCACTTCTCTAGCGTCGTAAATAGTGTCCGTGCAGACCAGGTGTTTCCGATATCTCAATACTTTAATCGAAACGAATCTTAGAGCTCTTTGAAGTTGCTATTGGTGACGTCAACCATCGAGAGAAGAAAAAACAAAATGTTTACTACGTTTCAGGTAGTTGTTACATCTGCGTATGACGTAATGGTTGGTTGAGTATTCTCGGCAGGTTCCATGAAACAGTCGTTGCCAGCCTTGCCAATATAGCCGCTTCGAGGAAACTGTATTTTCCATTTAAGTCGCTAAGCAGAAACCCAGTCGAAGTGTGGAAAACATTTGCATACAATATTGCTGTTTTTCCGTGATTGGTCATCATATCTTTGTAGTATTTTATATTGATATCTTTTAATATTTATCTTAGAGCATATGCACTCTTTAAATACAGTTAATATAAATACTTTTTGTGTTAGCATATTAAATAAAGTGTTAGATATAAAAATCTTGCCAAGTCACATTAGTCAGGTATTCAATATAATGTCTCAGAAGTCATAGACCTTTCCGTTCATGCAAAATTAAACAGTTGACAAATTACAAGGAAAATGTTGTCCAGTAAAGTGTTACAATTGAGTGTCAGTAGTTAGGGTCAGATCGTTTGACCTAATCAGAAGTCGGAGACATATTTAGTAGCCGCCCACCTCCGCCTTGCCGCGGTGCGTCAACCCTTGACCGCTGCCGTCCACACTAAGGTCCACCTTTAATTAAACTCCACGAATCAAGAGCGAAACAAAGGTATAAAAACATACCATTTTCCTTAGTCTATTTGAAATCTGTTCCAATCTCGACACTATAGTAACTTTTTCGGAGAAATAATGTTTATTTACTTCGATAGTATCGTAAACAAATAGGTCAGCAACAGATAAAGTTGTTACAACGGTAATATATTCAATGACCTTATAATAAACTAATAGCGGCCGGCCTGAACTAGATAATATATTGTGGAGCGAATGACGGAAGTTGGACATAATTGGATTTAAGGGCCTACCATTGATGTCACGGACTCCACTCCTGACACACTTTGACGACCGTTCTGTGTCCATTGTTGTGAGCTCAATTCAGGACATCTCTATAAGTTCCAATATTATTGACGTGATATTCTCAATCAAAGTAATGAACGCCGACGACAAGCGATTGCCAGTAATTGATACACAGTCATTACGCAAACGATAACATATGAATTACGTCGAAACCTTATTGTTTAATTTTCTAAATGACAGCACCGCTGGCTTATACCTACATTAAATGGATTAAGTTACGCTGCCTACAGGGATTTACATTATGTTTTATCGTCATGAACATATTCGTCTAGGTCGTCTTGAATGATTGCATAACCGGGAAAGGAATCACACGCAATTGCTCATCATATGATGGCAGGACTGGTGTGGGAGTATCTCGACAATTAGCGCGACGGGCGGCGCAAGGACGGCTCCGAAGCGATACGCGCGTCATCGACCGACGAACGTCTAAATATAAATAGATAATAACATACCAATAACTGATATCATAAGAGCGTGGGATTCTCTGAATCATCGCAGTGTTTATAACAAATTAACGAAATAAACAATCAACTTATATGCTGACGGTTCAATTATAAACACTTTCAATCGTACGCTTCAATTGAGGAGTAAAAACGTATCGTGATTAAAAATACTTGGTATTTAAACGCGCAGAATGTCCGGAAACGAGTTTTAAATGGTCGGCGGATCCGGCTCATCTGCGAGCGGTAAGGTCGCACAAGGCCGTGCGTGAGCCGCGTGTGTCACCGCGACCGACGAGCCGACGGAGACACAGTTAGCTTTCCTCACGTAATCAATTAACACCTTTCCTCCCTAAATTCTCCTATTCACTGAGGAAGCCACACAGACCGAACGATTCGACCGCACGCACCCAACAACAGCGGGCCCAACATTACGCGGTTTACGACCCAATCCTCGGCAATATTTATAGAGAGCACTTCATAAACCAACACAATGACGGCAACGCGGCCATTATAATTTATAAAAGCATTAGTTAGTGCATTATACAATAATTATATTAGCTGTTCGGAACGACTGTGAAAGTTTATTGTCTCACCAGTCATTGTCCGCGATTATACAACCTAGAATATATTAAAACTAGCAGCGCCCCGCGGCTTTGCCCGCGTTGAGCCCGTTCCCGTAGGAATTTTCTTGAAGAACCTTCCTGCCAAATTTCATGTTTCTAGGTGGAGCGGTTGAGGCTGTGCGTTGATTATCAGTCAGTCAGGACTTTGAATTTTATATATATAGATAATAGTCAGTCAACACTGGTTGTTTACAATTTATTGAGAATCTGTTTAACAGTGAATATTGAAGTATTCAAGTCGTCAATTTAATAATTCTCATACTAAATAAACTTATGGCACTTGAAGCGTAAGCAGTGACTACTGAAATAGCCTCCATTATTTAAATACGCCATAAAGCAACTTTATGACATGTTCATTCCACATAGTTTTCCGAGTACACACATCGCAACACATCGGGAGTAGGGCAGGTAATAAAGACTGGAGGCAATTTGTGTAAGCCGGTTTTACTAACGAGTGCAAATTGCAGCGGGGAGGGCGTTCGGAAAATCGGTACGTAGAGCGATTAATATTCAATCTGGAGCGGATGACCCGTGGCTGAACGTGGTAACTGAGTTAGCGGATCAGCTCCGTGCGTTCCTCGGGGAGCCTCCGCCGCCTCCGCCGCCTCCGCCGGTGAACGACCGAACGTCGCCATCTTTAATGAAATCACCCTACCTCCCCACCACTACCCCGTGCCAAGATCCGCTTACAAAATTGAGGATTTTCTCCAGGATATTTACGCCTCCATAATAATATTAACATATTATATACGATAAGATCAGGAATTCTAGTTCCCGGATCCATTCAGCCATTTTCGTGGAATCTTTCTGAATAATAATTTCTGGTATATCCTAAAAATGGATAATTTACTTATACGTATTGTGCTTAGCTTAGCTGTTAGCTTCACGTTTTCCAGGTTATTTTTGTACAAAAAAGGTAAATCTGTGTGTAAAAATTGTGTTAATCTATACTAATATTATAAAGCTGAAGAGTTTGTTTTGTTTGTTTGTTTGTTTGTTTGTTTAAACGCGCTAATCTCAGAAACTACTGAACCGATTTGAATAATTCTTTTTGTAATAGATAGCCACATTCAACGGGAAGGTTATAGGCTATTTTTCATCCCGAAATTCCCACGGGAACGGGTACAACGCGGGTAAAACCGCGGGGCGCTGCTAGTGTTGTTATATTTAGACCGCTATTCAATGAATATGGGCACTTTGGATGCGAGCGGTAACATTAGCACGATAAGGACACAGCCGAGCCGTGAAAGGGTTCTGAGGCAATAAACATCAAACTCAATTGCCTGAAATAAGAAACCTGAAGTGACAAAAAGAACAATTTACTGGAAATTGTATTTCGTTATTTTATACGAAGTAATAAAAGTGATGACATACTCTTTGCTTAGGTGGTGTGTTTGCTTCACTACCCTGACATTTTGTAATTTATCATAAAGATCGATCACGGACGGCGAGAGCTTATTCCTGTACCGCATGACATATACGCACAATGTACCTTTATGGTACACACAACCATCAATACGGTTAAGTTCGCTAAAAGTAGACTATTGTGCTATTAAAGAGAACAGTATAATCAGAAAATACTTTCTAAGTTTAACTGAAAACACTCCTAATCGACGATGGGAAACTGCAACGGAGAAAACTATGTTGCGAATCGCTGCGATACGATTCCGTGCGACAGTGTAACCTTTGCTTTACGATGCGAATCAATTCCCAAATACTTGCAATGCGTTCGTGCGCATTGCAAACTCGTAATTTTTGAACCGAAGTCGCTGAAACAACGTAATGTTTCCAAGTAGAGACTAATACAGCTCCACTCAGAGACATTCATTAATAGACACTTAAATATTGACGTAATCTTTCTTACATTACATGTGAAAATCGGTCATTAAATCTCTACCAAGGAAACATTTGACGTCTCTGAGTATGGGCGATAAACCATTAGAAAAAAAATGGTTAAAAAATTGTCTACTTCGGTAGTAAGACTTACCATAATTGTAACAAAATTGGTCCAAAAATTGTGCCTAACTCAGTAAATAGACTTGTCTGTCGCATTCAAGTGCTTATTCACTTCGACTCTACGAAATACCTGGAGCACTGACCTCTCGTTACGGTTATTAGATGATTGCACACTAATCAAACTACTGCCTTTCAACACTTGATGTATTATAGACATAATTGAGGATGAACAATATAAATTCCATCAACAAAGGTTTTTCGATAATTAGTTATCGAAATAGGAAAGTGAGGTCATTACTTTTCAACAAGGCTTGGGTTTGAGATCATCACACGGATTTGGCGATTGGATCGCTAAATATACTGATGTGTTTTCAGTAATTTACCCATTACTTAAGTACATGCTGCCAGACTAATTCAGATTCCTAGACCTGGTCGGCGATCGGTCAGATCAATGGCACTTGAGTAAGTAACTATTTCCCAACCAGCACGTCGAAGTCGTTAACCATCAAGGACCTTGTACATTCAATCATCGAAAGGGCAGAGCGTACTGAGAAGACGACCTGAATACATTAACATTATTGGCAACAGCAACCACAGGGTGGTGAGTGCAGACTGTACATGGAAGAAATATTTAATTAAATATTCTAACACGTATATCTATTATTACCATATTGTGAAATGTTCTATTAAAAACTCAATTCTCATTAACCTAAACAGCTGGGTTTTCCTTTATGTAACGTGCTATCCTTCTCTCCAGCTGAAGAACATTGCATCTCTATATAAATTACTCAATTCACAGATATCAAACTCACAAAAAATAGCACATACAGCTAGAGTAAATAAATAACGATATATTTTATTTGTTTGATATACAAAAACATTACAAAACTGGTGCGACCTGATCCAGCCATGATTCACTGGAAGCCCAGATACTAACTGGAACAAATAAATAGATGAGCGCAGTACCAGCGGCTTGGTTTCGTCACTTGTCTGTCACTCACCGTTATTTGTACGAACTTTTTTACACGTTGCTTTACTTCATAGAAAGACGGAGATTCACTGGAATCTATTTTAATTCATTTAGACTGACGCAGATTTTATTAATTTACCTTTGTGGAAAACATTTTAGTTCCTCGAATCACAACTACAAAAATGTTAATAGTATAAGTACAACGTTTAAGTTAGATAACCAAGCTAAAAGATAGGTGCATAATGACAAAATATTATTAGAAAAATAATCAAACAATTGCAAATGAAACTGTAAACAAATAGTTACACCAAATCCAATGAATGAATTCAATACACCTAACATACAACATTTTGCCAAAGAATTCACATACATAGAGCCCTTGAGTCAGGCACGTGCGTGTTATGTGCATTCGGCTTGTCCGCGTGCATTCGCCGCGCCGGCGCATGGCAACGTGCTACCTGTACGACGACCGAGCCGTATGTGTGACAGGTACAGCTGTGACGTCACGACACGTGTCAAATACTAATAATTATGTGCAAATAAAGATTGTGAATGAGACGCCGTAATCAGATAACGAGACAAAATCGTCAGCTTTAACTCTACACTACAATAGATAAGTTTTATTTACGGTTCGATTCCGAATATTCCCTGAAGTAAGTAAGACTTCCTTACAGACATGTCGGGCATGTTTAACATGTCAAAGGAAATGAAAAGCTCTGTATCAACAGACACAAAACAAAATGGGAATATTAACACAAAAATATTAAGGAATGAATGAAGCGGAAGTATACCGAAATAACGTCCGTTAATGTATGCGCGCGCGCATCGGCCTCGTCCTGTTAAAGACACTCTTTATTAAGGACGACACCGCTTTGATGTGACAAAAATCACCATCGGCACGGAACCGAATCGATTCATCACGGTTATTTATGACACCATTTCATAAAATTACGAAACATACCAAGATTTATAAGACACACTTGTGTTTCCTCACATTTGTTTTGATATTTTGAAATGCTTCGACTGTAAGGCTATGAAGGAGATTAGAAACTAACCAAAGTACCTAATAGATAACATTCAGTGGGAAGAAAATGTCGTGAAAAATAGGGAAAAGATAAACTTTAGAATCAAAATACTGCGTGTCTCAGATAATGGCATGTTTGTTTACAGTGGGGCTCTATTTACAGCCGTTTAATAAAAACAAGCTCAAAGTATTCTGCTACATTTCGACAACATTATCCAAAGATTCCAAGATACATAAAGCATTCCTGAATCTAAACATTGCACAGTTCAAAAGGGAATTTATGACTAGGAAACATTCGGAATAACTATAAGACTTTTTTAGCTCAAGTGTCGTAGTTTATCTAACGTGTACGACGCCACTTTTAATGTTTCTTGTGCAAAGAGATAAAGATAATACGAATATCTACGTCGCTAGAATATCAAATGTAGGAGATACAGTAGTGAATGTTAAAAAGAATAACGTCACAACAATGTTTTATCAAATGAGCAAACACGCGTGTGTAGAACATGATTAATAGATTTGCACAAGATTACGGTATTTCAGAAAATAAACAGAACTATGTGCTTATAATATTTAATTTCGTAAGAATGCATTGGTGCCAGTGATGTTTTCCTTTGCATGACTCGTATTACACTTTTTATCTCCAGTCAGATTGACTTAGCTTAAGTGGATAATTTGATATCAAGAATTTCCACCATCATCTACTGCTTGATTATTTAATTCCTAAAATGCTAAAACCTATATAATATAATAAGTTATTTAATCAAAACTGTAAATAATTTGGTAGGTAGGTAAAGAATGTCACAACAGTATCTTTGAACGAAGGTGCCGAAAGCTCTGCGCCGCGCTCGTCAGAACGACAGGTTTATTAAATACAACTCTGTATAGGGAACGAGAAAATGTAATTAAAACTCGGATAGGAAGCCATTACGGCGAACCGAAATTCAGATGTTATTCATAAAGAATTTATGGCGCAGAAAATTATGTTACCGGCAATTTAGATACCTATAGATAGATGATAATTATGGTTGTAATAAATCTCAATAATAATGTAGAACTGTGTTCACAGTGCAGACATATGAAGCGGGATACCCTCTAGGAGCTAACTCCACTACGAACTTTCCATAAACTCAAGAACCTGACTCACAAAAAGAAACTACTAAAACAATTTCTACATGTCTATGGAATTAGTATATTTCCATAGATGTCATTGGTTCGCATGATGTTAAGTGGAACCGGTTGTTACACGAAACGAGTCGAAGTGATCGGTTCTCGTGAGTGCAACTAGTGCCACATCAAACGGTTCATACAGGCATGTACCGAGGTAAACGATAGTCACAGTCTTATGGACCAAGAGCCCGCGAACCCCAGACCTTCGTTATTTTATAAAAGCTGAAAGTTTGTCAGCGCATGCTCCCAACACCAGGTAAGAACGATGGACTATTATGAAGTTTGGGTTATCGTGGCTTTGGCAGGTATACGGTACTAAATGTCAATGGTCGAAAACACCAAGTTTGCCATCGATTTCTATATCACCGTCAAAGGGTGACTTGTACAACTCCTCAAGAGCTTTCAAATGACATAGGTCATGTCACTGTTAAGCATTAGGATCAGCGTCCATGGCATAGGCCAACTCCAATCTTCGGTGGTCGAAAACACCAAGTTGGCCGTCGATTTCGATGTCACCGTCAAAGGGTGACTTGTACAACTTGTCAAGAGCTTTCAAATGACATAGGTCATGTCACTTAGGATCAGCGTCCATAGCATAGGTCAACTCCAATCTTCAATGGTCGAAAACACCAAGTTGGCCGTCGATTTCGATATCAACGTCAAAGGGTGACTTGTACAACTTGTCAAGAGCTGTGAAATGATATAGGTCATGTCACTGTTGAGCATTAGGATCAGCGTCCATAGCATAGGTCAACTCCAATCTTCAATGGTCGAAAACACCAAGTTGGCCGTCGATTTCGATATCACCGTCAAAGGGTGACTTGTTCAACTCTTCAAGAGCTTTCAAATGACATATGTCATGTCACAAATCACACTTAATTATTTGATGAATTTAGATCGGTATTTTACACACCTTTAGTACCGTTTATCTGCCAAAGCCACGATAACCCAAACTTCATAATAGTCCATCGTTCTTACCTGTGTGTGGGAGCATGCGCTGACAAACTTTCAGCTTTTATAAAATAACGAAGGTCTGGGGTTCACGGGCTCTAGGTCTATTATATACCTATACAAACATGAACGAAATAGTCAGGTTAATACTGCGTAAAATCTGTGCGGAATATTATTGGACCACCTTTGAGATTCAACATTTAATATAGCATGGCTTCTATTGAATGCGTGCGAATGTTCCGTCCTTTATTTTTCACCATTCAGAATGCTGTATCAGTGCGCTTTTATTTCACTGTAATATTATACAAAATACTTTTATGAATATCATGGGAATATAAGATGGAAATAGCTTATTATTTGTTGGGGTATAAAATTCTTTGAACACTGAAGGCGCTTAAGGTGTTAAACTATTTACCAAAGAACTCTCGAACGACTTTCGAAGGGTAAATGGAAAGCTAATGCTATTGATCCTCGAACGTAAGGTTTGGAAAGGTTATCAACGGCATGAGGGTTTACCTATTGAACACTTTTAGAAGCAGACGGGAAAAAGTAAAGGTTATCATCTAATAGCACTAATAGCCCTGTGAGTGAAAAGGTATGAAGGTCTCTGTCTCTAACCCATATTACTTTATCATATACCTACTTTTCAAATGACGATATGATTGCCAGTCGCACAACATAACTGATAAAAATTCAATGTGCAACCAATAGCTCGGTCTACTTACAGATAATATTGTGGCTCATTTGCAAGCATTACGTTGCCACACCGCTCACCCACATGTACAGTGATTGCCTCATACAAAGGCACATCACCAGCAATTTGTGCAGTGCGAATTGCAATTCGCTCACTATCCTCACGATACGCGCCAAAGCGTTCGCAAACTCATCTTCGCTTGCGTTAACTATTACAAAACTTTCATTTGACATCACAACACGCGATACACCCGCCCGTGTGTTTATTTAAGGTTTATCCAACGGATTGCGGAATCGATTGTGGTAATTCCTTGGAGTTTTAAAAACGAGGACGTTAAAAGGTCGTTACTCAAGTTTAGACAAACAGCATCCGAAGAGCCGTCGATGAGAGTAATGGAGATATATTTTTTGACAGTCGGTTTATGTTTGCGAACGCATGGTATCGACAGGTCGGCACACGGCATGTGTATTGCAAAGTTCAAAGTGTTACGTTGACAGGTGCTGCGCAGACGCCGCTCTCGGCCCGGTTTGTTTAGCAAACACACTAACAAATATGTTAACGGTTGTTTAGTTTGCATTTCCCAGGAAAACGTAAAAAACTTTACAAGAATCTTGGAATCCAGTTTGAATGTTTAGCTAGTTTCTAATTGAATTAGAGATAAAAAGGGTCTGTCTAATGCAACGCGACGTCATCAGGCGAGCGTATCGTGTTTGACGTGTCGGTCGCCGGCGGGTGGCGGGCGGCGCGGCTAGATGCGGCCCACGGAATGCCGTCCGGTGGGTGACGGCGACCGCGGCGACGGAGCGATTTACACGCCCGTTTACCAGATAAATATCAACCTCGGATAACGAGACAATGTAGATTTACATATGCATTCATTACGGACTAGATGCATGTAGGCGGAGATAATCGCCTTTTTGCAAAACTTATTTGTTTACATGCTGTGCCTTAGACGGGGAATTATTCTCGACTAACAAGCAAAACGAACGCAAAAGACTAGGAAACAAATCTCGTCATTTGAATCACAAACAAACGGTGGAAATGTTTTCAAACAGGACAGCAGACCATCTCGTCTCGATTACCATGTCAAGATAATTAACACGCTAATCAAAGACGTGGAGGTACAAAAAAATAATTTAACGGTAGAAGGTGGTTGTGGTTTTAATTAGAGCTTTTCATTTAATAAATAATAGAGACGACAACCGCAAACAAAGCTGTCGCCGCCAGGAGAGGGCGCTATAACTCGACAAAGTATAAAAATGACGTTTATTTCCTCTGGAAACCTTTCAAAATCCTAATATTAATTAACGCCCGGGAAATCTTTCTTTGAATATTTTTTTTTGTAAATGTTGGAAATTACGGTTAATTGCCGAATCATGGACGGAAAACCCTTTGTTATTATGACTAATTGAAGTAAATACAAAAGGATAAGTCGGCGAGGATTGACGCCAAGTGTGTCAGTGTGACGTGGAGGAAATAGGAAGTGCGGACACACGCCTCCGCTACCACCAGCCCCGAGCTATATATAGAACCGACCACAACACTGTACATAACACTGAAACACGCACTTGGGTCTACTAAATGATAGTATTTACATAACGAAAAAAGCAATTTCACAACAGATTTTGTTCAACCAAACACCTAAACAAAAACATCACATCGAACTTCAGATTAACTATATATTACGCGTCGAAGAGAAAGAAAACAAGTCATTAAACTCGGAGTGTAGACGTTGCAAATTTCACTTTTCACATGAGCACGGGCGAGCCGGAGCGGGCATTACTTAACGATTAATGTCTAATTAATACGACGACGGAACAGCTGTGTGACGGCATCAGAACACGTGTGGTGCGTGGAGATGTTGGGCCATAGCGCACCGGTTCGTCGACCCTCGCGCTCTACTCCCAGCCCTCGGAGGCTCCTTTGTTCCTCATCACGAAAATAAAGCGCGAGCATCACTCCATTGTGCCCCGACTGGATCATTTATCATTATAGTGAATGCCGGTGACTCGCTACCGCGATCTTTGTGCGGTACGGTTCCATTTCAGAGTCTTTTCAGATTAAATTATTTATTATAGCAAAGAATTTAATAATGTCATAAAACTTTCATTGGTGTTCATTGTTTTGCCACACGCGACCATTACGTAAAATAACATGCAGATAAGAAATTAAGATTTTCTAGTCGCATATAAGTTAATTTACGAACTAAATTATAATTAAAACAGATTAATCTTTGTCATCCTCGCTGTCGTGATTACTATCACTAACAGTGAGACGATCAGATTACCGCTGCGAGAGAGAAGCTTAAACGTAACCCGATAAAATAGAAATTAACGTAAAGCTGCTGGATTTATACCAGAGATAACTGGCGACTCTACATTAAGAGATATCATTTGAACCACCTTCCGGATTGAAAGGTCAGCTAAGAATCAAGTTCACATTTGAACATGAGAATGAAACAGCATAAACTTAAAAACGGGGTTGGCATGACGCCATACCACCATTTACTCGACCTTGTACCATGGTGCAATGCGGGTCTCAAATAAAAACAACAACTTTAATTAGTGTTCTAAACCAGAACAGAACCGGTCCTGACACGATCGAATAACTATCAATTTAAGTCCATTACGTAAACACAATAAATATATACGAAATATTAAAAGCGTCGTTTAAACAAAAGTGGAGTCACGATAAGAAGCAAACCTAATGTATTGTGCGATGGAATTATTAATTTGTAGTGTGAACAAAAGAGGCTTTACAACAACAAAAAGTCAGATAGCGTGACGTCTTTCGCCGTAGACAATAGAGACGACCGCGACCGCGGCCGCCTCGGCACTCAGTACACGCTCTTATAGACAACGGAATAAGAGTCGAATTAGTAACACTCAACGAACAATTTATAGTAATGCAAAGCGAAGTGCGATAATCATATCGAACAATTGGGAAATAATTATGGACATCTAAAGACTCAAAAACACAGAGCAAACTCAAATTCATTTTATATGGAAAATAAAGTTAAAATCTCCAAGTTCTACGGTTATAAGGATTTAATTACCATGAAAATCCAGATGTGATTGCATGAATACGAAATGAATTTATATCCATATTGTCAGCGGGTAGCGCGTGCCGAGCGAATTCCTCATGCCGATGTTAATGAATAGTTATATTTGAATAACAAAACAAATTCATTAACGATCCATCTACACTTTTAACACGACAATGATGTCATAGAACTGAAGCATGACCCGGCGGTTACCGTCAACCGTTACTGTAGTGCTAAAATATTTCCATAATGTTGTGTAGTGAGTGAATCACGATCGAGGGGTAATGATACTAAATGTGCAATCTGAAGAGCACCAAACAAAACAAATAGGTAATAGAATTGTGCTCCATTATTGCTAAGTGCATTTGATGCACGGTGCCGGCATCAAGTCACGCGTCAATTGGTGAGCGGAGATGGACCTCCGCATTCCACTACTCCCCCCTTTAACTGGCGACTTCCCTCGGAGGTCGCTGCTAATCGAAATGCTCTATCTATGCCTAAGTATCTGGAACACTCTCCTCAAATCATCAATAATATCATGTTGCCTGCCTAATCCGTTAGACGTGATGTGTCGAAATCCAATTAATAGTATTGGAATTGATTTTCACGATTAGTTGCTATCACGTACGTATAGTTATTATGGAGCGTCGCAATGTAATTTAAATGTTAGCAAGAGAACTTTCAATCGAATAGAGTACAGTGGAGGCATGCCAAACTGAGATAACAATCAGAAGTCGCCAGGAAGCGCTGCGCTAATGACGACACAAGAGTTATTGTCTCTTCGATATCATCCATACATGTTATTCATTGAATTTCGATTCATTGAAATATGTGGCGTGTAAAAGCATGTTTTGATAATATAGTGTACGTTAAACTGATGATCACACCACACAGTATACCAAAATGAGTTTGGTATCGTTATGAACATATTACAAAGTGGCACAAAGCAATTTACTAAAGGCATTAAACGATATCGCTAGTTAATATAAATGATATAATAATGAGGCGCGTTTTTTCCATGTGATATGTCGAGTCCACACAGTGCGGTGTCAGCAGCGACCTAAGTAAATAACGTGTGCGTGGGCCGCGGCCCGGCCTGGCCGGGGCGGGCGTCCTCCCAGCTGGAGTCACCCGTGGGAGTCGCGTGATCGATGGACGAGAACTAGCAACTTTTATACGGAAAATATTCATCCGGGAATACCAATTTCATTTCCATAAACACACCGCGACGAGGGCCTTATTCCACCCAGATTTAAATCAATTAAGGCCAAACGCACGCTTGTAAAGTGCAGCCGACCACAATCCAGTTATTAAAATGAAACTGCACAACATTTCAAACGTTTTGTTCCAACAAATATGCATGTTTTGATGTTCCGACATTGTACGTCGCTGATAAGAACATTGCGATATAGAGGGAGTATAATTGAAGACATTTGTAAAGCGATCGACCCAGATTGATTGACGGCAATGGAAATGAGACAAAGCAGATTCATTAGACACGCTCCGCGCGTGGGAACGATACTCTCCCGGGCCCTATGATAGAGATATTACTTCATCTCTCTTGCACCCCACCTCAACGATACGCGAGACAGGGATGCACAATCTGAATGACTGTCTCGTCTCGTAGATAAATGCGGAAACTTCGTCAATGGATATTCTGAAAGCTAATTTCCATTTAAGTTATTGAGTTAGAAAGCGAAAATAAGAGACAACGGAAATAATAAATTTGTGTCCTCCCTATTTTATACGACGGCAATTATAAAGGTTTTACGGATATAAAAGTCAAACGGGTCTAATTTAAGTCGGTGATAGGTATAAAAGGCAGAAAAATTCGCGACGTTGACGTAAAAGTAGCACATTGGGGTCGTAAAGACCGCGAGAAGTAATAAACAAACTCGGGGTTGGTTTAATTTCACGGTCGACGACGCGAGGGCCCGCGGCAGCCGTCACCAGCCTCTCATCCGACAATAAAATGTTAATCAAACCATTTGAATAAACGCGATACGTTTCAGATCTAATTTGTTGGCTCATTTGTTGACGCCACAGATAGATATTGGAAAACCATCACCGTATTTTATGATCCATGGAATTAAATTGTGAAATTATAACTTTCAGCTTTCGTCCGATGTGTATAATGTAAAATTCAACTCGCCAAATGCTTCATATAAGAAAACTATGTTCAGTTCCCCAGATGCATGTTCCCGAACATGTATTAGGTATAAACTAGGCGGGTGTGGTTAGGCTCAATTTCGCAAGTACCCGCGTCCCGTCCGAGTGGATTAATGAAACATGATTTATCGTCAGTTCAACAACGGCCGCGAATTCAGTTGCGTCAATTGGAACATACCGATCTAATAATGCCTCTAATTTTATATTTATCGACGCTGGAGTTGACCGCTCGTGACGTTCAATGTAACCAGGTTTCGACATTGTATTGAGAACGTTACATAAAACCTACTCTTATAACTTGAAACTTTAGGTAAACAAATAAGTTTGTTGCATTATAATTTACAAGTTACTGTTGTTTAAATCCAAAGACAATCGCAACATAATTTCAAGGGTAATTCATTCACCTACTTGCATTAACTATCTGCGGAGACGTCTTTTGTATGCAAATGTGTTAATCAGTATGTGTTGATGGTGGAGTGGACTGACCTGCTGGAGTGCTCCTGGAAGTTGCCACCGTCGAGGAGGCGGATCTTGGCGAAGAGCACCGCCGACACGAAAGGCACCTCGGTGAGCTCCTCCAAGCAGCACTGCACCTCAAACTTGTATCGTTTCTTCTTCGTCATGAAGGCCATGACGCCAACATCGGCCCTCAGCGTGCAGCTCCGCGCACCACAACACAACGACACTTCAGACACTCAACAACACTACACTTCACATAAAAAGTCAATTAAAAAACCGACTACACTAATATCTTTGTAAATATTCTCAAAACGATTAAGTGGATAAGTAAATAGATGGAGCTATTATTTTGGCATCAACGTTGTTGCGTCCTGTTTGGAGATAGAGCCGGCCGTCCAGTCGCATAGCTGCCGATGTAGTCAGACTGGAAACAAACGATGATTGTTTAGCGCATTATGATAAAGACACCGCCACAATGCTAGATAACAATGAGGATAAAAACTTGGCCAGTTGAATGGTGTGATTGCGCAATGTTTCGTCTTAATTTAATATTTTGTTTGGTTTGGGTTTTCAAAATGGATAAACCACAGGAATGGGGGCAAGTCGTTAAACAGAACCGCAATGAACGACATCTGGGCCAAGCATTTTCATATTAACATGCATTACTGCTGCTTAGACTGTAGACCACTAAATGCAAGAATTCCACATTACTTTTAGAAATACATTTTGGAATCATAAATGACCGAACGGACAGAATTAGATTATTTATTTTATTCGTACCTGACAAGATCAAAAATCAATACGGCTTTGGCGTCGCAAAAAAATATCAAATTATAGTGAAATGGCACCCGCTCCGAAAAGATGCGTGCACAAACATGATAACGTGAATGATTTCAATAAACATCGAATAGAGATCGATATTGAAGAGGTGATGAAACTCAATTTCGTTAATAATGATGAGAACGATGTGCTCCGACGCTGCAAACGAACTTTTGAAGAAGACGATTCAAGTTCGTGACTTTGAGTCATTACTCAAACACATCTTATTCATGAACTTATAAAATGCTAATTGCCTTTTTTAGGGAAGTCAAAGCCAAGTTTACAAACAGCTCGAGTAAAAAACAAGCGAGTGTTTTTGTTGGTATTAATTATTATTATAATACAAATTGGCCGTAAAACAGGCATTGGCCCATGTATATTGTATTTGTCCCAACGTTGAATCGTTTCAGTTAGGCATTACGTATGAAGATATATGGTAGAGTATACGTACTTGGTTGCCAAAAGCTGGGGGGTTTGCAGCGTGGAGCATTGCCAGTTCAGACAACCCTCTTAGCACCACACTCCAATTCACATACTCTGAAACAATCACAGAGATATTCCATTTCTGTATCCATTGTCAATAAACTAACATTAGTCTTTATGAAAACGCAATGAATCGGAAAGAGATATTGCGACAAAAATGTCGTGATTGATTTAATATTCAATAGCATTTTCGTTCGTATTGATTAATGTTTGCCTACAGTCTGTTGTATTTTTCGAAACGATAATGTAATAAATGATTACCTTCCTACGATTACTAATTCGACACAGTGCGGACTACCGACTACCAATTTATGTGTTAACGAATTCCGTGTGGTGAGCTCGGGTGAAATCAAAATACTGAACATGATTTCATTTTTATTCGCACGAATCTCATGAAGGATGCGAATAATCGCAATTAGGTGTAATAATCAAATATATAATCAGAATATTAAGATGTGCCGTAACGAGTGCAATTTATTAGATATTGAGCTATTTGCTGTGGCCTTCGCGTGCATCTCAGAACAATTTGCAGCAGCGAGGACAGGTGCGCGCTAGTTCGGACCAGAAACAATGCGCAGTCCAGAGACACGGCGGACGAGCCATTTACTATTGACAACAACCCGCTGAGAACGGTTTACAAAACGACGGAGCGTGAGATCAGCGTAAGCCACGCTAGTTTACACGGCGCTAATGTAAACAATATAAAATACTATTTTAACAAAGAACAGTTTATAGATGAGTTGTTTGGAGATGTACTTTGATGAGTTCGCGAGCCCTGGCCGGTTGCCAGACATAAGGCAGATTCGACGGCTCACCTTGAAAATAAAGCGCGGAAATTGTTTCGGGTACGCCCCAAGGGCCTCATCTCAGGCGCTGGGTTCTAATTAACTCTTTAAAAATCGAACTACGAGTATGTATAAACTCTTCATAAGGTGTGATGCTGATAAAATAATATTCATGTATAAACTGAGGTTTAATCCAGAAAGGCTTTGTACGAGTATAAACCTGTTCCACAGTTTTGTTGGTTTATGTTTTCGTGCACATGGCTTACCAAATCAATTGTTATCTGTTCTGGCGTACATTGTCTGTGGCGCCACGGCGACGCCCGGGCCCGCAGATACCGGGTTGACGTGAAGCGCGCCAAATTACTCGCTAATGAGCGCAGCAGTGCGCTGCCATGACTACGGCGCGGACCGCAAGCCACGCACTAGTGGCGAATATGGCCATAATAAGAATATACATATTTAGCCCTATCATCATCCTGTTAACAACAGTAATCGGACAGGACATTTGCAATAACTTTATTCCGCATTTGCGATTTAAATATATTAAATAAGCGACATAAAATATTGAATGAAGATGTACTCCATAAACATTCAACCATAATAAACCTAAATATTCACACCGACGCAGTTTACTTCGGTACACTTTTATCAGGGACGGCCAGTTTTAGCGAAGCCCCAATGCGGTGATATTTCACCGGGTGATAGGCGAGAGCGACACACGTACCTCGCGTTTGGGTAATTGTCGCGTTCCACTCGATGGATCCGTCACGCTCGACTCGGAGCAGTTTAGGGTGAACGATCAATCTGTCAAGCCGTCGATGTTGCGACCGCCACGGCAAAACATATAAAGTCGTCGGCGAACTTTCTCAACTGATCTTTCTTAACTTAACACTACAAGTAAAGTGTAAACTTTTCGGCCAGATTAATTATTCTTATTCCATTCCCACGCCAACAATCGCGAAGTCGTAAAAAGACTAAATTACAAAGTAAAAACTCGTAAACTTTGAGATGTTGTTCCGAGAGCTTCTCGAAATAGTGGCAAAAAATCGGTAATCCGTCGGCGACGTGCTCATTACCAGCGTCTCCACCTGACAGCATCAGGTGGTGACGTAATCGCCGCTGGAGCGTGCAGCGGCGAGGCCGATCGATCCACTACGCCGTGCGAGATGTGCAAAAAGAACGCGTCGGACACGACTTTAACGCTTGACGGATGATTCCAATTGGGACTGTACAACGTCACAACTTCAAGAGCGTTACATACAATAAAGTCTCTTTTTCTGACAAACTTCGCGAAAGTTTTCTTTAACAGACGAATTATATGATTAAGTATGCTAACCCGAGCGCCTCCAGTAACGAGGGTTTCTGTAATTTGACAAGGGACTGAATGTTATCCCCGATTCGCACGTTTAATCTGAACAATTTCGACGAAAATTATAATAGACTGTCATATCGTACTGCATAACGTCATGTCAAGATAATTAAGTCTGCGTAGCCAGGTGCGTGCGATCGATCGATGATTGGCACCGGCGTCACGACCATAGGGGATAAGGAAAGGGGAGCCCCTCGTACGTGCGTTAACATAATGCTGCAGTTATCACACACGATTGGACTGACACGTTAAGTCGTGTAAACCGTATAATGCATAGATTTACGTCTGTCGGTTCCAACCTTTTTATTTGATTACACACCAGTGTTCTTTTAATCCCGAAATCGAAAACCAAACACGAACGTCCCCCGTCCGTCCCCCAGTTACATGACGGAGCAAATAAATAAAAGACAAACAACATAAAATGACAAACAGTCACTTGGTACTTCCGCACACAACCGAAACAGGCTTTAGTGACAAAAAAAATTAAAATCATGACAGTCAGACGACATTGCCACCACCATGAATCTGGTAAAAACAACATCGTTTTGCGCTACATAATGAATGTTCTTTGCGAAGTCACGCAAACTATGCTTGATTGAAATCGGTTATAAAAAATTGCTCGAGAGCTGAATAATAGACTCACGAATGATAGCGATTTATAAATGATCCATAAAAAAGACAAAAACTAGGGATTACATCATTTGATTGAAGTCTTTTGACAATTAAAGCAAAGTTTATTGTATTTAAGTTCAAGGTCACGGCTGCACTAATGTTTATTAATGTCTAACCAACGCGCCTTTCACGTGTGGGTATCGAAAATGTGGTCTTGGACAAATTGGACAAGCCTGCAATGCGACCGACTCGTCGACTTTCGCTGATCCCATTAGTCACACATTAGAGACATACATTTCTGAGTTATGCTCGCCATTATTACAAATTACAATTCTTTATATTTATTAGGCGTTTAGGTGCACGTACGACATATGTACATACGACTAAATTACTTTCAAACTTCCCCATATACCTAATGTTTAGAGAGTAGCGCTCTCAAACACTATATATCCCTTTATAATGTTTAGGATAGGAAAGGTTAGGAGATTAGGGTTATGATAGGATCTTCAGCTTTATTATATTTCAAAGATTATTATTAAGTAATTATGGTACCTCAGGCCTGTATAAATCCTTTTTACTGTACAATTAAAAAATACATTATAAATTATAATTATAATGATTTCTACTACTCAATGTCCAAAGCTCGGCTTAGATGTCTCATATGAACATGATCCGTAATGCGGAGGTGAAACGGACAGCGGTCGCGAGGGAAAGTGCCGAGGAAACTCCAGCCAGTTGTTTTCATATAGGAAATCAGTTGAAAACCACCACATCTTGCTCACGACGAGGTATGGACGTGGTTGGATCAAAACTGACGACTAAAAAGTAAGTAAGGTTAATCGTAATATGAGTGTGAGGTAACGTACTCATTACCTACTTTGATCTGTTTACTCTACCTAATTTAAACTTGATATGCGTTAAAGTGCATCTAATTGTCATTAGTTGGTTATTGACTATTACATCATCAAAAACCTAGACAGATACCAGCGAGTTCAGTAAAACAACAAAACAATGTTAATGATGCGCTAATTACGTGAATCGGATTGATACACAAAACTAAATCTCCTAATTCCAAAGAAGATCGTTCTAGAACATCCGATCACACCCAAAATGAAAACAAACAAACATACGCAATAGAAACACAATTAGCAGTTACAAAGACTATTAGCAAATAGAACGGAAAAGTACACGTTTTCCATTGAAAAAACTGTTGAAAACGTCCTCCGAATAATTACGATTATTAATTGTTACAGCTATTATCATACGCGCTTCCTTCACGCTCAACCCATTAATAAAAACACGACTCATTTGTATGCGCGGGTAATACACGAAAAATATTAAGTTACGTCAGTTGAACAATATCCTTTTGCATTTAATATACACCTAACGTATTAACATATTCGTATACTAAGCTGCACATATCAAACAATAATTTAAATTAAATTACTATACTTCCTATAAACATTGCTTTGTAAACGAAGGGCACTAACTAATGTCCAAATTCATTCAAGACCCTGAGTGTATAAAGACATTTTGCAATCAAGGCGAAACCTCGGAATGAGAGTCATAACCTCAAATTCAAGCACGACCCTTAGTGTTAGTGGATGCCAAAACCAAATAGAAGCAACCATTCATCCTCTTATCTTATTTGGCATTGCAAGGTTAGCTTCAAAACGCTACAACAGCAAAAAATATATATCCAATACATTTGTCGTGCCAGGTAACTAGACAAATTAACTTTACTGCATCAGTTTTATAGTTGAGTCGTGAAATATTATTATTATTGTCGTCGAGATGCAGAACGGAATTTTACTTGAAATAAAAATGTTGCATATGGCACAAACTATGTGCATAGATAAATTCAGCTGTAGCATAAATCAGTCTGAAATTGCTAGTTTCGTAACCTTGAGACGAATGTGCACCATTTTTCCACGACCTATTCTTTTGCCGCTCTCATTCCAAAAAAGAGCCTATTTCAGAGATTTTCGGTTTGATAGAGAAACTTGCTAAGTTGCTACTCGTCATGTTTTGGTGTAGTACTCGTATTAAGGTGGGTACAGATATTGGGAGGCACGCGAGTGGTTTGCCACGCATGCCTCAGGCTGTGTAGTCGTGTAAGCACCGAGAGCATGCACTGCGAACATGTATATGGTCATAGGCTTTAGTGCCATAATTTTAGTGTCGAAGTTTAGGCGCATCTTTAGCCAAATCCGGGTGGATTAATCCACATGATGACGTTACATAGATAGCTAAGTAGGTACTGCAATACCGATAAGTAAAGTTTTTATTAGCCACTTCACATTTATCTAGGAGTAAAACCAACGAGTTATCTGATGATAAACAAGACAGCATCGTCACCATACTGAATGATAATGGAAGAGCTACAGGTGTAAATAACATTGAATGAATTGCATAATGTTGATTTTAGTGTGAATGGGAGAGTTTGCACTCTTAAAATAGAGAAGAGCATTCACAGTCAGTCGTTACCTTGTTAGAGTTATTCGTGACGAATTTTGTAAAGCCCCGTCCGAGACGGAAGAGGTTTTCTATCTAGTTCATATTTAATGTTTACAATAACTAGTTCGAAACAAAAGTCCTCCGATCGATTGTTATCATCAACACAAAGGCTACAGGGCACAATCAACAGACACTACTTACCGCAATGAAATACCAATTGGCTTATCAAACAATGCAATTATAATTATATCTGATAACAATACTATAGATAGATACCGGCCAAACTAAAACAAGCTGTCTCTTTTATATCAATTACCTATTTATATTACACATATAAAACAAATAGCAAACTCTTCCACTCGATACTCGCGTCAACTTTGCATATTACAACATTACGGTATCTGCTCAAACATTAAAATTCATTCATATGATGACACGGCTATAACATTTTTGAATATGACATCGAAACAGAAACTAAGAAGAATAAAACATTTTATGGCACCAGTCTTTACAATCCTAGAGGTTTACTCAATCTGATCCAAAATACGTTATAATGTGAATTACAGACGTCCGAGTGTAAAATAAAATATGAAGTTGAAAACAACAAGGCGGAGTAGGCTTGCTCTCAGGTTCATTGACACAAGGCACTCGGCTGGCTCTAGCTCTGCCGAGGAACTGGAAGCCATTCGCACATTTAAATTATTTATAAATACCTGACATCATTTCATTGCATAAGTACTGTCCATTGAATTAATCGAAGCATTTTGCGTTAGAACCATGGAGCTTGTGCTAGAAATGTGGCTAGAAACTAAACTTCTGATGAATATATCTATTTTGTCATTGTAGTAGTGTTAAAAGGCAGGTCCACATTCAAATGTGAAGCGTCTCAGATGGCCGTTGATTGATATAATGTTGTAGAGCAGTATGCGCGTGATCATGCACTGTTCTGGCGATTGGGGTCAACCGCTCAGGGTCGAGTGTCCGCGGTCCGCGCGCCTCGTCTAACGGTCACAACCATGCCATCTCTAGATTTGCAACCGAATGTTATCTCTCACTTCACCGAAACCCGTTTCAAACACTCTCCAAAGAATGAAACCGTGTTTTGGAACGAAGCACATGTTTTCTAATAATACTTGGTGACGTATGAAACGTTACTTAGGAAGTATTCGTTGATAATTAATGTAGCTGACGTTCGAGCAATTAATCTACAAGTTACCATTAAAATCAAGTAACTTCTGTGACTTCAGGGTCGACCGTAAGCTTAAACTGTTCTGTATAAGAGGATGGTCGCGAACTAACGAGCTAAACTGGGGACAAAGATAAATCAGACAGAGGACGTGTGGAGTAACCAACCGGGGTGGAATCCGAGCCGACGCATTCGGCTCAAGGGCACTCGATGGAGGCGAGCGCGACCTGCTGTCCAGTGTAATAAATACCGATTGATGTCTTATAAAACTTCCACGCGTCCATTTCCAGACATTGTTGTTCCAGACATTTCTAACATTATTCAACCGAGTTTAACTCTCCAGTTTTGACACGATGGAAATATAAAGGAACTGTATTATCTACCCAACTGAAATATGCGATTTTCTACAGAGATCTTATTGTGTTTATAATAAACCAGATTCCGCCGCAGGTACGGGAATGCCTTTGCCAGCCGAGATATTTGATGCACTGGAGCGCTCACAAAGAGAAAATATCTACGTTATGAAGCTTTAGCGTCCCACACGTTCACATATCGCACGCAAAGGCTTACGATATTTGCGAAATATTTACTGAATAAAAGTTAAAGATGAAAAAATACCATTACCAAATGACATCTGTATTTGATTATTGACACGTTTAAAAGTCTGGCGCAACTGGTGACCTTTCCTCACAATGGAAATAATTAATGGATGCAACATGATCATGATGTTTACCGCATAGACAATATTTGCAATTAACAGTCATAGGTTTTGTGAGTGACTGACCGGGCGCGTCGCGGAGTCTGTCACCACTCCAATGGCAAGGCCATGCGGTTATTTGTGATACACGTTTCCTAATCATTTCGTTTTTGTAATGTTTCCGTAGTTTTTGTAAACATGCCTCATTTAGCCCCATAAGGAACTCCGACAGAGAGTTAATTGAAAACCTATTGTGTATTGTGCCTTCTATACAAAATAAATCGGCAGATTTCAATCTAATTGAAATGGTAGAGGACTGTTTCAATATTGTCGTTGTCGAGTTGATTGATGACTGAAAGAAAACATGTAATCGTAATGTGTTGGCGTGACAATGGCGTGTTTTGCAGACGGGCGGGCGAGTGTCCGGTGAACAATCGAACGGCCGGGGACCGTGGGGCGCCCGGAGACAAAGCATGAAACGCGAGCGAACAACTAAATCAAACCGAACGAGGAAACGATGTATCAAGTTTCAAAGGCGGAACTTTATCTTCAATTTTCCTCAACATTTTTCTTACGAAACTATCGCGACTGCAGCTGGCAGCGGAGCTTAACTTAAAACTCTAACGTCCAACCGAAGAGACATTTATATTTTCCATTGGGAAAATCTTCTAAACGACGCCATTTCAAAGAGATTTAGAAAAATATGCAAACCGTTTTATATAACATGCGATAACACATTTCCCTTGGCATTCATTTGAATTTAGGTAAGTATTACGATTTGGTGACTTAATGTCGATAAAGATTTGTGCAACAAATGGAAATTAAAATAGGTAAAATGATAATGTTGTTTCAAAACGGAGTATTTCATTAGAAAGGCACGTGTCTCGTGGAGTGGGTGTCCAGTGGATTTGTCACTCCACGTGACACGTTTAGACAATACTTTAAAGATAGTACATAGACATTTCAACTAACACCGCAAGGCAGAAATAACTTCTCTAATGTTAATGCGGTCTATTGTTAACAATCTGAAGCCTAACGAATGGATTCCCTAAAGACAAACATTCTCGAATATATTTCAGCATTATTTTAAGTCAAAAGTGTTAGTTGCCATACGGTCAATGAATATAGAGCCGTGTAATTAGCATATCTGATATCATTGCTAACATATATAATGGCGAGGATTTATTCAAAATAATTTATTGTTTTAGTGATACAGATAAAGGTCACTTGATTGAGACATTTCAAATACCTATGACAAAAATGTACTTTTATCGAATGAATAAATTTCCTTAGACATCCTTAGATAATATCGCCTAACTGTTGCAGATGTTAAGTCGCCGGGTCGTGGACATTTTGATTATTTTTGTAGTGGAAAATGTGTTTTTCTGTTTCAAATTGAGTTAAGTGTGCTTTGGAACTAAGTCGCTTATATAACGTGACCTTCCGTTATTCTTGGGGTTAACTTTATTTATGCCGTTGGTTTAGGTATACAAAGTTTCTATGACCATCCAGACAAACTATGTCATTCACACCACTGGAATATAATCGATTCCGATAACTACACGTGTGGCAGATGTTCATAACACAGCATTGTGTGGAACAGTTCTGTTATTTAGTACATTGTTATCAATAACGATGCCATTGTCACCGCAGAAAATATTGTGCAAATACTGAAACGTAATCGATATTCACCGATATTCTGCATCTCGTATCAGTCGCATTATCAATGTTTGATAAACGCAATTATTCTTGTGCAGTTCTGTGATAAGGGCAGGGATTCACCGTCTACCCTCTTGAAATCTCGGATAAAAAGTGGAGAACAGACGTCTACATGCTTCACGTCAAGTAAGAGATAAGGAACGTTTCGTAAGTCGAGACAAAGTGCCTTCGGTAAGAAAGGTCGTGGAGACGAGATACATCACCGCTCCCATACTCGTCGACACGTGAAGTACAACTCTACAAGTATCAAGTCCTTTTTTGGTAAAAGTTGGACCTTTGTAGCTTTAGGGGATTTTCACATTATTACTAACAGATGTGAACTTAACGGGACAAGAGATAGACGCAAAATATGTTTTGCCGAAGAATAATTCCCTCATTCAACTTCAAAGTAACATAATCCGTTTACAATTCAGCAATTACAAAAGCAATCTACTGTAATTGAACCAGATTAAAGCCATGGAGCGTTCTTTGGCCTTTTCCGTTTTCAAAGATAACATTTTATACCAATTCAATAATTAAGATAAGGTACAATTTACAGCCGGAAATGAATTAATTTATTTTGAAAAGTCATCGAACCGGAATGACAACAATGATGTTGAATCTCACATGTACTTTAAAATATATTAACAGAAAATGACACAAAACTCAGTACCCTGTATAGATAAAGAGTTAACCATGTTGACCACCGGCCACTCAATACGGTCTCGGAATAATCTAAACAATCGTTGAGCGCAGGCCACATTGTAACACACCTCTCGCAAATAACACAAACATTTCGCGGCTATAAATATCGGTCGTCCCAAGGTATAAGGTCAGCACGTCACGTCGCCGCCATCGCGCCACCTGCGCGTGCAGCGAGCCCCATGCACTCACTGCAGGGTCCATCTGATCTCACACTTTACGTAAACATTGACGTCATCTTTTATTTAAAATGGCGGAGTAGTCATTTACCTGTATGCGGTTTTGTTTAGCATTCGTTTCAATAAGTGCATTCGGGCTTTACGTTCACTGACTGCACATGTTTTTGTATACATGCTTCGGAGGGCACGTCAAATTGTCGGTCCCGGTTGTTTAAATTGATAGACCAAGTGTAAACGATCATGCATGTGGATTTCAATCAGTCCGTCCGCGCGTCCAGGCAAAACGAGGCCTTATTTCGTTATTTTCCTGTCACTAACGTAAAGTACCATACGCCCACAAACAAGTTACTAGCTAGGAGCCATTTGAATGGGAAGTCCTATTGCGTATCGAGGTAAAAGTTGGCCGAGTCGGACAAGGTCTGAGGAAAAAAATCATCGATTACAAAATGATTATAGACAGGCGACTGGAAGCGGCGGTACCGAGAAATGGTTGCAAAAGTGACCTAACATACCTAGCAATAAGAACTTACGAAACATGTGTGAAATAATAACACCGAACACCAAAGAAAGTACAAACATGGACGTTCTCAAGGAAACAGACGAGTTTTGAAAACAAAGGCGGGAGAACTCGTAAATTGTTTATTGCTTATAAAGACAATAATTAATGGACGCGGCGGTTAGGTACCGCGTGGCCGAGCACTAACGAGTATTTCAAACTGAACATAACAGAATACAAACTAAAGTTATGGACGCATTAGCTACATATCGCCGTATTAAATCATAATGTGCATTATGGAAAACATGCCAATCTTTATAGCATATTTATTTCTTAGATTACTAATGTTTCCGTCATACCTAATCGCGTTTTCGCATGAATTATTATTATACCTTTCATTTTTCAAACGCTTTCGTAATTTGTAAATTACTTAGAAAATAAATTAAATAGGCAATCGCCTCACTAGTTTGCGTTATTAGCCGTAATCTTTATTCAAATTGTTGGTTATTCGAATGTTCTACTAAATGTTATTTTTAAAAGGAAACCATTACTGAAACCGTGTCGTCAAATTAGTCGATAAGAGGCCGAATACCTCTGCGGCGGCGATAAAGGTGCACTTACAACAATTGGATGTTTTTAAATACCAACTGGAATAATGAAACGTGGCAATCAAGTTGGACGATAGTGCCTTTGAAACGTGAGGCCGTGGGCATTGTAGACGTCTGAGCCTATTGCCTGTGTCTATGTAATGTAGAGCATGTGAGTAACAATCGAATGGTACAGAAACATCGATAGTTACATAACGGTACTCTGCGCCACAGTACAGTATGCACACGACAGGCCGCTCCGCGCGAGCCGCGACCTCCAAACTAAATTACGAGGAAGTTTCAACGAGAGAATGCAACGAATTGTCTCTCACAAGACCTTGTTTATAATAACATGTAATTTCTTCAAAAGCATTTTTAAGGAAAATTTTCAAATGGAAAAAGAAACCTTCGGTCGAATTAGAGCATGGTTTTAATTCGCGATAACCCAATTAGGAGTACCTACTTGGTAATCTTACGAGCTGGGGCAAAAAGACGTTGCAAAAACAGACAAGGCCATATTATAGAAATCGGTAATTTATAAACTGATCACAGATCTGATCAATATGAGGTGTACGTAGGTTTCGGGACCTTCGCTGATGAGGCGCGGCCTTGGAATATTTTCCTGCCGTTTGGTGACCTTCGAGAAGACCGTTGAAGAGGCCATTCAAGGAAGTCGAGTTAACAAAGTGTACATATTCTGTGATAATCTTTTAACTGATCTTTATTGCCTTATATATCATAATATTCTGGAGGCAACTACTTTCAGAATATGTACTTAGGGAGCTACATTACGAAATATCTCAAGTAACATACCTACCAACTACTAGTAGATAATTAGTGTAATTTAGAACTTTGGGCCATGACCTTTGACAAACCTTTATCTCAGAAAGGCAAAAAATACCTTGAAATTGCTTCAAGTAATTGTATCACAGGAGCTTTAAGGCTTAAACAAATTATACAGCTTAAAATAAACTTGAATCGCAAGCAAATTGGGAGAAAGAGCAAGTAATCAAACTCTTGATTCAGAGAACTTATTATGCCCTGTTCGTAATTATGGACATGAGAATCTGTATTCATTCTTATTATTGGTGATTGGCTCCATAAGGGGGTTCAATAAAAAGAAGAGTTAAAAAGAATTGATATGTACCTCTCTGGTTATTTATTAAGTCATGAATGGAAACTTTTGGCTTTTGTAGATTATCCAACTAATTTGATTAATGACATCAAATATCATCAGGATGAGTATTATGACAGAATACTACATGAATTATTATAGTTCTGCAATATAAATATTAAGTAGATCTTATTAATCAGCAAAGGCGCAAAGGATAGAAAGGATCTATGATTAATTATCCATTTAACACATTACCTGTCCCAGAACAAAAGGTGAAATGAAGTTCAACACCTGATGTGCAATACAAAATGTGACACAATTACTGTTCAATTCTATACACAAATCAGCTATTGAGATGGCGAGTTTGTTTGTTTGGATACTATAATTTGGAAATGGAAAAGTCTTCAAAATGTCTTTTTGTCATATAGCTACCATTGAAAAAATAAAAAAAATAGGCTACTTTTTATATTATGAAATTTGCAGGATACTGCTATATAACATTATATTATTAATTAACTTAACTACAATAATGTTAAGATTGCAAAGGTCAAGGTGGCTTTGGCCTTACAGTAGGTGATGCAGTGGCAACAGCTGACTGCGAGTGGTTGTGTATCGGTCTAGGTGAATGTGATTAAAGTTATCTCTTAGCATCCAACAGAATTATGAAATTAACAAATAAAAGTTACTCAGAAAATGTACTGATATCTTCTCTATGGTGAGTCCCTTGCCCTGCAGTTAAATCAGCAAAACATTACAGATTTTACTGATACATTTTCAGTAAGAAATAGTATTCTTAATTGTTAATAGTCTAACAAAGTCAAAGTTTATGTTTTGTATTTGTGTATGCAAACATTAAAACACATAATATGATAAACATGGTAAAAATTTTAAAATAAGACAGGAAGTATGGGCTTTTCTATAGATATATTATTATTTATTCTCTTTGTTGAAAAACCCACTGTGAATCATTAGGCTAATGTTTTATTAGTATGATAACAAACATCAGGCGATGCCATGAGATGTTACTGAGTATTAACAGTAGATACAGAAATTTATTTTTGATATACTCATAGCTACAGGTTGTCAGCTAGTTTATTACAGTTTACACTCAACCAGAATTAATAATTAAAGAAATGGGTTTAGAAAGAAAATTAACTTAGTGTTAGAGTTTAATCAATGAATAGTTTATTTGTTTTATATGATTATGTTTTATGTGCCAAGTTATGTAAATAATCACCCATTGTTGTTTGGAGTCTCCAACAATGCAGTTTACTTCAACTTGCTATAAAGTATTAAACAAACATAATTACTTAATAGTGTGATGTGATTAGGTGAAGTAAAAACAAGCTTGTCCAAAAGAAGACTAGCTTAGGACTGGAATTGTAAGAGAACATAATAGTATGCTATTATAATCTTTTTTAAGAAGGGAGACGGTATGTAACTTGACGCTGAACATCACTAGGGGAAGTAAACATTCAACAGCCAATTATTGCCAATAAACTGTAGAAACTAGAACCTTCCCATTCATTGATGACGATAACTTTAACAAGTTGTGTTAACTAATAACAACGGGATTTCTAACATCCGCGGTCTCACACACAGCTCCATCGACAAGATATGCCAACATTTACAACCAACACAATACTATAAAAACTCACCAACAAACAAGTTTCACATCAAATACTTCATAGTTATTTCTTGAAATTGTAATCTTGCTCACCCACACGTTATACTGCACGAGTCTTACAATTCACTGTTCCACACTCAAACAATTGATTGTCCTTATTTATTGAGTAAATTGAATAACAATTATCTCCCAAGGGAACTACCGAAGACGAAGAGCCTCTCCCGAACGACTGAAATGTCTGTCGCTGTTGCCCATCAATAAACGGCCATTGCTCCGTTTAATTTGACTTGACTGACTGACTGGACTGGCTGGATCGAGTTTGCCTTGCAATGCCATTTGTCACCACCCACACCAACCAACGAGCCATTCTCTGTCAAAATCAAACTCTGTCAGTTTGACTTACCAATGACTTGACAACCACAGACTAGAAGTTTTTCATATTGTTCATTCTTACTAATTCCATGGTTCATTCAACGTTGTTAAACAAACTGTCAAATGTCAACGTCAGTTACTGCTCGCTCAGCTGTTTTTTGTTTACATGAAAAAGGAAAACATGCAGTTAGTTTCGTTATTTTGTGCAATATAACGATGGTTAAATTTCTTAATTCTGTCCCAGCTTTCAAAGCTCTGAATGGGCTTATATGTGTGTACAAACCAGCCGGTATCAAAGTACGGAAAGTTCAACACACAGTTGTTACCAATTTATGTAGAGGTTAGTTTTTATTATATTTTTATTAAAGCTAAACTACTCTTTAGATTTATCATTAACCCATTTAGACCGATAATTATTTTTGTTATAATTTTGTGTTTTTATTGCTGATATCTATCAAAGGGAGTCTCATGATCAGAAAAATCACATTAAAAAAAATCTGTAACAAAAGGGGGGTCGTAGGGGGGCCGTACCCTATGTGGTACGGTAGGACTATACGCATACAAAAAGTCCGATATTTTTAGCAACTAATTTTATTCAGTTTTTGTATAATACATAATAAAACATTTTATTTGGATACATATTCACACTTGGCACATTTTGTCAGGCATAGTTTATGACATTGTCCACATCTCATCCGTTTTCCTTGCTCAGTAACGTGGTGTTCTTCGTCATCAGATGATCAGATGCTATTGATGGTGGACGAATAGGACCTGATTTTTGGCATAGTTTATTTTATTTCGGATATATGTATAATAAGACATGGAACAATTTGCAAATCCATCTTCCCACCAGTATCTCCGCACAGCAGCCACGCAATTTGCTCAGACATGTCAATGCAAACGATGGAAATTGCGTGGAAATCCATAATTTGCCTCCTAGTTTGCTTCGAGCACCAGCTGAAGTGGCTAGAGGTTCAGGAGATCCAGAGGTTGATCAGGACGTAGCTCGTGGATCTGAAGAGTCCTTACAAAAAGAATCCAAGATTTATGGGTGAAATAGGCAAGACTTACCACCAAAGTATTCATTACGAATATGCATTCAGGGCAAAAAGTGGTACATGCCTCTAATCTTGCCTGGTCCACCTATAAATCTTCATCGGTCTGATCGGCATTAGCAGTTGCAGGAGGCTGTACAAAAATATCATATTCTTGCTAATGACTACTGGTACTCGTCTTCATCTTCAAAGTTTGTTGCAATATCGTGCAGAGTCAAAGACCTAGAATACAAATATATGAATGTTATAAAAATTTTAGCAAAATAGTACCTAAGATATTAGTTTCCCATGGGAATTGCAGGATAATTAACAGCAAATATAATGTAAAAAAGTAAGAACCTTATACATACCAAATTCCATTTAAATAACTCCAAATTATACAAAATATGTCACTAACCAAGTATTTTTCAAATGTATGAAATACTAGTGATTTTCGGTGTCGTATAGGCCTACTGTACCGTATATGGTACACCTACTTTCAAACTGTATAATTCTTACAAAACTGTATTTACCGATCATGTTTAGTTGTTATAGTATTGACTATATTATAAACTTTAGGATATAACTAATAAATAATATTATTTACCAGAAATAATACTGTACTTACCTTCTCGAAAACATTGCAATTATTTTTTCTCGACCCAGCTCCATATATTCACAGGTATTTTCAAAATTACTAGTAAAAACTATGTTTTATATTTTTTTACATAAAGCTAACAAATCAAGTTAACTAATAAACAAGTTAAACTTAAAAAAAAAAATATTAGGAACGAATTATATTTTTTTAAATTTACTGTACCCTATGTGGTACGGTAGGTCTAAATGGGTTAATATCTGTTTCGATCTTTCAGATCTTAATGCATTACCTGGAAGGCCACAAGAACAACGGGTGGACATAGTCGGGCCGACTAACGAGCCGATGTCAGTGCAATTAGTCCCCAACTATGCTGACAATCCTCTGGTCTGTGGGCCGAGGTATTTGAATGAAGACTTCAGGTGTAGCTGGGCCACACATCTTGGACAATTCACTAGTGGAGTGTTATGTAAGTTAATGTACTAAAAACTACATTGAAAGCAAAAAAAAATAATTACATATTATTTTGTTGGTATTTCAGTACTAGGAATCAATGAGGGCACTAAACTGACGTACCTGATCAACACCTCCCGCCTGACCCGGGCATTCAAAGTGCACGGTCAGTTGGGCAAGGCCACCAACACTTTCTTCTGGAATGGACGGACAGTGGAGAGGAGCACCTACAATCATGTGACCAGAGAGAAGATAGATGGAATAGTGGCACATATGCAGGCTGCTCATCAAAAGACTATGTTTGAGTTAGTGACTGTTTACTGTTAACCTTTATCATTATTATGAGAAACCCTTCCAAAAAAAAATTTGAACAAATATTAGTCTGTAATGAAAGTAAGGAGAATCCTTTGCCCTACAATGAAATATGAAGTACCCACAGCAATAATAAGAAATACATTTCATTTGTTTGTTTTTAAATTCATAGTTTTTTTACAGAATATCTGGAGTACACATGGATTCACAAGCTATGTATGAGCTAGCTGCCAAAGGTCCAATCAGGCCAGCTAACAGCAAACTACCAGTGATCTATGGGCTGAAATGTGTTCACTTCCAACCACCTGATTTCACACTTGGTGAGTTTATATTAGAAATAGATAGATTAGGTACCTATATCTGTAGATAACTCCGAACTATGTTAGTCTGTATGCATTCAATCTAACATATTGCTAATTATTTTCCAGAGGTCCAATCAGTAAATGAATATGAAACCTATCTATGGAGACTAATCAATGATCTTGGTATTCAACTGAAGACTTCAGCCCACTGTACCGGAGTGCAGTGCATCAGACACGGGCAGTTTGATGTCAACCTAGCACTGTTACGGAAGCATTGGCAACTCGAACACATCGTAGACAACATGGACAGCTGCAGACAACTTATAGAAGAAAATGAACACATGATCGCACCAGAAAGTGCTCTCTTACAAAATTAGATAATACTTTACATTTATAATGGAAATAAAATAGATTTTAAGTGTATTAAGCTTACATCTTTATTTATAATTATCATTATTAATTATAAAAATGTCATAAGATTGTATGCAATATAATTTGATAATACAATAAACTTCCTATCTTCTACTATAAAAACAGACACTAAGTAACAGTCAGGTTCTATGAACTTTTTGCACTGATTTTGATATGTTCAATGTGAATGGGTGACTGTGCGATGCAGAAGCATGTTTAGCTAAACACTGTAAGTGATTTCAATTGCTGCCCGAGAAGCCCCAACAGATGACGGTAGTGGACCGGGCCTGTCAAGTGCCACTTGAGGCTGGGTTGGCTGGCGATGACGTGGTTGCCTGCTTCTCCATCTGCTCTATCCTCTTGTGCCTGATCATATTGGACAAGATCCCGTCAAACGACGTCGTCTTCTTCTTAGCGGAGCCCCGCAATGTGTCCTCGCCTTCTCTACGAACACGAAGCCGCAACGAATTCACTTCGTCCATGAAGTCAAAGTCGGATTTCTCTTCTCTTACGGGTGATGCGGGGATTTCAGGTTGGTTTTCTTTACTGACGGGCACTGGCGAAGGCGGCCGCCTCCCGGGACACTTCCACTCCAGTGAAATAGTGCCGCTTTTATCAATGTTTTTATACAACTCCTCGAGTTCTACCGGGTCTGGTATCCAGTGCTTTCCTATAAAAACTCCGCTTCTGGACAACTCGTCATCTGAGCAAGGCAAGTCCCAATCATCGCCTTGTAGTTCTACTGAGCTCATTTCGCTCGTTTTTTCTATTTTCTAGCTTACAAACTGAACAACTAAGTACTAACTAAAAACAAACAATCAGGCAACAATTATTTTTGTTTTTTTGTTGATTATTTGATTATTCCGCTTTGTAGCACAGACTAATAGGAACGGTTTGTTAGATATTTTCCGTTCAATCAATCATTATGACACTATGTGAGATTGACGTAAGACACATTGACATTTGCCAAATCCAATTTTTTAAGGTTATGTTCACATAATATCAACCTTTGTGAACCGAACATTTGTTTGATAAATGTTTGTTTTGAATCTTGATTTGAACTTGTGAAAAGATTTTTGGATTAAATACTTTGTTAACTAACTACAATGTCTTCATCTTCCGAGTGTGATTCAGACTCCGAACAAGATAAAATTGATGAGAACAGGTACGATATTTTATAAATTGTAGCCCAATCTCTTCTTCTTCTTCTCTCTCTACTTTGATGACCATGATCTGTTATAATGGTTTACAAATTAATTCCAGGCTTGGCGATTGTGAAGTATGTGGTGCGAGCAAAGCAAAATACACTTGTCCAAAATGCGAAGTCAAAACGTGCTGTTTAGACTGTGTGAGAATACATAAGAAAGAATTGGAGTGCACTGGTATCAGGGATAGAACAAAGTTTGTCAGAGTCAAGGATTTTACAGACACGGACTTGTTGAGTGACTACAGGATGTTGGAAGAATGTGCGCGGTTTGTGTACTCCTTAAAACGAGATGAGAAGAAAAGGTTTACAAGAATAGACAAGGAATTACCTATTGTAAGGTTTTTTTTATATAATGTTATGTATTTTAAAAGGATATCTTATGTATCTGAGTACTACAGTATATTCTATGTCAATAATAAAATACTTACTTGCAGCACTTATTCAAATTGAAAATGGCAGCCAGGCAACAAGGGATAGTACTTCAATTTCTGGCCCAAAACTTCACAAGACATTCTATGAACACAACTCGGTACCTTTTCAAAACAAACATTATCAGCTGGAGAATAGAATGGATCTTCCCTAATGTAGAAGAGAAACCACTGAAGTTTGTGGACCCAAAGTGTCTGGAACACAGGAAACTTTCTGTGTTTTTAGACAAATACTTGAACCCGGAGACACCTGACTTTGAGGGCTCAAAGGAACTGAGCTTTTATAGATCAGCTGGGTTTAGTGGTGTCAAGGTTTTGTTGAGAGGTAATCAAAAAAATTTAAATTATTTACAGTGTAAATTCATCCCAGAGTTAGACCCAAACTAATTATGGAGTAATATTTAAACCAATAATGGAGTTAATATAATTTTGTTTTGTTTCAGCTGAAAAAGTGAAAGGTTCATCGAAAAAGTTCTTTGAACTAGATCCATCAGAATCTCTGGCTGAAAACCTATCTGGGAAATGTATTGTGGAGTTCCCCATTATATTTGTTGTTCTCAAAGACCATGCCTATAATTTTGAAATTATTACACCAGGTATGGTCAAGTTACTATTCTACAATAATACTACAGATATAACCTTCACTTCCCAAATACTTTTAAAATAATATTTTACATTACAGAAGACGAATTTGAATATGACAAAGAGGTTAAATCAAACATATCAAAAACAGAACAACCAAATGAAATGAATACCAATGGAACAGACAACAAACCAGCCAATATCAATAATAGGAAGAGACCTCGACAACTTCTCACTGAGAAGATAGCAGAACAGAAGAAATTGGAAATTGAGAAAGAAATCAAAGAAGAGAGGAAGAAGAGACCTAAGAACTTACTCTTTACTACCGGCTACTCATCGGAAGAGAGTATTGATGCTGAGAGTGACAATGAAACTTGAACTTGTAAATATTATAGGGTTAAGTAATAAATAAAAACAGAAACATCTCTTATACTAATATAACCTTTTACTGTATTTGTACGGCAACCAAGTGGTTTTCAGTCAAAATAAACAAGTATTCATTTGTTGCACTTATACCTAACACTTCTCCAAATCTGTCTATATTGAAAACATGTTGTTGGCCAACTTTGACTGATCTCATCACTCCACCAGTTCGTTTTCTGAGCTGGCTGTCTGGAGTGCCTTGGTTTTGATATACGAATATGTGTCTTGTGGCTTCACAAACTACACTATATGCAAAGTTTGGTGGACATGTGACAAACTTTCTGTTCTGTTTAGAAGACTGCACATAACCAAATGCAAGCAAAGTCCCTTGGTGCTTCACTGGCCATGTTTCCGAGTTGATTAACTGTGCATATGGCTGCCAGATGCAGGCATCTACATCATGTCGAAGGGCCAATGTGGGAGCTTCCTGAGTTTCTACTCTGATGCTGAATAGGTACTGGTGGACACTCAGTGGTATTCTGTGTGTTACTTGGTGGTCTGTGGCTTGAATGCGGACTGGAAAAAACAAAGATAATATTGTGAATAAAGTCTAAGCTTACATAATTAATGTTGTATTAAATAGGACAAACTTTGCTCTATCTTGAGCTATATTTAAAATTAGGCAAGTAAACTTTACCTAAAACAGTGTCCTCTTCAGAAGCTGCATCACACTCCTCCAGGCCCTGGGTTGACAGTCCCGGTGCTGACTGGTCATTAGTCACCTCTGTCTCCGAGCAAAGATGTGCCAATCTCCTATGTGCTTCTTCCACCAAACTGGCATCCAAGATCTGCTCCCCATTCTTATCTCCACCAACTACTAAGTCATCCCAGAGTAAACTCTCAGATTTGGTCAGTAGGATATCCACTTGGCCATCATCTTGTACGTTCCAGGTGGTCAACTCGCTGTCAACCCTGTTCCTTAGGGTTCCTTCTACAAAGTTCTTCCCTCCATAACTGACTTTAATCTCAAGTGGAGTCACGTTGACATGTAGCAGCTTTTTGTCAAAGTTTGGCTCCAGTTTGAGAGTGACGCTGACATCTTCTTCACTCTGAAGCCAAGTGTAGATGATCTTTCTAGGCTCTTCTTTCACTGGTTCCTTGATCTCTTTCTCGGAGTCCAATGTAAACTTAAAAGGGTTGTCAGAAGCAATGTAGAGTGCATTACACCTAGTCTCTATGGCAGCATAGTGTATAATACCTTTCCCTTGAAGTTGTCGGAAGCTGATCTGGTTCCAGTTTTGTCCATCGAAGTTGAATGACACCCATGTCAGCACTGAGTTAAAGTGTTTATCGCTTTGTTCCACAGACTGCAACAGGCAGTGCAACACTTGGCTGTTGTCCCTCTCTAGGACCCTCGAGTCTACGATGACGAAGCACTTATCTTCACCGATAATGAGGCTCGAGTTGAGTGTTTGCCACGCTTGTTGTGGATTTGCTCGGTTCCGGTCTCCAGTCCCGATAATGTGCAAGTACCCAGAGCCATCGCTCACGATCGCTAAACTGTCCGAAGGGAACAACAGACACATGTTGAAGTGTCCCGGCTTCCGCTCCACGTTAGTGGGTACTTCGTATACAACATTGCTTTGGAAGGTAGCGTTCGTGTTCTCGAAAGTTACATGTCTTACTTTTTTCTGGTTATCTATGTAGTAATAGTTGAAAGAGTAGCCCCAGTGATCGAGTATTAGATGATTGTGTAGAGCAAACAGCTTCGCGTGCACGAAAGAGTATTGGACGTCGTCAGGGTAAACTTTATCCACTGGAGATACGAGATCGTGAACGTAATGTGGTAACGTCTGTAAATTCAGCTTATATCCTTCGAATTCGTGATCCAATAAGTGGCGATTCAATCGCAGCTCTACGAGATTAGACGGCATTTTGTATTGTGAATATTACAAATAAAAATGATATCTCTATTGTTATCGAGACTCAAGAATACAAGACAACAAAAACAAATCAGCATTCGGCGCGGCGGTCCGGCCGGATCGGATAGTCAGATTAGTCAGTCAGAATTCTCAAAATAACTTTGACAATAACAAATGTTTTTCAAAATGTGTCAAACGTCACCGCACTTTAGTTGTCTGTGGCATGGAATGGGTATGGATTGTTGTTATGTGCGCGGGAGTGTCAAATTGTCATTTAAAAAGTCAATTTCTAAAATCCGCCACCAAAATATAAACAAACAAATGAAAGAATACAAAAAGAATAACGTAAATATTATATAATTGTTATGCCGTACGTAAGGAATAATAAATATCGTGATATTCCATTTTCAACAGAAACTCGTCATGTAAGTAAATATATCAGTAGGTACCTAAACAAAAGTTTTACCCTATAGGAAGAACATTTCTTAGTAAATTAGAAATTATAAATATTATGTATGTATTTTAATTGTAACTGTTTCAGAATGATTTGTATATTTATTACAATGTTAAAGACTTGGTAAATGAATGTGAAACGAACAAGGATCAAATAAAGAGATCTAGGACCATTGGGATCCTAAAGAGCCAGTTTAGGGAATTTTATGTGACTGATGTAAGTACCTACCGACGAAGACAACGATATTTTTATTAAATATTAATCGATTAAGGAAGAATATCATCCCAGAAAATATGTAATTAATAAACATGCTTTATTGTTTGTAATCTTCTCTGACTATTGTATGTTTATATGAATACAGATGGACTCCACAGGGGTACGAAATGAGGACAAAATCCAGCTATCTTTGGTATACTTCAAAAAATCTCTACCATCAACTGTGGTGCCTTACCCTGTTCAAGTGTTTGGGACGGTACAGTGGAAGTCTAAACCAGTTTTATATGTTAAGATAATACAGGTATTATAAAATGATTTACTGGTCTTAGCTTACCTTTTTCATCTTACATATTATGTAAGAAAGAAATGATATTTTCCAGCACTTACTTATAAAATGAAATGTATTAAGAATATAAACAATTAAAAACTATTTTATCTATTTCCCTTTTCACAGGTTTTACCAGTACCAACAGCTATAAGAATTAGAGATATAATGAGTTTGATAAATAAGAACCATTTAGCCAATACCCCACCACAGGAATCAACAGAACTACAGCAGTCACCAGATCAACAACTAAAGTCAACTTATCGACTACAAGAGTCAACTGATCAATAATATGCCAGCATGGAATTAGTGTTATCGGAATTATGAAAGGTTACTTTGTAATACAATTAAGACGCCACATAGTTTGACTATACAATAATCTGAAATGAAATATCATTGGAAAGACTGCATATTTATTCAATCTTAAAATAAATACATTATAGTAACATTAAAATGTGATAAAACTTATAACATTCCATCACCACGCCTCTATATGTTTCAAACACCAGGGGTTCTAAGAGCCTATACTAATTACACTGCCATGGAATGATTAACATGTGGTCCAGTCATTATCAACAATCATTGAAATATTATACAATTTAATGTGATGCCCTAAGGGTGTTGATGAAAGGGGCAGCTTTTTTACATTCTATTTTGTCTGGAGTGTCTGTGTTTTGTAACGGTTCAAATATTGGCTAGACTAAAAAGGCTACATCTTTTGTATAACTCTAGAATATATCCCATTTTGAGAAAGAGTTAAGACATGGCTAGGCTGTTTAGTTCTTTGCATTAATATAACAATAATTGTTGATCGAAACTCCGCCCAATTATCTAGATTTTGTAATTTTCATACTCAGTTGTACCAAACCTCATAACTATAATAGTATAAAAAATATTGAAAGCAAATAGAGATGAATAAATACATTGGATCAACGATATTTATCACAAAGTTGAACAGTTAAATTAATATTGTATATCTAATCAAAAGTCCATCGTGTTCAGAAATAGATATTACTTTATTATCCTTAATATTTATTTGTATGGTGTAAGATGTAATAAAGATAATAATTAATAAATGTTGAACGATTTCTTTTTGATACCTCAACTTTTAAATTACAACCTCTTCTGGGTATTTTAGGTAAATCTTTATGTGTATAAAGAATACTAATATACATAATTATTTGCCCTATGTTTAATTAATCAAGGAAGCCATCAGACAAGATTATAAAAAATTAAAATATGCAAACTCATTCATATTAAATTATATAAAAAATCAACAAAATTAAACAAAACATGTATGTCACAGACCACATAATATATTAAAAAATAAAAAGTAATATCTATGCCCCATATAATTTCAATGTACATGTGTAATAGACTAAACTAGAGAACCCAGAAGTAGAGAACAAACACTAACAGTATGACCCCTGCCGCTGTTGCCTTCACCAGCATGCTCTTGGTGTTCAGGTATGTGGCATCTTTCTTGTATGTTTGAGACATCATCGATAGATTTTGCGTTTTCGTGTCCAGTTCTGAAAGATAATAATTAGTTCATTAATATTTATGAAACAGGACAGACTGAGCTATACATGATAAGTGGTGTGTTCTAGTCTAGTATTTATAGATCCTGCCTGAAGATACACTACAAGTGCAGTGAGATCCTTTCCATGTTTACACTGTGGGGTTTTCAGAATAAATGTTGTTCCTATGTTCTATTAAATTTCTTGAGATTACCTTTTATAAAACTCAGACTGCGAGATTTAGTTTTCATTGTATCGCGTAAGTACTAGCGTAGTATCAGTATTCCACATAATTAACGGAGGGTCCCTCCAAAGCATTCTGCCAACTAGAAAATAAGTGAATAAGCAGTGCATACCAGAGAGCACTGCTCCTCTCTTGAGCACATCGTCTATGTTCTGCATCATGACCCGCTGCACGTCGCCGAGCTGCGCGCCCAGCTGCGAGGTGACGCCGCGGCGGGCGCGCGCGCCACCCTCGCTGTACTGCCGCCGCGTGCGCTGCATCCACGTGTCGAACTCGATGAATGTGTACGGACGGGTTACTGTGTTCACCTGCCAAACAAGATGAGATACTTTTTACATGTCATATAGAGTGAATTACGAGATCCACACGAAATAAGGGCGCAACTATGTCGACTCCCATCAACCGGGCAACACAGGGGCGTAGTAGCTCGTCATGTCAGTATTCCGTATTTCGCGTATTCCAGGCGGCGTATATTTCATGCAAACATGAACTTCATTAGCACAGTAGTCTGAATTTACTTTAGCATAGTGTGAAATGCGCTCTGGCGCGGTCAGCCGCAGCCCAGTTGGTGGGGATTGTACATAAGACATCAAGAATATTATGACATAGTTAATTGTATTACATATTATGTGGAGTGAGTGAGAGGCTCATAATTGCAAATAGGTTTATTTATAATAGTTTAATCACTTGCTTCAATTTATACCATTTGACGTTTATAGAGCCACTGTACTACATTAATGTTATTTGAGTTCCACAACCACAATTAGAACAAAGCTCAATATTTTTTCTTTTTGTATATAGTAAGTTATAAAGAATTTATCACTGTAATAATCTGTGTAAAAATTATATTTAACACAAGCCCGTTGGCTCAATGGCAGTGAGGATGCTTACTGTGTCAGGGGTTGCGGGTTTGATTCTGGCCAGAGTCAACAATAGTGACATATAAAAATTAAGGAGTGTTAAAATAGATGTTGTCCAATTCTCAGACCTACCCTATATGTATACCATTTCAGAGGAGTTTAACTACAAACACTGCGACACAAGAATTTTATAATATTAGATTTGAGTATGTATAATATGTAGTAGTATCAGTTAGTCAGATTCCATATTACAAGCTTCAAGCTTAGTTTGGGTCTAATTTACAGTGTGTGAATTTCTCCAGGTATATTTATTTATTTATATAACTTCTACACCTACCCTCTTTCCGTATTGTTGATAGAACTCTTGAGCAATCTCTTCCAGGTAACTGAATGCTAGTCGTTTACTGTAGTTCCTTTCACACAGGACCAGGTAACAGATGTCTTGCTCAATCAAATAGCTGAGGAAATACCATATACCATGTTACACTTATTAAAAAGAACAAAACCTTTAGATATTTATACAACTTTAAAAAGGAGAAGGTTAAAATCAGTTAGTTTAATATTTTAATATGATTCATTTCAGCTACAATTCATATAAGTTTATTAGTCAATTTTATTCAGTTAAACCAATAATGCTTGTCATAGATATAGGTACAGATTGATGACAAATAAAAAAAACAGTAACGCACTAGAGAGTAGGTAGCTATAACAATGATATAACTATCATTACTTCTATGCTGCAAATGGCCTTTTGTGAAAGTAAAGATTGCAGGAACAACACTTAATGCACATACATAACATAAAGCTTATATAAAACGAAACTTATTAAAAAATAAAACTGAACAAGCGTGTCACTCACTGGAAAAGGTAGGGCCCCGTTTCAATGGAACACCGCGATGGCGACTGGGGGCCTAACTTTCTAAACAGCATTTTGGCTTGATTCTGGTACTCGAGTACATTACACCCACTCTGCGAACCAGCACAGCAAAATAAATTACAACAAATCAACATAAAAAAATAAATATTTTCTTAATATTAAACATAAGCTTTAGGGATATTTTATGTATAAATTATAAAGTGAGGAGGTATTTTTCATGCGTAAGGTGGAAATTAAATAATTAGTCATAGTTTTTAAAGTAATTGTCATGTAATTACCGTTTCATCTTCTTGCATAGTAGCGGCCAAAGGCAGGCCGTCTACGACCCGTGCAATCATAGTCATTAACACCATTTTGAAATAATATGAGTCCTATATCCACTTTAAATAATAAAAAATTGATTTATTGTCCGATTCGTCTACTGTTTATCACTTTTTTCTTGTCATTATTTCATTAAAAACCGCAAAAGTTTATGAAATGGTGAAATTTCGACAGCTGTGAAATAATACACGTCAATATGTCAAACTCACTGGAAAATGCACAGACTATAAAGGACCAACACGTCAACACGTCATTACTGTCAAAAATCTTTGTTTGTTTTTGTTTCACTGCACAGATTACAAATATCCAACCAACCGGTAAATTAAAACTCAAAAGATGGCGCTAGGTGTAGATAGATCTCACACAGCAATAAAACATTGTGTATGTTTTTATAATTATTTCTAACTAGCTATGCCCTGCGGTTTCACCCGCAGCGCCCCCGTTCCCGTGGGAATTTTGAGATTTTTATTCCCTATAAACCTCACGGAGCCCGAGACCTTTCCAACGAATGCAAAACCGGGGAAATCGGTCCAGCCATTCACGCGTGATGCCTTGACCAAGGAAAACGGGTTTCATTTTTATATATATAGATAGTAATTATATTATTATTTAATAGATTTAACAAGTAAAATATATTGGATAACGAAGTTTGTTTACTTCACTTTCCATTTAATTTTATTTTAAATATGTCCGTTGTAACTACATATAATATTTTTTATTTTACATTTAAAACCAATTGCAATAGTTGGTAAATACATAGGGAGGCAATCGTTTATTTATTGACACAACTACTATAGTATCATCATTAATTGCCTTATAAAATGAGGATTTAGGATATTTTCCGGAGCTTTGCTAGCTGGGGATGTATACTGTGCATTGAGCACTGTGCATTTAGATTTTAAAAAATTAACGGTTAATAGAGTTAATATTCGTAGCCGTAGTAGCGTACCTAGTCAGCCAAGAAATTATTCCCAAATAATAAGCTCATTTAGAAGTTGGCTACGAAACGGGAATCCTTATCGTACAAAGAGATACGCTTTGTTTAAAACAAAGTATAATATAGGATCTCCGTCGTCCGATTTTTATATATCTCCAGTAGCGCATCTTTTCAAATCGATGCCTGAATTATGGGAAGATTGTTCCTATTTTGTAGCCAGCTAGGAAACGAGAATATATTTCCCTTTTCGTAAACACCATTACTTGACAAGTATTACAAACTAAGTAAAAATAAAAATAAATGTATTTTATTGTGGATATTTTATTAACATTATCATCATGCATCAAATTATGTGCTAACTCATTTACACTTATAACTAACTATACATAGAAAAATAACTTAACTATAGGGAGAAAATACAGTATTTTGTAAAATTAAACAACTAAATTATAATTAAAATATCGGACTTTAAACTGCATACAACTAAAAGCAAAATTATCAAACTAAAGAATCACTGTACCGCACTCTCAGAACGCAAGAGACACAATTTAGTTGAAGCGAAACGAACAGCCGACGGATCAAAATGTTAAACAGCAATGAAACATTAAATAAATCGATATCCACAACAATCATACGGCATGAGTTACGTATAATAACGATCGGACATAGTATTTATTATTTACCGACGAATAAGATACACCGAAGTAGTAATTAAAATATATTCGTTCAATACCGGGCGCGTGCGCGGGCGCACCCCCTCTCCCCTACCCGAATTCACTAACCTTCTCATTGCTTCCATGCAAAGTATTCGTTTGACCTATCTACAGCGGGGCGGTTGCCCGCCCCTGTGCGCTTCACCGAGCCCTCTCCTCGCGACTCCCTCTCGACTCCCCCGCGACTCCCCCGCGACTCCCCGCAGCCCCACGGGCCCGCTGCCGATAACATTGATCGTCCCAATTACAATTTCACTCAAATTATGATACTAAGACTAGGCTCAATTTAAAATAATTTTAACAATAACTTCTCGAGGTGCCTTTAAAATTTACATTGAAGATTTTTTTATTTAAGTACATTTATTATAATTAGAAACTTTGATTTTTTTTTCAACAACATCAATTCGACTAAAATTATTTTAAAACATCTTCCGAGCATTATTTTAAATGCTTGCTCAAACATTCTGCCTAACCCGGTAACTAGTCATCTCACAAAGCGCTCCGCACACACTAGCCGAATTATAAATTCTGAGAGCGTTCCGCCATCCATCTCGTGGTCCATTCATTACCTACTAATCAATATTTTATAATAAACGATATATTACAATAAAATTTGTAACCTACAGAACGAAATTTCCCTAGAAAGGAAAGCGCCGCCGCGGCGCCGCGCCCCGCCGCCGCTACCGCGCGCCAGGGGGCGGCGCTCGCGCCGACTCACAAATAAATAAGTTAACCTATAGTTATATTTACAAAAGATTGAAACAGAGCCGAAACGAAAGTCACAGATAATTCCAACTAGCTATATATAAAAATACGATTAAAATCCACTTTTTAATAATATATAATTTTAATCACATGAAACGGGCACTGGTTTTGTTCGTTCAAGTTTGGACACTGAGATCGTTTATATTATCGAAGAATACATAGAGTGGTGAGACGGTCTCGGTCCGGCCCTAGCACCCATCACCTCGACTCCTACTCCTAGCTAAGGCTCCTCTGACCCCACAGTCCGGCCGCCGCCGCGCCGCGCTCGCGACTCATTCACTTAGTACCTAATATTTGATATAATTTATGTAGAATATAAAAATATTGCATAATTAGAAAACATGTGAGCGCGAGCGCGCGCGGCGGCGCTAGTCCCTACCGCGCCGTACCCCGCCGCCTCCCCCGCCGGCGCGCGCCGCGAGGCGGCTTCGGGCTCGCGGCGGGTACGACTCTAAGCTACACTTAACGACCATCCGATATACACTATCTAGATAAAGTATTATGATTCATTAACATTGGACCACAAATTGTAATTAATTATTAATTATTATTCAGGTAACAAAAAATGGGGCCCGCGCGTCTCTTTGATATAACACATAACGTAACGGTGACAGTGGAGTGATATGAAGGCTGCCGGGCAGTTACATGCGGGGTGTTATGTCATGAGGCGACACGTGGCGACGCGTGGCGACGCGCGGCGACGGCGCGGTGAAATGATATGTCTGGCGACCGCGCGAGCCCCGTAGAACATGCCTACTATAAATTTAAATAAACGAAATAAACTAGAACATTTCCACTTAAAACATTTCACTTACATTTAACATTTATTATAATTAACACAATTTAACTCACAAAATATTACTAAACTATCATTTCTATGTCAGTTTCATAAACAGAACGTTGGCAGTATATTTCAGTACGCGAGTAGAATTACACTAAACAAATTCTACTAATCATGCATGTTTACGTTCATAACACAAGTAGACAAAGATAATATCATTTGAAACAAATTCGGCTCTTCCCGGTCAGATACAGTTACACGAACAACTAATAAATATTATCTATATATAATTAATTAATGATATACTCAAAGAGAGAAACTATTAAAATGTAACAACATCCATCGAGTACATAATGAAGCTATTAAAATATAATTATGATAGAACAACGTGACGTGAGGGGTGTCAGTGTGTCTGTCTGCAACAAGGTGTAAATACGCGATGGCCATGTCAAGCACCAAGAGAGTTCAACTTGAGAGGGTTCGATAAACTTTAGTTACAATATAAACGTTACTATGTAAATATTTGTGTATAATAAACTCTTATTTAGACTATATAATATACTTATTGCATGTAAAAACTGTTCGAATAAATTGTATATCCATATGAATTTGTTTTGCGAAGTTTTGAGGTAGGAAATTATGTCGTACAGTCGGCGTGCGCGTGCGCGTGCGCAGCGCGCGCGCGCACTCGTGCCATATATCTTTAGAAACGTCTTTACAAACATTTAAAAATTCGTTTCATCAACATTATACAAAACACTCCGACCCATATAACATTAGCAAAGTGAATGTTCCTCTTTCTGAAATACCCTAAATATAAACGTTTGAGCAATCAATTTCGTCTCTCCTATGTTTGTATAAATATTAAATTCAATGATAAGTTAATATTAGTTCCATTTGAGAATAGTAATCATTTAAACATTAATAACATTAATTGAAGCGATCCGAGAACATAATGCATGATGATTTGAAAAATAGACTCGTTTACTATCAGTGGAAACAATGCAAGAGCGAACTCGTACGCGACTCTGTATCGGTTACGTATATACTCGTAATATGTAAAGTGGCGCGGGCGCCTACGCGAGCGAGCAGTCGATCTCGACGATGTCCTTGGGCACGTCGACGAACTGGTACACGAGCCGCTGGCCGTCCACCTTGGCCAGGATGCCGCGCTGGTAGTAGTAGCGCAGCGCGCGCCCCATGGTCTCGTAGTTCATGTCGGGCTTGTTCTTGTGCAGCCCCCACAGGCGCGACACCGCCTTCGAGTCCACCAGCTTGAACACGCCCTTCTCGCGGTTGGTCCACTTGATGAAGCGCGGGCAGTACTCGCGGTCCTGCAGCAGCTTCAGCAGGAACTCCCACAGGTACGTGGTGGAGCCCTCGCGGCTCTTGCGCTTGACGCCGGGCGCGGGCGGGTGCTCCGGCCGCGGCCTCTTCTTCGGCTTCAGCTTGTTGAGGTAGGGCTGCCGCGTGTAGTCCCCGAAGTCGAACACCGAGTACGGCAGCTCGTCGTGCGCCAGCGGCGGCGGCGCGGGGGCCGCGAAGTGGTGGCCCCCGCCGCCGTACCCGTACGCGCCGTACGCCTCCCGCTCGCCCACGCCGCCCACTGGAAATAACAAACATACTACATTCATACTACTGCTTCTAGCACCTTCTAGTACCTCCAACAGGACTAGTGAGCAGGAGTAATCAGTGGCGGTAGGTCGCAGCCACACAATGGTCGACCTCCAGCCGCGCGTTGCCCAACTTGCGACAAAGTTTTGACTACCGTAAAATGGTCCTATTTTGCTCCTATAGGGTTAATTATGCTCCAATTCTGAGAAATGTTTTATCGCTTAATATGTCCAAATCGTTGCAACATTTCATTTAATTGTGAACGCACCCAAAACATTTTACTTATAAGTGGCAACACTGAACTGTCAAATTTTTCTTCCGCCATTTCTTTCTTATGATAGGTGCAGCTCTAGTGCCAGACGTAAAATATATATTTTTTTTGTATCCGAAAAAGTCACTTCCATCTCAAAAGCGGCATAGCGGATTAAGGTAATTACGCGTATTATCACTGGAGCATAGTTTAAATAAGGAAAGCATAACTTTGCTCAAAAAGCTTCCACAATGGAGATTGCATGTAAAATATATCCAGGAGCAAAGTTACCCAGGACCACGGGTAACTTTGCTCCTTATTCATTGTTTTATATATATAATGAAATACTTTATTACGTTGATTTACCTATAAAAATGTGTTAGACAACATGTTTTTCTTTATATTAAAACAGCTAAGTATATTACATAATAAATAGTTTTAAAAATATTCATAATTCCCTTTATTTGGAGCAAATATTGGAGCAAAGTAGGACCATTTTACGGTATCCGAAGAATTAGTCGGTGTAACAATAACATTTGTGTATTCAACTAATTAGAGCCGCTAACAATTGTGGGATTAGAGACATCCCACGAGATTAGGACAATCTCTGTTTTCATAACTCGATGCACTATTTTAATAATAATATTTGGCAATAATCACATAACAACTATAAATGTATGCGCAATAGGAAACAACACGCGAGGTGCGGCCACAATGTGCGGGGTCGCAGGTCGCAGGCGCGGCTCCGAGCGGCTTCTCATGAAATGATTGTTTGGGCACTAGTATTTGATAATAAACATGGTCTAAAAATAGTTCGGTGAGATGTTAGATGCGATGGAATAATATGCTAAATTCGCCGTGCGATGGTCGTTATAGACGCGGACGAGAGACGACGGAACAGAGAGAAAATAAAAAATATCAGGTTTGACAGGTGGTAACAGTGCTGCGATGCTGTTGATTCATTGGAATGCTAAAAATACGCCGCGTCTGGACAGATCCCGAGCGGCGCGCGCGGCGCGGCGGGCGGCGCGGCGCACTGCCACACGACACTCGCTCCCGAACCGCTAAATCATTATATTTCCGGCATACTTTAATAGGTTTTATATAACCAACACGTGCTACGTCACGTGTTTTAATACAAGTAAAAAAACAAATTGGAATACCATATATTTTCTGACTTTTTAACTAATTTTATACTCGCCACAAGGAAAATAAGAAGAATATAAGATAAAAATAAAAACAAGTTTTATCATAAAGATGAAGCAGATTCTTCTATTTGTTAATACCGAGCTGTATGTTTTAGTATTTTATACTTAGATTGTTTCGGATAATAAGTCGCGGTCGATACTGCTTCAATCAAACCAGATTTGGAGACACTTTTCTAATGTATTAGTTTTTTTTATGATGTTGAGATACCTATTTCACTTTTGGGACTACCAATTATTTTGCAAACTTTATTGACTTATAAGATTGCTAAAATTAAAAGCTCTCTATAGACGTATCTTATTGTACTCTCCGGTGATAAGTTGATTACAAGAGTTGCGTCAACGTGTACTCGTATCTCGCCGTGACCTCAAGCGGCTCTCAATACTACTGCTATTTACGTATTTTATCACTTAAAGAAAGTAAAATCTAATATGACATGTAATACTGCAATGCCCCACGGCTGGGTAAAGGCCTCTTATCTCACTGAAGATATCAGTACATTCAGAAGGAATTCTTATTAGGTACCTACTTAATCTACTTCTTTTTAAATGTGTTTTAAATAACGAGCGAATAAATCAATACAAACAGTTAATCATAGTGCAGTGTGAAAGGCAAAATAATTAGAGTACTTAATTGTTGAGAAATTGATCAAGTCAATGAGTAATTTTTCAAATGACAAATAATGTCTATTATATTATTTTATTATTCTTATGGTACATTATATTGTTCACGTCTCATTCGATTGGTTGCATCGTGAATCATGATCGGTTTGTACGGGATTTCCTGAGGAAAATGTTGCAATTAAGACTGCCATATTACATCTGAGTATTCCTGTGAGCCCGCGCCCACTATAGTCACAACTCAACAGTACAATGGTTGGTATAGTATAATTGTGCTATTCTTAGTTTTTCGAACACTTTTCTCTACAGTTTCTAACAATAGTTATTGAAAGCCAACCATTTTCGTGACCGTCACAGAGAAGGCACGAACCTACATATTCCTGGTGGTAAACAATCGCGAGGCCACCCAGAGTTTCCGCCATTTTTTTGTCTAATATTATCTAAGTTGCGTATATTTTCGCGTGCGTTATCAGCGGTCGTCGACCGCGGCGGCGGCACGTGTTCCTTCCTACTGCTTTGTCGGTTCCATTTCCACCACTCCATTGGGTAATCTGACATTAGCGCTCCGTGTAAACCTAAACCTGCGATTGCGCAAATTCCTATTGTTAAGGAGTGTATTGTCTAGACATAAGACTTTTTGCAAGTTCCTTTCAATAGACATGCCAGGATCATTAGTCATAACACGGAAGTTAACAGTGCACTTGAAAGTATTTGCTACATTATTAGATTATACATAAATACCTGCGCACACCAGTTATATCACAATAAAGAAAGGTACATAAATTGCAAGTAACTTTATCAACAGAAAAGTTTGGCGTTCGATATCATATTGAATTACAATTTGAAATGATGGAAAGGTTAGGATTAGAGCGATAAGAGGTATCGTGGATCAGACAACATGTTACGTGTATAATTTGTAGAGATAACGGTATTCCAGTATGTATGTACGAACCGATATTTACAATTTAATAGCCAGTCGTACCCGACTTGCAAAAACCCAAGCCTCCGCTGCCTGGGAAGCGAAACGGGGTAAAAAACCATCGTTTTATGCGTCGCCCGGTTTATTTATAGCGGCGTGGACGTTCCTACTGGGTGCACTGCAAGATCAAGGTTACTTGTGGCTCTCGGACGGAGTTCGGTATCTATCCCCCAAGGGGGGAAATGGCGAGTCGTTGAAATGAGCGGAGGTGCGGGGCGGGGGCGGGGGGCGACCGGTTGCGCGCGCGCATCCCGCCTCGCAGTAAATGGGTTACCCCACAAACCTCTTGCGATACTAACGCGCTTGTGTTTACGGCGCTGCACGCTCCGCCGCGCGCGCCGCGCCCGCCGCCTGCTCCTCACTTGCAATAAATTGTACATTGCAAACATTGCAATAAATTGTACTTCGCTCGATACAAGAGGAACAATAGATTTTATCGAGAAGCGTTCGTATGCGCTTACGTCAGTAACGCAACAACAACGCTTTGTATCGCGTTATCAGCTTGCAAAAATGTAATCATCTATTTTTGCACAAGATATAAAGAATTAGTTAGATAAGATAGGCCGCTGAAACATTTCCTCAAAGCAACTGAAATGAGTTACGTGAGCGAGTTTATCTGCGGCTATTTGTTCAGGCGGAAGTGACAGCGCAGTTATTAGTTTGTCGCCGGGATTGCATCGCGCCGTGTATTTATGCAATGAGGTTTTGTTTTTTCTGTTATTTAGATTCACGTCGTTCGTTGGAGCAGTGTGTTGACAATAGGACACACGTCCTGTGCAACCGGAAAGCGGTGTGCGTGTTTCTTAGATTGCGAGTTGGTGCGCGGCGGCGTGCAGTGCGCAGGCAATGACCAGGAAATGACGCCGCCGGCTGACCTTCACATACACACACAGACACACGCCCGCACACCCGTGCGCCGCGCGCCGCGCTCCCTCCACACATACGGGATTCGCACCGAACGATGCGTTTGCGCATCATCTAACAACACTGCGCCCCGCCGCGCACTAGCGAGAGTAACACGACGAGGAAAAATATCACAAAATACTATTGAGTCAATTTTACCCATTTCATTGTTGATAAGCAGATAATTATTAAATGTTTATACAACACGGTTTGATGTTGAACGATACACTTTAGATATGGTCCGTTCCCACGTTCAATCAAACTATTACAAAAGTTACACATGTATTGAAACGTGACCCGTTACTTTTTTAGTACATTTTATCAACAAAACAAGGTGACTTTCGTTTAAATAATAACAATAAGTTCGCAGCATCCGACATCTCCGATAAACTCGTTAAAATAAACATTAAATTATACTTAATCACGTTTATGTAAAAACATGATCGCTTGTGTGGAAATTTGAAAATGGAAACGCTGAAATATTTCAAGATGGCGTAGCGGGCGGCGGGGGCGGGTGGTGTCTATTTTATGCGCGCGCGCAGGCGGTGAACTAGCGCCGAGTTAAGTAAGGTCAGCACAGCGCGCTGCGGCTCTACTGCACTTTATGTAACGGAGCGCAACTCGTAACACAACATAACGCTGCATAACAATTATTATAACTACTTTTCTATCATTATACCTAATGTACAGTTTGTGACACAACTATCAAAACAAATTAATCTTACATAAACATTATGTTATGACCCTTTAATGATATATTTTACTCGTCATAAATAAAATAACCATGATGATATAAATAACTTTTTATATGACTTTAAAGAGTACTTGACAACTCTTAACGGAGGTAACAATTTGTAATCTGTATTTAATTAATATCTTGGTATAATTTATAGAATGTGTCAATCTTGGGACATATGTGTGTTTACGAAAGAGAACCTTGGTACGCGAGCGGACGACTGTTTGATCAAATGTCTACGAACATGGAGACAAACCTCACATCTGTACGTTGTAAGTGATTTCGAAATTAAAATTAATTGTATTACTATCGGTAATAACAAAAAGCGATTATTTTATAATAGGAGTTGGACTCTACATTCTATGTCACTATTAAACATAAATTAAAGGAAGATTTTACGACGAATTGTTACAATGAGAACTTAAGTTAACTTTAACTTTCTCGGCATGAATATTTTTAAAGTGCACGTCCAATAATAAAAATCACTACATAGTATAAAACAAAGTCTCGTCTGTTTGTCTGTTTGTCTGTATGCTTAAATCTTTAAAATTACGCAACGGATTTTGATGCGGTTTTTTGTAATAGGTAGAGTGATTCAAGAGGAAGGTTTTTATGTAAAAAAATTCCCGAAATTCCCACGGGAACGGGCACAACGCGGGTAAAACCGCGGGGCGCTGCTAGTTTGACAATAAATTAAATGAGACAATAATTTTAATATTATGTCCCAACACGGAAGACAAGTTTTGTTTGAAACAATAGCTGAAATTATTGCAAAAATTTATTGTAGCTCGTACATCTGTGCAAATTCCACTAAATTATACGAAAACAGGATGTTTCATTGTATATTTATCGTATCATATTGTGCAAATTGAACGAATGTTGATGGCGTTACATAATCATTATGTTTGTTAGTACTTCATTAGTGTTCTTTTTTAAACAAAGAGCAAATTTTGATCTGTCAACTATAATTTTTGATCTCCAACGACGGGCCAAATAGTAATTCTTATGTCGCTACATGAGTCTACCTAGCTAGGACACATCATGGACATAGAAGTGGTTTCTTTGTCTATGATGTATCCTACCTAGCTATAGTAGGTACGAAAGAGACCAGGGAATAGATAAAAGTACCTTCGAAATTAACAGAGGTAGAGTTCGCTGACACAAACAACTACCAGTCAATTGACATAGAGGTGACAGGGGCAACTCTACATACTTAGTAACTTATAATCTAGGGTATAGAGGGCTCTGCTATAGTCAATCGACTTATAAACTGTTCCCAAATTCATCGCGAGTCAAAGCAACGTGTTCGTTCAAACGCACATTCCGTTTTATGGAGTACACGCGCCAGACGAGCTCATTATCTTAATAGGAAGTTCCTACTTATCACCGCCGTCTCCTACGCACGTTAGGGAACCAAACCCAAATTACATATTAACGACATTTTTAAAAGATTAACAACGTTATGTAATTTACTTTAAACATTTCATGATACGGAATTGAGGTTAGTTTTTATGGTGTACTTAAAGCCTACGTTCATTTTACTTTGATCTGATGATTTTCGATGAGATGAGAGGCATTTGCTCCGCAATGGCATACCTACTTAGAGCCTTAGTGTAGGTATAACAGCGTTGTTATTCAGTTTTTAGTTTAGTAGGTATATTTGTTTTATCAAGTAAGTTTTTGTAATGATATCTATGTTGCACTTACATGGCTCTGCCCGCGTAGGGCCATAGATAAAATACTATTTTTATAATATCCAGTGACATTAGTGTCGGGAACACAAGGAGGTGTCTCAATTGGTCGATAACCCTCAACGACCATAGATATTGTTATCGAGTGAAGTTTTTATGCGAACAGTTTGCCGGACACCGTTATCAGTGCATTCGGCCGAAACTTATTTGTTCAGGCTCCGTACCTACTCGTTGAGTAAGGTCAGGCTCGTAGGACGGCGATAGGTCAAAACAGTATCATAACATCTAATTGTATGACTCCATTTATTATGTTAATCATCATCACGGTGCAGAATTGGTCGAGTTCAAGTTGACATAACATTGCATAAAATCTTTTGTTCGTTATGTAGCACCAAAAAGAAATAATTGTTTAGACTATTATCTTGTATTTAAAGAAATGTTGTTATTGTACATTATGTAGGTGTAAGACTATAATGAGTTGGAAACGTCTCGGTTATCGCTGAGTAAGTGCGTCTAGGAAGGTGGGTGTAGTAAATAAGCGATTGTTTTTATATAGATTATTATTAGAAATTGTCTCCATTTCCCAGTTGGCAGCGGCGGCGCTGGGGCGAGTCGCCGGCCATGCCGACTCGGGCGGCCGCTAGTGATGCGCCGCGAGTCGCCGCGTGTTGTTTGTTATCGATAATTATTATTGACGATACGACCTCAAGTCATAGTTTGGGGACGCTCCGAAGGTGATCTATACCAAAGTTCGTACACCTCTCCCACTTACGTAAACTGATACAACTGTTAAAACATATTTTATACCTATATTATTTTAATATTTATCAATGTCACCACTGGAGCGTTGAAAGTTTGTTAAATAACGTACCGTGTAGGCATCGCGAGTTGTTTATGTTTTATTCACGTACGCTTATTGAATTATTAGTCTATTTTTGGTGAGTTCGCGGATTCGCGGGGTCAAATTACCTGGTTAATATCGTATTCCCCCGGGCTCATCCGAATATTCAAGTGATTTCAATTTTCTTTGATGTGCTCGGGAACAGCTTTTGAACCGAACTTATCAGCATGCAAATAGCTTTCGCCAGGCTGGTGCTCGGTGTCGTGCTAACAGCCGAGTGTGATGATACTCGGTACGATTCGCGTCACCGTCGGTTTGTCATGAAAGGGTCACATTATAAATGTCGATGTATTATTATTTATTAGTGAGAGCGCGCAGTGCGGCCGCGGTGTCACTTTGAGGATATGGCTCCTCCGAGACTCGCAGTCACGTTGTCTCGCACGATACATCAACCTTCACTTTTTTAATTTAACTTTTCATATTATTATAATTTCGCTTCTATTTCCACGCATACTACACGTGATCCGGTGCAATCGTGCCTAGTAAAATATTTTATAGTTCAGCATGATAGTGGAGGTCCTATTACAATACCGAGCGAGTAGCGAACATTGGTAGTAGGTATTTGTGGAGTCGAAGAGTGATTGGTCCAAAATGGCGTCCTGTTGCAAGGAAGTGCAGGAATTTGCGAGACGCGTTAGAGGGCGCGCGGGGTGCGGGGTGCGGGGGGAGGGCGCGGGGCGCGGGGAGGGGTGACCTTCGCGCGTTGATGCAATGTCGCCGTGTCATTGACCAGTGCGCCGCGCAAACAGTTGCAGCCACCCGCGCCCCCGCCCCCCGCCCCCGGCTCTATCGCCCCTCCGCATCCACCGCACTGCTCACATTCGCCGGTTTTACGATAATTCTCTCCTTTGAATTTGAAATCCGCATGCTCGCTCGAGGATGAAGTCATTTTCCAGACAAGGAAAATGAACACAACACCTTGTTTCGTCCAACTTATATTGAAGCTACTTTTTGTTTAGATATTTTTGGGTAAAATTAAATTGAATTTACTTTTGTACAGAAGTTTTGTTTGTCCGCTCATTGCTCTACCGTGTCTGGTTAATTATCGTTATTTTGCTCATTTCCTGTCCGACACTGAATCATCGCTGCAAAATATGTTATGAGCTAAAAAGAGCTTGTATCTCATTGGTATTGCCGACGCCTTTGCCTAACCATTACACGCCTATGCCCAAGTGGAAGTAAAGGCAATAAAACGGAAGGGAATAAAAAGGCTCAAAGCTGCCTATCCAGATAAACTGGAGTCTTCCGTTGGTGGCGCGGCTGGTTCATTAACTTAGAGGAACCGTCCGAGCGATATTTAATAATTGTCTGGCTCATATTAGGTACCTACGTCTCAAGAACGTTTGAGCAATAACTCTATATTAAAGTATATTGACCGTAGAAGGTGCCACATTTGACTTATTATAATGAGTGATTAACATACTATTTAGTCAGAACAAGGACATTTCGTTAGCAACAGAAGGTGATGTTGTATAGTATAGGAGGCATTCGGACAATCGTCCTCTATAGTGAGGCACATTACTATTTCCAAAAACGACACAATCCTTTTATGGATAATTTCTAGCTTTGAATTTAATTATTTACGTTTTTTACAAATACCAGATAACAATTGTATGCGCCTGCGCCGGTGGCGTGTTTTGCGCAAATTTTCGGCTTCCGTTCATCTCTAATGCCGATTTCCGTTTATTTGATATCCGGCAGGCAATTTGGCCTGGTTACAGCGGCAATTATCAGCTATTGCATCTGAAACGTACTCAGTAGGCACAAGTTGCATTTGAACCAGATAATAAAATAATTGAGAAGAAATAATGGTGATAAATGAAAACCCGATCGATTGATCATTGGCACCTTGGCCGGTCGGTTGGCGACTATAAATTAAAAAACCAATTACGAAAGAAGTTCGTTTGGCTAAAATAACTTTATTTCCGTTTACGAAATAACCAACTTGTTATGAATAAATAATTACTAGCCTCTAAACTGTTATTATAGCATTTTTGTCATAAAGACGTTAATAAAAAGCGGGTTGAGGGGCGATCACCCGGTCAAGGCTGGCGCTGATTTCCATCTGTTGCCTAACGCGACCCTGACTCCGACCAATCAGGTTGGAACGATTATATTTTTTCACTAAATTATCGATTGGACTTGTCCAATTGTTATCAGCGACACAATGACGGAGATGCCTGAAGGTTCACACGCCGCTGACGCTCACGACGCTCCGCGCCGCGTAACGTATGGACGCGACAGTTTTCAGATTCACTTCCAAACGGAAGACGGGAGCTTGTTTATTCCATATTTCACGTGTCTTATTCAAATGTATAACCTATTTGAAGTGCGTAGTTTCATCTGTTTGGTATTGTAATGGATTCCTGGCGGCGCCCTGAGCAGGTATTCACCGGAATATGAAATGGTGCCCGTACTTGTAGCTACGCGGGCGGAGGATCTGTTTACTGTTTGCGGAGCATCGATTACTCTATTGCGCAACTGTCGCTAATGGTGTACGCTAATTGGGTAATTACAAGGTAAATTCAGAGATATTACGAAAAATGTCCGGTGACTAAAATTAAACGTTCTAAATTCCCACGATGTGTGCGATAGCATTGACAGAGCGGTTCCACTGTTAAATAAAGATACGGTTTTGCAACCGCCGTGTCTCCAGCCAAAGAGGCTATTCCGAGGAATTTGAGTGTTTGGCAGCGGAGCGGAGTGCGCGTAAATACGTCGCTAAATGAGTGTTTATGTGCTGTTATACGAAATGTCCAGCGGAGGATGCGGCGCGTTGCAGTGCGGCGCCGCGCTGCAGCCGTCTATTTATGCAGCGCTATGCGACCTAACACTGACCCGGTTAGGACCACGACGCATAAACACAAGGATAGCGAGTGGCGCGCGATCACGATCGACGCTCCGATCGACCCGGTTATGGAATTATGCTATTTAGAGAGGCGGTAGGGGCGGCCGTGGTCCGTGAAGGGCGAGCGTTTTGCCGCTCCGACGGGAACCAGCGGATAATTTTAAAACGGCCAGGAAATCATCGAAGCGAGTATATAGGCCGCATGGACGCTCCCTCCCTCGCCTGTTTTTACGCCTATCATAAAACGAGCGTACAGAGTTTCCGGACAAATGGAGCGCCTGAGATTTCTATGCAAAATTGGGTCGCGGCAATTTTCCGAGTTCACGATTCGATACATGGCGGCTATTCCGCGTACTCTGTGTATTTCGGAAAATATTGCGCCACCGGCGACGGACGTGCGGAGATGCGTTGCGAAATACTGCGCGCAGGAAGCCGCGTGTGGAGTGAACCAGCGAAGGTGACGCACGGCGCTCGTCGGACCCGCGGAGCGCCGTGATTCAACGCAACATTCGATTGTGGTTTGAGGCGTTGTCATAACCAAACGACGAGTAGGTCACGTACGCAACAGGCACTAACGGGGATTTATGGTGAATTCGGGATTGAGTCCTTTCGCTTTCAGCGGCGCGTGCGTCGCGCGCGGCCCGCGCAGCACTCAAGGTCGCGGGCCGTTCAACTCGGATGCGACCGCGGCGTTGCGACACCGAAATATGTAATTGTAGAGGAGTCGAGGCGCGTTTGGCAGCGGCCGCGGCGCGAACTGGGTCGCCGCTGTTGCGCAATCTACTTTTGTACGACAGATGGCGCGCGACGCTTCTTCCTTATACGGCGAGGCTCCACTGACGTTTAAACAAAGAGGTTGTTTTTGAGAATAACAAAAGCACTTGTATAACATTCTCGATATAGAATCTAAACCGCAGCCGTAACTGGTTATGATCGCATACTGTTGCTATTTTGCTCCTCGGACCCTACCCAAGGTACTTAGTTAACCTACTTGAGAATTATTAGCTGCGGGTGACGTCAACGGTTCAATTGTAAGGAAAATGCGACTCACTGGAAACCAATTAGGGAAGGGCTGACGAACTGTAACCCCTTTCCAATTAGACTGTTTTCTTCCAATAAGTATATCAAAAATAGATTAATTATTGTCGAGTGTGGACGGTTCTATTTAGTAAACAGCGCCAGATTCCTTTATTCAACGTGAAAAAACATGTTTTCTAGAAAAGTAGAACGTTATCGATACTTTATGATGAATTAAGTGTGTTTACGCTGTAAGCGTGTTTTACAGTTTGAAAATTCGTTATTTCCTTATTTAGACTCTCTTAACCCCTCATATCCCGCGGACGCGATTTCAAGCCAGACACAATTGATTTTCTATTGTGTTTCTAATGCCGGTAAACAAAAGGTTAATCAATAAAGATTTCAGGAGGTAACTGGCAATGTTCCGCGGCTGCACCATAATTGCAGTTGGAATTTCATATAGTGCACCGTACACTGTACAAGCTGTCGTGTTTTGATTATATCATAAGTAGTTAGGTACATTTGATTGGTAATAGTGTCATCAGAGTTTTAATTTAAGAAGCGCCTGCAATACCAAGCTAACTGTAAATTGCGTTGAGAATATCGCGTGATGTAAGTGTAATCCTATTTGGAAGTTTGCGAATGTCAATAATAACGTTCCGGTCCCCCAGCGGTCGGTGAGGCGAAAATAGTCGCCAACTATTAATACGAGGCGAGCGCTAGCGCTGCAGCGTGCCCTTGAATTGGGCCGATCACCCCGCGCGCACTCCCGCGCAAGCCCCGCCCCGCGCCGCCCGCCGCCCGCCGCCCGCCCGCACGCACACACGCGCCGCGTTATCGCGATGCAGCGCTGCAGAATAGACTCGCTGATAATTTTAATTTCAATTTCGTTCGCGAATGTCACATTGACTGTTTACTCCGTGAACTGAATGCTTAAAACAACAATTCACAACGCACACTTCATTATAATCGAGTGCGTTTCGTTTGGGCGCTGTTTGATTGAGGCCATAAAATCGCTTGTACACTTGTTTTAATATTCCATCTCTATTAGCGATGTGGACACGTTATGAATTTTAACAGACATCAAATTGATCGTTTTTATAAAGTTGACGGATTACGTACATTATCATATCCTGGCAATAAGTTCGTGATCTCGTGGCTCGGAGACGGATGTGAATACCTATTGGTACGTGATCACGACGGACAGTTTTAATGTGGGACCGACGAGGGGTGATCGAGGTGCGAGCGAAGTCGAATCGACGGGTTGGAGAAGCTTTTATGTGACAAAAGTAGTTTTATATAGATGGCTACTGTCCAGAATTGGTACGTTAAGAGAGAGATGGACGAGAGAGCTTTTCTGGAATCGAGTGTGTGAGAAGCATGCGATGCGCTAAAGTTTACGGGTGTTTGTGCAACGCGGTGACGCAACGCTGCGCTACCGGAACGCATTCGAGCTCTCGCACACACCAGCATCTCACGCACACCGCCTCACGCATCGTGTTCCACAATTTGGCAATTGCCAACATTCAGTCAAGGTTTCTTTCGTTTTAATTAAGTTACTAGTATCAAGTTAGACAAGACCTAGATATTACGTCTGGGAACGACCCCGTCTGGTATGTGGGGATCAAACAGCCGGATCAAACGAGACGGATAATGTGTTCGTTTTACAATTTTCCCTAGAATTGGGCCGCTTTAATGGAATATTTGTTGCTAATAAGAAAATAATTCTGGTAATAGGAGTCTCTTTGTATGTGGAGCACTTGTTTTTCAATTAGAGTTGTGAAGGTGTGAGCGCGGACGCGGCGGAGCGCGAGCAGTCGCTGGTCGGTTCGAGTACGCGAACACAATCAGGTTCTACTGCCGTACTGCCCAATCGAGTAGGAAGGTCGTGTTCGTTTCGCCAGAGGCTGACAATGGCGCCGGCACCGCCGCTCTTGCCCAATATTCACGTTTGCAACACCGAAATTTCGTGTGTGCTATGTTACGGCAATGGTCGATTTACGCCTTCTACGATGTTCCCACCGCGCGATCTACGACGCGGCTTCATTATACGAGGAGAAAGGGTTCGGTGTTGATGAGAAACCACAAGCAAACTCGACAAATATATCCCTCATGTAATTACGAGAATTGCATTACGTATATTATTATTTTTATGAGCCTGTAATAAATTGCCCTGATTTTACAGTTATAACTAACATTTGTTTACACAAATAACTTTATTATTGTAATGTTTGTTTTTCTGAACGCCACTTGAGTCATTGAGGACGAAGTGACAGAACTAGAACAGTGTCACGCGTTCATTCATTGCTCGGTGTAATAATAATTGTTGTATTCTATTTAGTGTCCGTTATCGGCGGGACCTGCGATGGTTGCCGTGGAGTTGTCCTGTTGCACCGCGGTCGGGCGGCTGACGTCAACTCTTGTTGCGTAAACTTGCACTAATCAAACGTTAACTTACCTTATTCTATCATCACGTACAACTAAATGATCACGTGCTTCAAATATTACTAAATTGTGTTACCTAATTAAATGTTGCATTCACTTTCCCTACTATAATATTAATAATATTTAAATGATTTTCTGTTTGGCTTTTCCATAGGTTTTGTTAACTTTCCGAAAAAAACAGACAAGAAAAAAGTATACAACTTTTTCCGTCATTCTACTATAAAGAACTTCTTCGACAATTACGTCACTAAATTGCTATCACCACAAAACATTAGGTCTGTGGTCTAGACATAAAACATTTATAACGACTTAAATATCCATTATCATCTGTTAATGTTATAAAATACTAACGCCAACATTTCCTGTGCCCTATCATTATGCCTGTTATCTTTGACTAAAGAGGTCTGAAATGAGCATATATTTGTCTATGGAAAAATATTTTTGTAGTCTGTGACAATTTTAAAAAAGGAACTCTACAACGAAGGAAGCCGATTGAGAAAAAAAGTATATTAGTCAAGTGCCCACTAATGATCAAATAGATGATTAATTAAACGACTGGAAAAGTCGTTATTAGTAAAAAACAAAGCTTAGTCATGAAAACAACACACATTAGAGTACGGTAGAGCGATACATTAACGTTCAATCGAAAGTATATTTTAATATGCGTCATCGGTAGCATAAGTACGAGGCGACATCGACACACGGTATGAATAACGTATGTTTATACATATTGTAGTTTTTTTCTGCATCTTTTATATTAGGATCACTGACCTTGCACAATGTCAAATAGTTGGACGGAGCGAGAGCCAGCGCCACTGCGATAATAGTCGGTGCAGCTCTGCCAACTTGTTCCGTACACTTTGATTTGTGTCACGGTGACACTTAACTGGTGCCGGGTTTAGACAGATAGCCAATCAGAGGACACTATCGCTTTCTTGTTCGAATTTCAATTGGAAAATGCAAACGTTATCAAATTCTAATGAGCGGACACACTAAAAGCTCAATAAGTTCGCGTTTGAGCTTTCGTATTACGAATTTGACCTAATGAAACAGTTCCAGATGATTTATCTTTTATAATTTCCACACAAAAAGCTTGAAAAAGATCACAGATTGTTTTCTCAAAGTCTGCCGCATACATACGTACTTGCATACATTATTATCTGTTTATACTCGAAGAGGTGTAAGAAATAAGGCCAATTGGCCATCAGCCAGTGCAATATAGCGCGAGCCCCCGGAAGTGAATGATAAACTTGCATATATATTTAGATAACGGTGTCATTCAGTGCATGTCTGTTTGTATGTGAAGGAAAACAACAAGAAATTCAGTTTTATTATTAGCGAGAATATTTTTATAGCGATATCCTTTAAAATTATTTGTATTATTGTTGATAAGTTTATTATTTAGATACAGATATAAGGAGAAGGTTTTATATTAGCGCTATTTTCAATTGTTTTTACAAGTAAAGTGGAATTCATATTATTATTGACTTATTCTTATAAGTTGCGGTTTTGCTTTAATGGTTATTAGACCTGAATAAGGCGCCAATAAGTATTTATAACAAAATGAAGATGTAAGCACTAAAACATACGACGGATACCTACATTTATTTTTTCCTTTTTATCATATTTAAATAAGACATTATACAATGGTGTTCGCCAATTAATTAGTATATGATATTGTAATCGAGCCGCGGGCGAGCCCGAGATGCGTCGGGCGACATTCCCAAATTGCCGCCAAGCTGCGCGCACGCACGGGTCACCTTCCGGGTGGGTTCATTCACTCCCCGGGTCACCTCTACCACAGACAACTATTCTTTACACATAAACAGCAATTACATATTCCATTTTATTTCAATATTTTGCATAGTTAAATCGATTAAATAATCTTCATTATTCGATTTGTCCTTTATTCGTTCTTTCTTTATTATTTTTATTTTAATTGCAGTCGCATGGCGGCTCCGCCATTTTGAATATTCTTTTGTTTCGTTTAATTTTGTTTTGTTCAGTTTTGTGTGGCTGGATTAGACATGATGAAGACAATTCCATCTCTTTTTTGTTTTTTAAATTTTATTAGAAAATTTTATAGAAAAAAAAAGAAAAAGTATTCGTTTGTCGCATCTTCACCGCTCTAATGCATCTTCTTCTACCTACTGCATCATTTATTAAGAACTAATTATTCTAATTCCACAAGTATAGCAGCTCATTCAGTTCTACATAAATGTCATCAGATCTATATGAGATCTATATCCCAAGAAATAGTCTCTTAATTTCTTAGACCTTTAGGTCTTGACTAGTCTTAGCGTAGTGTAGACTCACCAGGTGGCCTGGGATGCGCGGCGGCGTGGTGCTGCAAGGTGGTGGCGATGGGATGGTGCTGGTAGAAGGGCAGGAAGGGCGCGGGGAAGGGCGCGGGGGGCGGAGGCTGCAGCCGCGCCTTCAGCTCCTCCGCGGAGCCCGCGCCCGACGAGGACGACTCCACGTCCGACACGCCGCTGTCCGCCGGCGAGGGGGGGAGGGAACCTGGAACAAAAACATGTATTAGAGATCAATGCCATAGTAGTAGGTTATATTATTACAGTAATGGGTTATTAGTAGTCAAGTTGTATTGTTATGTCATACTTACACTTGAAGTGTCTTAAAGTTCTAGATCATACAAATTTAGACCTCTATAATACCTAGATTTAGTCTGCATTATTTTCATTATATTGTTATTTGCTTTAATTTATGTCTTCCCTAATTCATGTTCTGATGCCGATTGATTGGTTCATAAACATTATCGTAAGCTTCAACACCCTACTTCTATAACTAATGCAAGAAATAAATATAACAACGATCGTCAGTACTGGTACGAGTATGCGCTGTGACACTGCTTTCATACAACTTAAGATGCCGTCATACTGATGCCTCACCATTATGAATTCGTTAGGATGTGGTCAAAGAAACCGTTAAGCCACGAAACAAAAAAAAAAAACTCAACACTGTGGTAGAACGATATATCTCACGGATTATACTTAAAATGGCACAATGCGACTTGAAAACTACATAATCAAAAAGAATAACGAACTCCTGCATATAAATAGCATCTTGTTCACATGCAATGTCGTTAGATGTATCTTAAAGGTGCATAAAAGATTGCATTAACCCTATTGTATGCATCTAACGGTCAGCTTCTATTTAACCCTGCACTGCCCACGGTCTAAATGACCGCCGCAGATGCTCTCTCTGCTAATCTCTGCACTTGCAGTCAACCTGCCCTTCTATGTGGGAATGTTAGATGCGCGATTGTTATGCAAAAACGGTGGAATCTTAATTTATGGGTTAATTAATTTCGTCTAAGGGTTGACTATTTTTGCATAATAAACGTGTTTATGGTCATACAAGGTGTTACTGACCACTAGGTGCAGCAGTCTGGGAACAAGTTAATTGAAGTTACCGAAAATTCGTTATTTAATTATTTAAGATTAATTAAAAATTCACAAGATGAATTAAGTTATAATTATAATAATTTTAAATAAAGTTGCTAATGTAACAAGCATATTGTTTTGTAGGGTTTCATATTATTATTAGGAAATCAAAGACTACAAAGTAGATTTTTGTAAAGTTTCTCATATCCGTCCTCCCCCCGACAGTTTGACGGGTAACGGTTGATCCGGCATTTAAATAATATAATCAACAACTAGAAAGCTTTTTATTTATACATTTCCTTCATAGAGCGAGGTATTAAAATGACCATATGACCATTTGACCGGTGTAGGGTGACTGTCGACACTCCATTGTGCGAGTTAACCCTTCAGTGCCGCCTGGGAACTGAGGAACAGGACACCGGTCACTTTGACCATTTAAAAAGATGCCATTTTTTTTGTAAAAGACAATGATAGGTTTTATTGTACGTTCTCTATTCATAGTTTTAATTCATGTAAATATACTTGTTTTCGGTTTAAAAAGAGAGGAATTTGAGAACATCGTTTGTTCTGTATTTTTGAAAGGAATTTTCGTTGCGTCATTTATTGATGAATATATAATTGTTTCGGTAATTATTATTTATGCGAAACAATACAGATTTTTGGAGTTATTATGTGTAATCATCAGTAATGTTTTTCCTCATGAAACAAATGCACACAATGGTAGGAAAAGGAATATTTTAATGTCGGTGTATCATCAGCGCTCATTACTAATATCTACCACGCCCGGCCGGCGGTGACGTCCGCACCTCAACGAGGAAACGGGAGTGACATGCTGCGGTCAAGAACTATCTAACTAGAATTAATACACGCATGAATTGAACGCCTGAGATGTGTATGGCGGATGTTCAGCGTGTTGTTGAGTAATGTTATTTTTGCAAGGTTCCCAGTGTTAAACAAAGAGTAAGTGAGCAGGGGGCAGCGGCGAGGTGCGAGGGGCGCGGGGCGGGGGACGGCAGCACTCGATGACCAACGGCTAGGAACACGGAACCATTGTTGGCAACCCTTTCATCTCACGTATCAAAATAATAATAAATTAACTATAAATAATGACCGCTGGGGTGTCACGCCGAGGGTCCGATCTGGTCTACCGGTCGGCGAGGAATGCGGTCCCATTAGTAAAACATCACAATACTTGTACAAAGATGATTTGGACCCTTCCTTAATCGGACCATCTTTATACAGTGACCGCTGTCCATATACCATTGTGACGGATTGGCGTTAGACCATAATCCATCGGACGGGTTCGCGACTCGCCAGCTTTTGCATATGAATAATATTATGTACTCAAAGTAACGAATGCCCGGCTCCACGTGTATACGGTAATTTACCGATCAGAGAAATTGTGGCGCAAATCATCGAGGTTGACCGTAAATCAATTCTAATGATTGTGACATTTCAGAGCGAACAATAAGCTACACTTTTCAATAATCTGTCTTTAATATTATAGCTCCTTTGTTAACCGAACGGTTGATAAGTCCAGAAAGTACCGCGTTAAGGAAAGAAAATAATAATCTCTAGGTACTCGTAAACAGAATAATCATGTATTTTGTGTGTGTCATGTACTTTCTTATAAGTTACCAGCCAATTATAAATAGCTTACCGTATCATACCTACTACACGGAATCTTTTAATGTTATTCTTATGTTAATAGTATTTTTTACCAAATTTCCTGTCTAATTAATATTTGAACAAATCATATTTTATAATATAGCATTAATCAATACATACAAATGTTATGTACGTGAATATATGAAACGTTAAATCGGGCGGTTAACCCTTACAACATCGATTGCGAATCCATACAATACAGCGCACACAATGGGTTGCGCTCGTCCACCCACGCGTGACATTCTAATTTCAAAGTGTCAATAGCTCCGGAAAGCCCGGATGAATTGGACAGAGAGGCAATTATTTATCAGAGAGGGATGCGAGACGAGATTAGCGACTATTGTGACGGATGACGTGGCGATTTCGGTACGCAAGGTGCATTTCAACCCATTTTTGCATAGAAACTGAATGGTTTAGTGAAATGTGCGTATTAGATGCGCAATGTGTGCAACCATCTGCTCTGTTGTTTGGTTAGGACGTTGCGTTTGGTTAGACGGGCCCGAGTGACCCGGTGACGGTATTGTAAGGGTTACGCTTTGAAACGCCGAAATATTTTTTCATAAGTTTTGCAAGGTGCATCTTTGAAGATCGATTTTTGTTTAAATATTTGCGCTTTTAAAATTAGAGCATTAAGTATTTAGTTTGATAGCGTTATACCGAATAGCGAATGACAGTACAATAAATTGTTTAATCAATATTGGAATTGAGTAGCATGTGGGTACTAGAAGGCAATAAATAATTTAACTAAGTAATGTACCGCCGACCCATAAACATAATACATTACAAAATGATTCCATTCATCAGCCGGCGCCGCGTGTCGCGGTACTAGTCGCACATTACACAAATGAAACGTTGAACGATGGCTCACTCCATCAATTGTGTCAAAGAATAATGCGAAATTAGAACCCTTTATTTGACCCTTTCGACAAATATTATTTATTGTGCAAGCGGGTCCTCCCCCACACGCGAGATGCACTGGGGTCCGAGCGGCCCGTGCGCTATTGCATCTGCGACGCAACCACCACCGCACCATCAGGGTTGAGTGAAAGTTACGACTGTACATCCATCACATAAAGGGATGAATTGCGAAATGGATTGAAAATACGAAATTGAAATATCCACAAGTTACATTAACATCTGCCGTTGAAATAAAAGTTATCACAAAGAGAATCTCGTTTGTGAAATATGGATCTGTTTCTAGGTTAAAGGTACCTTTTCTAGAATATAGGTCAGGCTGAATTATCCGGAACCGAGTTACCGAGCCGGGTGAGGGTGTGTGTGTGTGCGTGCGGCGCGGGCGGGCGGCGCGCCGGCGGGCGGGCGGCGGGCCGGGCGGGCGGCGGTCGTGACATTGGGCGGCAGATCAGCTGACGAAGCTATCGATTCTTCGCGGGCACTTCCTCCTTTGTGCTTTATGAATATTTCATATGCCGCTCCTTTCACCTTCACCATAAGTTTTGTTGTGACGGCACTTCGCTAATCACTTTTAGTTTTTCGTAGCCGTTTTATGAGGCGGTAAGTCACACACATACTTGATTCATGTTAAGAAGTGGTACACAATTACTATGTTAACCAATATTAATTAAATCTTTTACAAAACAGATTTAAAATGCATTAAGAAATGCACTTTATTACTACTTCGTAAAGCTTTATAACGAAGTTTGTTTAAAAGCTTTCGCAAAACTAATTAAAAGCTCTAGAGTAAAGGTAAAAATTGTAAAATGTCAAACAAATAGTCGTTTGGCGGAGCTCGGTACAGGTAACGGGTAAATACGTTACGAGAGCTTTAAGCTCGCTCTGTATCTAGGTCAAACATAAAAGCTGGATCCGAGGACCTTTGCTTTCATGTGTGCTTTGTGTTTGAGTTATACCTCAACTCCTTGCGTAACAGTTCTCATGTCTATCACAATTACTTGAGTCCCTTTAGTGGAATTACTGAGTATTATATTACTTTAGGTACTCTATATGTAATAACTAAGTTATTTAGTATCAGCCTAGGCAACGTGCTCAAGGTTACCTATACATACAATAATGTGATTAATTTTATTGGCCTCTAATGTAATTTCTATGCTACGAGTACGAGCCCTCTTGTCATGTTTCTATTTTATACCCGTATAGGCTGAAAAATTCCAATTTTGAATTGGATATGTCAGGATAAAACAATTGAAAATCGTTGAACAGTAGTCGATGACCCAACCAGCCAGCATCTCCCGTATCCATACAATACATGTATAGGTTTCAGATTCATCTCTATAGATGATAATAAGACCTATTCTAAGAACATTGTAGTCAACATATATACTACACGACTGTAAGTAGCTTCCTTTAATTTCCGGCTCTATCCAGTAAATAAAGACCCTTCAATGTTTATCGAGGTCTAAGAGACTATATATTACTTTCTAAGTATGTTATACAGTCTTTGAGAAGCTTGTGCTTATTACAAAGGATGGCTTATTATATTAAATACCTGTTAAGTATGATAAGCGGTGGTTCTATGACTGAATTTTTATTATGAAGGGTCGGGTAATCACTGTCTTGTCTTTGTAATGTAGCTAAATACGCAACAGTGAATTAAAATGAGAATGCAGTGACACTGGTCCAAACACCAGATAATCTAAACTTGTGTGAATCTTGCGTCATTGACAAAAGATCACCTATTTGGTCTACACCACCTATGTGGTCTGCTACCAATTATGTGTTCTACTATAGTCTATGTGGTTCACTATCACCTATGTGTTATATTATCTGTGGGGCGTTCAGCTCACCTGAGTTGGGCTGTGTGTAGAGGTGATGCCTGGACGAGGGCGTGGGCGTCAGAAGACCGTGCAGTAACGCCAGGGACCCTCGCGCGCCGAGCGGCAGCCGAGCCGGCTCGCCGTCCACTGTGGACAAACATACGTGTTAAACAACCACATCATTAGGAAATGTATTATATTATATTATTATATGGCAGTTCTATCGTTGGGTAAAGGCCTCTCATCAGCGGTTGCAGTTGCAACAATAAGTAAATAATAAGTAAGATTAGCCTATAATGTCCTACTACCTAGGTCTATGCTTAGAAAAAAGAAGACATTTATAAGGTATTATAAAGTAAACCCGGATTTTCCCACTGCTGGTCCTGGCAAACATTTGTATTTAGCAAGAGTACTACTTGTTAAAATGCATTGCAAATCATGTGACATATTATGTTCATTAAAGTTAGTTAAAGCCAAAGAGGTGAAACCAAGTACATGCTTCATGGTTTTTAGTATTCTTCAAATATTATTTGATTTGTAACTAAACTATCATGATGATCTGAAACCTTATAATTTCGGTAATCATTACGTATGCTTATTCCTAGTTCGATGTAAATTGTATAGCTAAGTCAGGTACCTATTACGTGTTATCAAAATTAATTGCTATACAACAGCGAGCTATTTCAAAGGTATTAGTAATTCCAAGCAGACTGTTGGAACAGCTCCTAGATCTTCCATCTCAGTTGTTCCTTTGTTCTTCGCCTGTTATCTATCAAACTTAGGTACAACTAGTATGTATTAGATGTGTAATAAGTTCTATTTATGTACATGTAATTATATTTACATTCATTGTTTGAAATCGTCTTCTTTTAGGTGTAGTTTCGATAATTAATAAAATCTTATTTGAATACTTCTCGAATATTTTAAGACAATCTGATTTTCGAACACACGATAGTGTTGTGTTTCTACTACATTCGCTTTCTTGTCGATTACGAGTCGTCATCGAGTAGATAGCTCCAGACTCCAGACTTCGGTCATAACATAACAAAAGATGGCAGTCACGTGCCAACTCAACGATTAACTTAACAACTGAAAGGTCTTCGATTACATCGTGTTCTCGAGAAATAACCGCAAAATCGATAGTGTATAATATAATCTGAATGTATCGCAGACGGTTCCATGCGGTGACCTTGAGGCGGCCCCCGAATCTCGGCCCGCGGCCCACCTGTTGCCCCCCTGGCAGTGCGCATGTTTGACGCAGAGAGAGGGACGCACATAACTTTCCCTTTCACCCCCAGGTCGAACTGTCTAGACGGAATTTGAACTCTTTAAGGGACCACATGTGGTCGCTATCCGATAGGATCGCCCCCACTATGCAAATTAATAGAATTTTCGTGTTTGAGTGCAACACGCGATGCATGTCGGGGACACGCTCCTTTGAGATTTACTATGGAAGGAACACTTGTTCACACGAAGGAATACTGGACTTTATGCATCAAACTATAAAATGTTAAACAGTAAAGTCTGTAAACGAGCGCACTACATATTATTTATTATACAAAACATTTCTCCGCCAGACGATCGCACTACGGTCGTAACTTGGGTTATGAATCATATTGATTGAATCTAGACTTTCATCTAGGACAACGGTTTCTCGTTATTTACATGGTAGTTAATTGTAGCGCCGGGCGAGATGTCTGGCGAGAACTAGTATCGAATTACGAATGCAAAAGCTTAAACTGAAACATTCGTGCCAGAAGACATAAAGTATAAACAAAGGGAATATTCCTCGCTGTTATGTCGGAGTAATTCAAGTTGTTGTGATAAGCTGATGATGGGGGCATCGTGCATTATTCAGGGGCGGCTGCAGGCGGGGGCGGGCGGCGCGGGGGCGGGGGCAACGGACGGACCCAGACGGAACCACTTTAATTTGCAAACGCCATTCGTATGCTATCTCCTTCGAAAATGAAAGGATGGAAGCAGAAAAACATTATAAGAAAATACATTTTTTGAGTTTATATTGTCTAATGAAATAAGAATATCTACAGCTACGAGGATTTGTAAACAGAATCCTTTTAAAATGTAATGAAAGTTGTCAACACGAGATTTCCAAGATTTTTGTCTGAACAGAAGACATTGATCTTAATGTCACCTTTACAAATGGGTAACATTCTGTTGAACAACAACTAATAAAACACAATAGAATACCAAATAGGATTCCCAGTAAACTAGGTATCAATACAACGATATATGTGCTTAGAACGATCCGAGCAGACATTTGAAGATGGAACCCTTATAAATATCAATTTGGGTTACGTGCCGGCAGAAATATATTAGTGCTCAGTAATTCAGTATTCACTCGGATAACTACAAGTGAAGCCTGAATCAAGATCAAACGGTTGACATGGATACCTTTGATTGGGGTTCAAGATAACGATACTCCTTTTAATAAATTACCGGATTGGTTATCCAAACTAATATTTGTTTGCTGATTTCAATCAATTAAGTTTGATTATGTAACGATAAACCCATAGACCCGATAGACTAATAAATAGTTTAGTTATTATGTGAATCCTAGCCAAAGCCATTGAGTCCACAAGAAAAAGTCCTGAATGACATTTAAAAAACTGTTCTGTATAATTAACTACATAGAAACGAGAACAGTTTTCTCAAGGAGTGGAAACCTCGGTATAATTCAGAGTAAACAAAGCACACCTAGCGCTCACCTACCAGGATTAATCCAACGAACAAATTTCATCAGATAATGAAGCTGAAACCGCAGGGACAGCTCCGCACGACCAAAGAGAGTGAACTTCTAATTTAACCCAAACTTTTACTTTCTACTCCTGAAATATTAAGCGAACTTGCATAAGTTATGCGGGGCGGTCTCCTCCCTGGGGTGAATGCACTACGACTTGGGAGGGGTTTCCAGTTTCCCCCTTCCTACCCCCCTTAGTACTGCACTGTTATTTCGTCCGGGAAAATAGAAGCAAAGCAAAGTACAGCGTCGATACGAGGTATACAAAGTGCAACGCACGAATAAAACTCATTCCTTTTGTAGGAAGAGATGGGGGCGGGGGCGGTCATATGTGCATGTTGTACAGACAAACACCTCCTACCCAGATGCCTCCCTGTTGAATTTCATATGAGAAAATTAAAGTGTTTTAAATGCTTTCGAATACTGCGGTAGACTAGACAGGTATGTACTAGAGTTCTAACATTCTAAAGGGATGAATTTAATGCTATACTATACTTTTTCATGAATAAATGCTTTGTTTTTTGACCCGTACTTTTTGAAGTGAGATTAAATACGGCGGTAAGTACCTAATACAATAAATAACGTGTGAACAATAAACGCGGAAGTGGAGATCGTTGTCGAACCGACACGTGCTGGTGACGTCACGGCGTGTTATGTAACACGTAATGTCATTCGGAGATCATTATTTCACTTGTTTTAATGAAGACGCTGTTGAAAATAATGTTCAACTGCCCATGTAAATAGGAATTTGATCCAACTGTCTAAAATAGGGACAATTTACACATTTTGAGGGTATTTTGGACCTACAAAAGCATTTTATGGAAAAATGATGTCTGCGTGTTGTAGTATACATTAAATTGATTAACCGACTGCTGACAATTTTTGGTTTCCATTGTTTGAATGAATTAATTCGGTGTTTCATCATAAAAGACAAAACATTTAATAAACGACGATAGATGTTTTTTATTTAGTTCTAATAATAATATTCTCGTGTGTGATGAAGATGCTTTTGCCCAGCTGTGGGACATTACAGGCTTAAACTCTTCCTACTACATTTATTATGTTTCTTTTATTCTTTGGTTGATTAATAAATAACAGAAATCTTACCGATATTTATCTTACGTTTCCTGTGTATAAGTATAAGGTATTTTTAACCTGATTTTCCTTTGAGGTTTCCTCATTGGCCCAAAACAACGCGAGACCAGTAACTAAATATTATAAACCAAGCTGACACACATATGAAAAACCATACTAAAATTATAGCCTACACATAAATGATGCCTACAAATCAATACCTAGGTGTTACAACCCTGCCAGTCGAAACCCGACCTTAACCCTTTAGCAATAAGACCTCATCCAGATTGACTGGTCTCGATCTGACGAGATGTGTGACGTCACCCGTACATCCGGGAAGCCATGCTATTTCGAACCAGTGGCCGATCATTAAGACCCGTGGTCACGTATTAATAGTTCCCAAATACAGGTCTATGTCACTTGGTCATGTGATATGTGTGTTTTGTTCCGTGTGTATCGTTCGAATTGTGAGGATGTAATTTATGAAATAATTTTAAATATGTATTGTGAATAATGAAGTGTCAGTGTTTTGAATATTTACATAACTCCCATTTAAATAATATCTACTTAATTATTTATCTTACTCGTGTCCATTGATTACATTTCATTGTCATAGAGTCAAAAATGAAATCCAAACAGACATAGATAACCACATAGACAAAGATAAGTAGATTAAACACTTTTTTTGTAAATCCGTTGTAAACAATAGATCCTTGAGTTCTGTTTGTCGTTCGTGTCATGCGCAAGCGCAACTCTGCGCATTTTGATGATTCCTATTGAAATGGTACTTCGAATACCCACAGATTTCATAGTGCATCCAATTCATTTACAATTCATGTGTTCTATTGTATTTGAATTACCGGATTTAAATTTTGCATTTAATGCAATTGAAAAAATCATGACATCCTCTACATAAGTCTATGAATAAATACAAGCGAACTGCATAGTTCAACGTGGAATGATGGCCTTGATGGCTATTTAGTGAGACATTTAACAACTTTAAATATTGTAACAAAAAAGTAACAAAGTATGTTTTGGTCCCAAAACAAAAGTAAATATGTTGTTTTTAAGGTATCAGAAAACAACTTATTAGTAGCATGGCATTAATATTTAAATATTATGCAAAATAACAATAAAACGTCTGATTCAATATTTAATGCAAATTGATCGAAGCGCATGACATTTGCCCAATGTGACTCCGCGCCGCACTTGGGCAAATAAGAGAAAATTATTCAGAACATCACTGCGACTGCAGATGTGGTAGATACATATTGGAGTGCATTCAGAGGAATTTGTAATTATTGTATTTATGTTATTGTTATGTTTGCAAACGATTTGTCACATTTATAAAACTTCTGTTCATGGATGTAAACACAATCTCCTGAATTTCTTCTGTCAAATTACACCTTTTCATAACTGACTGATGGATTTGGAAATACGCACACTACATACTTACATCGGGTGTAAATAGTTTAAATATTATTTAAGTACTGTAAGATACTCTCTGTATTTTAAACTTAACATGGAATCCCAAAGGGAAAGCGCAGAACTACAAGTACAACAACTTAAAAGTAAAAATAATAAACGGATAAATGCAGCTGTATGAGTTGCGAGTACGGTACCAACATGGCGTCGGAAAAGCGCGGGAACTTTCCCTGCGCGGGAAATGTAAGAAAGTGGCCGCGAGACGCCACGCGAAATGGAAACCGCGATTACGTTGATAATACGTTTATCTTGCGGATTTTAATAACTGACTACGTTTCTGACGACGGAAAAGTTAGATGAAGTGTTAAACCGTGAAGTTTACTTTGTAAACTCAGTTTTAGTCTTTTTTAAACTTACACGATTTGAACACATAGTTTTATTACTATTACTTGCTTTATTAAGTTTTCTAACACGAAAAAACCCGTGTGAGTACGTTAAAACTCAGTTTTAATTTAATCTTCGTTCGCCACTGTCTCAACTTTTAAAAAGCCCCCGTAAATGATTTAACAACTAGTAAACAGGCACAAATGTATTATTAATAAATCATATACACGCGGAATTCAAATTATGGCGACGTTTCAACACCCACGAAAGCCGGTGAAGTACCCGGCAACATGTTATTTAAATTGAGCATAAACAATTCTAGGACTAGGAGGATTACCATACTCTATCACTTTCGTAACCATAGTTTCTTCCGGTCGTTTCTTTTTGACACAGAGTTAATATTATGTCATTGTCATTTGAGCTTCGCATCATTTGTCAAGATAGCAAATTAGTGTTGCCAAAAGAGTTACGGATGGTATCTATCTATCCGAATTGAGAATGATAAGTAACGTTGTATGCTAATGAGGCTGTATTATGGAGTGTTACGCAAACGTCGCGATGTTGTGACTCACGGAGGAAAGGCCGAATCGTGTCAAAGCTTTGTACACGGATTATTGAACGCTGTCCGAATATGCAAGCGTTACGTATGTACCCGGCCAATCTGACACACAGTTAAATATTCAATTGAATTACCGCCTTTATTGCGTGTGTACCAATTTACTAAATTATTGCTCTTTCAAAATGTATTTACGATTAGTATTGCAAGGGGTCCGAGCTGGTTTAGAATGTGTGAAACTGTGGCATTCCAGACACGTAGTTGGCGACCACAACAAGGCGTATAGGTTATATTTATTTGTGTGTGCGGTAAGTAGGTCAGGCGGCGCGAAGGGCGAGATGCGCGGGCTTCCTACGCGATGCAGCCGCACGTACTACAGCGCTGATAGTAACGAGAAACTGCAGCCAACCATCCGGATACGGATCCGGATACTTCGCTGCCCATTAATTAATTTATTGTTTGCAGTAGATGAATGAATGATACTTTTCTAGTCTATGGAACGGGTGGGTTGCTTTGTCTCTAGTGCATAGCGTAGTGCGATTATTGTCATCTGGATTACGATTGAACAATCAGTGATGGGCTCACGCGTATTCATCAAACTGACCGGTGGAGTCGATCCGAACTAGACGATTCCATTTCGCAAGTCCATTGTCTATTAGTCATGTCCTAAAAGCCGGCTGCAGTGTTGCGTTAGAGTTTTTTGGGCCAACCTTGTGGAGGGAAACAACAGGTCTACGTGCAGCCTCGATCGCACGTTAATTCAATCCACGGTCGCGTTATGTGTAAACAAACCTTTACGATTTGTTTTTTCGTGTCTACGACACAGTCTGCACGGTTGCCTCCCGGAAAGATCGGGCCAAGGCTTGCTTTCCGACTAACTGTTTCCCGTTCGATCCGCTCAATAGTACTCCCGATGTATTGTTACAACGTTTCCGGTATAAACAACTCAAATAGGTTGAACGGCTTGATTCATCGTTTATCGAAATCGTGTTGTATTACATTATAAATAATAAAATCTGTTTTGTTTATCGTACACCGCCTGTATTGCATTATTCGAGTCGTCGTGATAAGATGCCACTACGGCCAGATAAAGCACTATCTAGATTACGCATGGCACTCGACGTAGGAAATAAGAAATAGGGACAAGGATATTCGGCTGTAATAGTAATTTTGTTTGTTTCTTCAATTACTACACACGTGTAAGAGGTTGCAACACATTACCGTTCGCTCTAATCGACGTGTAGGAAAGTGTTCGGTTATCAGTGTTGAATTGTGTCATCGAGATGGAAACGGCACGTCACTAGGCCCGCCATGTTGGTTTTGCAGCGCGCGAAAGTGAGATTTAGCGTGAACGGTGCATCGCAGCTCCCTTGACCCGGTTCGAGCGCGCCGCCCGCGTCCCGCGCACTACGATAGTAAACCGAGCACAGAGCTAGGTGCCGAGACTGCCGAGTGCCGCCTCTAGGCGCTACACTCCACTGCTCTACTCAACTGCATTATATCGACATTACTCTACGCTGCACGCACACCACTGCAGCCCACACACGCTCACACGCTCCACACAATATCCAATACACCTACTTGTTAATGGAATAATGGAAATATTTTTCATGGATACGATTACACTTTATCGTATTACGAAATGTTTTCTGCAATTATTAGGTCACGAGCTACTATAGATAAGAATCTATAATTAAAATTATATTGTTGTTATTTCTGTTGCTACTAAATAGTTGGCTCAGTAATTAGTTTTACGCTAAAATTGGTTAAAATCGGTTTGAGGAAAATAGATTGTTGTTGATGGTCATAGGTAAAGGTACTACTGTCAACACACAACATTCATTTTGTTTGTGTTTGAAGAGCTCAGTCATGGCGTGAGACAGTCATCCGCTCCGTGACGCAATGAATACCTTTCGAGGTTAACAAAAAAACAAACCACTCGAGTAGTTTTGTAATTAAACGATGCATTCAGCAACACAGACACACTATTAATCACAGTGAGATAACAATCGCAGGCCTGTAGTTACGGTTGACCGGTGACATAATTACACAAAACTTCGGTAAGAAAACCGGTAAGTATTACCGGAAACATTTGCCAATCTCTCGATCGCAGGTGGGCGGGGCCTCGCTCGGAGCGCAACAGCGCCGCGCCGCCGCCGGTTTCAACACATGATGCACGCTCAGGAGCGGGCCTTCACTCATTCTACTCGTTAATTAAACATACCAACGTGCGTCCACAAAATGAGATACACTCTTAAGTCATTGGAATAGTTGTTGTTGCCCTGTTACCTATTTACACAACTATCATCATGACCTTAATATGTTTTGATAAACATCTCTATTCAGGGATGAATGTCTCAAAAATTAGTCAAATAATTCGACGTGAAATATTCGTGATGTCGAGTGAAACAGCTGTTTTCCTGTTTACCGCGCTGGGTTGCGCAATCGGAGCGGCCCCGTGCGCCTGCGCAGAGCGATACGCTGTCGCTGTCGCCGGAGGACCGGTTCGGTATCCTTGCTCAAGAACATGCCCGACATGACACGCGCGTGACACACAGATACACTCCAATACAGACTATCATTTCGCAACTATCGCTAATTCATAGCTGTACCACACAGAAAGCTCAGAGGATATTTTCATGTACAATGATAACACTTCCACGAATTCCGACATCCAAAATCCGGGTTAACGCGAACCGATAACAAACAGTTATAATCCGATTGTCCGGAAACTGTAAAATTCCAGCATTGCGCACGCGCGTCGGGACAAACAAACAAACAATGTAAGGCAAATATGTGTGCATTGTCTGTCTCCTGCTTCCTCTGCCTGTTGTGGTTGAGGCATGCTGCGGCTGCGCACGTAAACAACGCTCATCTTGTCGTAGATTTACGACTTTGGACCTAATAAATCCGGTAATCAAAATATGGAGTCATCAACAAAGTGAATACTGTCGAAACTATTGTTTGACCATCTTGATGAGTCGTGTAATGGGTCTTCAAATGAGGTAAACTCTAAGAGGGAAAATAAGAGACTAAAGTGTGTGTGTGTGTTGTGGTGAGGGCGGCCGGCTGCGCTAGCGCCGCGCGCCGCCGCCGGTCGCCGCGAACTCGCGCGACATTGACACACTTATCAGTTTCGTAATCACCGAATGTTTGTACTGATTATTTGTTACTAGCACTACGCTATTCTACTACTCATAGACACAAATAAATTCAGATATAAACTTTACTTTCGGCAGTTTTTCGCACTCAACCTTTAACATCCGTAATTATGTTCCCGTCACTACAACAAAAACTATCGATATTCTTGGGTGATTCTCGCTCTGATATTTTATGTTAATGTACTGAATGTGAAAATGTCAGTGAATTGAAAAGAGTATGTTTTATGATAGTACGAAAAGGCTGTGGAAATAATTTACAAATTACCCTTTCTAGAATAATCGATGTAGGTCATTAGCACCGCGAACGTAAACGTTTAAAAGAGTGCGGAACCAGTAAGTAACGTTTTGTAAGAGCACTACACATACTCGTACATTGTGGGTGTTCAAGGGTGTGCTGTGCGAGTGCTGCGTTGCGTCAGACACATCGCGCGGATTGAGCAACTGTTGTGTTGTAAAAATGCCGGTTTGCCACTTACCCGCCAAAACCGTACACGATTTTTAAACACCACAAAAAACTTTGTGTGACTTCACACTCACACTGACAGAACAGTAATTCGAAATTTACATTCAAATGACACGTTAATTAGATAGCTCATTATTCCAATGTTCCATATTTGAATTTGCATTCGTTATGGTTCCAAAACTTGAACAGTATTTAATGACGAGCAATGTTTTTAATCTGTGCAATTTATTATCCAGCAATATTGATATGTGCCCGTCAAAGTATCAAGCCGTTCTTAATATTTTTTAAAAGTAGCAATACTTAATTTCCTGTTTATGTGATAGAATGCTGCAATATCCGCTGACTACTTTAATTATTAATGTTATAAAAATATTAAAATAACTTTTATTTATTTGTCGGAGCGTGGCATCAGTGGCGCCACACCAGATAGCGGCTTATAACGTCACTACATTATTTTTAGTCTGTAGAAGTTTAAGAGTAGTTTGTAAATTCAGTTGACTGATGGAATCGGTAGTGTTGTTATTCCGTGACGTGAGTTCTATCTTCGTGGTGTAGTCTGTGGTATGAGAATAGACTATGTTAAGTCTGTGGTGTTACGCACTATGACAGATGACAGTTGTTCGATAGAGGGATGTGAGCTGGTTTGGTAGTCTGTGGCAGTGAGTGAGGGAGTGAGTCGAGGATATGAAAAGATGGCGTACATTAGAGTTTTGGAGGGAAATGGAGACGGTTGGATTGGGATCAGATGGGAAACGTAGATTGGAAGGATGAGGTGTTGACGACATCACGATCGTATTGCGAATCGAGTATAGAATAGGGAAAAGATATTCTATGGCGTGGACAGGACGACTAATGGGGTGAAGGGAGGTCGTTTAGGTTCCATCAATTAATTGAATCTAGACGTATCCTAACTGTAATCTGTAATCCATGATGATCGTGTGTAAAATACAAGCAATGTCATTGTAATGAAGCCCTGTGAGTTATTATTTCAAGATCAAGACCTAGGAATCCTAAGATATCTGATGTTGTATTGGCGGTATAATGCTCGTGCTTATCCTGATGTGACATGACCCCAATAGTGGGATAATTATTGCTGTTTCCCCGACATCAGAAGTGGGATAAAGATCGCTATTTCCCACCGAGCGTCCAACAGAGAAGGATAAAGATCGCTATTGCCCACTAAGCCTCCAGCAGAGGGATAAGGATCGCTATTGGCCACTGAGCCTCCAACAGAGAATGATAAGGATGCTATATTCCCACGGGTGGACGAGCATAAACCATTTCAACCGCGGAGCTAGGTTTATGATAAGATGAAAGAATATTGAGAGCTGCAAGCTGAGCTCGTTAGTGCATATTATCGACGACGACGGCGACGACGACGACGGGATTGAAATTCATGTACCTTCCACTGGATTATGAAGCTCGTGGTATTCAGAGATATGTCTGAACCATCATCCCAATGACTATGGTGCTTTACGTAATGTTTATTTTGCAATTGGTTATAAAACTTGGAATGTTCTGTTCAATGCTGGTAATTATTGTGAGCATTGATGAACCTCGTCCAGGGAAGAACGTGGTTCTCTTCTCAATCCTGTTACCTGAGGAATATGAGGGATTGCGGTATTCCAAATTATTCAAGAATCTATCACGACAAATTCACATTGGATGTTAAATCGGTGATGTATTGCGGTAATGATTGGTTTGTTGGGAAATATCCGGTGAGCTATTTTGTGATATTTGAGTCGGTTAACATTGAGAGTTTTGTAGTGAATCTTCGTACCACTTGATAAAGTAGAAAGCTTATTGAAAGTATTTTGGATGTTTATCCCGTTGTAAAATATGAGAGTATGAGTAAGGGTTTCATGTGACTATGTGACTTTTTGAGTTCATTGTTCGAACTCGGCGATGGTCGTGGTCTGGATTGACCGTACTGTGGAGTGGTCTGCTGAGACCGCGTGTTGTTGAGCAATGTGATTGCTGGTCGGCTGGTTGCCGTGACTAGACAAGCTTGATGTTACTTACTCATGGCTCATATTGTAATGTGCATTTGAGATTAATAGTCTATTGAAGTTAAAGTTGAAAATGACGTGGTACCTAGTATTCATGTGTTACATAGCATTGAAGATTCCCGATTGATAATAATTGTAATTAACTTTTGATTGAAATCAAGAATTTAAGGAAGAATAGTCAGGTTGACCGAGCGAGTGCGAATTACTGTGGCCGCGAGGTTTAGAGGAGAACGAGTACACAATATAGTGTCATTGACTGGTATAGGAAAATGCCTGAAGGGCAAGTACCCATTGTTAGTAATTCTGAGCCTTGTGATGATGAACTGTAGTCACTTTTGACTGTGTGGTATAGTTGTGCGTGTCCTCTTGAGTCTGGGATGATCACGGGAGTGACTGATCACAGGGATGATCAGGGTTATGGGTGATCACTGGGATGATCACGGGAGTGACTGATCACAGGGATGATCAGGTTTATGGGTGATCACTGGGATGATCACAGCTAGTCACAGGGATGACTGCGTATTAGGGCTACGGGGATAGCCGGACAATGGAGACACACACACTTTACTTTTACTTTGATTTGAGATTAATTTGATTTTTAATGGGTACTTGTGCCTGACGATGTTCTAGTATTATGTTGAGATAAGCAATGTGATTATGAATATTGAGGTAGTTAATTTGTTCATTGGAAAAGAATAATAGTTTGAGCTTTACTAAGTCTTTCGTTGAAGTAGTTATTTAGGTCAGGAGTGACCGAACGATGGTGATCGTTACACGTTGAAAAGCTTTGAACTCTAAACGTACTTACAAGTATGCACATGATCGCGTTAGGAAAGATGCCTGTGGGGCGGGTAACAACTGACTCAGACGAAGGTGGAGACAGTGAGGTTGATTAAGTTGTTGATTGTTACTGGGTTTTTATGTCGGTGAGTCAGTCTGAGACCGCACCAGGGTGCCGTAGCTGTAGCCCGTTAGAAATCGGTGTCTACTACTTGTAGTAGTCCGTGGGTAGGCAGTAGGCGGTAGCCCTGGGTAGTGTGGTCGGGTCTTGCCTGGTAGCGAAGACCGTAGAGTCATGGGACGACTCGGCATTCCGAAATGGAAGTGCATAAAGGGCAAATGCGTTTGCTAAATCTTGTGTTGTGACCACGAACAAAGACTCAGTAGCAAATCAATTGTGATTAAATTGTTAATTGTGTGTGAATAATGAACCAGAGTCTGTCACTGTTGCTGGCCTCAGGGTTTTGGTAGATGAAACGTTATCATAATTTACTTTGTGATTTCTTACGCAAGATGCCAGTAGGTCATGTACCAGTCGAAGTTGATGTTAATAGTGATCGTGATGAGGATGAGTAAACTTGTTTTGGTGGAAACTCGAGTAAGGACTCTATCGGCCGTATTGTGTTCGACCGTACCAGTAGCTATTACGTGGTCGTAGCCCGGTAGAAATCGGTGTCTCTTGGGGTAACTCAAGTAGTCCGTGGGTGCGCGGTGCGCGTTTAGCTCTGGCGGAGGTCGGGGTCTGCAGAGACCATAGTGTGCAGTCACAGGGTGATGCACGTGTGCGATCCACTTGATGGATATGCATAGTGTGAGAGCAATTGCGATTGCTGGTCGGCTGGAGAGCCGTGGCGATAGAGGGGCTTACTCTTGTGAAGTTTAGATTTGTGTGGTTAATTAAATTGTGTTAATTTGTTGTTACAAGCGACAGTGGTACATGGCTCTGGTTGATATTTTCTTATGGCTCTTTTATGGTTTTATTCGAGTAATTTAAAAGAAAAAACTATACAGTTACGAAGTTTCTTTATTTGAGCTGTTTGTAGAAATATGATTGGTCAGAAGTGGCCGAGGCGAACAAATACTCTCGTTGGTTATTTCTGTGCAGGTTAGCCAACACACGAGGACGTGTGCTAGCAGGATGGCCGTGTCGGAGCGTGGCATCAGTGGCGCCACACCAGATAGCGGCTTATAACGTCACTACATTATTTTTAGTCTGTAGAAGTTTAAGAGTAGTTTGTAAATTCAGTTGACTGATGGAATCGGTAGTGTTGTTATTCCGTGACGTGAGTTCTATCTTCGTGGTGTAGTCTGTGGTATGAGAATAGACTATGTTAAGTCTGTGGTGTTACGCACTATGACAGATGACAGTTGTTCGATAGAGGGATGTGAGCTGGTTTGGTAGTCTGTGGCAGTGAGTGAGGGAGTGAGTCGAGGATATGAAAAGATGGCGTACATTAGAGTTTTGGAGGGAAATGGAGACGGTTGGATTGGGATCAGATGGGAAACGTAGATTGGAAGGATGAGGTGTTGACGACATCACGATCGTATTGCGAATCGAGTATAGAATAGGGAAAAGATATTCTATGGCGTGGACAGGACGACTAATGGGGTGAAGGGAGGTCGTTTAGGTTCCATCAATTAATTGAATCTAGACGTATCCTAACTGTAATCTGTAATCCATGATGATCGTGTGTAAAATACAAGCAATGTCATTGTAATGAAGCCCTGTGAGTTATTATTTCAAGATCAAGACCTAGGAATCCTAAGATATCTGATGTTGTATTGGCGGTATAATGCTCGTGCTTATCCTGATGTGACATGACCCCAATAGTGGGATAATTATTGCTGTTTCCCCGACATATTTATATATTTTGTGTACCTTCTGCAGATAAACTATTTGAAGGCCCTTTTACAGATTACTGAGAAATGAACAAAGGAAAACATGCATGACAATAACAGGCACCTAAATAATGTTACTTAACTCTCACTTGTCCTATGACTTATTTTATTAGAATGAGACATCAATCAAAGTGTTTGTCTATTGTAGTGATGTGTAACCACAGATGTATCAATTATAATGTTTGTATATGAGGAAAATCTGTGCTCTCCGCTTTATAAGTGTTCATTCCGAACATGAATGTGGCTAATTGTGTGCGGGTGGGTGGATGCTCGCCGGAAACCGGTCACATCACACATTTGACATCGCTGCTAACAATGATACTAACTACCAGATAATCTGCGACCCATGACGCATCCAGACTGCTGTACTGTTTAAAAATTCATAAATTAATTATTATTACTATCGGTGTACTCCTGCGCAGTTAAAAGCAATAAACTGTCATGTTTAGTGCTAAATGTTCCGACCCGATGACTGCAGGATCTCGTCTCGCTATTGAAGGACTTGGCAATCGACAATGGTCGTGCAAAAATTGATTGTTTCCACAGGGTTAAGAGCGAGCGAACAAAGCTGCGACGAGCATTTCGCAATGCAATCCCGCAGTAAACATCTGTGAGATAGACAAAAGCGCATAAATGTACCGTTGCAGAACGCGGAACGCACCCATAAATTCGCAAATAAAACCTTTTTTGTGTCACAACAAAAAACCGCGAAAATATGCTGCCAATTCATTACACCGAATTGGAGGTTCAAAAAAGGAACCATTTACAGTTAGCTGCTTTTTACGAGGGGGTGTACTCCCGCTACCGGCGGCAGGTAGGACGGTTTTTTTGGTGCACTTAAAAAAATTGGGTTAAAGCATTTTTTCTGTGACAGATGAAACGGGCAAGGTGAGCGGTGTATGGTTACGGAAACCCGCGGTTTTTACGCGACCGTATGACCCTATTAACTAGATTTTTTTGGCTCACACATAATCAGTTCACATGTTTTAACGGAACCACATTTTACGTAGCAGAGTGTAGTGGGTGAATTAAAAAGTATCGATATCGTAATGATCGATTGAATACGGCGAGTCGTGGGGCCTCGAGTAATAGTGGTCGGGCAGGTCGATTGTTTGTCTTTATGTGTTGTGAAATTTAATAGCCTTGCGTCGCGGTTGAAGGCCGGCCAAAAACTGCGCACGCGGCGGCGCGGCCCCACGCCCCGATGTGCCCGATTTAAAGAGCATTGCACGCATAAATACATGCAGATTAGATAAAAAATACACAAATCAATACAATTTGATTTGAGGTAAGTTTTCAAACAATAACGCGCGCATGGCCGACACAAAGGATGTTAAATATCTGTTAGGTTGTAAGTGTAAAAAATATGTTAATACATTTATGTGCGAGTAAGGAAGTTGTAAAGCTGTTTATAGTTTATCAATAGACCGTCCGTGGACTGGGATGATTCGTTTATTTATTTTGAAAATTCTAAAAACGGATGCGTTCACGTCATTTGAATACTAAAATTGCCTTTTAAAAAATCTAGTCTCTGATCAGAAGGTTACTTGTCCCTCTCACGCGCCCGCGCGCGCCGAAGGAGTGAACGGGACGATGTTTGCAGGAAGCTATTCAAAAAAAGAACAACCCTTCCTTACCCTTTAGATGCATTCTATTGTTTACTTTATTTAAAAACGGCTCATCGTCGAAACGGCGCCGCGCTAAGTTGAACTGAATGCTACAACACATAAAGCTCAATCCTAATATCAGGAAGCCTTGACATATTAATGGTGAAAGAATTAATATAATTCTAAATCGTTATTTTTTATTATTTGAATTAAGATAGGACAGGTAGCGACCAGTGGCGTGATTGGGGCATAATAATTTGGGGAAAGAGCGAGCCAGCGACATTTCTAAACCAATATAATTATTTGGTTTAGGAGTAATTTATGCAAATATTTGGCGAGTGCGACGACCTTTACCATCTCCGGGTGACTTGTTGGTAACTGAGACTGGTATCTACAGGTTTTAGACGAATAGATAAAAAGTTGGAAAATAAGGAAAAAATTAAAAACGGGTCGTATCGAGTTCGCTCGCTTGTCTCATTGAGATGGAGGACCATAGACTGTACCGGCGAATCTTTTCATTCAAATGCGTCTCACTAAAAGACTCGCACCTCTCTTAATTAAAATGTGTGTCAAAATATTTGAATATACGTAAGTATTAACTAATTAATGCTAACGCGGTGATTAGTCACGGGGCTAGTGATGGCCCTGCGACGAGTGGAGGTACCATTTCTCAGTAGTCGAGTTCGTCGACACTTCCCAGTTTGGTTCTGTACCGAGTACTGATTGACTATGATCATGTTTCAACCATTTTTGTAAAGATATCATTATGCCAAATAAGTTATAATATATTTAAATATGGTTTATCGATTGTTTAACGATGATTACCATAAATAGATCTTGGAGAGGTCGATGACATTCGATCATAGACAACATTCTAGGAAGTTCAAAATTGTAATTAGGCTGTTATTGGCTGGAGTAACTTGATCGAGATGACGCAATAATGGTCAATTTTATAATTTTCATTTAATTTGTTCTTTTCACCTTTATCGTTACTTGGTAATTTTGCCAGCTCAATTAGATTGTTTATAAAAGAGGTTTTATATCTGTTTTAAACTTTACCCAGTTTATATAAAGTTTTGTGTGAATTCTGTCATTTCGCACGGTTAATTATCGGGTGTCAGTGAACACTTTGACATTTATATGTTGCTCAAAGGAGTTCTGATTTTAAAAATTACATATCTGTACCAAGATTGGCCTAGTTTACTTTCCGACATGTTTACGTTTATGTTATTCACATAAATGTGAATATATTTTAATCCACATACTGTACCTATGTGTGTTTCGTAAATAAATTAAGTAACCATGGAATCAAAGAAAGAAGTCGATTAAAAACAAATATTTAAATGATTCATAGGTCAGAAGGTTGTTAACGAGAATTTTCCACGGCCTTTTGTTGAAAGCTCCTCGGCTATTCGATACAGTATTTGAGATTTGTGATTGGTGTTCCAAATATGAAACGTAACTATTGCTAAAACTTCACCAATTAAAAAGCCGAATTATTTTTAGTCTGTGGTTTCTCACGCTGTCAATGAGACAGGTGACCTCAATCTCGAAGTCTCTTCCGTGTTCGCGATGTTCCCATAGGGATGCATCTGCTAATAAATATTGGATATCATAACCTCAGGTGAAATGTTACCTGCGGAAGTGAAAGGTGGGCAAAAAATATCATTTATCGAGAGAGATGCGCGGGCGACGCCGGATGCGTGCGCGGGCGCAAGACAATGCGAGACCTGATTTGGGAAGGGTTGATTTTATACGAATTTGTTGTGACTCGAAGGCTTTTTTTTAGATTTAGCTCGATTATAGAATAAAAGTAGTAAACGTACATATGTAGTACATGATAAAAGTTTAGTATATTAAACCGTAATCATTTTCCTAGTTCCTTGATACTTATGCAATAGTATTTCCTTTCAATATGACGTAAATTAATTACTGATAACAAATTGATGCAGGTAATTAATCGTACTGGATTAACTGAATTTATTTTAATTGTCAAACAAAACAAAAAATGTAAATAAAAATGTGTATCTACGGACGGAAACACGATCGCTTATTGAATATTAACATTTGATTATAATACTACACGTGTCATCTTCGTGCTTTCAGTTTTTAGTTAAAGACAGGTGATTAGAGTGTGGGGGTGAATGTAAATTTCAAATAATATTTATATTAATGGTCGCTAATAAGAAATGGTTTGGGTAAAAGGTAACAATTGTTGAGTAATGCATGAGAAAATAAGTTTTTCTTTAAGCTATAAGATAATATTTTTAGAAAGAAGATGAAGTGATAGAGATTACTCTACCGCTTTACTTCTAGTATTTAGAACTAACCAAAACATTGGTCAAAATACCCTGGCGAGAATTCGTTCAAAATTTACGTACTTTTTTATTTTAATTAATTGATAGCATGGTTAAACTCTACCGATTAAGTTAACTCGATGAGAAAAATATTTTCAATTACCCTACCAATGAAGTTTACTCTAAATAACATTTAAATTAGCCCCTACATTGCTGTCATTTACGAAGCTAAATTACTTAAATAAATACAAAAATAAAACGCCAACATTAACAACAAATCCCTATGTCAGCGTTGGTGAAACAATAACAGTTTCATCAATATAGATTCAGCACATTAATAAAGTGCATACGTTAAGTATATAAGTAAGTACATACTTATGTATTTTAATTATGTATTCATATTGTTTTCCGCTTTGTGTCACTGAACTGTTAGTGTGTCAACGTCTCTGCATGCAATTTCACTGCATGTGCATTGTTATTAATTCGATAATTTGTCGTAAGCAAATGTCGTGAGCCATGTTGAGTTGAGGAGGGCAGAAGTACATTGAAAGAAATATATCTATCTATAATATACTCGTATATTTATCTTCCCTACTATATAAAAATAAGTCGGGTTTTCCTCCCTGACGCTCCTCACTGTACTGATATCTTCAGTGAGACGAGAGGCCTTTGCCCAACAGTGGGACATTACAGGCTATTACTTTACTTTACTTTTTTTTTTCCTCCCTGACGCTATAACTCCAGAACGCACGAACCGATTTCCACGGTTTTGCATTCGTTGGAAAGGTCTCGGGCTCCGTGAGGTTTATATAAAAATCTCAAAATTCCCACAGGAACGGGGGCGCTGCGGGTGAAACCGCGCGGCACAGCTAGTTACTTCTAAAGACCATCGCAAATAACAGACTAAACTGTCTTTAGACTGCTTTGTTCCATGCAGACAAGTATGTCTTTTAATTTAATAACATTAATTAATATAATAGTAATCAATTAATGAATAGTAATATTAATAGCTGTCGTTACAAATCTTTATTCTAACTTTAATATCCTTAGGCTGTAAAAACATTAAATTGTCATGTCAATGCAATCTGCAATCATCTTAAAGTCAAACAAGTAATATTTGTATTGAAATAATCTCTGGTATAACCAACTTATTTCGTTGTAGATAGAGTGTATGGCGTTAAGTATAAGAAGATAATGTTTAGAAGTTACCGCGAGAGTTTGATCAAGAAATGAGTGAAAAGTAAAAGGAAGTTTACGTAGGTACTATCCGTTTGTCAAATAGTACAATATAAGAATTATTATTCTGCCTAATTTCTGTAAAACCGTTTCTCTAGTAATAAAAACAACTATTTCAAAAGAATTTAATAGTTAACTTAATTTTAATTCCATGCAAAAATTAGGTATTAAGTAGGTACAATAATTTAGGAATTATACTAGTCTAGACTTTATAAAACACTAAATCCAGTATTCAGGAGATGAGTGTCACATTCTTGCTGAACAATAGCGTATTGTGTTGATTCCACTATATTTATACTACATTATGTCGGCTCGGTTCTGTTTGCGTCAAACTGCACTCATCTTAATACTGTGTTAGGACTGCGGTATACTACTAATAGTAGAACTAAGACTTATTGGTATAATGATCACTTAATCATAATACAATCAAGCCTTAGTTCTACCACTCTGCGTTAATTTTTAACTAAGCTAAAGATTGATAGAATGCTTTGCTTGGCTCAGCTTTATTCTAATAATGAACAGCACGCCCGTGGTTTACCCTCGTTGTGCCAGTTTCCGTCAAACTTTCGAGATAAAAAGTAGCCTATAATCTTAGCGTTGAATGCGGCTATCCATTACGAAAGAATTAATCAAATCGGGTTGGTAGTTTCTGAAATAAGCAAACAAACAAACAAAAACAAAGGTCGAACTCTTCAGCTTTATTATACCTATTACTCGTAGCAATTATAGATATAAAGTAGGTATATTCCATGTAAGTCCCAAAATTGGAAGAAAATCTCCATAGAATATCTTTGATCACATTACTATAGGTATCTAGTTAATCTAGAAATTAATCTGTTACCTCTTTATGTAAATACATTTAGATTTACGTAACTTCCAGCCCTTACACAAAGTTGAACATGCAGCTATCGTTAGAGTATTATAAAAAGTTATGGCTTTAAAAAGTTCTTCAAGTTACGCCCGCACTTAGAGACGTCACTCTTTCCTTGGTAGAGATTTAAGGAGTGATTTTGACATGTAATGTATGAAAAAGTTAAATGTCGACTTAATGCACTTTTCCGAGTTTGAGAGTTAATGTAATGATGATGTTTCTAATCGTAAATAACACACAATTTTATATTTATAGACTTAATTCATAGTTTTTGAATTGAATTAATTGTTACTTCGTAGATAAGAAAAGGGTTTTAAAGTTGATATTTGTGTTATAAGTATAACATACTTCAACATTGTAAGGTATCCATTAGAAGCATCGCTTTACTTGTTAGAAAGGATTTATTAGGCTATGATAATATTTGTTGCTACGAACACCTGAATATTAATATTGAGCCCATTTTGTTTTCTATAAAAATATTTATTTATAAAGCAATAATTGTTGAAGGAAAACCTCGGAAAGTTTTTGTAACAAGAAGTAGTATTACGTGGAAGTTCGTAACCGTTACTTAATTTTTTGTGTTTTATATTATACATTTCAATAAATAAACAAATATTATGTAATACAATAATGAAGTGCAGTTACACAAAGTTTTAAAAACATAAATAAAAAATATTTTAAAGTGGGTACATATTCTCTGTAGCAACGGTTCAGCTGCGTAGCATTCCGTAGCGCTACGTCGTAGCTCGTAGCAAACGTTCACTTTCTTTTACAGTTTCAGCGGGTTTCAATGAAAGTGGTATGAGTTTCGTTATATCGGAGTGATGAATGAAATATTACATCAAAATTGATAGCGGCGGTTGGCAACTGATAACGTTGTAATTATGTATGTATTGCGAAAACCGGTGAGGGTATAAATAGTGAAACTTACTGTAACGTTTGATAAGTGATTTCTTGTAGGGTTTGGAGGTGAAGGGCTCCTCGCTGGGACTGAACCGGCCGGCGGAGTCGTCGGACTCGGTGCCGGAGTCGCGGCCGGTGGCCAGGTAGCTCTGGGACTGCGACAGGATGAGCTGGGTCCGCACGAAGTCCGCCGCCTCCGAGAACGGGTGCCTCGCGAACTCGCACACCGACACTTTGCGAACGGATAAGTCTAACGGAGCGTCCTCCTCACTGTCTTTGGGTAACACCATAACTTTAGTATCCTCGTCGGCGCCGCACTCCTTGGCTTCCTCCTCCTTGGGCTCCTGCTTGTCGCTGCACTCCTGGCGGTCGCCGGCGTCGTCCTCGAGCGAGTCCCTCTTGATGTGCACGAAGGGGTACGCCTTCCTGGCGGCGAGCGTTCGCGGCTCCTCGCGCTCGGCCTCAGCCCCACTGCCCGGTCCCGCTTCCACAGCCATCATCGTTATTACTTATTCGCACCGAACACCATAATAAACACAGTAGTTATGTCACAGGAATGTCGCACTTCGCGCCGCGTCCGTCGGCGTTCGCGTCCAATTGCGGACTGATGTCCCAGTTTCGCCGATGAGTTCCACTGACTCGGTGAGCTCGCTTCGGCCGCCTCCGCCGCCGCTCGGACACTTTCGTTTTCGCCGCGCCGCGTGTGTGCGCCGCGCACACGAGCCGCGCGCTCGTGTGCGTGCCCGCCTCTGTGTGCGCGCCGTCTCTGTGCGCCAAGCTTTTCCCACTTTCGTCTGGGAGCTTTCCTTCGTTTTCCGAGACTAACAGGTTTCTAGAGGTTATTAATTAATGTTACCGACTCGAGTTCTCTGGTGATTATTATGTTCGACTTGTAAACTTATTACTTATAGTGGATAACTAATTAAATGTCTAGGGTTGCAGCGATATTTTTATTTGTTTTGTGTTATTTTTTAGAATTCAAACATCTTGAGTTAGAAATGAAATACTGTTGTTCGGACAGTTGTTTTTCTTTACAGAATAGGGTTATCAAAATAGTTATTAGTGAAACGTGTTCTACTAGAAAAATAACAAATAGATAATGATTTGTTATGTGGCGTACTTCGGCGAGGGACGATCGCCATTTGCGTAACACCGCGTACACATAATGAGTATTATTTTTTTTATCTAACTCGGGGCATTGACCGACTTTAGCGTTGCGCGCGCGCTGCCCACGTGACACACTGGCACAGACCACCTCGAGTTGGCCTCTGCCGCGCCCGACTCTACGCCTACCTAGAGCCCTTCATACGCTGGTTGTAAATAGATAGGGCACGTTATGAATTCGGAGCCAATGTCATTAGTTCGTCCTAAACAGATAATGATTAGTTTTCGCCGCTCCACGTGTAGCGGAGTTATGGCAAGTGTGTGTTTGTGTAATTACGCGAAATGATAAAATGTATTGTACACAGGAAGTGTATTGATAGCGCTCTGTTTGACACACGTCACACAGCGTTTGGTAACATTACGTTTTAGAGAAAGTTAGTGAATGAATTAACAAAATGTTACACACAACTGTGATGTGTAAGATTATGGCTTTTTTCAGAGACATTAATTGGTTACCGCGTGATATATACATACTTATTTATTACCTACTAGTTTGGTTAGGGCATTGCAGGCTGAATCACCTGATTGCCCGAAAAGTAAGATGATTCCGTGCTTCGGAGGGCACGTTAAGCCGTCGGTCCCGGTTACTTTCTACGGATAGTAGTCGTTACATGAGCCATGTCAGAGGCCTTTGGCGGCTCTATAACTCTGACACCAGGATTGGTCAAGTTGACCATCCACTCGATAAGAAGAAGAAGACCTACTTGGATACTAACATGTTATATTAGTACTATCTATTTGAAAATATTTTTCAACAGTTTATTCATTATTAAATAACATAAAGAATATCTAATATAATTTTTAGTGGCATCCAAATCTCCTAATTATCAAACAGAACGCTTATCTGTAACGGCTCACAATTCTCTGTATCGTATAAATTATAAATAACTTCTAACTACCTATATAAAGATGAAAGGAAAAACAATCGCTAAGAGACGCAAATAATTGCAACACAAACTGAAAAAACAAACATTTTGAAATCATGGAGTTAAGTGTAATCCCGGAAAAGTTGATAGGTACAATTTTTTATAGAAGTGTTTTCGCGTGTATTTACATTATTCATACGATATTGTTCATTTATAAGCGTATGTATATTTATTTAATAAATAGGTACGTTGTATTTACATTTAGAATAGTAGTCATTAACGTTTATAAAACGCCAATTATTTAATCCTTTTTAATCAAACTTTCTGCACGAATAAAATTAATTAATTGATTAATTAATTATCCTTTATATTACTTCTAAGTGGTAACCAACTTCTCACTTATGAATATAAGACTCATAAGTGTGACAGTATACCAAAATATATGATTCATGGTGTTAAATATATATATTTTGTATGTCACTTATGTATATTATTCAATAACTAACAGCGTTCCGCGGTTTTCGCTGCGTTGGTTTTAGGTTTATTGTTGTATTAACATAGCATACTTTTCTTTACGTTTACATCTATACAAATAAATAAAATTGAAGTGTCTTGTTTGTAAATAGCCGCTTTTTACTAAGTATACAGATACATACATTGATACATATATCACAACATTTTTTTATTTTAAATTTGTCTGTCTGTTTGTTCCGGCTAATCTTTGAAATGGCTAGGCCGATTTTGACGAGATTTTCACTAAATTCACCCTAAATTCCCGCGGGAACGGGTACAACGCGGGTAACACTGCGGGGCGCGGCTAGTCCGATATAAAAATTATTATTTAAAACCGATAGGGAGTTCCAGAGATTATCGCACAAACAAACAAAAACTAATCTCTTTAGCTTTATTCTATTGGTGTACCAGCAGTACCACACGGTTTTAACTGGGTTATACCCATTCATGTTGAAATTTTGCCATGAAAAGAAGGCACAACCCTTAAATCACTATGTGTTGGTAAAAACTCATACAAATCAGTTCACTAGTTTTAGAAAAAATAAATTACATACAGACGGATGGCTTTTGGGAGCTCTGTTTTATAATATCTGTACTAATATTATAAAGAGGTAAAATTTTTAAGTTTGTTTGTTTGTATGTTCGAGCTAATCTCGGGAATTACCAGTCCGATTTGAATAATAATTCCACATTCAACGGGAAGGTTATAGGCTATTTTTTATCCCGAAATTCTCATGGGAACGGGCACAACGCGGGTAAAACCGCGGGGCGCTGCTAGTGTAAGGTATACGCGTATAAATTATACAATATTATCATATTTAACATAATATACCTAGTTCATATTATCAGAATTATTCGCACGAGTAGACACATGTGATTTATGATAAAAAATGTTAAACCATGGACAACTTAACATAAAGAGAAACATACTCGTATAACACGATAAGCTTCTAACTATAGATAATATAATTGCGTAATGATCTTGAGATCGAATGGTTAGGTTAGAAAAGGAGTCTGAGGGAAAAAGTATAAACTGGGCGTCTATGTATTATGATATGATAGCCAAGTAGTTATTGATGTATTTGTCTATGCTATACTTATCTGTTACACTATTAATAATATTGCTACATCACACATTTTAAAAACATTTCCAAGTGACTGGTAATGAATTAATAAAAAACTATTCCTATGCCAATCTAAGATGGCGTTATCAAGCGGAGGTCGGGTCAAGTGTACTATCAGTGATAGCCCGGGCATCAACCTCACTGACTGTATGGAGTAACACTACCGGGCTCAGATTAACAAACAATGTTATAACTTTAAAATAATAACGATAGCGACATAAAGGCGGATGTAAAAATACAAAACGTTAATTAGTTTTGCGTAGATACAATAAGACGGTTAGAGTTTGAACCGTAGAGTTTAATGAAAAACAAAGGAAGAACGCAAGCGAGTGACCAATTAGACGTGCGTGACGCTTGCTCTCGGCCGGTTCGCGACTCGGAATCTCGCTTATACTCGTATTAAACGACCTTACGCACTTCATTATTTATTTACCATCTCATGTCATAAGCAACAACCTGAAGCATTATTACTATTGCTCTATATAAGACCTATTCTCAAAGCCTGTTCCGACTGGTATAACATGGAATACTAATGGGAATATCCAAACTCTTATACGACCTTTTTAAAGTGATATAAATTCGTCATTTTGATTGCATCAAAGTTACTCAAATATTTGATTCAGTTCTGACCCAAAAGAGGCTCTTTTGAACGAACTACCCATTCGGAAGAACATCAGCAGAGAAGAATGGGCAAGAAACTCTGCTGGTTATTTAAGATCGTATTAGAATCCTCTTAGATTGGTAACATGGAATCATTAACTTGACTTTGAGAAGTAGAGTAGTCACTGCACTCAGAGACATCCGTTAAATCGATGATTGACTAATTGACGTTATTTTTCCGTTATTTATAAGTCCACCGAGAAATCCACCGCTTGTAAACTCGCACACTCCCCAGTGCCCGATTAAACTAAAAACAAAACGGACAAACGATTACCACACAGACAAGTACCGACTCGAATTATTAATATTCTGGGTGTTTTCATCCATTTTTGCTATTATAAGGTCAAGTAAAGGACGAACCGACAGACATTAAGTACGTGAGGGAAATCCAAAATATTAGGCATCCTAGACTGGCTAGGTACTCTAGGTGGGAACCGGTTGTATATGGGTGACCTTTCAACTGGGAAGGTCGAGCGAGCTGGCTGTTGTTACAACCAGCTGCAAAAATAGGACATATTTTCTTAATGTTATTTATGGCTCTGAGAGTAGAGAAAAGTAAATAGTTTTGAAATGAATAACTTGTTACATGTTAGCAATATAATTTGAGGCGACGTCTCCTGTAAGCATTAATTACTTTATGAATGGGTCAAGATGCAAGCGATGGCGACGTAATCAACGGGTTTTATCAAAAAATTGCTACTTGTACTACTTAATTTGTAGTCGATAGCAACAACGTATCCCATAGACCCAAAGTTTCCCATAGAAACAGAGCCGCGCCTGTTAGAATAAAAAGACTCCGAAATAGGGACCCTGAACGCCACAAAAACTAAGCAATCGAAGAACTCAAAAAGAAAACAGAGGAAGTAACTAGTATTTCTGCATTTTAAACTTGTTCGCCGGTCAAAACTCACCACAAGCAAACGACTGCAAAACGGGAATTGCAAAACACCGACGCTTTCACAAACGAAACTTTATCGGAAGCCAATAAAGTTTAAATTAAATCAACATTTTGTGAGGCTAAAACAAAATAGCTTAGATCATCAATTCGCGTTCGCTTCCTGCCGCGCCAATCATCTTCATGTGTGAGAGGGACGGGTGTATGGGACCTTGGTCTAGGAGTGAGGGAGACAGCGAAGGAACGATGCACTCGAGATGCGAGCCGGTGCAGATCGCAATGCATTCCGAATATCGTAAAAATATTTTTGCATTTTATTTTGTGCGCGGGGAGAACGGACGTAAACAATATGATAACGAGTGACATAAGATTTGTGATTATATTTTAAATGTCACTCAGATTCCACTAACATATGATAATATTTCTCCAAATTCTAATAAGCATGGTAAATGATTTCTTTAAAATTGAAAATTCCGAAAAAACGTTTTAGGATCATTTGAGCCAATCTATTTCAAAACACTATTTTAATCAGATGAACATAAAAATAAGTCGCAGGCACAATTTACTGGATTCACTTATCCAATTGAAAATATCCCTATAGGAACCATATTAGGAAGTAACTATATCCTTTTCCCCTTTGTGCAATAAATACGTAAGCATTTTTATAATTTTCCAAAATTGTACAAAACGTCTTGCTCTATCCCAGTTTCCATCGGAAACCAAAACTTTCCGTAATGTAGGTATGTTTATTTTATTTATAGAAATGTTTCCTAAGGTCTTCACAATATGATTCCAAGTTCACAATCTGGAATGATAAGTTGACAGTTTTTTGTAAATGAACTCATTTAAGATAGTCACGATATGAAAGAACTCTACCTTTATATAAGATTCGACTTTAGAGGTCTAAGCCAATATTTTATTACATTTCCAATTTTGTTAATGTATTTTAATACACCTAGGTGTTCACATACAGAGCCGTTTATTAAATTCACACTTAACTGATGGACGTATTCTTTCATACATTATGTATAATATGTAGTACCGTACACATTAGGTATAATATGTCAAAATCACTCATTAAATCTCTTCTAATGAAGCATTAGACGTCTCTGAGTACGAGCGTAACAATAGCATTACTAACAGCCACTCAAATTAGATTCTTCTTCTTATCGAGTGGATGGTCAACTTGACCAATCCTGGTGTCAGAGTTATAGAGCCGCCAAAGGCCTCTGACATGGCTCATGTAACGACTACTATCCGTAGAAAGTAACCGGGACCGACGGCTTAACGTGCCCTCCGAAGCACGGAATCATCTTACTTTTCGGGCAATCAGGTGATTCAGCCTGCAATGCCCTAACCAAACTGAGGACAGTCTCACAAAGTGATTTTTGTGAGATATCCCCACCGGGAATCGAACCCGGAACCTCCGGATCGTGAGCCGAGCGCTCAAACCACTAGACCACGGAGGCTGCGAAATTAGATAATAATAAAGAGGAAAAAACCTATTGCAATTGATATAAATCGGCATGGCGTTTGTATCGACGCAGAGTGCAGTCGACGCTCGATTTCAAGGCTACTTGATGCGCGGGCGCACACACACACTCACACACACGGCGCTTGCGTAGTGTACATACTAGACCGTAATCTATGGTAATTGCGATGCATTCTGTTTAGTTATTGCTCTATAAAGTCTATGTTTTTAACAGCGACTAAAATCGCGATAACGCGCACTTTTTATTTGGAAATATGTAATATGTATTGATAAATGTCATGTTAACGATACCCCGCCGTGTGTTGATAGCCGTGTTAAAGGTTATATATTTTTAAATACGTAACTGAAAAAACGGGACTTTGGTACGGTTTTTCGTTTATAGTTTGTACTACCTATTTCCTAAGTCTTTCTAATTGACGAAATATGCTGTTTCCCCTTAATTTATTAATTTGGATGATGAATGAATATTTGTTAACCTTTCAAGAAATCCAATTATTATTCTTTAATCTTACAAGTCCAATTATTCTTTAATCTTGCGGATTTAGTAGTCGCTCTATCAGTTACTATTTCAAACATCATTTATAAGTTCAATCATCAATAAAGTTAGGAAAAGTAAAGCAATAAGTTATTTTAAAAGCTTTTGTCGAGCTCCGTTTGTTCTTTTATTATTAATAAACCACCAGCGACCGCCTTCACAAGATTCCAGGATAAAAGGTAGCGAGAAACTTTTCACTTCAATAACTTCATCTGTTGGAGAAAATCGCATGAAAATGCGTTCAGTGGTCGTTGGATTTAGCGCGGACATTCAGACGGAGGCGGGAGACTTTGTTGAAACACAGGCTATGTGAAAATATGTATAAGATATTACATAATGAAGGAGACATAAAGGATTGAAATATTGCCAAATATAAAATAACTTTAAAGAGACAAACAGTTCTGGATAGCTTTTATCCCTCATTTGAATTACCTCCTGTGCTCTTCAATTAGGGCCAGTTGAAACAGTTTATTACCTAGACCTGCAGCTCCGAGACATACGATTCATAATTATTACCCATTTCTTATTGCCAAACAAACAAAAACAAAACAACGCTATAACAGTTAGCAAGGTATGCGAGAAACTGCATTATATCCGTCCTTGTCTTACACACACATGAAGTAGTTAGACAAGGACAGCAACAGTAATGCTAAACAAGGATTAGTTGTAATTGCAATCTATTAACACAGGAAGACAGGTTTTAAGTTTTTCAACGTTTTTGAATACATTTTTAGAGCCTCAATATGTGTACACTAAATTGCACCTAATATTTGAGGTGTTAAAGGTTATATTAGTTTAAAATAAATAGTATTTTGAGTTGGATTTTTTAATACAAATAATGGGTTAGACAGGATATGTAATGTGTTTGATGTTTAAACTTAGAGATGTGTAATTATTTATTGTAATTCTAGTTGAAAAAGCTTGTTTGGTTTAGCCGGCAAAGGGAACTACAATAAAAAATATGCCTAGTTGACAAGGGAATTTATAAAAAGAATTATAGAGTCGAGAGAGAGAGTCAGTCTCTGAGAACTATCCTACTCTAAAAACGGTTTTGTAAGTATCCTGAAGGGAAGCCGGGATGAGACGTATATATCGTCATTTAACAATAAATCAATGTTTGTAGACCAATCGGTTTCCAAACACTCACACTTTTAAGTTGAATATCAGCGGTGAGTAGATTATCATTGAATCAGCGATGCAGGGCACTGCACCGCCTCTCCACAAACAAACGAACAAGGATATTGACAAGCAAACATCGTCTTATAGATAGATACAAGTGTTTGTCACCTCCAAGGCGAAGCGGTTGCGCAAACGCATTCACTTTAGCTCCTCATAGATAGCCGATGTTTGTTTTGAGTGAATTAATTGTACTTTAGAAATGTTTGTGGCTGAGAAACGATTACAGTAGGATGGTATCGGTGTATTAAGAGAGAGGCTATAACAGTAAATGACAAAGTTCTTCTCTGATGGGCGAATGGGCGGTACGTTTATAAGGACCCCAAAATGAGAGGCAAACTGAATAAAACTATTTGAGTCATATCTATGAAATATAATAAAATAAATAATGTTTCTATCTTTCTATCATTATTGCCATTTGGTCCCAAACGGGAATTTCATAGGGAATAAAAAACAAAAAAAACTATGCAAAAAATTCGACCAATTTTTTTTTGTGTATTTCAATGGTCAATAAGAGCAGTATTGTGACGGAATACCGCTGCAACCATCTTAATGAAGAGCATCAGCACAACGCGTCGGGCGTCGCGTGCGCGGTATGTGTCGTGTAAAAACCGGCGGCTCTCGAGCCCCGCTGATGCTCGACGCGATTAGAGGAATTTTCTCCTAGAAAAATATAGACAGTGAAAACTGTAAACAAACTTGATGAGGGAGGGTTGGCAAAGACATTTGAAAGGCAGCATTATTTTTCGATGATTTTAGCAAAATGATATCAATGATTTGTATTTGTAAAGAGTATGACGATATTTAACGTTGACAAAACATGAACAATTTAACCAAAAATGATTAGTTATCTCAATTTTATTAAAGATAAACAAAAGATAACTATAATAGCCTCAATTCCTTTTAAAATTTCAATAGACTTAAAACAAGTAAAACTTAATCCGTGTTCATAACGACAAAATGCTTTTGCCCTCTTAAGTTATCAATGCAGTGAAAAGGCTACACTCAACCATCATTATTTGATCACTAAACCCCAGGAACTTTCATAAAGCGTTGTTTCTGCGCACCGTACTAGTTTTTGCTGAGCCACAGCCGAGTCCAGTGAAATTGAAAGTGGAAACTATACTCAATTATGACATTGTTTTGCGGAGAAAAACGCAACCGTGCGAATGTCAGGGAAACCGTATTGTTCAATAACTAATTAATAATATGGTAGTCGATTGATCACACAGTGACTATGATAGTCACGCCTCGGCGTGTTTGTGTTGGTTGTGGTAAACAATCGGAATGAGCGACTGTTTTAAGTTGACATGTGGATGTTACACAGTGTATACACTATGTTCGATGTAAGAATTCGGATGTGATCTCACATTTCGGTACTTGATTGAATTTAATTTGTTTTAATTGTTTTGAAATGATAGCTGTCATATTTGAAGATACAGTTATTTGGAAAAGTTTGTATTGTGGCCTTTGACCAGCATTGGGACAATGTAGGTTAAACTAAGAAAAAGTTTGCATTACGCATATGATTACGGGGTTGTTAGCGATCAACTATAGGATTGAATTAAAATAAATATCAACGTAAACTTCTGTAACTGACTGTTTATTACCAATATGGACGGAAAGTTGGTGTTTCCTGAGGCAAAATATTAGACTGTTATGTTTGATAAATAATTATTAATTTGAATGTTCCCCAGATTACGTCATAGTATGAACCCTGTACCAATAAAAGAGTTTAAACCGCCCTTTTACGGAACTTTTACTCATAATTAATTTATTATGCACAGTAAGCCCGAGGCAATTAAATCGGGTAATAAAGTTTAAAACGCAATGATGGAACGCATAAAGGGTTAGCTCCACAGTTAAAAATAACCACGAAATTGTCAAAGTTTATATTACTCTTGTTTTTTGTTGGTTTCCTTATAATGTGAACAATAAATCGTTGTTTGAAACTTAAGTAGCGAATGGTTGTTTACGTAAATACGTTGGTAACACTTTCGGTTCATGTTGTGTTATTGTGCCGACTGGAATTTGAAAATAAACGAACATCGTTTATGAAACTATATTCAGTGTCTAAAATTATTATTGGTCAAACGAGTTTCTACCTCGAGGCGATCGCTAAAACCGACTGATTTGGTTTCATTTCAAAGAAAGATTATAAAAATCAAAATGTGTCATCAAAAAACCTGTATAATCATATGTAACTCTAAGTCCGCCCCGGGGAAGTAGCCGCCCCTATTACCAGCCACCGCTACCCCACAATTTCACTACAATTAGTAGAAAATGCCTGGCGGCCACGAATTCCCAGGATGTCGGCCGGCTAGGCATTTTACAAGGCCTAGCTCAAGGCTGAAGTCTAGACAACACTAGAAATGAAAAAAATGAAAATGAAAAAATGAAAAAATATTTATTTCCTAAAACCTGGTTTTTACATATAGTTAATTTACATCGGCCCTCACACTAGATTAATCTGTGTCGTGAGGTACCAGGATAAACGATTTCAGATTTAATTTTAACAGGCGTTCGGCTGGTTTATATACTATATAAAATGAGAAGGAACATTAACTTAAAGCTAACATATTATAACTTAACAATAGTAACAACAATAACACTCGGTTCATAAGAGTTAGATAATAACAACAATATAAATGTATATTTACAATAAGTTTAGAATATATATATGACATATAATAATCAATGAATATTAATTAATATGGATACCTCAACTTAAAATATATTAAAATAAAATACAATACAATGAATAATACATAAGATACATATTAAAAATAAAAATAAATTTAAATACAATCATAATATGTTATGTTTTTATTTAGGTATCAGAAGCAGATTCTCAGTATCCTCATATGTAAGGGAATAAAGCCATTTTTTGATTTTAGATTTAGCTTCATTAACCCCTGATTCTTTAATGCAACAATATTTCACCACTATATTATATATGAAATTTTCAAAAAAGGGTCCGAGGCGACATGCAAATTTGGATTTTACTTTGGGAATCTCAAGGCGATATAAGCGCTGTAAATGTAATTATTATTTCACGAAATGTTAGTTCTGCGATTAAAGCGAGCTGAAACTCATGTAAGAACATCACGGGGCTCACGCCGATGGATTTTCTTGGAAAGTTTAGATTAAAAGCAAAGATCCACTTGGAATAGAATAAATAGTTCGTATATGAGGTAGACTATTTAGTTTTTGACGTCGAGTAATTTACAACGAGTGGCAAACGGAATATATTGATAAACCTCTACTTTTAAACAAGAAAAGTATTAATAAATTTTCTAACTGCATGTAAGTCTTTCTCCTAACGAAGAATGGTCCTTTTTTGTAAATTTAAGACTGAATTAGCTAAATTTTAGGATGCCTATGAAGGTATAGAACGTACAACACGAACTGTGGTACTAAGCGACGTCGTTTAAATCGATCATGACTAATTGACGTCTTTTTCCAGATGTCAAAAATCACTCATTAAGGTCGCATCTAGTAACTGAGTGCGACAGTAAGAGTTCTTAATTCAAACGCGAGACAATCAATCAATATAATGACAGACTATAGACGATAGACTACATAACCGATATAACGATACAATTGCTGGTCAGTAGGGCGTAGATATGAAAGGGAAACGCGCAGTGGAGTAGTGAAGTAAGTAACGCGAGAACTGTACCAAGTTTACTGGCGCAAGTGCAAGCGCCTGCGCAGCGGGGAGACATGAGGTGCGGTAGTGGGGATACGTCGCCAGATATATCGTTAGACATAAATGTGGTTGTAATTACTAGTGTAACTAGTGTGCTAGTGTAACCCTTACTTAAGTAGATTGCTTTTTTCTTCGCTGGAGCGAGAATTAAGCTTTAGTTTACTTGTGTTATTATTAATATTTGAACGATAAATACGAATATTGTCATGGGTCAAACGATGGAAACGAATATAACGGTTTGTTATTTTTTAAAAGGTGTATAAAAACGTCTCTCATGTCTAATGTAAAATGCCTTTTTTATGTTTAAAAGTGAGCCAGTTACTTAACTCTATAAACACACATCTAATTATATTTTACCGATCTAAAGACATATCCCGCGATACAAAGCTCGTGTGTATCAACACAATAATGGCAGTTTCCCTCGCGTAGCCAACCGTGCAATTCACTATGCACTTTCTTCCTACACACACAGACAGAATGCATCTCCGCAACATTCACGCACACTAGCGCGCTCACTCAATGAAACGCTATTTGTCTAGAGAAAGATTATCTAGTAATGTTGGTAAATAAATATTATATAGGGAAAAGAAAGTATATGTAATTGAAAGTTTTCTTTAAAAGCTTCTGGTTGTATTCGATGTAATTGTTGATATTTTCACGTCGTATCTATGCTGCTAGATTTATCTTTACCACAGTAGTTTCATGTACAGATATACTAATAAAACATCCTTCATAGTTAATGTGAAGTAGCGGGCGACATATATTGCTCGTCGGCCTCTGGAGGCAGTTAGGGTGCGTTTCCATTAAAGCGAAGCGGAGCGCTGCAAAGCTCTAATAACCAATCACAACGCATTGAAATTGTCTTTATCTCTCCGTAGTGTGTTAGATTGGTCGATTGCGCTCCACTCCGCTCCGGTTCGCTTCTATGAAAACACACCTTTAGGCCTCTTTCGGGAAACGTGGGGTATTGCGCGGCACGTGTGGACGCGACGCGCGTTCGTATCAAACGTATGGTTATTTAAGAGAGCGCTCCTGTAGAGCAGAAGTGCGATCGCGTTTAGTTTTACCGTAACCAGCCAGATTCGATTGGTATACCGTATTCTCTGACACAAGCATTGAAATCCGAAAAACTTTAACAGACTGTCATTTGTCATAAACAACGCTTTGTATTTCACTTACATTTAACGGCGTGTAGTCGTGAACTTTTTAACGTACGTTATGTTTCGATAGCCAACCGTTTGAAACCATCCAACTAAGTCAGTCCATTACATGTTTAGATCTCAATGGCTGTACCGAAGCCTAAAGTTCATCAAGCTTATTTTGAAAGTATGTGATCAGTGTGTCCTTGCGCGTGTTCCCACGGCACGAACACTTGCCGTCACAAGTGGAGCATCTGACGGCTACAGATAGATTCAGTGCAGATTTGAAGCATTATTTGAATGCACTTGTATTGGTGTGTGTTGAGGTTGACCTCATCTGTTCTAAATGTCTTCAAAACTTATCGGCGCCGATGATTATGGTCATATTAATTATGTAGCCGTTTGTTTCTTTTCAAAACTTTATCTTCATTCATCCTCCTCACCGTACTGATATCTTCAGCGAGATGAGAGGCCTTTGCCCTAATACTTTACTTTACTATCTTCATTGAGATGAGTCTTTGCTTTAGTTTGTACTTGGTTATATCTGACTATTAAATATGACATAATTTATAATCGTCATGCCTTTTGAAAGAGAATAGAAGGATGCGAAGTTAGTAACATTATAACAAGTACTCATACGGTGAATCTAGAAAGACATGTGTAAGTTAACACTTTTAAGACGTAGATCTGATGCCCAGCTGTGGGATCGAACCAAGTAAAGTAAGTTACAACTAGATAAATAAGATGATCGTTCTGTACTTACGGTAAAGACCGGTGTTGATAAAGCCATGCTTATAATAAAGCTTACCTGAAACAGAAACAGTATGATTAAACATCATTAACTAATAAATAGACCTATATCTTATTTATTAATAAAACTGTCGGAGTTTTAAGACTGCCTAAAGACCTCCAACATTGTCTATCGATTGGAACAACTGAGACTGAAAGTTTAATGTGTCCTCCGAAGCACGGTAGTGCTCAGAAACAAATATATATACATAAATAATATGTACAAAACACACCTAAAAAGTATATAAAACTTCAAAGTAATCACATAACATATATCCCTATCCATATAAGTAGTAAAGGGAAATAATTGAATTCCCGAAAGTATAGATAAAATAATAATTTAATACACGTTTTCAATTTCCGACGTAATCGCAACGTAGACTCGGGTGGTTTCTTCAAACGACTTGTATCTTTCAAATTTCCCACGAAACTGTTCACTCGTGGTTTATTATCTCTGCTACACTTCAATCCAATTCAACTGATTTAGTAATAGACAATATTGAAATAACATTTACTTGAAAATGTTCATAGACAAAGATTAAGGGTGCGTTTTCGTTAAAGCGGACCAACCTATCACAATGCATTACGAAAATATTTTGACAATGTCTAAACTCGGTAACGGTGTATTTTGAGTGCAATAGGCGCCGACGAGTAAGCTAATTCTAAAGACGAAATTGAAAGTCGCGTGTCGCATTTTACTAAAAGCTAGCGTTTTTGCAGCTGCTGCAATGCAGCTTGTGATCTCACTCAAGGTTAACGATGCTTTAGCTGAACCACGAAGCTTTAGGGTGCGTTACCATTGAAACAGTGTGGAGCTCAATTTTTAATTTTTACCAATCACAGTGCATTTTGACAGTATCGATGCGTTGTTTAACAACGTCAACGACCTGTGACTGGTGAATCGGGCTCCGCTCCACTCCACTCCACTTCTAAAGAAACGCACTCTTAGATCAGTTTTTATGCTGATTATGTTTTTTTGCCGACGATCAATGTTAGCGTCGAAAAGAGGCATGTATCCAACAACGGGACGGAGGCTAATATTTTTGCCTCTCTTTTTTTTTTGGATATTCGTAATGATACCCGGTTATTCGGCGGGTCCTGGAAGAAATTACCGGATACCTGGTACCGCGATACCAATTACCCGGTTACCCGGTACACCGAATCATAACCACATTTGTCTCCACAACATCTAACTAGTGTTTGATCCCAAAGCTCATCACATATTTATGAAAATACAAAGAAAAAGTGACACGAAGTAAAACATTATTTGGGTTAAAGAAACGACAAATAAAAGATTCTGGAAAATTATAAATATAAATAAATGTATATGTAATGAGGCCCTGAATGTGCCGCGTTCAATCAATACTGGGGATGTGCCTCCAATGATTCGCTTGCATAGAGCGTGAAGGTAATTTACATTTCAGTTGAAATATTTTCATGTATTACCACAAGGGAAGGGATTTTCTTCGTACAAAGCATCGTGTGAGTTTAGATTAGCCGAGCTTGCAAGTGGATGAAAGAGTACAAGTTTGTCAAGTAAACACCCTAAAAACATAAAGGCTTCGCAATTATCACACTTTTAAATGGTGCCGACACAGAATCGAAGTCCGGTTAGTGTGAATATCCCAAAATGTTCATGATAGGTCCGATCCGGGCCCTACAGCCAACAAGTGGGAACATGCTATAATAGGATGTGAAGAAAAAATCCTTTATAAAGGAATTTAATGCCCCTACAATATGTTTTATTTACTCCGGAATGAGTAACACTCTTGGAGTTCAATAATTTATAGCCTCCTGGATGTGATGTCCTACATCCTGGGTCCCAGGCGGGGTATAACACTGGGAGGAACTGGGATAAGTAACGCGCGGCACAGGAAGATGAATGTACAGAGTGTGTTATGAATATGGGTAGGAAAGAATGGAAAATATGGCGGCAGGCTTAATGATTTACTGGCGTCTCAGAGACGTCCAACGATTACTAAGGAGAGGTTCACGACTGATTTTGGACGTATAAATTTAATAATATACAAAGCGGGAATATGTCACGTTTAAACTTGTACTAAGATTTATTTATAATATACCCGTGCAAATTCACGCACGGTTAATTAGACCCAAAGTAAGCTCTAAGCTTGTATTTTGGAATCTAATTATATACTAGGTACTACATATACATACATAAATACTTTATGAGAATATATAATTGACATCCAGACTATATCTTCACATATTGTTGACTCCGCGCGGGAATCAAACCCAACCCGCAAGGAGAAGATTTTTTTGTTTAGTTGTGCGCGAATAAAAGTCCCTTGAGAAATTTAATTTAGCTATAAAAAGTATTCCAAAGCATCGAAAAAACGGAAATCATACAGAATTAATAAAATTAAGTTACATTATAACAATTTGTCAGACCGTTGTATGTACGAGACTTGTATTACACGACAGGGCATAGTGTGAGTGTCCCCCACCCCCTCCCTGGGGGGCTCGTGGCAGACGGGGGTTAACGCCCCGACCTTCAGACGGGGGTGTCTCGGAAGCTTACACCTTGGAAATCATTTAATGTATTCTAATAAACTTATATTAGCTTACAATATTTATACAACGGGATCAAACGACCGACACTGCACACTGGACTTACATCTATACTAATATTATAAAGCTGAAGAGTTTGTTTTGTTTGTTTGTTTGTTTGTTTGTTTGTTTAAACGCGCTAATCTCAGAAACTACTGAACCGATTTGAATAATTCTTTCACTGTTAGATAGTCTATTTATCGAGGAGGGCTATAGGCTACATTTTATCCCGAAATTCCCACGGGAACGGGCACAACGCGGGTAAAACCGCGGGGCGCTGCTAGTGTGAAATACACAGTATAGTATTAATATATTGGTAAAAATTATTTGATGATTTCTTATCTAAGTACATATTATTGAATCTTCCTCACTGTATTGATATTTTCCGTACGATATGCTTTTGTTCCACATTGTCATCGAGTGAAAATTTCAATTGGCTAGCTATCATGGTTCATGCGATACAGCATGCTGACACGACTCAGAATACTCAGAGTGTCGGTTTAATGAACGTCTCAGAGTGTGGAAGTTAGTAATAGGGTACGGTTTTCACCCTTTAAACACGGATTACGAGCTATTTAAACTATGAAAATGTATGGTACATTTTAAACTCTGAGAGAGAGATATTGGTACTCTTTATTGTTATGTAATACTAGCGGCGCCCCGCGGTTTTACCCGCGCTGTGCCCATTCCCGTGGGAATTTCGGGATAAAAAAAATAGCCTATAACCTTCCCGTTGAATGTAGTTATCCATTACAAAAAGAATTATTCAAATCGGTTCAGTAGTTTCTGAGATTAGCGCGTTTAAACAAACAAACAAACAAACAAACAAACAAAACAAACTCTTCAGCTTTATAATATTAGTATAGATATTCTCCTAATTTTCCTTTAATGTAAACAGCCAGTAGCGGCCATATTAGTTAAACATAAAGTCATTACTTATGTATGTGTTCCACAGTGTCGACGCGTGTCAGCTTCAAGTGGATCTAGATTCTAGACCCAGGCATTGGATTAGAACCTATACTGAGAGTGGTTACGATAATCATTGTATGCATGAAACACCGCGCAAATAATCTGTGTACTTAGGTTTATCCTGTTGTTTTCTCCCGTGAGGTTTTAGAATTTAGAGGTTTTACTAGAAGTGGTGTTCAGATAAGCATGTGATTAATTTGGGTTTATAATGTCAAGACGTAAACTGCATCTAGCAATTTTTTAAATTAAGAATATCTTACATTAGGTTTTACACTGTAATTATGTGTTCTGTTAAAAAACTGTAGGAGTCCTTAACGCTGTAGACATATAAAATTATGTCTTTAGTAAATCACAATCCTATCTATATTGTGGCTAAGAAAGGCGAAATAGAAAGAGAAATAACACCAGTGATATAATATTTGTGATATCAATAGTGTAATTGTTATTGTGCCGCAGTTGCGCAAAGCTCGTCGCAAAGTTTCTCGCCCTCGTCAGGTAGAAGAGATTTCCAGTAATTAAAAGTGATTGAATAACTAATTGGCTGATCAATTAAATTTCACTTGGATTTGTGCGACTTGAGGAAGAAGGAATAAAGTGGGAGGTGACAGAGGGAGGGGAGGTGAGGGACACAAGTAATTACACCCTCGCGGCTTCAAACACAAACAAAATACGTTTCCGGTACTCAAGGCAGAAAGAAGCTCTTTACAAATAGGTTTTTACAGGAAATACTCTTATTTAATTTCCGACATAATTTGCTTTAGGCTCCTCGCAATATTTACTTAAGTACCAAATTATCGGGTTATTATTTTTAGGAACAGAAATTAGTATAAGTTATTAGAACTCGTATAAATTTTTCGCGCACATTTATTCCCTTATGACCTAAAAATGTAATCAAAACGAGATCAGTATTCGGGTGACGGGCGGTCCCGGGACGCCGCCGCGCTGTCAAACTGTCACCCACGTAACTTGACAGTTCGGAAGCTGTCAACAGTGTCACATCAAATCTTTGCGCGTGCAAAAAATAACCTTTTCGAAGTAGCTGTTAATGAAACGTTTAGCATCGAATTACTTGGTGTTGGTTTATTTATTATTAGACATGGCAAAAGAAGATCAATCGTAAAACTGTAAATTGAAAGATTCTTTGACTTCTGAAGACAACATGAATTATTGTAATGAATCAGTAATTATTGTTGCAATGACACAAATTAATTATTTATTCTATATTTCCAACAAAATAATAATTACATACACATATAATCACTGGTCTTCAGAAGTCACCCCTCCCCCCTGGTCCCACAGAGCTCAACGTAAACTGGCATCTAAAAGCCCAAGAAAGCTAACATCAGCCCTAACATCAAATATGTAGGCATATTCCGGGAATGTCTCGAACTTATCCCGAATGTTTGGGCTATAGCCCTGGGCGAGTACAGAAGACACTCGGGAGGCTCGAGTAACCTGACTTAGGTAATTATTACATAATGTATATGTACTGTATAATGTACCGGCTGGAAGGGGTTTGGCCATGAGTTCAAAGAAAGGAGTTTGTATCTCTTTTTAACCGACTTCAAACACCGAAAGCGGAGGTTCTCAATATTTATTTTTAACGTAGTTTTTTAAATTTTATTTTACACAAAGAGGACTACGGCGTCGGAGACTAGCGATAAAAAAAAGAACACGTTTTTATCCTTTTCATAAAGGTGGGGAAATGCGTTAACGCATGAGGGACACGTACGCGAGAGCGCAAATACGCACAAAACAGCGCCGTTATACACCAGAGGGCTTGGCGTCGGGCCTCAGCATATCCGACTTCCCCAAATACACCCACACTAAGAGATAATATAATTATCATTTTCCAAAAACATCCTGGTTACCGTCATTGCACTTTAGCGGAATGAATTCGATTGTGTTATGTGAATGCAAGTACTGTGTTAAATATTTGTAAACCTCATTTTAATTACATTATTAAAACGAGTGAAGTCAGAAGAATATGTTAGTGTTTCAATATCCTTTTAGATCTCTTTTGTAAGTGTTCAGTTTCTTTATCTAGGTATTAGATTGTGATGTATGGGTCTAGACGAGAGGCCTAATATTACACCCGCGGGTTGTTTCATCTATCAGCCATCTTGATCTCGGTTTAATGTTATATTTATATTGAATACAGGCGTTTGTTAAAATTAAGTTAAATACGGCCTATATTTGTCTGGGAATCAATGATTCAGTCCCTCAAAGGTGTCCGTATTTTGTATGAGAGTTGGGTAGCCGAAGCGGCGTGTCTCTGCTAGTGCAAAGTAAATCTCGTCGCGCCGTCCTTCCACAAACATTTTGAAACAATCCCGACACAATCAGCCCGAACCTATTACTTATAGTATTAACAAAACACTGTTCATTATTTTAGGACCACATGTATGTACCGTACCTACCCACAGCCTATGTACACACGTTATGTATGAACATTTACATAAATTATTATTCCCAAGACTAATTCGTCCTGACCCACCAAGGACGAACGCCGGGAGACCTAAAAGGACCTAGATGCCCGACATCCCAAACTAAACCTTACACCCTAAAATTACAGTCGATTTTATAACGTCTTCTTGCACAACATACGCCATTACTGTTTAGAACAAAGATAGCTTTGAAAGCGAAATTTATACCTGGATTTGGTGTAATACCAAAATTATCCTTATGCCCTTGTGATAACGTCTGAATTGTAATAGCGGGTCGGGCGACAGGGATGGAGTTATGGGATAGAGTGGGAGGCGAACAGTCCTGATGGTCCGTGACCTATCCTACTGACAAATGTCGAGCCCCGGAACATCGCATTTAACAAGTTGTCTAGACGAGTGCGCGAGTGTGCGTGCGCGGGCGTGCCGACACGCGTGCGTGTGTGTCGCGGCGCAGTGTGCGCGCTGCGGCGGTGTGCGGCTTTAACTCGACGTGCCTTGTAAAAAGTTTCGTGTAAAAGTGTACGTCGCTAGGTTGATGGGCGCTCGAGGGTAGTCCGGGGCGAGCTAGATCCACGTCTCTCAAACCCTTTGTTAGGCCCAGTTCATCGCTCGAGGCGCTTCAATAACTATTTGATTGAGAGCCCTTTCACATCAAGTGCTGGTTAATTTGCCCTAAACGTTTGACGGTCGCTTAATAATATTTCTTAGGCTTTGACTGACGGGAGTCTTTGTTGAACATGGATTTAGCTTTGTAGAGTTACCTGAGTCTGTCTGTACTACTTTAAGCTCATTTAACTAAGTCCCAAAAAGTTTTAACAATCACCTAGGTTATGATGATATAATTAAACTAGGATGCCGGACGGTGTTAGGGCTATCTGTTATCCGATATCCGATAGGGTGTGCCACGTTGCAGCGGCAGCGTAAACAAACAGCGATTTCTTATAATAAATAACATTACATATGAAGTCTATATTTTTGGAAAATCGCTTGTCGCTATCTCTCACTTAACATGTTACCCGGAATATTGCTTAGTTATTATTGTTAACGCAGACAGAACTGATAAATCAATAATTTATAAATAGAGCTATTTAATTCAATAAAGTAAGTTATATTAAATTAAGGAAAACGATAAATGTAGGAAACTTATGTGTTTGGTACGTTACATCCTCAAATCAAAACTTAAATGAATCTTGTAAATCATACTGGATATTTTATAAAGATGTGTTTACACTGACTAATTAAATCCCGACATTTGATATGTCAATATCTTATTTCTGACATATTGTAGTTACTAGCCTCGTCTCACGTAATACCCGCTTTGTACGCTTTCCCGACTCCAGATTTTTAAAAAGATTTTTGATCCTTCCCAATCACTGTTTTTTAGGGTTCGGGACCCTTAACAAGCTTAGAAAAACCCACTTCTTAGTACGCATTACAGAGGCAACTAATTACTACATTAAAGAAACACTACATTGCGCGTATCCCGACACGCACTTGGGCCCATATTTTTACGAAAATCATATGAAAATCCACTGGATAGTTTTCATTTTACCGCGAACATAAACACAGGCAGACAGACATAGCGGAGATTTTGTTTTGTAATACGTATAGTAATATGATAAAATATATTATTTTCGGGTATTTATATTTACTCGTACTTGCAATATATAAAAGAAAAGTTATTAGTTTCTGTCGCTGTTACGTAAGTGTTGTAATAACTCTTTTGTGTTGATAACATGTTGTCTGGCTCGGGAAACTATTTATGTTGAACCCGCAGCGCCCCGTGATTTCACCCCCGAAGTTTATTATATGAAATGCCTTATTTGTTAATCTATACTTAATATTAAGAGTTAGAATTTGTAAGTTTGTTTGTTTGTTTGTTTGTATGTTCGAGCTAATCTCAGGAACTACCAGTCCGATTTAAATAATTATTTTTGTAATAGATAGCCATATTCAACGGAAAGGTCCTCCCGAAGTATCTACAGGAACGAGCACAAGGCGAGTAAAACCGCGGGGTGCTGCTAGTAAAGGATAAAAAGGTCTATTCAATATTAAAAATATAAAGAAACTGATAATCAAATCTAATTAAGATTATTAAAGATAAGGGCGGCTTGCACAAGATCCTTGAAGTCTATTTGGTGCCTAAATATGTATAATTTGTTTACTAAATATATTTAGGCGGTAAATAAATTCAGGAATGCTTGTGCCGCCGTATCCTAGTTTACAACACAAAAACTTTGTATTTGACTTATTCTAATACAATGTACCGAACCGAATGGCACTTAATTAACTATAGCACATCAGACACAAAAAGGAGAGCGTACATAATATACTAACTTCACTATTAATAAATAATTGATCAATATAACGTATTTCCCAAAAGCTCCGAAATTTTCCAGACGATATTCAAACACAGCAATACATACGCTACGAGTATACATACACTATTATATAAATCAGTACCACACTACTGAAGCTACAGCCTACACACACAGACATAGAACCACACTATCAGATAGCATAGAGCCCCTAGATTGCCATATACACAGCCTGCACACAGACGTAGAGTTATCCAAATTATTGACTATATTTACAGCCTAAATTCAACGCATACATTGGTAAAATTACGTGGTATTGACAATGTGTATGCGTATATTTAAGTTACGTGCTATTAGTGTGTGTGCGCCGCCCGCCCTATCGCGTTGGTTGCTGCAGGTCGCTGCACTTGGGTTCGTTTGGAGGTGATCCTGGGCGGGAAGACCTCCGCCCGGGCCCTGGGAGTTGGGCAGGAATATTCTGGATTTTACACTATTTTATTCATAGCTTTATGGTCGGAGGTAGGAATTCAGAAGAGCATATTATATGTTTGCTTTTACTAAAAATACGGATGATTTGTATTTATTTAGTTAGGTGTTATTGCTTACTTCATGCTGTTTTTGTGATAGAAGCTTTTGACACATAATCAACATCTTGAAATATTTAAGTAAATCAATTAAATGTTATCTAGTAGGATGTTATCACCATACATTATTCGTTGAAGACTCTGTAGCAGCAACACGTTCAGTTACTTTAGCTTTAGTTTTAAACATGTTTCCTTGAATGCTTCAAAGTTGAATTGTTGTTGGAATAAGGCATTTTGCAAAGATATCAGATAGCAGATAGAGATAGGTTTTTGGGAAAGCCCGTAAGCATATAAGTTAATAATATTGAAACGTATAATTAAAAACTACAAAAAAAAATTACTCCACAGTAATAATACATCAAGTGTCATACAATATTACGGTTGTAACAATCTGACTAAGGCAAAGACCTCAAAGTACCGTACGTAGGCTTGCCGGGCCCAAGGATACGTCCGGACGATAGGCCGAGGACCGAGGGCGGGAGGGCAATGGTTCAACGCCGGTGCAGGGCGGGCGTAGGGCGGACGGCGTTACGTATGGCGTGCGCTCACCGCGGGAGCGCGTTTGTGGCGCAATTATTGAACGTCTGAGTGTTCTCATTAGTTGTGTCACGAATTAAGAGGTCTTTTAAATGTAACTAGCAGTTTACATGACGTTATGTATGTTTGATAAATTGAGAATTTTAAATGTATAAAAGGTTTTATGTGGAACGAATGAATTAATTGATTTGCATCGTCCATGACCGAATTACACTGAAATATCAAGAATGTATTATGGATGGTAAAAATTAGCCATAGATGGTAAAAACGTTTGCTCACTTCTGGTCAAAGGGTTGTTATTTGATTTACCACTTTGACTTTCTCTCTTTAACTAACTTCGTTACTGTCCTACCCGGAACAAACAATCATATTTTTAATAACATAATATTTTTTCTTCTTTTTTCTGTAGCGCTCGCGGCGTAGTCTGACTGAGCGATATTAGTTCATTGCAATTGTTAAGCAACGTGCAACTCGGCCACTACTTAAATGGGTGACCGATAGTGGCATTTCTATCTGAGCGCTACCGTGCTTCGTCGGGCACGTTAAGAAGTCGGTTCCGGTTGTTTCAATCGTCAGACCATGTCAGAGTTCTAAAGCGGTCTAAAAGCTCGGACAACAGGGCTGGCCACTAGTCTACTCGGAATAAATGAATACTACAACCAAAACCGGGTACTGAAACGAGTGTCAGTGAGAGCGGTATCCATGAAACGTTGCAAGGGTAAGTATCAGAGGGCGCGAGGCTTCCCGCCGGCGCGCCCGGGGCGGGTTGACGGCCGCCCTAGGAAGGACGCGCCGCCCGCCCGGGATGTCGCCGCTTCACTTACTTCATCGCAATAATTATACCCTCTTTCAAGCTCAACTAATTTACATAAAAGCTTCTTGTTGTCACGTTTATTTTTAATAGAGCGCTATCAATTATGAGTTAAGGTTACACTCGATTTGGTTTGGAGGGCACGGTATCGCTGTTACGAGGTTATGAAATGGTTTTGGCGACCGATTAACAACATAAAGGATAGGGTGTGTTCATCAAGGTGGTATTTCCGTGTTACATAGTTTTCAGAAGGTTTTCATTGCAGATTTAAGTCTATTTAATCTATAAGTATTTATGAGGATACATTTTAAAGACAATTCCTTGAAACTCTAAGTACATTTCTTGGGGTGGAATCATCACGTCAATAGATACTTTACTTTCATAAGTTATACTCGTACGAGTATACCGTCTAATTAGTAAATAACAAAAAACAAAAACTGCCAGACACCCGTCGGTAGGTGAACAAACACAGCCTATCCTCAAAAACAGATGTGTCACTGAGCTTAGGAAGGCCGGTGAAGGGCGGCAAGTCCTAGGGCGGGCGGCGACCGGGGCGGCCGGCTGCCGGGGCGGGCGGCTGCCGGTTCAACAATCTTATGTAACTAGAGGTTACCTGGCTCCGTCTGCACCGAGGGATGTTATGTGCTGACTGTACATAGCGATTTATATCATTTTCGGTTCGGTAACGACTGTACTTCACGTGTTGGAATGGTAATGAGGGATGTCTGCGGTGGGTATAATCAGTAATAAGTAACTTTTGGAAATGTTTTGGTAGTGAATTTAATCTTTATTTACTAATATAATAAAGTGGAACAGTTTGTTTAACTGTGTGTTTGTTTAAATACCTTTGTTTAAACGTAATCTTTGGAACTATCAATATGGAATTTAAGGTCGAGTGAAAATGTATTTTTGTACTACGAGTAAGAGGACAGTCATCTCGAAATTCTGATGGGAACGGGTACAAGGTGAGGCGAGTAAAACCGCGGGGTACTACTAGTATTTGATGGGTAATTAAATAAATGATAATATTCATTAATAAAGCTACTGGATCCTCTTCCTATTGTTCCACTGTTGGGAAAAAAATCCCTGGAATATTTCTAATTTAATGAAAACGTAAAATAATAAAGTTAACTAATTTTCTGAATTTGTATTCAAGCAACGTCATTTGGTATTAGTTGTTTGGGTATGACTATACATAACATTTAAATAATATCCTCAATTTCCACGGTTGTATAAACTGCATTGATTCGTAATCGTAACTAACCAAACTAGTCACATAATATGAACACAAATATTAGTAACATCGAAAAATAAAGTCATAAAATAAAATAAATAACGACCCCAGTGTACACAGCCACTGGCACAAAGCGAGTTGTAATCTTTTATCTCTTTAGCGAATGTTCAGGGTTCGTCTTCCTAAGGTCTCGTAAAGGTCTGGAGAGAGCAGTGCCCGAGGGCGGGCGGCGCGTCCTCGGGGTTGTTAACCATCCGCCCGCCCAGCCGCGCCCGCCCAGACTTCGAGCTCACCGCATAACGCAAATTATGCAAGTTTTTTAAGGCTGTTTGGTTTATTTTGTTATGTTTATGAATTATTGTTTGTTTTATGAGTAGACTAGAAGTGGACGCGGGTTTACATGAGTTGGTTCCGTTAGCGCCGGGGTATACGGATTAAAAGATAAAATGTAGCGTGTGTGTTATGCCTAGAGACTGGCAGCTATCTGTGTGACGATTTTTATCCTGATTTGTTCAGTATTTTGAAGCGACAGAGTAACAGACGTACACATTAAATATTTACTAATAGTATGCATAATAGAAGGCTAGGGTTTATTCGGTACTTTTCAATTCTTTGACGTTTGTAATGGGATTTTAAATAAATAAAGCGCAATACGCTAAATATAATGTTGCTTTCTTGTGAAGTATTCAAAATTATTGTCTTTAAATAAAAATGTGTAGATTATTTATGATAATTGTATTTATGTATTTTATGTAAACCTCTATTCCTGAATTTACTTTATTATGTAATTAAAAAACAGCAATAAAATACAACTCTCTATCGCAACAAGGAAAATTCCAAATAAAACCTATTTTCATTTTCATGAACACCACACCGGTAAACAAAAGCTCCGCCACCCCCTCATGCACGAATCACCCACGCTATCAGCCGAAAAGGCATGGTTTGAACCGGCCGATGACATGCCGTCTGGAGGTCGCCAGGTGACCGCGGGGACGGCGGGCCGGCACCGCCGGGCTGAGGGATGTTCGGTAAGTAGGTGTTTGTGCAATGAGTAAATACTGATAGGAGTAACGAGTAAGATTTTATGAAAAATGGAGATATATACAATAAAAACTCTTTTGAATCGCTACGAATTAACTTCAGAGTTGTAGGTTGTAGTCTATTTAAGTACTATTTTATGTATGTTAAAGCCTTATACAGGGACGTAGTTAAATTGAAATAATCTAATTGACGTTATTTTTCATTTACATTTACATGTCAGACATTATTAATTAACCCCTTCTTGGAATTCTTTGACGTTTCTGAGCACGGAGGTTAAGTGTTTGTGTGAGTTGTTTTAAAAAGAGAACGATTTGGACTTAAATTAAACAGAGTTCTTTCATTTCAAATCCTAGTTGTAGTTTTAAAGCAGCACTTAATAGTGTTCTAATTTTGAATACGAGCTGATATTAAAGAGTCTTGTTGGAGTCAGAAGTGGTCTATGGAATTAAATAAGACATTATATAATTTAAAATGTAATAGAACGTCAAAGAAAGTTCCAGAACAGAGATTCTGTACACGTGTAGATATTATACATATTACATGAAAAGGGAAAATTACGGATTCAAAGGCTATTTTCACATTTTCAATTATTTTGAAGCATTTCAAGAATACAAGCTCAAAGAATAACGTTGATCTTTCCCGTCTTACATCTAATAATGCGTTTAACTTTTTTGTCTATCTCTCTTGGTATTCTCTTTGCTTGTCATGTAACATTTGAGTACTTAACGAAACTCTTTTAAACATTAAAGTCTAGTTATTTATTTAAAACGGGAACTTACGTACGACGGAGACTACTGTCGAGAGTTCCTCGACACGTTTCGGCCACATACGGTAGCCTTCATCAGGAGGTGGGTGAAGCGCTCGCGACAGCGTCTCTCCCCGCTCTCTCAGTTCCACGTGTCGAGGAACTCTCGACAGTAGTCTCCGTCGTACGTAAGTTCCCGTTTTAAATAAATAATAATGACATTAACGTACGTTTCAATTAATAGTAAAATTAAAGTCTAGGTTTTGCATTCTGTCATATATTTTTATGCATTTCCAAGCTTTTTTCATGTAAATACTTGGAGCTTAAAACATAAACACGTGTTCTATATGCCACAACACGGGACTTCTATTAACATGTTTATTATTTAGTTTTTAACGTCAGAATTAGGTAATTAACATACAACCATATTGTGTGGATAAACAGACAGAAATAAATATGGATTGAGGTTAATTTTTATATGTTTGTACGTGAAAAATGATTTTACATTTTGTTGTTGTGTTGTTAGTAATGTAATGTTTAGATTATGGTCTCTGAGCTAGAAGAGTTTGTTTACGTTTTATGTTTCATACGCTACACTATGTTAGAAGTCTAGCGGTCCTGAAACCTCTCAAAGCAGACTGGCCGCTAACATACTCTATACCGCAAGAAATGCATAGTGCGGGTGCGGTGCGGGCCCGCTGCGGAACCGCAACGAGCCAGTGTGACACCTTTCATATAAATACAAGGAGTACGTCACGCGACCCGCAACGCCGCTCCGGAACTATGTGTGTTTAACTTTTATTAAGACCCATAAACAGCTTCAATGGGATTTATAAAACTTCCTTACCGACAAAGTTCAAAAATTGTACTCCTACCTTAAGTTCATATCTCTATCGAATATAAGAACATTTCGCTATAATTGTTATCTAATAGATTTCTTGGCTCAGTAGTTCGATGTAACAGGCTAATTTATACTATTTTACAGTTATTCTCGTCAACACAGCTTAAATCAGTTTCCATTTAAAAGCCCATAAACAGCTTAAACTACAAGAGCATAGATAATTTAGTCAGATCTGTCAATTCCACCTCTTAAATAATTCAGAGGTTAGATTGCACTAAGGGTAGTTGAGCCGGTGTCGAGGGCGGTAATAAGCCGCCCTTCAGACGTCGGGCCAATGCCCTAGGACGTCCTACAGTACCTAGCTACCTATTACCGAACCTGGGTCTGTCGGATGCAGCCACGCACACAACCAACCCTGCCGAAATAACTCCAACACAGACAAACAGTTTGACTCGAGTTTTTCTTCTTATGGAGGGTTGTCTTTGCTTCTCTTTTACACAAACACTCTTATTTAGTATTATTTGTATTAGTGTGCGTGGAAATGTGTATTGTAGATTTGTGATACAGTTTTCGAGTAAAGAACTTTGTTTTTTGTTGGATGAAGTTTTCGTATTGGGCTGGTTCAGATGGCGTGATTAATTGTAATGTAACGGTTTTATTTTGTTTTTAAATATTATTGACAGTTAAGATTTGCGCCTACACAACTAGATACCTTGGAAACGCGTATTGCGGATTTGGTGACCTGACGACTTTTTTTGTTGAAAGTACAAGGAAAAGCTCAAGGAAACTTATGTAGATTAACGGATTAGAAAATAATGTATATTAAAAAAATATATAACGCGAGTCTCTTACTAGATCAAAAATCCTGCTTACGAATTTCAATATAGTATTTTTTCTTTATAAACGTTAAATTGTCGGTCCCGGTTGTTTCAATCGTAAGACCATGTCGGAGGCCTTTAGGCGGTCTAAAAACGCCGACACCAGGGTTGGCCACTGACCTACACGAACTTACCTCAATTTAATATAATGAATGTTTTTTGGCTATTTTCGTCCTGAAATTTTTACAGCCACAAGTAGAAAGCGAGTAAACAGCGCTGCCGTATATATATTATATTCTAACATATCTATACATAACATTACAGACTTTAGTATCTTTGCGTATACTCTCAGTGCACTACTTAAAATTACAACAGTTATTAGCCTGTAATGAAGTCTCACTGCAGTGTGAAGTCCTTTCATCTCACTGAAAATACATTGAGGAGGAACAGGACTAACATTGCTTGCCAGTCGAAGGTAGCAAGGCAAGTGGGGTACACTGAAGAATAACTCCTTACGGTCGTCAGTGAAGGTTAGTTCCAATCGAACAAATAACTACACTAACAAATTTAGTAACATGAGCTATCTGTACACGAGATGTTATCGTTACAGAACGTTCTAGACCACGTGACGTCGCACAGATTCACTGAAGACTCACAAGCTAGCGTTTAAAGTTATTATCTGTGTGGTCGACCTTACTCGGGTATCGAACCCGCGGCAAGTGGGTCAATGCAGCACGCGACACTGCTGCGAGTACCACTTGCGCCATCGCGCTACGACCATCTGCGGACGCGGCATTCACTAGCCACGATTTTCGCGGTATTTTTTATTTGTTACCTTAGTTTATGGTGTTGTCTATTGATGTGAGTTGAAGTTATTTTTATATGAATATGGTAATTTGGTTTAATCTTTGTTAGTTACACACGGTGTCAGTAGAGATTAGCTTTATTATGTTTTATTGTGCAACTTTTTTTATTGAATAAATAGTACTAATAGTAGTTGAATGAAAGGCCTTGAATGAAGCAATGTTAAACAAAGTCCGCGTACACTCAACGGACTTTAGTGCGATTTTTATTAACAGTGATTCTAGAGAAATAATTCTGTCCACATTTTGCAATTTTTATAATTGATACCCACAGGAAGCTTACATATTCTTGATTAATAGAAACCAAGCGAAGGTAACTTACTAGTTTTCAATAGAAAAATGAAGTAAATACGTCCAATTAGTTAATAAATTACTTAACAAAAGAGTTACGTTGCGAAGCGATGCATTAATTGATTTGCCGTATCCTTTAATTAGCAACTGCATGTAACATTATCCAAAGAAAAACAGTCTGTGGAAGTAAATAATCATAAATAGTTATACAACCGTTATATTTACTTTATGTATTTATAAGATATATTTTTTTTCTTACATTAAAAAAATTAAATAAATTGTTACAAATTATTTTTTTGGAACCAAATAATAAATAGGAAACGCTTCGCTCTTATTTTCGTCTCTTTATTAGACGTTTGAGTGACAAACAAACAACCAAACTACGTGTTGATTAATTCTGATGTGTTTTTAGAAATTTCAGTTTTATAGGTCACGGGCCGCGAGCTTGTGACGTGATTCATATTATAAACTTATAAAATGAAACATATATATGTATTTCGATATAGAACTTGTTTGTCTGTCTAACGTATCTCGGAATTGAGTTTAATTATCTAATCTTATTCAACGGGTAGTTTTAGCAATATCATGGAAATTGTTTTTAGTACGTGTGTTGTTTTTGATGCGTTACCTGAGTGAAGAATTACTTACTCAATGTATGAATTGAGGCTTGATGAACACCTCGCAGTCCGGCGGTATATCTGATATCTATATTAATATGATAAAGCTGAGGAGTTTGAATGTTTGTTTGTTTGCATGCGCTCATCTCAGAACTACCAACCCAATTTTAATAAATTATTTCTTCATTTGATACATTCAACTATTTTTCATACCGAAATTCCCACGGTGACGGCACAACGCGGGCGAACCCGCGGGGCGCTGATATTTTAAAATATTTCAAAATTATGTTAATGTATTACATATGTGATGTTTTCTATTCGTCTCCGACGGTTATTGTCTTTGCAAAACAAACTAGTCTATGTTAAATTAAAGTATATTTTTATAATATAGAGCTAGACAGATGTCTGTCTCAATATTGTGATAAATAAATAAGAAAACGCCTCTGTTTGTTGTCTGGTCGTTGAATATTCTGAACCAGCTGACTGAAACCGACTCGTCGTAGGCCGGGCAGTTATTTTTTGTGTATTTATTGAAGAAGAAGAAGTCTAGGGTCCAATGGAACACTTGATATCCCATTTCTAGAGAAGCGTCCTTATTTTCGCCCGAATAGGTAGGTTAGTTCCTACACGGGTACTCTATCAAGGAGGTATTACCGAGGAGTTCCACAGTTGTACCTGCGTGGTACCCGTTCCCATATTATGTATGTTGAAATGAAAACTATTCTAAAATTTTCCCGTCGAATGTGGCTAACCTTTTGAAATATACTTATTCAAATGGGATAAGTATAATTTGTGAGATTAGCGCGTTCTGACGAACAAAAAACAAACTCTTCATCTTTATTATATCAGTACAGATAGGAATTATGAAGTAAGATTGACCATAAAGAACTACCGAGTTTCCTTCCTCAAATAATTGTTTATGTTCTCTACATTAAAAAATCTATGGTTTCCCGTCCATATTACAATTAGGACGATCCATTACGTTTAAAGCAACAAGCACTTGGCAGTTTTACGTTTTAAAAAAAATAGTGCGTTAAAATGGTTGGACATAGTTTTTGAACACTGTATTTTTTTAAGAAATACATAGAGAATAGAAATATTTAGTGGAGAAGGATAAAACATTACGTAGATTTACTGAAATATCTTTTGTATGGTTTACATGTGAGTGTAAAGGAGTTGTTTTATTTGCTCGTCTGCGCTCTCGCACATCGTAATGTGTCTATATTTTACTAAAATACATTTCGATGCTTTTGGTTTCTTTTGTAATCTTTTCAACCGACTTCAAAAACAGGGAAATACGTGTTTTGTTTATCGGTACCCTCACAACTCTATTGTTTATGAATCAATTTTGGAAATCATTTCGGTATAGGAAAGGGTATCTTTGTGTGGTTTTTAACCTACTTCATAAAATTTTAAAACTCCCCATAGTCATTTTGAATTGAAACTACGTTAAGAATACACTTCGCTTTTATTTTCAAAAATAATGAATAAAAAAAAATTATCTGACGTTTTTCATGTCAATCTATTTTGAAGTCGATAAAATAACCTGAAGCGTAGACTTGAATTTATTACCTCCACCGTGTTTACTTCAGGCTCAGGTTTATGAACCCTACAGGGTATGCTAGTGGTACTGAAGTAAACCCATTGAGCGGTGATATCTCAGTGCACATCTGACGTACCAAGCGGTGCATTCGTACCATTGCTTATTCATAATAAACTATTGTCTGGTACAGTCGGGGTCTTTACACTTTCTTTCTTATCGAGTGGATGGTCAACCTGACCAATCCTGGTGTCAGAGTTATTAAGCCGCCGAAGGCCTCTGACATGGCTCATGTAACGACTACCATCCGTAGAAAGTAACCGGGACCGACGGCTTAACGTGCCCTCCGAAGCACGGAATCATCTTACTTTTCGGGTAATCAGGTGATTCAGCCTGCAATGCCCTAACCAAACTGAGGACAGTCTCACAAAGTGATTTTTGTGAGATATCCCCACCGGGAATCGAACCCGGAACCTCCGGATCGTGAGCCGAGCGCTCAAACCACTAGACCACGGAGGCTGTTGCTGCTTTACACTTTACTTACAAAATAGAGCGTTAAAATGACATTAGACTTATTTAATAGTTCTTCAACTGTTTTTTATCAATATATTTTGCCAATGAAACTTAAATAACATTCGTTTTTTAAGTAAACCGCGGAAGGTTAACTTTGTTTTTTTGATCGAGTTAATTTTGCATTACTATTTAAACGTTTTTCTTTAACCTATCGAATTTTTTCTTTAACTTAATCGTAAAATAGTCAAACACATTTTGCTCCGATTGTACTTGTTCTAAGAGCTAGATAGGTCAAAGGTATTGAGGTACTGACAGATAAATAAATAGCTACGTTGAAGATTGAGCTTTCTGTTGCAGAATAGATGCATTCAATTTAAGAGGAAATATGAAAGGTATATTTTGCGTTATCTATCAGTAACTAATTTTTATAATTAGCACTGTTGCAAAAAGCGGGTGATGTGTCGAGACAATGGTCATAAAAATGTTTTGTTCGTGGCGGTGATTAGTTCGAATGTAATGTTCTATTTCACTGCTAGATAAATCATCCGTCGTTTAATGAATAAGGAAGATCCGTATTTTTTTCGACGGCGGATTCCCCATTAGAATGAATATGAATGGCGTGTCGTGTACTCATCGGCACCGTCTTCACACAATAATACAAAGACTGCATACGTGATAATAACTTACGCACGTCTATGATTGTAAGGTACTAAATTAGTTTCAGACATTTCGGTGAAGTGCCTAGAAGTTGTTATGTTGCTACACTGTATTTTTCCCACGAGTACATTTACAAGTTTATCAATTCAATATAAGAGATTTTCCAGTATTCTTCACAGAAAATTAACTCTTTAATAATGAAAACCATTTAACGATCTAATTAAAATCTAGTAAATCGTTTTTTGCACACATTTTTTCCACTACTTTACTAAAAGGATCAATCGTGTCACCGGTCTCTGTAAATGCACCTTCTTTTGAGTTTAGACAATCTAAAATAATCTTTATTGGTTTATAAATAGAGTTGACGATAGTTGCATTGGGTTGCCAGGTTAGTTGTGTCGTTGAGTTGTTGTAAGTTGTGCCTTAGCCTATTGTAATAGAGTTGTAGTGAGTTGTGCGGTTGTGTAAGTAGGGCGGCGCGGACGCCTTGAGATACGTATTTACATGATCCGACCTCGCTCGGTCGCTACTCCTTTGGCCTTAGTCGCTAGTAGCATTGCTAACACCGGTTTCCTTCCTCGCTATTATCTATATATTTCCTTTTTTAATGCCGTTAGATTTTAAGACGCAGATGCGCTGAGGGCAAGTGCTGAGTCCCGCTGGCCGAGGCTTTTTAGTACGACGCACTGGAGGAGTAGAGTTGGGAAGGGGTCGGGTCTTTACTGAGATATTCTGAATGAAGATCTTTGCTGTTGTGAGTAAATTTAGATAGTTTTATAACAGGAGGCAAGCTCACAAAGGAATAACTACACATATACAATTTTTAAACACAAAGAACTAGGAATACAACTATTTTAATTCTGTTGTTGGTTGTTGAAAATTGAAAACTGTGTGCTCTGTAAAACACATTCCGACAAAAAGTGAACTTTTATTGTATTCGTTACATTCGAGTGTGTCCGATGGAAATGTTTCGTGGAAGTGACTCCAGTAATTGGGTCAGGCGCACTACGGGAGTCAGTGACGTCACACGTGAACTTTGATATTTGTGCCTGATGCCACGAGCATTGATTGAATACACAATACCACGAATTGTCGGGAAATATGGCCCGTAAATTAATGCATTAGTAAAGTCTGTTTTAATTATTTTGGTTCTGTAATTTAAACAATTATGGTAGTAATTTGTGTAATTGAATAGAAATAATGTTTTTGTATGATATTGTATAAGTACTGTTGATATTATTGTTTACAATAAATTGAGTAATTAATGAATTGAGTATTAAAATTATTTATAACACAATTATGACGGTAGGTTTACTAATAATTAATTTAGAGGTAGCTTACCTTTTATATCTAGCTCAATTGTTACTAATCAAAATGGTATCTACTGTATAACTCGTATCTCTTCTCCCTGTACCCAATGCTGAGTGCAGGTCTCTTCCAAACCTCTTCAGAGTATAATCTGGACATGCCTTTCCATAAAACATTTGACAATATTAGTATTACAATGCTACTATTCTACATGGAGTAAAACCATCGAAAATCGTTTTATTAAAATGGTTTTACGTAAACAGACCTATTATTAACTAAGCTCTGAGAACTAAGCCTGTTTGGCAAATACAGTCTGTACGGTAACCATAACTAAACTCGGTGATCTATCTCCATCTTCCACCGCCTGAACGAGCTCCCTTGCCACAGAATTACATAGTAAGTTTCCTACATCGCAATATATTATTAACTTTCTGTGAACGTGTGCGAGTCGGTTTACGCAACGGTTGCGCACTCGCCATAGACCTTGCGAACACTCACCGATTACAGAGTTACGATACGAACGAGCGTACACCTTTATATCATTGTTACTAGGCTCCATACTTTTTATATATTTGTTTCTTGTAGTCTTTTGATGTATGGATGCTTTATTATTGGATGGTTGGGCTTTATTAATGGGCTGCCATTTCTATCCATGTTTGTGGATCTAACTAAATTCTACGTGTAACTATTGCCCGCCCTTCATTTATAAGAATGTTGGTACATCTGCTATTATTCTTCATACTCTTGACTGGCTAGTCTTTATTGATATGTTTTATTAATAGTAATATATGCTAACTGATTATGGAAATGGGTATTTATGTTCATTTTTGTAACTACTTGTTATTTCCATTCTTCATCGATAGGTGTCATATCGAATTCTGTAACTTCGATTTGAAAATTTGGTAATAAAATAATAAAGAGTTAATAATAAAGTTAGCTTGAACAATTAATAAAGGAGGATACTTAACAAATATATATACAAACAGGAGGATAAATTAAACGAAAATAATGAACCAACACTTTGGTAAAAGTAAATTGATTTAAAATGTTGTTTTTACAAAATCGATAAACACTACCGCAGGCGATTCGTTAGCTAACAGAGGCTTACTTTATGCAACGAGCAGTTACAGAATGGAGTAACACTACATCGAGATTAAAGAACGCAACCTGTTTAGTGTATTTACGTTCCAATGCGATGTTTTTTCTTCTTTTCTACGTTTTCGCGAGCTTGCCCCTGAACCAAAATCCCAAAAGCAAGAAACTAAATGATGGTTTAAATTAACATCCTGTAAAGGCAATGTGACATGACATGTTTAACATAGTAACTAGTATTTAAAATTGTGTCTAAATGGCTAGGTTCTGATCTTTAGCACTAGTTCACCTCCAGCGATCTGGGACAGGATGTAGGTTGTGTGTGTATGTGTGTGTTATGTAATCAATTATGTGCGTATGTGAATGTTCGCCGATTTCTGACATATCTAGGTATGTGGCGAATGTCGATCTGAGCCTGTACTGTTCGCAACGTTGATTAATTTGTTTGTGGTGTAGGGTTGGCAACGGAAATTCATAAATTGTTTGACCAAGTTAGTAGTTAATGTTAAACTGTTTACGTTGATAGTAAAGTATTAGGCTTATCTAGAAATGAAATAATTGTAAATCTTAATTATACAGTAACAAACAGATAATGTAACTAAATAAACTTTATCAACGTAACCTCTTTATTTATTCGCAAAATAAATTAATCTGAATCCAATTTCACCTCATTCCATTTGCTACCGCTATGAGATATATGCATACATGTCATTGCTTTATCAAAGATTTGAAAAATATTCCGTCCCCATGACCGAACCATCCAGCAAGAAGCAAAACATCGATTCCGTAAATATCATAACTGCGATAGATAAACACGAAAATGATTTTAAAAGTGTGAGTTAGATAGCGGCGCGTCGCCGCGGTTTTCCTCCACGCGAGCCCTGACCTACATCGCGCGCGACGTCATCGTGCCAATACTACAGCGAGTAGAGTATACACTGTAGAGGTATAGACTCCACTGATACGTCTGTTTGTATCTTTATTAGAGTATACTAGTGCGGCCATCCGGGTGGGCGCGAGTTTCAAAGGATTTTCGGTTGGAGGCGCGCGTTGATGTTTTTTGTATGGGGTTTTTAATTGAAAGTGAATGGCAAGGATACTTTTTGGTTTCAAGTGTGTGCATAAGTTTGTAATTTTTTTGTTAAAGAGTTATAATATAAGGTATAGAAAAACTTAAAATTGTGTACAAAGTATCGTCCTGAATGATTACGTTACAGGTCAGACGCTTTCTTTGCTCCATCAACTACTGAACTCGACATTATTCACTGCACAAGTAGTGCAATATTACGTTCAGACTTTTCAGTTTATCCAAATCATCATACATTGGTTGACCGCCAATATTACCGATGGTACTATGCGTGCTAAAGAACAATAATCACACAGTTGCTAACGGTAGTAAATCAGAGTGAAATAGGGAAATACAACATATACTAACGAAGGTATTTCAATAACTCACTAATAACCCCCGACCAGCTGCTCGAACTTACCTGAAACGAAGAGAAAATAATTAGTACTTCAGCTATTTAGGATACGAAAGTAGTTTCGTATTAATAGGCTAGTATTCAGAGTATTTCCTAATAGTTAACTTAACTTAAGGCCTTTCAAATTAAACATGTTCAGTCGTCCAGCGTCGAGCGTTGTGTATGTATGAGTAACAATGGCACATCCGAGCTCAGGGACGGGTAAGCACTACTGTGTACCGCGTTGCCGGACGGGTGAAACAGTTTGAATTGAAAGAGGCCTTACTTCTAAGTTATTAGGAGAATTAGGTAATACGTTTCAGTTACGTTTATGGAACGGTATCCAAGCGCTTAGAATATGTAGTCCGTAAGGCTTATATTTTAGCATTCCTGGATTAAGGGTAACACGTAGGTTACCTATGTTTGAATACGCTTATTTGTTTGTACCCATGACCGGATACTATTCTTAGGTATAAGATCAGTACCTGATACAGGTCTAGAATACAGAGTTTAAGTAAGAGATTGGATAGACATCTAACGCCCGGACTCAGAGATGTCAAATGCTTCCTTAGTAGTGATTTAACGGGTGATTTTGACATGTAATGTATGAAACATTACGTGAATTAGTTAAGTGTCGATTTAATGGACGTCTCTGAGTGCGGCAGTAAGCCAATCTATCTAGATTTTCCTAGCATGATAGGTGAATAAGAAAATAGGTTATTTACCTAGTACTCGTATTCATGATTTAAAACAAATGAAGATCAAACTGAAACAAAATTCATAGCAAAACTCAAACACCCAAAATCGTACCCAATAAATCATAATTAACCATCCACGGAAACGTAAAAAACGACCATTTTGCGTTAAATTCCAATAATTAATTCGCGTGAAATTCTGTTCCCTTGTATATTGACACTTGTATTCTGAGGGAGGAATGGATGCATCTCCAATGAGGCGAGGAACGCAAAAAATGTGATGTAATAATATTAGCTAGCGACACGTGGGCTAGTGGAGACGAACGGTGGCGGGGACGAACGGTTGTGTGGTTCTGTAGGACTTTTGAAGTTGACTACGGAGTATAAATGTTTAGAGAGTGAAGTGCCATGCAGCAGGCCCTATTTTATTTTGAAATTGAAATTGAATGTCAGTGTTAAATATCATAGGAGTAGTTCATAATGTTTACCTTTGTTTACTATAAATGTTAGTATAGTTTTAACGTACTCACACGGGTTTTTTCGTGTTAGAAAACTTAATAAAGCAAGTAATAACTTACTTTTTATTTCCCGACGTTTCGAGGGGATTGCACCTCTCGTGGTCGCGGGTGCAATCCCCTCGAAACGTCGGGAAATAAAAAGTAAGTTATTACTTGCTTTATTAAGTTTTCTAACACGAAAAAACCCGTGTGAGTACGTTAAAACTATGTGTTCAAATCGTGTAAGTTTAAAAAAGACAAATGTTAGTATGTTGACGATCAAAGTCGAAATAACTATAGACTTTACTATTCGAATATAATAGTAAAGTAAAGTATTCGCCTATAATGTCTCACTGCTGAGCAACGGCCTCTCATCTACAGTGAGTCAAGTACAGTGAGGAATTGTATTTTCTTTAAATTGCTTTTCTTTTTAAAAATATTTTCTACATAAGGTACAAAATTAACTTTCTTAATGCCGTACGTTGTTGTAGTTATCCAATGTAAGTTTTGTTTTATGGACCCCTAAATGAAACCTATTAATATTTGTTTGTTTTAACTATAATGCCACAGCTCACCACGAGTCCGTGTCACCGTAGTGTCACTTAATAAATGACATGTCACCCGTTACGTTGGGATGGCGCCAAATCCACGCGAGAAAAAATATGTTTGAGATATTTCAAAATTTCAAACGTTTTTAATAAATGGGGTGGCTCATTTAATTGTCATGTTTGAGGTGGTTTGATTAATTCTAAGGACGTGCAAACTAAAATCTATGATTAATTGCAATTTATTTATCTTGTCCAATGTCATTTTGACGTTACGCGATACACTTTTTCAGGCGAAAAATCGAAATTGTACGCGGGTTAGGTTACCTAAATTGATTTAAATTATTTTGAAAAATGATGAAGTTTTTAATTCGGAGGTTCGTATTAACTTCGATTATTTTAAAAACTAGGAGATTTCAGTCACTGACTTTTAAAGTTTACTGTATCCCGTTACCCATCCTACATATAACACAGTTACACGTAGTTTTTTATTAAATTAACTTCAAGAAAACAAAACAAGAATGAGTAAGAGAGAGAGTGCGAGGGAGACAGACCGAGGCCTTTGCCCTGCAACCCCGCGATGACTTCCCGCATTTATTCCTATTTGCGTGATAAATGTGATAATGCAAATAGTTCACGTTGGAACACCATATAATATGAAATTAGAGCAGCGATCTGCAGTCTAACAATGTATCATTCATTAGAACTAATGTAAACAGATCGCTCTAGAAAATTGCAAGATGTTACTTCACTAGAGGTATCTCGGTGATTCGTGAGCAACCAATTGTGCTTAATGAGACCATTTCATTGCATTATCTGAAATTATTGGATTTTTTATGTGATGTGTATGAAGGTATAAGTAAATCATACTAATAATAATCTATATCTTGAAAAAATATGTTTATATCTTTAAATGCTGAGGAGTATATTTTTGTCGGAAAGCTCTAGTCTCTGAAACTTTCACTCCGATTTGATACGATAGCCACTTCCGACAGGAAGGTGAGTTAGGTTCCTATGGTTATATCACTCCGAGGTCTCCATGAAAGAGGGAAAATGAGAGTATAATCGTGAGGCGCTGCTAGTGTTGTAATAAGATGCAAGGTATATTCAACCAAAGGAAATAAAGAACACCTTAGATCCGAAATATTATTTATAATTTGATAACTTGTTACTGTCAGCTATCCGGATTAAAATATTAAAGTAACAGTTTGTTTATGACAATCATTTAGGGAGGATTGCACAAGGATTCTGATTATAATTCAGCGCCTAAATATATTTAAAAAACAAATGACGTTCGTTTTAGATTTTCTTTTATTTAGTGAATAGAATACAATTTTGAATTAACTTTTTTTGCTTCTTAAACACATTTAGGTACTAAACTTTTAAGAGTCCTTATGCAGTCCGCTCTTAATATTTAATGTACCTAACTACCTACACTAGTGGCCACATGGGGTAACATTAACACACAAACAAAATCCAGTCTCTAGTATCAATACAATCAGCTTAATAAATCATGCTCTTAGCAGGATACGTGGTACATACGATCACTAGTCGCTACATGCACACGTGACGTGTGTGTGAGTTTGTCATTGACATAGTATGAGGTTTTTGCTCCAGACTACTACGTAAGACTGTCACTAGAGCTAGCTGAGTCTAGGGTACACTTGTACCTATATGTTATGAAAGACTGTTAGTGCGCTTTATGTCATAGACTAAACAATATCTGTAAAGTAAGAGCATTTGTCTTTATCAATTCTATTTAATTATCCTTTATCGTTTTAATACATGAAATAAATATAATTTATGTATTTATTATTAATAAGAACCTAAAGTGTCCTATTGCAGAGCACCATAATTATGTAACATTAGGTTAGAAAATATGTTCTAACTGTAGTGTGTTGGTAAATAAAGATTATATTGTTATATTGTCTTTGATATAGTTGGCTATCTAACTTCTGACAACGGATTATTGAACATGAGGCTAGGTTTTGTGAGTTGAAGATCTGTGTTTTAGTGAAAGAACACCTTTTTATATATTTTAAATAAACTACTAAACTCACAGTCACCTAGTTTACTATTTACCACAGATAGGTAAACTAAAAACCCGTAAAAATCACAAGAATAAACATTAAGGAAACTAAACTTTATACCGACGTCATAAGAATGATTATAAAACTCTCGGCCCGATACCATTTGTAGGTCATGGGAGTGCGCTTACGCATATATCGTGAAATAATAGGAGATTCCTGGAAGTCGGTACATTTATTAGTTATTGCATGTTGTTCTGCAAATATACGGGATTACCGAGTGATGGGAGCGTATTTCCTCTATGGGTTTGAAAAATAACAATATAGAGTTGAAAAGTCTATGCTACGTAAAAAGAAGGACCATAAGAGTAGACCTCTGTGCATCGTAACGCCCAAATTGTTTAGATTCAGTTTTTTGTCGTTTGAATCGAAACTGGAAAGGTGACCTATTGTAAGTTTATGAATGAATGATATACAATGTACACAAATGTACTCTGTAACTGTAGATTTAAGTGTTTAATATGCAACACTGTTGTGTCATTAAATAAATAAGTATTTCAATTTTAATTGATTATTAATTGGGTAGGTTTATTTGATGTTTTAAAAGGAATATCTCCGTGGGGGTTATACAGTTTCCATTTACTAGTCTTGTATAAAGTAGGTATTTTAATTGATTTACTGCTATTTTTATTGCCATTAGCTATGAACTATGAACTTATTTACATGGAATTGTAGAACTTATCTTAAAATGGCATCCAATTCATTAAAGTATCCATTCAACGTATTATAAAATGTGCATGGTCTCCGGTTTCTCTGTCGGACGTCCGTTTCCAAGCGATCATAATTATTGTTCTTATAATACTTACGTAGGTAAGGTGAGTTACACTGACTACACGACACGAACTAACTGACTCATGCGTCGTGGGAAATGAATAGTGTGCACCGCGCTTTATGTGAAGAAAGCTGAAGATGTTAGTACACGCAGATAATAAATACATGTCTATTATCTGTCCGCCTGTCCACTCGTATTCAAAGTTTATTGGGCGGGTCTGATTAGGATCTGTTTAACTTCGATTTACACTTTCCTGTTCTTCTAGGTCTAGACTTTCAAGTGTCTAAGTGGGTAGCTAATTTTACAGTTTGAAGTGATGTACATACGTGATTTTGATAAAACTTTTTAAAGCTTTGTGGTAATTGATCATTCATAGCAAATAACATAAATTATTGTGTAATTACTCTACGTGTAAAACGCTGGCTACGATATGACAGATGTCATCCCAAAACAGTATTAAATTAGATTAAACCAAGCAGTTAAGCTTTGAAACTTAATGTCAGTTCCGGCTCTTTTCACTGGCGGCACCTACTTCATTTCGTTTAGCATTCTTTCCTATGCTATCTAATCTAACCAATGAAAGCTTTACCCTGCACTAATATGTATCAAACTATAAGACCTAGGTTCACAAAAAGCTGTTACTCTTAGGGCAGGTCTGTGAGTGGAGTGAGTGGTGACCAAGGTGAAGTGCGCTCGATCAGGCGTACCCGGCGACACGACGCACGCCACACGACCAGACCACACACGGGGAGGTTGCTCTACTAGGAATTATATGGTTTAAGGGTAAGGAGGGTGCTACCACTACATTACCGTGGTGCTGCTACTTTGCCAGCAATGGTTATGGCATCCAGCGATTCATTTGAAAAAAGAACATTGAGCGAACATAAATTATAACTTCTAATTCAAAATCTATAGGTAATGAAAATGTCTATGGAGAAAAGTTTGTACCTTGCCTATTGAGGGTAGTTTAAATAAATTCGAATCAAAATACTTCGTCAACATTGTTTTGGATGCTGTAACACAATAACAATGCACCGAACTAAACGATTCAGATAACCTTAATGCAACCGACATTTCACAGAAATAAGTCCAAAAAAATCACTCCAACATTAGCATAAAAGCGTTGCATTTTCCTCGTAGAGCTACATGCCGAGTGCACACACATGCATTTCATGTGACATAACATTACGCGCGCGGCTGTGTGCGCGTGTATGCGCTCGCGCAGTGAAAACGAGGTCAGGGCTGGGAGCGCATGCGTGGGCCCGCGACCGATGCGCGCTCGGGGATTGCGGATGCTTTCCGCGAATGTAACATCACATGTGATCACATCATATGACTGGAGACTTGTACACACACGCATATTTTGACTTTTGACAACTGTACGACAATGAATTTGCATTTGGTTTGTGTAGAGATAAACTTACGAAAAGATATGAAGAATTAAGTTTATGAATTTCCTATGGAAAGAACTAAAAGCTTAATTTTACATGAATTAATTGTTGAAAGGCATCTATAGTATTGTTATTTCGACAGAGAGGAATGGCCGAGGCGATCTATGCTTTACAAAGAGATTCTAGGCACTAGATTGTTAAGCTATAAAATTAGGACAACTACTAGGTAGACTAATTTAGTAGTCAAATGACGTCTACGAAGAGGAAGTTCCGATCCTTCCTCAACCTACTGACATGGCTACTGCGAATTATATCAATCAATACAAAATGGTTAATATTTTAATTTGGGTCATAGTGACACACAAACACACCTTGACACCATATTCTGGCATCTCTCAGAAATACACATTTGTAGGAAACATGGCGAACCAATTCTTCAAATGTTATTTTCCTTTAGTGACTTTGGTATAGACATAGAAACCTCTTTGCTTCGCTCAGTTTTGGTGACACATTAACTGTAGTACCTACTAGTGGTTTAATTCTAATAGTGCTCCAGTAGGTATGTAGCTCTATTTTCTAGAGGCAGAAATATCTACCTTGCTTATACATGATATACTAGCCTCTTAGTAGATAACATAAGTTTTTATCATAACGACTAACTTTCTCATTCTTTCGACTGAATGCAGGTTTCTAAGCTTGTATATACCTACTTTAAATTTTCCTTGTTCATAGTGCTATTTTAGGCGAACATCAAGGAAAAAAATCTTTAAACAAAATTCTTAATGTATATCCATAACTTTAGATAACCATAATTTTGGAATGAAAAATAGCCTATAGATAACGTTCCTGCTGAATGTGGCTATCCATAAAAATAATCTAATCCGATTAGTAGTTTTTAAGGTATTAAATAAATGTTGCTTTATTACATTAGCAGGTACATATAGATGTAAGTGAACACGCTCCACTATGAAATACATTTCTTATTTCTTAAAATAGTGAAAGAATCGTTCCATTTCGCATTTTAATAATCTTTGAAAGTTTCCGGCGAGTCGCCAAAGGCGGGTAGTTCCCGAGGGAGAGCTAAGTGCCTCACTATCGGGAACGGCGCGCTTTACAGATTTACGCAAAAAAGTAGTCGCGCCTAATGGAGTGTGACGAGCTTTTTTGCAATAAACTTTTTTGTGTCGCATAGTGTGGAGATTTGTTTCTTATTTAGGAATAGATTATGTAAGTTTGATATATTAAATAAATGAAGGAAATATGATTTAACAAAAGATATACCTATTCAGATCAGAACTAGATTTCTTTTAACTGCGATGTGAAGCTAACGTGATTGCTTGTTACTTATCTGATTTAACGCAAATTCCTCGCAAGTACGCTTGTATATACTCTTATATTTAAGTAAACGTAAACCAACAAGATAAATAGTTTGATACACAACACGAGACAGTAGCGATAGGGAAAGCCGCTAGAAATGTCTGCTTTCGCTTCCGGCCGCGTGGGGGCGCCATTACCGCGCGGTGGAAAATAATAATTATATAGCTACTATTACAATATGTACTACTACAGTGTATATGACTGTATATCTAACAATACAGTTGGGCGCAGACAAAGCAATTTCCTTTTAAATTTCACTCACATCCTACATGTACCTACATGTAAATAGTGTTGACAAAGTGTTCTCAAAATAAATTAGGTACTGCATGACGAATGAGAAGGTAATTTCTATGACAACTATAACAAAGGCGTAAATATTATTTTTAAACTAATCAAACAAATAACAGCTAATGATGAGGTAAAAATAACAATATACTAAAATATAATTTTTAAAATTGTTATTTTTTAAATTTCGTTTGCAGAATCTATATTTTGTAATAAAATTATTAGGTAATATTACTGCTCGCTTCTCAAATCTGATAAGGTTCGTATCTCTCGGTATGCAGGTACAGTTCATTGAATGGTATCATACTTAGTTTAATCAATCATTACGGACCACTATACATTTTATAACTACAAGTAACATCGAGCGTCAACCGGCTCTCTCTATTAATACCTCAGATCCAAGTGTTTTGAAACTGAACGTTAATCAGAAAAGGTATTACCTAGTGCACCCGTAAAACCAGTGTCGGAACTTTCTCGTACCCGCCGGCCGGATCACTGGTCAAGGTAAAAGCTAGTATTCGCGAAAGGAAAATCATAGCCGGCACTTCCTCGAGCGGAAACCGAAAGTAAAACTCTTTATAGTACGGAGAAAACTGCATTCGTTCGGAGTGCATTGCGGTCGCATATAAATTCCACTATAGATGCAAGTGTAAGTAGCGACATCTATGCAATACGTAAGTAACTAATTCTAACAGCGCCATCTAGTTAAAATATTTAACACTAAAAGCAATTAGTTCAACAATATTCTAATAGATGTCACTGTGTTGCACGTAGTTAAGCTACTCATCGCTAGATGGCGCTGTTAAAAATAATCACATCACCGCGGAATAATAAAAACTGACCTTTACCTCCACCAGCATCGTGCACCTGCGGCTTCCCGCTGGACACCCGCTGCATCGGAGACACATTGCCGTAGTTCATACTCGTTCCACTGTAATCCGTACTCATCGGCTCCTGCTTGATGCCGCTTGTTGTTGCCGATAGTTTCTCCGCGAGCAGAGGGTTTTGGGATGCGATATTGTATCGTCCATTGTTTATAGTATTTGTCACTGCATTATTGATAGCTGTTGTGCCGGAGCGCAGCAGCTGCTGCAGTCTCTGCTGCCCGTTGTTGGGCAGTGTGAGCTGGCCCTGCGGCTGGTAGTAGCCTTGGTGTTGGCTACTCGAAGACGGAGAGCTTATGTTGTTGTTTTCTTCTTGCTATAATCAGGAAAAAATATCCAGTAGGTAATGTAAATAGTTCCTAGTGGATGATCTTTATTTTTTAATTACTTCGGTAATGGCTCGTTCATATTAGTTGTTTAGTAATTAGTTAACAAATTTGGCTGCAACCGTATTTGGTAATCAATTAACATAAACCGGTAGGTGTGTCGGCTGCATTCAGCAGCTGAGTGCAACTCGTATTCATTTAGAGAAACAGTATTTAGGTTGATCATATTGTATTTAGTTTGTAGTCATTCGTATAAGACCGTCCATGATGATATTTATAAACAAAAACCCAATTTGGTAACCCGATTCGATTAACTGAATAATGTGACGGACCGACGGACCTAATGTAAACGAGCCAAAAGTTTGCCTTACATATTGTGAGACGACGGATACTTACCTTTATCTCGATAGGTGGCACTGCGGAAGCGGTGGCGTTGGTCAGATCCGTGAAGAATGTGTCGAAGTTGTCGAAGGCGGTCTCGCCGAGTTGTTTGAGGATGTCGTCGGGATCGGCGGCCTCGGCGTCGTTGTCGAGCGTCAGCCCGCCCACGATGTTGGTGAGCTCGGCTTGCGACAGCTCACCGAGAGAGGTCGCCATCTGCTGCAGCTGCGCGGCCGCCTGACCGCCTGCCGCCGCTACCGCGTCCTGGAACTGAGCAGTTTCACCATAAGTACCGAAGTAACTAGGAGTATATCGATATGTTTGAGCATTTAACGTTTTCACCTGTAAGCAGTTGGAGAGGTCGACCATTCTGCCCTCCGCATTCTCCGCTGGCCACCATTCATCTTCAATAAAGGGCATCGCCAGCGCCGGTGCCGACGGCGCATACGTCCCCGCCACGTTGTCCCCACTACTCGACGCCAGATGGCGCTAGTCACGGCACAATAAACACAAGCACTCGCGAACTATACACAATATATTAAACAGTCATAAAATGTATCTACAATAATAAATTCGTTCAAAATGTTTGGCAGCGTTTTGGACGGACCGTACATTATTCGATGTGTATATTAAATCGCGAACTTTAGGTACTTAATTACGAGAGAACACATTGCGGTATTGTTTGTTTGTGGGTGGTGCTCCCGCCAGGTTATCTCACTCCTCGAACCCCGCTCCTCTTCAACAGCGACCTGAAACATCACAAGGGGTAGGCTTTCACGTCTTTCGAGAGTCGTACTAAGCAAGCAATGATGATGGAGCTACGGACAGCGAAGTTAACAGTGGTACGAAACGGCCAATGAACCACTGCTGACATTGATGACTGTAGTATTATGTGGTTATTTTATTACTTATTTATGATATAGGAATGGATACAGCTGGTAATTGGTACTCATGATTAGGTAAGTCTCGCTAGCAGTTGAGTTAATTAAAGATTAAATTATGTAACGAAAAGTTAGACATAATAACATATAGTAACTTTATGTAAATGTGTATATATTACTAATAAATAATACAATGGACAGGAAGAAGCAAAGCATAATTAAATAAATATGCGAATGACATCAAATGGCTCAGTAAAATAGAATATTTGAAATACTAGGATGTTATTGCGATACAATAAATAGATAAGTACCCAAAATAAGTACCAACCTCAGCGAAGTCACATTTTCTGCTGAAGGGAGTTATCAAAATCAAGGCGGTCAAAATGGACAATTATATTAACTGAAAAGGGGCGATATGTTGAGAATATTGAATGAAACATTATCAGATAAACAAAATTTTAGGAACTATTATCTCCTTAGTTTTAAAAATAACAGAAAGTACCTTTGACGTTATTAAACTAGTTTATTTCAAGTACTTAGGTATTCCAAATAATAAGTTTAAGATGGTAAAATGTCTGATCTAACTGGCGTCCACGCCTGATTCACCTGGCTACGTCCCGATGGATGTCGAACCTGCGTCGATACACCATAGATGCAGCGCGCCGCTCAACCACACGCACTTCTGTAACAAATAATACGGCTGTTAGACACTAGATGGCGTTAGTAGTCTTAAAAATTATGCGCTGTTACTTGAGTAGGTTTTGGTTTTATCAGTATTAACATTTGTGGGGTTTTAAGGAATAAATAGATGTGTTTGCATTGTTTATACCCTTTTATATACAAAACTAGCAGCGCCCTGCAGTTTTACCCGCGTTGTGCCCGTTCCCGTGGGAATATCGGGAATTTTTTTACATAAAAACCTTCCCCTTGAATCACTCTACCTATTACCAAAAACCGCATCAAAATCCGTTGCGTAATTTTAAAGATTTAAGCATACAGACAAACAGACACGAAACAGAGACGACTTTATTTTATACTATGTAGTGATATCGTAGTTTTTTGTAAATTGTTTCAAAATGGCATAATAATATAAGTAAATGTAAACATTTAAATTAACACCTTAAAAAATGTATGACACAACATTATTTAATAAATTCAAACTCTCGTTACACAAGCTTTGTTACAATGACAATGTGCGGAAGAGTGATCGTAGACAAAGCGATGCGCGGGCGCAATGCGAAAAAACAAACGCTCACCGACTCTTTCACTTTAATTGCGGCGGCAAAAATAATACTTTTGTTTTCTAAACGTTTCCTACTGCACTTTCGTCGCTGTTGCGTGCCAGTTTTTGTGCGTAATTTTAATAATTACATGGTATATTGTTAATTAAGGTGTAAAAATAGAACGCAAGGATAAAAAGTTAATGAGTTTGATTCAATTCTCAGGAAATTAATATAATTATTTAACTCTTAGGAATTTCGAATTTTAAATATGACAGGATTTTCATCAATTAAAACATCATCAACATCCCTAGCATTTCAAAAATTATAATGCCATTTTCCTATACACGAGTAACTACTCATCAAGTACCTAATGTGAGCTCTTTGAACTAACTTCAGGCATGGTATACATGAGTAATGTAATGATTAATTGAACTTAACTCTATGTTTACCGAGCTGTGAGCTGCATTATTCATTGACTATAAATAATACTTGAAGCAATGAAAATAATCACGCTACGCTCAATCACTGATAATTTTTTCACAAGACTTAATAATGTAAAGGTCTCGGTGTGATTCACAGTAACGCCACCTAGCATCGAGTAGCAGAAGCTTTGTAAAATAATAATTTTGATTAAAAATTACTTTTTACATTAAAATTTTATTAATTTCACATCAAAGTATGATTGACACCCCGTTTCGTGTATACACGTTGTTTTCTTTATATGGCATTTCCATTTTATCGAGGGATTTATAGTGTTAGGTATTTTATTATCATCAACCTTGGAGATTACTTCCTGCTGCATATTGCTCTGAGGACCTTGCATTGACATGGCATAATTGATCACCCGCCTATTACTTGTTTACTTGATTTTTACAACAATTATTTATTTATTTACTTAACGGATAATACCCACGCTACTGTAAGGATTGATGTGAAATTATCACACAAAATATTACAAACATATTGAGTAGTAGATAAAATATGTAAACTATGATAAATTTTTAATAATACATAGTTTGTTTACTGCACACAATTTGATTTTAAACGAATGGATGGTAGATCTATCAATTCAATTTTTGTTTGATGGCTTCTATGGTAGATATAAATCTGGTACTAAACGATTGAAAAATGGAACGTAGATTTACTTTACCGTAACCAATGTCAATGTCAAACATCTGTCAGATGTCAATTGATATGTCGGAGCCAGAGACGAGACAGCTGTGCAATACATACAATCGGAAGTGTTTATTTTTATTTTGTAATGTAATGATATTTTTCTTTTCTAGTTTTCTTTCATAAAAAGAATGTCTGAAGATAATAATTCAGACTCCTCTACTTCTGAGTCTGAAGTCAGTGCTTGCAGTAGTAATTTTAACGCTTTGAAGGCGTTGTATTCACCGAAAGTTGAGGTGCCGGTCCCGAATGCTCCCGTGTATAATACTTTGGTACAATATGAGGCTGCGCTGGCTCACCAGCACATTGCAGCGGTGGGTGATCATGCAAAGGTTATAAAAGTAGAAGAAGAGAAGGCCAGGAAGAAGACAGAAGAGTTGCAAAGGATAGAGGAGCGGAATAAACAACGGTTCTCCAAGTTTGAAGGTATTTGAGGTTATGTTTACATGTATCGACACACAGTGACTTCACTGTACTTAGTGTGGTTATCATTGTATGCAATCATTAAATAACAAACAACTACACCAAGATAGTGAATATTATAGTTCTAATTTGTAGAACATACAAACCACTTTGCTGGCTTTAATTATTTGAAATAACTATCTATACTGTGGTCAATGATAGACCTAAGTTTCTAATTTTCTTTATGTTTGTTTGTAAGGGCTTATCTTAGAAACTGTAAATCTGATTTGAATAATTATTTTTGTAATGGATAGCCTCATTGCACGGGAAGGTCATAGGCTATTTTTCATCCTGAAATTGGCATGGGAACGGGCACAACGCGGGTAAAACCGCGGGGCGTTGATAGCGTTAAATCATTTTGTTCGGATTTTATTCAGTAATCCTAAATAATGATTTATACTAATATCCATGTAGGGTTTGATAATAGCATATCGCAACAGACATGGAGTCCTATATGGCATATTAACATTAAAATGTTGTCTTTCATTTTTTATTCTTATACTTTTTATCAGTAATTAATTATGATTAATTCTCGACTCGACTCGAGAAGAAGAAGAAGATTTGCTCGATTTACTTTAGCCCATGTAGTTTGATATTAACTTGTTAGTAAGGTAGATAGAAGGCTAATTGTCTTTATGTCCGTCTCTGTAGGAAGATTGTCTACTAGTTTCAGCTTTGTACTTTTGTACTGAAACAACCACTGCTATTTGAGCCATAATAATGCTTTGTGAGTATGTGACAGAGTTCATCACTCTGCTAAACATAAACCAACCCCATAGCCCGTCTGTGGCTGATGAACAAGCTATGTTAGCATAATGATGTAACTCTAATGATAATTTATACAGTAACTGCCTTATTCATTAACAATATTTAACTTAAACAGTGTTTTAAAGTGTTTTGTTGGGAGATGCCACGAAAACCGTGTCAAGTGGGGTTTCTCAGAGAACGGAAATTGTGAATGTGGCGCCATCCAGAATATGAAACACCTACTACAATGCCCTAACTGCCCCATGTCCTGCACTATGGAGGATTTATGGAAAGCCAATAACAGTGCGATAGAGGTGCCAAATTCTGGTCCGGACACATATAAATAAAATATAAAATAAATAACCATATTGACTCGATAAGAAGAAGAAGAAGTGTTTTGTATCTTTTGCTCTTTGGCAAATAGCGTATGTTGGAATGGGACAAACCATTTGATAGCTAAAGTACTGATAATAAGCGATTATGAATAAGGCCCTTTATATCTGAAAAATTGGTTTATAATAAGTATCATGAAGCAAGTCTATAATGAATTTAAAATCAATACTACTTTGGAAAAGTCAAGTAATACTATTCATTGACATTCAGTATGCCATTGACACTACTTGTGTTACTTATTTATAATTGCCATCATCAAATTAGTTTTTGTAAAATGTCATCTTTTTGATATTCTAAGTAAGTACCTATTTATTATTTTGGGACAATTTTTATTTTCCTAGATTTCTAGTACCTAGCAGTTAGAGGGATCATCCACCACAGAATTAATTGAGACATCTTAACTTTTTATCACCATTCTTAAATGAAGTTATAATCTTACTAAGGTTTTTAAACTTTGGGGTTTGATTACACACTAGATTTTTTTTGCGAAGCATCCCAGACTACTTGAAATAGTAACTGTATGAATATGGATGAGCACATATCTCAGACATTTGCACTAAACAAACATAATTAATTAAAACCAGTGCATTTAAATATCACTTGACCCAACTATCTACACAGGCAGGGTATCCCATGTATCATCTTATCAGTGAAAACAATAAAGTTTTCGCAGCACCCCATGGTAAATGGTTAGGTCACGCACACGAGGTCAGTCTAGGCCGAGCGATGAACGCGCGCTCTGTGTCACCGGCGGCCGTCGACCTCCCCTCCCCCCTCCCCCGCCCTACGAGCACGAGGCCACCCAAGCTGCACTTGTAGGTGATCGCCAAACCCTCCCGAATGTATTTTTAGATGTTCTCAAGGACTCTAGCGACTTCTGATTGGGATTGCCGCGCGGTTGCTGATTCTAATTTTAACTTTTCATTATTAACTGTTTGTACACGTGGTAACCTGTAACTAGGTGCGTAGTTAAGATCTCTTTGCTCCAGTTGATATTTTACTTTAAGCTCCTTGATGTGATCAGTCATGTTAAGATTGACAAAGCTGCAAAACCGACGGGTCATAGAGGTTTCGCTTTCGGGTGTGATTATAACCTCGTAAACAGGTCCTCCAATTTTTTCACTCGTTTTACTCCGGATGTATTTTTTAGCAGCCAGTGATGATCTTCCTTGGGTTCCCCTTTTTAGGGTTCCGTAGCCAAATGGCAAAAACGGAACCCTTATAGATTCGTCATGTCTGTCTGTCTGTCCGTCCGTCTGTCCGTATGTCACAGCCTTTTTTCTCCGAAACTATAAGAGCTATGTTGTTGAAACTTAGTGTGTAGATGTATTCTGTGAACCGCATTAATATTTTCACACTAAAATAGAAAAAAAATAAAATTTTGGGGGGTCTCCCATACTTTGAAATGAAAAAAATATTTTTTTTTTCATCAAACCCATACGTGTGGGGTATCTATGGATAGGTCTTCAAAAATGGTATTGAGGTTTCTAATATCATTTTTTTCTAAACTGAATAGTTTGCGCGAGAGACTCTTCCAAAGTGGTAAAATGTGTGTCCCCCCCCCTGTAACTTCTAAAATAAGAGAATGATAAAACTAAAAAAAATATATGAAGTACATAACAATGTAATCTAACACCGAAAATTGGTTTGAACGAGGTCTAGTTAGTAGTTTTTTTTTTACGACATAAATCGTAAACCGCAAAAAAATACTGATTATTCATTCAATAACTCAAATGTAAATAAAAAAACATTTATTTCAAGAACTTCTTTATTATGTTACTCGCTGCTACGGAACCCTTCATGGGCGAGTCCGACTCGCACTTGGCCGCTTTTTTAGAGATGTATCATGTAGGCATCATCCAACAAATTGACATCCTTCATATTTTGGCGGCAATTCAGTGTCTTCAAAGTAGAAGTAGAAGTGTCTTCTACTTCTCACTTGTACTTCTATCATTTCCGGAGTTCCCATCAATGTGTCGTCTCATGTGAACTATTGTAGTGTTTTGTATGAATTCGTGCATAATCGCAAAGAGTCGACTCTTGTCGCATGCCCGTGACCCGGAGCCCGCGCAGCCTTGCTCACATCGCACCGCTTTTTATAATTGTTTACTTCACACTCGCGCCTCTATTAGTACGTTACGTCACCGGTTACTAGTTTGGTCCACGCTTATCTTATCTGGAAATGCTCTTGATGTTTCGCTTACAGATTTCTCCTCCAGCTATACCACAGCTACAGCTAACTTTGGAAAATACGGTAATTGCGTTTGTATAGTCGAATCATTCTGATTGCAATTAATGATAACAAGCTGTCGGGGTATTTGGGTGTGAGAGACATTTATCGTCTCGAGATTAACATGTCATTATTTAACTTTTGTATCACACTTTTATGATCTACCGAATACCGAATACATTTCAATGTTAATGTTAATAAGTAGGTTCTGATTTCAGTTATAATAAAGTAAATAAACGAGGAAGAAATTCAAAAAAATGAGATCGGTTCAGAACACGACCGATCGGCGTCGTTATCTCGAACAATGAATAGAATTGTACAAGTTTTCCAACGCGCCGCACGGGCGCGCGGTGAGGACACGCAATCGCGTGACAAAATTGCCAATTATTTTCCCGAACGTTTTGACAAAAATGGCACTGGAAAGTGACCGGCCGGCGTCCGCAGAAGGAGAGAGAAGGGACTTGGTACTGGTGGCAACAGCAAGAGAATTCGGGATTCGGGAACTAAACATGTACGAGCAACTAGGGAATATAACACGTATAAAATCACAGAAAGCTACAACTTAATAAGCTTAATATATTTCAGGTACATAGAAGTAGAATTTATTTAATATTTAACTTAATTAGTATATCATTGGCATTACCAAACACAGTTTCCAGTAATATGGTAGATATGGAACTGATACTAGAAAACTAGCAATACATAGAAGTTAAAGTAGCAATTTTCCTATAGTTTTCTGCTTGATTCAGCTATCTAAGTTGCTGGTCGTACCGCAGTTGCTCTTGTCTGATTCTATTACTGGGTTCTTTTGTGCAATAGTTGCAGTTAATCGCTCGGCCCGATACTCTCCTTTGTATAATTGCCAGCGCATTGTTTTGCAATATTGCAACTCCAGATCTGGGCGCATTTATAGCTAATGAGTTTTATCTGTGAAAGTTCCTTAAACGATACTTGTTTTTGGAAAGTTGTCTTTGATTTGTTAGTTCGCGAGGAATTTCTAAATTGTACTGATAGCGTTAATGGAGACTGTTTATCATCTTTGTTGTAGAAATTATGGAGTTAAGTTTCCATCCAGTGTCGTAGTACTTCGACTTCAGTCAGACAGATGTTGAATGATAAAGAAAATTGCGCATACAATATTAATATTATAATGTTTCATACCCAATTTCTTAATTAGTTATAAACCAGTCACAGCATTTTCCAAATCACATGGATTTTTCCAAATCCCATGAAATCCATAGCGTACGTCTAACGCATAAATTATCACGTCATCTAGATACGCGATGCAATCTCGAACATAACAACGTCTTGGTTAGACTTTCGCGTGTTCGTTTGTTGCATAACCGCTTTCCACATGAGTGGCCGTCGTGTGGTCTCGCTCGCTCCCTGGAGCGCGGTCATCGACATCCCGAGATTCGCAGCCTAAGTGTTATCTGCAAAAAGTCGCTTTCCAAGTCGAGGCGAGCCATCTTTGTTTTAATGGATCATTATGTCACATAAAATTAATTTTGTAAGACGAATGAATTGTTGTGACTGAGATTTATTGTTGAATTTTTACAATCTTTAGTAGGTAGAAGAATATTAAGAGGACAATTTATGAATTAAATTAAAATTTGTAAGATACTGGCAAATTAAAATGTTTTGTTATTTAGAAAAATTAGTTACTACACATCTCCAAGAATGCGCAAGTAAAGCACTCCAAAATAAATAATTGTTGCGTGTTTCATGTTATCATCACGGTTAGCCACACACGAAGAATGCGCGTGCGCACTCGGTGCATTGCGTTAATGGCGCCTTATATTTTGTTTTTACTATTGTTAATACTCGTTTTTATTAGAGTTTTTGTTGATACTTATTTTTATTAACGACCATTTATTACTTTAATGGATTTTATTTTCGTTTAATTTCGTGTTCTTTTTTTAATCCGTTGGCCATTATTCTTGTACAACGTTATATATGTACACGAAACACAGTCGAGACGGCCATAAACTATATCGTGTTGTCACTAGCTGGTAATTTATCGATGTTTTACGCGTAAAACTAAATCAGTACACGTAAAATGTATTGAAGACGTGCGGAACGGAACGCAAACGGAAGTGATGCAACGGAACGCGTTTCGGCGCGCATCTGTGTAAACATGGCGCGCTTTTCTGAATGGCGGCAATGGCGCGGCGTTTCCCGCGCTCGCTCGGGCGACGACCCCGCGCCGCGCGGTCAGCGCCCGGGGATAGTCGAGTGAAAGTAATTCGCGATCGGCCGCATGCGATGCCGAGCCTCCGCGTACCACCGCACCGCCGTACCCACACACCTCCACTTGCATACATTTCATCATTCATTAGATCACTAATAAGCATTGTTTTATTTTAATTGCTTTAATAATGCTTTTACTTTGTGTTTACACGTAATTTCAATCTTGTTATTCATCATTGAAATGCGTTTAAAGAAACGTTGTAGGACTTCCTTTAACACGGTCGATGTCTTTTAAAGAAATACGTATATATGCTTCAGTGTATTCTATTTAATTTAGAATAAACTTGTTGTAGTGTCACTATGTTGACGAAAATTGCATAATTTCTAAAACGCATAAAGCAAGGGAAATTTTGGTCAATTAGTTGATCTTACGTGAACCGCTTTCCATTACGAGGGGTGACGTAAGGGCCGCTGTCTTTGCCCTTTTCTTTTGCCTATGAATATTCAGCGAGTAGTTAATCTTGAATATTATCCGTAATATGCGCATATTTATGGAGTAACCTGGCAACGCCCGTTGCTAATGAAGAACCAGATTCGAGTTGATCTCTCGATTTCATTAGCTGCTGTATCTGCGCATAATTTATGTTGCGTTTTTGTCAGTTAATGAATCACATGTATGATTCATACTCAATGTCATTGAGATAACATTTTTAAAGGCTCTGATAAGACCGTTAGAACAGTGCCAAGTCCCGATTAGGAAGAGCATTTTGATATAAAAACTCGCACGTAATATTATAAAAGTGGTTTACTGCAGTTGCACAGGTGGCGATAGCATCTGCCCACACATAATGGCGTTGGATTAATCGTCATAGACATAACAGTTTACTTATAGCCCCAACATTGTAATATAAAGATATGTTTGTACTAAGAAACACGCTTACAAATCTTAAATATTGTGGATACAAAAATGTTCGCAATCTCATATTTGTAAGAGTTCCTTTTGGAAACTTTTAAGAAATGAATTTCAAATATGTCCCATTATTTATTTTGATATTTGCATCGGATGAAATATGAATCAAATGCAGTTTTGAGACAGACGGGCCTGTGCAGTGTCATTGCTTCTCGGGGCGACGTACCGCCCCGATTATCTCAGTTCGTTCACGCGTTTGACAGTCACCAACCTAGGTGTCTATGTTATTGACTCCGCGGCCGAACGCTCCACTCGCTCCCAGATTTAAGAGACCACGTGCTTGGTGATTAATGGATCGTCTGAACCCTTTTACACCGAAGAAGTCTTTTGTCTACTCATTTTAACGTAGGATGGAAGATTTATCCTGCTGTTGGGTAAAACGATGAACTTATATTAGATTTTGACACTATTGTGACTTGATAAAAGCTTTGAGATAGTCCTAACATCAGTAGTAAATGTTTATAAGGATGATGTGTTATTTCTTTCACCTTTCCGATAGTGATAGTCCACAATGTAACTATTATAGTACTGTTTTATTTTAACAGGTGTAATATCTGTGTCGTCGTGATAACGCGCCTCCAGTCCGTTGACATCGCTTCATTGTTATCACGGAACGTCAAAATTAAAAATATTGTTTATAAATCTGTTGTTTTATACAGAGTCGCGTGTTTCGTCATTTTATAGGTTAATGTCTTTACGTTACTTGTTTTACGGGTTCAATCACTGCGTTTCGTCTTCGCAGTTATTGTTATTACGTCAGTTTCAATATTGTGAATATGGGTGTTCTTCAGAAAATATGCCTTCTTATATGTCCATCTTTATATCTGTATTTGTTTTATTATTTCTGATCATTAAATTATTATATTTTGTCCGCAGCACCAGCCGTAGTGAAGAAGGAGAAACGAGAAAAAAATGTGTTGACTCGCATGGAAAGAACAGTTGGCCCGATGCGGGTACTCACAGAATGCGTAGACCAGAGACTAAGGATTAAGGTAAGGAGGGACAATGCTCTATCTTATCTCTACGACTTATGAACGAATCTTATATCAGAGTTTCTTTATCTATCGTAATATGACAAGTAATTTCTTAATCGCTAAAGATACTTGATTCGCTTTATAACGGCCATCACGTAATACCGTCGCGTCGCGTCGTTGGACTTTCCATAGTGATTTGCAGTTTTATATTTATGTTTATGGAGTGACTTGACTTCACTGTGGTTATTATGGTTACTAATTTAGTTATTGATTTTGGAGTTTTCTCTTAAGTAGGGATTACGTGCATGAATATTCGATCTCGGTTGATTCTACCAAAGACACCTACAGATACACTTTAGTTTAGGCGATCTAAAGACTGCAATATCAAGGTTGGACACTTTCTTATGTGAGATGAAATCCATGTTCACTTTACATGTGCAATTTGGTTCCCAAACTGGAGCTAATAAAACGGGACATAACCGAATTCAGCCATGTTTAGATTGGGGTGTCATAACTTTGGTGTGGCCCTTTAATGCATCCTTTGTGAGTCGTTGGCAGAACTCCAAGCAGGAACCGCGCCGAGCCAAGCGAGAGCTTTGATGACTGAAGGCGGCCCACAGCCGAAATAGCAACGCCTTTTCTAGTTTACATTTGTAGATGCAGATTGTTACTTGTTTCGCCAATGTTTAACGTATCAAAGGAGATAGTTTGTTTGTAGATGCGGCTTTGATAAGCTGCCCACGGTGTTCCAGGGATGTGTGGGAAGGTACACTTTGAATGGTAGAGACATTACCGAAAGTAGGTTGCTCCTGTCTCGAGTTACATCGTCCACGTGTGGTTTTGAATCTCAATTCATATTTATTGGGTACACGTATAATTGTTTTTGCTGTAAGTTCTATATCGTACAGTTCCTAAGCCACCGTTATCCGACGAGTTTATGATTGCATAATGTTGTACGCTAATTTTCAAGTTTGAAAACCATATTTTGAATATTTAACTTTTTTGCGCGCTACTACGATAGTACTCTATATTTTTGTAAAAAATTAAAATCAATTATGCAGTTTTCTGTACCAGTTAATTACCAATAGCTTAATTGCTATTTTCCGCGTCTTGATAAAAAACCAACCTTGTTTCAAAGGTCTGAGGATAAAGAAAATAATATTGCAGTTATGCAAATTAATGAAATTAACGGAGTGTTTACAAGTTTACACATAGTTGTGTGCAGTGTGCACGTGAGGCGTCCTGAGTCATGCGCGTGCGCACAGTCAGGAAGAGCCTTGCGACTCCTGCGCCGCCGTCCGGCCGCGTCACCCTGCGCCTCTATTATTGGCACAGTTTGCAAATTAACTCTCATTGCATCTACTATGTGTGCATCCACGATAATTTATGTAACAGTCTGTTGCCACAGTGTCAATTCTGTTGCAGGAATAGTTTCAATTATGTTGTGTGCTCGTTTCAATCTATTTGAGTTTGTAATCGGCTCGTGACTAACTGACAATTAACGTTCGGCTTTAGGACCAGATCGATCTTGGTAAGGTGATAAGTCACGTGGTACCGAGTGGCTATTCGATACGTTTCGATGGTGGAACACTAATGGAATACGAAACAACGTACAGAGAGAACCAATCTCTATTCACGGTACATGAGAACAGATACCATACATCGTATTAATCCGCCTTTATTGTTTTCAAAATAGATGCCAGATTTATGTGACATTGTATCGGTTTTAAATCCTTTGATGGGCGGTCTGTTGTTGTTTTTATATTCGGCCATTTTTGTTGCCAACGAGGATTACAACAGATCGCTAGTGATTGATACTCTGTTGGCTTTGTTCGGTTCTTGATTGAGGTGGATGGAAATAGGGTTTTGTTTCATAATTTTCAAGGGATTCTTGTTACTTCAGTTTATGAAAAATTAACTTAATTTTCAAAGCAGTTTATGGTTTTTGGGGTATCAAATTCTAAAAAAGGTTTCTCTTGGATGTGGAATACCGAATGGCAAAAAAACTAATAAAATCTCCAAGAATAAAAATACCAGTTGCAATAACTGTAACCATTATTTTCCAAACGTTTCCACATTAGTAAATCGTTTTGACAAAGTTTTATTTAAAAACGAACAACAAATATTAAGGACGGAGCTTCGCCTTGAATATTAATTGTTCTCAGGTTTTTGTTAATTAATACTCGCAACGTATTCCTTTTGTATCGAATATGTTTGTTTCCATTTTTATATGTGTGAGTACAATGTTTTATTTTTAGACAAAGTAAGTCTATTGTCGTACTGTTTGATGGGTCGTCCGCGGTAGGTCCCAATAATCGAACTTTAAAAAATCAAGCTTTGAAACTTTAGCAAATGCTAATAAATGGCGATATTAATTAATGTCAAGTTATAATCAGTTTTTTAGCCGCCAAAATATGACATTTGTTTACATGAAAACACTGTCAAAGGAGATCATTCAAATTGTACATGTCGCCTATAGGGTTCAAAAGTTGGTCGTAGACATTTACCGTCTTGATAAAAAATATTTAAAACATCATTTTCCATAAGATAATTTTTTTTTTGTTGGCCGGCACTTTTTTTTTGGGTACTTATTGTATGCAACTTGAATGACCTCCTTTTGATCTGCTATTCCATATTGCAGACAGAGTACTCGATATCAATTATTGGGACAACTATTCAAGAAATCGCACTAGTTACTCATATCCGTTGATAGTATGACTATCAGTATTAAAACCCCCAAACAGTAGATGCACATCACGTGACGATCACGTTGTCACCACTCTAGGATCATTCCTTATCGCACCGCTAGCTTAAGGTCACATATAGAGAAACTAGCAGCGCCCCGCGGTTTTACCCGCGTTGTGCCCGTTCCCGTGGGAATTTCGGGATAAAATGTAGCCTATAGCCTTCCTCGATAAATAGACTATCTAACAGTGAAAGAATTATTCAAATCGGTTCAGTAGTTTCTGAGATTAGCGCGTTTAAACAAACAAACAAACAAACAAACAAACAAAACAAACTCTTCAGCTTTATAATATTAGTATAAATCTAAGAGGTTATAGGTCGACTACTACATTAGGCAGTTACCTGCCTCTTAGTGCTGCAAAGAGTTAACTGCTGATGAGGTCAAACAGGCATAATCAAGAAGGTACGAATGAAGCATGCTGCATGAGTTAATGGCTCTACTCGTATTTATGGTAATAAAATAAACCTGAAGGGTTTATTGTTTCTATGTATGTTCTATGAAAGTGTTTCTGGATTCTGGAACTACCAGTGGAACTTGTTGAAAAAGTATTTTTGTTTTTGATATCAACATTTGAGAAAATTATATTATTTATTTATATACTTTTCATCCTAATATTTTTGGGTAAAACCACCGAACGTTAATAGTGATTAATTAGAGCAGGAATCAAAATGTATGTACCTATACTCCTGCCGGTTATACCTTGTGGTTAGAGGTAAATAACAAAGTTAGAGTTAGATATAACTCGGATTGACCTTCTACACTCGTTAACCAGACAATGAGATAATTGATATGCGTCGCTTTTAAATGGTAAAACTGAGGTAACGCTTTATAGACAACACTAGCATTTGTGTAGCTAATATACGAAAACATCAGACCTGTTGGTGTGGCGACGACGTATGACCGTGGCGACAGATAACTGCGAAGTCGCCATGCGATGCTAGACATCCCTATTTAATATAAATTCGAGTTGCGATACGTTGGTGTATGTTATTTGTCTGTTAGTTTCGAGAGACGCGCTCAAGGCGACGCGTCGTGTGATCTTGTTTACGCCTCGCAACCTGTTTTTAGATTAGTTCCAACTGAATTGTCAACTAAAATGTATTATCTATTATATATTTGTAAACACATTACAATGGATAGACTTTACGTTGGCTAGTGAACTTCAAAGATTTTAGATGGCACGTCAAGCAGTCCGTCGCGGTTGTTTCAATCGTTAGACCATCGGGAGCCTTTGGGCGGTCTTACAAGTCCGACCCCTGGGTTGGCCAGTAACCTACTCGAAATAAAATGATAGTATGAAGCCTTTTGAGTCATACTTTAATCTTACCTCGTTGTTGCGCCTCGATGTTAGTACACGCTTTCGAGGTAATTGCATAATAATTATAGGAAAGAACTGATGTTATTCCAATTTTAGTATAAAGTATTTTATAATTTGATATTTTGTAATATCCGAGAAAAAAAATTACATCTTATATCCCGAATTTCCCACAGGTCGCTTTTATCGGGTGAAACCGCAGTCCGTTACTAGTTAACCTCATATCTAATGAAATAGATATTATCTTGCTGTATTAATTTATTGAATTGATAATGATCCGTATCTCTGGGTAGGAAGGTCGATAGTCGCGCACGCACGAAATGTTGCTGTCGCAGCATGCGCGATGCACGTGTGTGTATGGTTAGCAAATGAAACAGAAAGTTAAATTATGTATGAGAGATGTTATTTATGCAAACTTATTAATTATCTATGTATTCCTTTTAACATTATACTTATTGCTTTTACTCAACTGCGTATACCAAAAAGAAAGGTATGTAAGGAATATGTAAAAAGGATTTTTTACTACTCTACAAATCAAATCGGTATAAACAATACAATTATTGAATTTTAAGCCAGTCGTTTATTTTTAATTCGGTATTTAAATAAATTAAGTGGCACATGACGTATTTCGACTTATATGGTATGGATTCGTCATGGTCAATTGTCAGCACAAAAATAGCACCAATAATTTATTTCTAGATTCTTATTACCTACGTCACATCTCAAATAATTCTCAAAGACAGATTCGCACGTCAAAATGTCAAGGATCTCGTACACACGGAGCAGTTGAATGATGTAACACAGCACTCGTGTTATATTTACCGTGAAATTAGAATATTTGACACTCATTAGCGGTTTTACATAATTGTTAAGGCTATTGTTTTTGCTGAATTTTGGTAAAATATATGTCAAATATTAATGAATTTTTAGTTATATCAGTGATAATAAAACTACTTATGTAAATTTTGAAGGTAGTTTATATGAATATGATTCTATAAACACTGGTTTATTATAAAACTTCAACCAACAACAACTTTAACCAAGAACGATCCAATATAAATATCTAACATTAAACATGTTTGAAAGTTATTAACTTTTATTTATTAATAAACTTCAAAAATAATTTCTCAATTTGACAATATTTTACTTGACTTTCATTAGCACCTTTTCTGCTATCCCTACGCAGGACCTTGTTGTCGTGGTTATCTCATGGCCGCACGCACACAGCTGCGGCGCGTATGTGTGTACAAGGGCCGGCTAGGACGAGTAGGCCACGACACTTCCTAGTTACACGCCACTTATCTAACAGATCCGAGCGGATCGCCTTGGCGCCAAAATATCAATACTTAATCGATGCTTGTTGGGTTGGTTTTGTTTTTTTATTGTTGGTTTTGAATTTGGAGTGCTGTAGTGAGTCAGGTGTTTGGAAAATGGTATTGTATGATGTTTTAGTAGATGATTAGTTATAATAGCGTATACGAAATGTTAATAGATTTATGTACATAGCAGTGATGATTAAAATAAAATAATTGTTGGTAATGATCTTTACTATTTTAATAAAACTGCAGAGTCTATTTTTTTGTTTGTTTGAACACGTTTTTCTATGAAACTTCCATTCTGTTAGTTTTAGAATAATGATTGTATTGTATAGTAAGTATAGATTATTATCCCTTAATTCACACGGAACGGCTACAAGGCGGGTGAACCTGTATGTCGTTGCTAGTTTGAACAGCCTCTTCGCCCACTAATGATATCAGTACAGTGAGAAAGAAAAATGTACTTAGTGACATTTTTATTATAGACTAGCTGTGCCCCGCGGTTTCACCCGCAGCGCCCCCGTTCCCGTGGGAATTTTGAGATTTTTATTCCCTATAAACCTCACGGAGGCGGAGACCTTTCCAACGAATGCAAAACCGTGGAAATCGGTTCGTGCGTTCTGGAGTTATAGCGTCAGGGAGGAAAACCCGACTTATTTTTATATAGTAGATATATAATAGTTTTAATATTCTACAATCACGTCACAATTTTGTTGTAATATTTTGTAACATTAGCTCACGGCGGCCGTTACCAATATTTGCGTTGCGTGTTTATAATTGCTGCATTGCTTGCAGTAGGAAGCAGGTAAAAACTAAATAATTGTCTTTGTCTTAGTATTTTAATGAACTAGCCAATGTCAGTTTTTATTAATAAATATTCCATAATCAATTTTAATTCAAATGCGGTGTGTTTTTGTTCGCATATTTTAAATTTAGTTTTTTTGCTAACAGTACGCCGAGCGGTTCACCCCGAAATGTGCGCTAACGCAAGGCCGTCTACTATCGAAGTGCGCTCAAAAAATTACCTCCGCGTACGGTGCAGTCGAATGTATTGAGCACTTGTTGTTGGAATATTGTACAAAAAAGATCCGACAAAATATACGCTGGCAGGGCCCCGCAGGTTTACCTGTGTCACGCCTGTTCCCGTGGGGATTTCGGGATAAAAAGTAGCCTATAACTTTCCTCTTGAACGTGGCTACCTAATACAAAAATAATCATTCGAATTCGTTATTCCAGATATTATTAAAAAAAACAATTTAACCTCTTCAATTTTCTCATATAAGCTAAGATACAAGAGTTATAAATGTACGGCGGGATCGCATAAAAGTAGAAATCAAAGCGATAATATTTTTCCAGTGCTACTAATTCCTGCCATGTAAGGCGGTGAGTAAGAATCACATGAATTATATCTCCTAAGCGCGATTGATGATGATTTATAGCGCAGTGTAACCGATACCATAATGGTAATGGCGTCGTAATCTCGCCATCTTTGAAAACTGTCAGTTTTCACGAGCGCCCTTCAGCCGGCCCACGGGGTGGCGTGGGCGGGACCAAACAAACATATAAAAATATTTAAGCGCTAATTTATGGACTGGAGTAGATCAAATCGCTTTGTTGGCTGCATGACTAAGTTAATTCTTTACTTGTTTAAGTTCACTCTTAGTTATGGTTGAGAATGAAAACTAAAAGGAACTTCAAGTTGTAAACTTTTGTCATTTTCATTTTGTTTAAATTCAATAGTGTAGTGGTAATGCTGAAGTTTTTTGTTTGCGAGATGATTGCCACTTTTCTTTGTGTCCAATCTTCTATGACTCTACCTAAAATCCGCTCGCATAAATGGGTGATTTGGTAAACATTCAATGGCGAAAAATTAAACTAATTTTCAATACGTTCCTTTGTCAAGTTAATTTTAAAAATGTTGTAGGTGAATTTCATGTGATGTGTTGATTCCTAACAAAACGCTATCTATATACCTATTGTACAATTAAGTATGACCTATTATGGTCTGATCTATTTAGCAGTGAATTTTGTGTCATAAAAATTACTAATTCGAAGCTCTTTGTAACAGATAAAAAGAAATAAAAGGACTTACATCTCGCTACCAGCCGTGTCGCGAAACCAGACCGAACACGTTCATATTCGTCGCGCCATACCTGAAACAAAAACAATTTAATGAACCACACATCACAACTAGGGCTCGCATAAATAACACAAGACGCATCATCTACTACAGTTAACTTTGAGAAATTGCCCACGATTAATTATGATGTCTGGATGTGTTTGCCAAATCGCGAGTTACGAATTTTTTCTGGGTGTAATTTGGGTAATGTGACATGTGGAATAGTTCCAGAATAGTTGTCAGTTACACACATCAGAATGGTGCGTTCGGATCTGCGAGTACTTGTAACAAAGATGAATAAGATCTCCACCGAAACATCCCAAAGGCTACAATAGTTAAACCTAACAATGGTTTAATTAAACATCTACAAAAGGTATCAAATGGACACAATGTTAATATATCAAACTTATCAACGGGGCCGAACATCAAAAGCAACGCACACCTAGCGTAACAATTTTATTATTTCAATAGTATTTTTTTCAAGTACGCAACAGGCAAAGGTATGATGCATTCGGCCTCGCTGGTAAACAGACGCTAGATAGCGCTAGACAAAGACGGCGCGAGGTCATGAGCGTAGCCTTGCGCGGGTGCGCGCGCGCACGCTTCCGCCTGTCGACGTCGCACGCCGCGCGCCGCGCACGCGAGCCCCGCATTCGATGCCCGACCGCCGAACGAACAACACCTCCCTCAACTTACGTTATAATTAATTCATTGTTATTGGTAGAACATTCGTTTATTACTCATATTTTCCTCGTTGCGTAAATTCACCACATATGATTGATTGTTATTGGAACTAAATTCAATTGTAATTATGGTGCCCGCAATCGGGTAATTGTTAAGGTCAATCGTAACTGCTGTAATTGATAGACAATAAACCTTACGAAACAAACGAGTTCCTATGGAAAAATCTTGTAAGGTTTTCTGTCGGTTGTGGCTTCCTTGTTAAAAGCTATTATGTCGGTGGTAGGAGCTTACAAATGGCTCATACATAATCATTAATGGTTCATCTGCCTACGCAACTGCGTCGCGGATTCATTACGCGGCTGGCACCGGTCGGTGTGGGAACAAAGAGTGTACAGTTAATGAATGCAGTAGTTTCACTTGTATCTCGCCCGCGCCGTCAGCTGCGCCGGTTGGCCAATAGATCTGAGCTGCCGCTTGAATACTGATTGCGTGTCCGAAATGGTTACGTGGATTCACTCTCGGTTTCCATTCGGTTGCGGACTCGCAGTTTCTTTTATCAATAGATCTTTTCACGGCTCTCGAGATAATGTGATAATGTGACCTAATGCGTACGGCAAACGATGTTCTATCTTGTTGCAACGTTGTGTTCTTTACCAATATTGTAAATGTTAGAATTATTACGTTTGCTTACTAGGTTTATTATCGTTTTCACGGTTTCTTTGATGATGTCATTAAAATTATTGGGTCTAAGATTAGTTATTGCGGTTATATGGCGATGGTAAAATCTCTTCTTTCGAATAAGTTTGACGTCATAAACCTTTTTCGATAACCTTTTACAAAGGTTTACGAGAAACATTGAACCTCCTTGGTGTCGGTAGAGAAATCGTGATATGTCATCTCTCGTCTTCCAGTTGGCCTCGCCTGATGACGCCGATCTCTATGAGCTGGCACTAGACAGGACGACTTTATGCAATAACTGTTATATGTAATGACCAGCCAATTAGACAGGATATCATTTTGCACAGCGTCAGTAATAAGTGCCGTTTCATCAAGTTCCAATGTTGTATCTTAGAAGAAAATAAGTACAATAATTTGCAAATCACGACATCCCCTTTCCACATTAAGCGTTGTAAAACTTACAACGTTAATAGTTGAACTGTTATAATAATACATAATGACGATAATAATCATAAAGTAAATCGAGATCAATGACAGATCGCGAAACGTTACGCAAATCGCGTCACAAATTACGCGGTTGGGTCTTTGTTGTGGAGCGGTGTCGACCTCGCGAGCCGCTGTCACGGCCGCGGCCGCTTCCTGCATGCGCATGCGCCTGCGATAGTGCACCGGCAGCATGCGGGCCGGGGCATGTGCCAACACTGACCCGGCGCCACCACGACTCAACTCGCTTATCATACACGTGACCAGTCATTTATATAGCTTAGAAATAGTGATGATCCCCGTACAGATCCTTGAGGCACTCCACTTAGATTATAATTGTATAATTATTAGATTAAAACTGTATAGTATAATTTACTTGGTTGTAAAACGTTATGTTAATATTATTTATACTTTCATATCTACTAATAGACTTGTTGAGTGTGTGCGTAAGTTGTAAATGTATATGACTGAAGTCGATCTGTAAAATTACGCTTATTATGTATATAGAAACAATATAAAAAGCTTCAGTAAAATCGTTTTATGTAATACACGTAGTTTCTTTATCTCACTTTTGTTATAAATAAGCCAGGCCTTGTCACTGTAGAGATAATTTTGTCTGGTTATAATAAATACCGCGGCGGTGATGACAGGTATGTTTGTTAATTATTTTTATCAAGGAAAATAACTATAGTTCTGTGATACTTGGTGCGTGGGTGACACACAAAGATAATGATAAAGGAAGTCAAAACAGTTCCTCCAAAGAATTGAAATTATTAAGATATCTAGATGAAGTCACCGCGACGCTACGAACAAAAATAATCAATTAGCAGGTTTGTATCAGCCATTTATTACCGAAACGAAATATCCTAAATGAAGTGAATGCTTGCAGCCGCATTCGTGCTTTCGACAAGGACATCCGGATGTAGTTATATGTATGGGCATGAAAACCAATTATTAACAATATTTTAAAAATAACTATCAAAATGTATAGTTATTATTTCTATTTCCTTATTATTCAGTTTAACTGCGGAACATTCTATTGGATTAGCAATATCTTGAATTTTTATTGTAACGATAATTAAATCCTTAACCATGCAGATAAGGATCACATGGAAAATTACTATAAAGACAAAAGATGTTACAACCTTTTTAATAATACTACTTTACTTAATATATTACAATCATGACTTTAATTAGAGATGATGTCGTATAAATCAACGATATTATTCAATCGGCCTCCAAGACGGAGGATCTAAAATTTATCTGGCGGCCGTCAAAGCGTACAATGTCGCCGCGGTACCGCGCGGGTACTATAGAAAAAATATTCCACTCAAATAGACGGTCCACCTCGACCTTTACCCAGTGACTCGGGACCGAGACCTTGCTACTGATTCACTTATCACTTTATCAATGTGTTTGTTGGTTTTTATTTATCGTTCGATAAAGGGCCTGCCCTTGCCCGCGCCGGCCGAGGCCGCTCCTCTATGTTCCGGTATTTTTTCGAGGCACAAATTTTCTGCACGATTTGACGTTCCGATACCGTTTCCTGGACGTGATGCACTCGATGCAATTGTCTATTGACCTTGAAATGGTTTCGGTACACTTCTTACTAGTGCCTTCCTGATTTTTTTCAGTCGGAAATGTCATCACGATAATAATCGATAATAGTCCTCCAGCCGATTTCGGCCACGGCGACTAATTCTACTCCTAGCTTCCACGTCTCCCGTAGCCGATTTTGTTGGCGAAGGTACGCGCGCACTGGGAACACGTTAGAGCACCGTCTCTGTAGTTGTAATTGAAAGCCACTGGTTGTCGAGCTTTCAGACGATCACGCTTGGCATCCAGCTCAGTAAGCACGATCGGATGTCAATTCTTTCCAATGAGAAGAGTCTATGTCACATGCCTTCATGTGGCGCTTGAGAACATCCTTATACCGCAGGATTTGTCCGCCATGCTTTCGCTTGCCTACCTGCATTTCTCCGTAAAAGATGCGCTTAGCGACCTTTTCATCAGACATTCGCCTCACATGGCCGCACCAACCAAGTTCTCTGCTCATGAGGTACGATTCAATGCCACCTACATTGGCTCGTCTCAAAACTTCACTTCACCGACTGCATCACCGATACTACAATAATAAATATAAAAATTGAATGAATCATTGTGCTGAGGGTCTTAATGAATCAGTTGACTCGATCTATAGATTGTTTTCACAAGATACTGATCATTACATTATGTTCTCATAACATTCCTTTTATCTGTTTTCTTTATTTATAAATCTTCTGAACAAGGTTACTAATGAATTAGATCTATGTATGAATGTGCCCATTGATTGTAATGTTAGCGCCAAACTAAGTAGCCTGTTCACTTCTATTCATAAATGTTTGAAATTGTCAGACGTTTGCTTTGTTACGTAACTAAGCCGCTAGATTTGTATATATTTGAAATATAATTTAGAATTTGCGGGATATTATGACTAAAATTAAGATAAATAAGGAACAATAGAGTTTGTTGACGTCGAACAAACAACGGGAGCTCTTAAAATAAAGGCTCAAAGACCTCGTGTACAAAAACTGCGTGTTATTGACACGAGCGACACGCCGTGCCGTGTATCACCGTGCGGATGGATTCTGCGCACAACGAGCCGACTCCACTCCCAATAAGATCCGTTTATGAAGCGGATCGCTCGAGTGCATCACGTGGCAAATTGCTTCAATGCACAAACTATTCGTTTGTTGCGTTGGTTTGTTTTCCTCGAAGGTCAAGAGCTGGTGTAAAAAGTACGGAAGTCGCGGCCTCGCTGAATTGAATAACAAAGATTTAATTTTGTTCCGAAATCTAATTAAGAATTTGACCTTCTGCTTTGGCTAAGGTCTAGAGCTTTAAGATTGCACAATAATTATGTAAAAAATGTGCACTGTTTCTCTATTACTCATACAAAACTTGAACTAGTTACAATATGTTGGTCACACATTACGCTCAAAAAATGTAAGTCTTCGAAAGTCTGTGTAAGTGTGTCAAAGTTATGGTCAAACACAAAGAAGGTCGAGCGCACACGTAACGTTGAGTAACTTCTTCCGTTTAGAGTTAAAAACAATAGCATCGAGTGACGCAGGTGTCCGTGACTGGCTCGCCGAAATCGAGTGTGGCTGCAATCTGGAGCGAGTGACGTGCCTCTCTTACACCGGAACGTAACGCCTCGCGATGCATGCACTTGTATGCAAATGCTTGTTGATGATAACGGTGTGAATGTTGTTTGAGAAGACGGAAGCACCGTATTGTTAGTATCATGTGATAATTTTACAGATTTTTGCGCCATGCTTTGTTTCATTTCATTCATTCAGTCAGGTAACAGGCATTTGCAACTAATATCAAGACTTTGTGCACCGACACACCGAATTATTGCAATACGTTAAGAAGATTGATAACACTTCCTTATAGTAATGACTGCATCATTGCTCAATACCCCCCGCTGTTCGATGGTATCAGATATAATCCATAATTAATCAGAAATAAACCTCGTTTACAAATCGTTCTCATAAATTACGTCAACATTTCTGCATCAGGAGCTTGCAAACAACTTTCATCCGATGTCAATCGTCCCCAACCTACTCCAACTGGCCTGCACCGACGCCTCTATAAACACACCGTTTTATTATCCAGTAATACCAGTAACAGTAACTGGTAACGCGCGAGCAAATACTAATCATATTATCATACCTTCACCTTAGCTACCGCGCTACGCTTCCGTGTGGCGCGTCAACGTTCACTTTCACTGCGACGTGGGCGCCTCCGATTCAAACTGCACTTTAAACGACTGACAGTAAAGCACACTTCGCCGCAGTCCTCATGTCCACATTTTTACAAAGTCCAGTTTGGTCACGTTCAGAATTGAAATCAAATGCAAGCGTGTAAAGTGTATAATGGTTTGGACGGTGCGCGGGGAGCCGGCCTCCTCAAGGCCGCACGTACGTCGCTAGTGTTTACTTTCTCTAGCGGTCAATGGTCACCGCTTTGGGAGTTTGTTTGAGATTGTTTTTGGAGAGTGTTCAAGGTCGGTCGTCTCTCAATGAGTGGCAGGTCGGCGAGCGGCCTGGAGCGCCGCGGGACCGCCTCGCTACGCATAATCAGGTGCTCATTCATATCCGACGTAAAGTTAAATGTGCTCACGACTTCTCGTCTATTCAATTGCACCGAACGCATCTTCCGGAAAATCTAAACTACTACCTTCGTTTTTAAATCGGATTATGCCCATAATTGACATTATCTAGTCACAAAAATAAGTCACCTTAAATTACGCCATATAATATTATGATGTAATGTCAAAGTAAGGATAACTACTATTAAAGTTCGAACCGACCTTTATTCGCTCTGTTTCTGCTACATTAGCCTTATGTTGACCTATATAATGCTAAATAACTCCGTTCGCCATTGAACTTTTGATTGTAAAAATAGGTCATGTTGTATCAAGGATTATTGTAATATTGTTTTGGATAATGTTACATTATTGATAGGTCGCGTGTGACCTCCGGCGGACCTCCGGCGGACCTCCGGCCAAGGATCAGGATTATATTTGGATTTATTACTCATATTGACGTTTATGTGTAGATGAAACAGTTACAAGCATCTGATGTTTAGAATAACCTTAGAGTTGAGTTAATGAAGATTTATTTAGTTAAGAAAATCAATGTCAAATATAGATATTATATCAGATGTGACTAAATCTTTAAGAATCATCATTTACTTATGTAACAAATATTGCTACATATTACCTCTTCGATATAATTTAATACAGTTGATTGGGAAGTCTAGTAAATAAACAAAATAATTATTTATATCGCGAAGAGAAACCGACGGCCGAAGTAAAGTTTTGCATTAGACATTTGTTTACTTTCACTTGGCGCGGCTCGGGCTCAGTAATTACCTGGATTGTGCACTTTTGATCGCTCTCCGATAACTACTCGCTGTTGCCATGCGAGAGTTACGTAACTTGCTAGTTCTAGAACGATGGAAGAGTTATCATCTTGTTCTGGAGATATGGAAGAATTATCATCTTGTTCTAGAATTGAAGAATGACTCGTTACATTATGAAATCTGTCCTTATTGCATTGTTTTCAGTGAAATGAGATGCCTTTGTCTTGCATTGAGACATTGCAGGCTGATACTCCCTTTATCAAAAATATTAGCTTATCCTACTTTAATTGATGATGCTCGTGATGGCAACAGATTTAAATTAATTGGTTCTATTTTACAGAACATAAGAATCGATGCCAAAATCGATATTAAAATAACCATCACGTGATGAATTATCGTCTCCATTTTTCTTTTAAGTCTCTGCAAAACTTATACACGTGTCATTTATTACTTGAGTTCGGTATTTATTTTATTAGCGTTTGGGTGTTGACTGGCAATTATCTAGCTAGCCTAGAGCCATAATAAACAAGAAATCAGTTACTCTAGGAGTGCAGTATGCACCGGCAAAGTGAAAGGAAAAAGTCGCAAGACTTGACTACAAAAGGTTATTCTGCAAAGGTCGTAGTCTCGAGGTACCCAAATGACAACACGGGAAAATATCCACCACCGGACCACGATGACAATGTATTTTTACCACCAAGGCCAACATTCATATTACCGAGAAGTTCACCGTAAGCTTACATGATAAAATCAATACTGACGTATATGGGACGTTCAAGAAAAATCTGATAAAATTGAATTTACCAATTGCTTACATTTTATAATGATACTAGCAGGCGCCCCGCGCTTTTACCCTCTCTGTGCCCGTTCCTAAGGAAATTTCGGGATGAACCTTCCCGTTAAATGTTGCTCCATTACAAAAAGAGAATTATTTAAATCTAATTGTTAGTTTCAGATGAGCGCGTTCAAACAAACTAAAAGCAAACTCTTCTGCTTTATTATATTAGTATTGATGGTGATTCTGTAAAAAACAGTTGTATAGTCGATTTCTTTCGCATTGGCGAGACGTACAAATAAATATGGCCGATTTTCTGACCAAAGATAATATAGAGGTAAAGAAAAAAAAAATTGTGATGGGGTAAGATGGAATGAACTGATTGATTGATTGATACATTAGCCACGGAGGTAGGAGTTCATAATAATTTTAATAGCAGTGATAGTTAAAATTAATCGCTTTAGCGCTAGTATATTAACGTACGTTGCTAGTATATTTAATTTAAAATAATGTCGTGAGTTTTCAAAGTAATACCATGATTTATTTTAATTTGCCTGTTATAAACAAATCACTGCAATGAACGGTGCGAGTGAGTTGAAAAAGTTCAATCAATCGATCACTTAGTTGATTTCATACTCTGTTATATTTTTTTGCTTGCTTTGCTCATCTCTATAGCCATAGTCAAAAAATGAGCATTTTACTATCTGTATTTTCAGAACCTCACTTTTTTTCTTTTTGTTAAAAATTAATAAAATTCATAAATACCGTGTTTAGAACTAAGGAAAAAGTGTATAGTGTGTGCCAAACTATTGATATTGATAGAAACGTGTGTAGTTTAAGATAAATACGTGAATTTAGTAAAATCAAAGGTTTGTTTACATGAATTGCCTAAAAATTAGAAATCTACTATATTTCTATGTGTCGAGATTTCATTAAATGGTAAAGTAAGTAAGTAAGTAATGGTGAAAATGCTATTGTTTTAAGCCAGTAAAGTATAATTTCCCTTTAGTTACATAATTGTTAATCGCCATAAATAAAGAACCTTCACAATACGCCGGCGGATAGTATCTCAGATCATTAGAATAACTCGAATTTCCCTACTAATTAAGATAGACAATGTGTGATTGTGAACAATGCAAAGGATGTTCTCTACGCTCATTGTTCATTTCATTGCCGAATTTCGGAACTGGTGCCGCGTTTAATGCCGCATCTAGCCTTTACCTAGTAAACTTCACGGCTCCAACCTCGCGCGTTACGAAACCTAAGGATTTTCCTTCCGCCCGGCTCACGGTGCATCGGTAATTGTTATGCCGTGCCCGCTCTTTTGTAACTAACGTAATATATCAACCCGACCGCTCGCCGATACTCGAACAACTTGTTGTTTTTGCCCACGTAACTTGTGCGTTGTTGCAACATTGAAGATAAGTGGAGAATTATCCTTATTACTAAAGAAAATCGTTAGAAATAGACACCCTTTCCTTACACAGCATTAGCAGTTGAATTATCAAGACACTTAACTATAAATAACACTTGAATAAAACAACAGCCTACAGTAACACCTATTGAATTTATGATCATATCTCGTTATTGTAATCTAAATAACAAAGTGGATAAATCAAAGACAAAAACAGAGTCGTTGCGGTGGAACCAACAATGGAAGTGAAGGAAACTGCAATCGTAACAAACAACAATATCGGCGACGAGCGCGGCGAGCGCGGCGCGGCGCGGCGCGGAGCCTCTCATAATAACGAGGAGGTGGTGCCCGTTATCAATAGGAAGCGCGGTGATATCGAGAATAAACTGTCATGGTCGAAGACATTTGGCTCGCAGTTCCCAAGGCGAAGGGCGCTAATGCCGACCACCATTAATAATTATTACACAACCAACTATTTCGGGACTATCTCTGATATTGTTGGCGAAATGCAAGGAATCCATTGGCACAGATATCCGCGCGCACTTCCGAATACTAATGGGATTGGTTTAGTATCCACTTAGCTGGACTCCACTCCGGTTTTGAAGGTTTTCGTTATTGGATTAGCCGGGGTTATGACGTCATTCAGATTTGACCACTTGATCGCCTCTCGATAAGATGGCTCCACCACATCATGTACAAATATGTGTTCATTCCACAGGCCAATTTGTTTGGCACTAATTGAGTGTCGTGTTTGTTTATCAACATGATCTCTCGAAGGCCAGGGCTAACCCAAAAGTGTCTTGACTTCCGATTTCTTCTATTCACTTAGCTAGATCACTAATCTTCTTTGAATTGCTGATGTTATCTAGTCACGAAACTGTCTCCTGTCGCTTGTATGAATTGTATGTAGTGCATCATGTTAATACCGTAGGTCGTGGGTGTACGTCGTAGTTACGAGTATCCCTTGTAGCTGTTCGGTGCACTTGGTGCAATTGATCTCTTCCCCACGGGCCATGATTGCTAAATTGCTTCAATGCTCTTCCTACAATGTATTCCCACATTTACGTCAGTAATCTCCACCGCTGTGATGCTATCCTGGTACCATCATTACAGAGGCAGTCATTTACACACACACAGTAATCATTGTTTTTATTTTGACTCTGCTTGATAGATATTTAATCATAGTTTGTTTTGAAGGCGACGGTTATAGTCGTTCTGAAAATTACACTTGCAACAAAGAAATATTATAACTAAAATTATAAGTAAATCTGCAATCTATGCAAGTTCTCTGATGTTGATGAAGTACATAAAGAATTATACACTCATTTAGCATTTATTTCTAAGAACAAGTGTTATTCAGAATATGTACTCATAAATTATAGAGGCTATGTCTTTATAACCATAAAATCAAGCGAAACTTTCCATTATAAGATAGTCACGTAATACTAACTATAAGAAACTGTAATAAGTATCATTTAATAAGAGTATTAAAAGTTAGAACTGTTGTACACTATAAAGCTGAAGCAATTAAATAAATTGCAATGAGAATCCATCGGTGGTTTTAAATATTTATCTTATGTCGCGAACCATGCGTGGTGCATGAGTTGCATCTGATCCGCAAATAGCAGGTGTGTGTGACAATGACGTCACAGCCGTCAGCGGAGCACTGCCCTCGGCCGCCGGCCTTGGTCTCGGAGCAACTTTCAACCCGGAAACATCAGCTCCAATATTGACGCTTACACCGCTGACATTGTCTCATTTATTCACCTCACCCATATTTGGTGCACGATTCTCGTATAAATGGGTCGCTCCGTTCGAACGCCATCTCACAGTTTTAATGGGATGCTTAAATTACTTATTTGGCCTTGAGGGTTGTGAGACTAATGAGGTGTCGAGACCTTGCTGTGAAACTGTCTTAATCAGCTTGCTTTTAAGGTACACCTCGTTTTATTAAAATCCAAACCAATCTGTTCATATGTAAGGTTCCAACCAGCTGTCAATTGTAATCGAGCTCGTCTATTACGAAGATCTGAATTTTTATCAGAGGTTCTCAATGGAAAAGGGTACAGAACAGACCACCCAAAACCCTCAAAGGAAAATCCAAAAAGTTTCCATACACACTGCGTGTTTAAAAGCAGTCCGGGGACCTTGGCAAGACACTTACGAATTGAATCGGCCTCAGTCGAGGTCACGCTGCCTTCCGTCATGACCGTGTATGTGTGTGTCGGCGTGTGCGTCTGTGTGCTCATGTTGGGTCGTAAACAGTATAGGTTAATTTTTAAACTGTTGCCCTTGATAAAGATTAGTCTATGGAAAATCGATTTTCCTTGTAAATGTGGGTTGAACGTTTTAAAGAATAATTAAATGTAGCGTTTGGTTGTTTAACAAGATCTTCTGGCAACTTTTATTTAATAACTACATATTGTGAAAGTTTAAAAATACTTACCAAATGGGAGAGCAGGATCTTATATCAAAGAAGGAAGCAAAAGTTTCGATTGAACACATTTGGTGAACACCACAATAATATCCGAGTCATTCACTGCCACTGCACTTATCCTGAAACAAAAAGAAAGAACATTTAATAAAAGCCCAATTTCCGATTTCCAGGTAACATTTTGTAGACAATCTAAGTAATATTTGACTATAGTTTCTTTCATCACCACGCCACCAAAGTTATTTCACGAATAAACTTCTGGCGATAAAAAAATCAGTTGTACTACGACAATTTCCTAGGAGAATCAAGCTTGTAGAGTGAACATGCGCTGTCCGTTATAATTACATCTCCGAGTGTCCCGAGTACCAGACTTGCAGCTATTTCTAATGTTGCAACAATGTCTTCGTCCCAGTCATAAACATCGGTGGGTTTATCTACAACCATCTGTGCGCCATCGTGTTGCCTTGTCTCTGGTGATTGCGCTGATTTGTGTTATGTTTCGCGTTATTTAACCGATAGATATTCATTATTTGATAAAGAGAGTTTCCCCGTAACATTGTTCGATTTTAGTTAAGTCTTTTTGAATGTTGTGTTGCATTTTATTGTTTATTTATTATCTATGTTTACGGATACACCTCGTGTTCGCTATAATTTCAAGAATCAAGTAGTTACAGCTTTCTATGAGAGCCTTTTCTTTGGCAAAAGTGTTAGTAATAGGATCATAACATAACACACTATTTGCCATGCTTTCTGTCTATGCCCCCCTGTCTATATAAGAACTAGGTCTATTTTTAATTGCATAATACTGTGCCCCCATAATTTGATTGATTTGTTCAGGTAATAACCCGCAATGCTACCGGCATCAGAGGTGAACTCCACGCAACATTGGTGGCATTTGACAAACAGTGGAACTTGGCCCTCACTGACGTTCTAGAAATATGGCAGAAGAAACGCGTCAAGAAAAGAAAAGTGCCTCCTGGATTGGGTAAGACAGTAGCATCTTAATTATGGTTGTAAAAGTATCATATTACGCTTCGGCTAGTCTCTACCTGTATGTAAATGCTGAATTTAATCGCTAAAGAAAGTGTTACTAGATTTTAATTGCCTTTAGATTATGTTTTATGATTCTGTGCAGAAAGATTTATTTCAACTATTAAATATGATCCGTGTATCGCTCAGTCCAATTAATCCTTGTCAAAAAGCTTGTGGCCTTTAGTGAGTTAATAATTTCAATAAAAGTTCAATACGACTTTGTTATCGAATGCTAATTACAGACTTAATTAAATGTAAGTTCCGCTTTCGTTGAACTTGACATTTTGGTAATACTCGTTTTACCTTGATTGGTTGGCAATTTCAACTATTCATTATTTGAATAATTTATTTCCTACTTTTTAATTCAAATACGTGTTGCATAACTAGGGGAAATAAGGTTTTCTTTTGTCACCAGGTACTCCCGTGCCAAAAGGTTCGGCAGCAAAAATATCTCCAGTCCCAGTGGTGACGGAAACACCTATTAGGAAAGGTGTATTAGAATGCACCAGACATCTACCACAAGTGCTAGTACGCGGGGAACACGTAGTTTTAATCAACGTAGTCGAACGATGATCTCTTCGCCAACTATGTGCTCCTGGTACTTCTGATAAAAACTCATATATAAAGACGGAATCTTTTCAGTCCCTAGTACGCTTGCTATCTCATTCTGGCAATCTCGTAATATTTGTAAGTGAAACAAAACATTTTATTAGATACAAGACTGGTTTATGATGCGGTTGTGTAATGGAACGGTGACCGATAACCTCTATACGTGTTATGTGCGCCTGGTATTGGGTAAGTGGATAGGGTCGCGTTTTGCTTAAATTTTCCTACGTTTTCTTATTTTCGTAATCATGTATGCTGGGTATTTTTGTGCAAGAAATCATTTTCTTTTATTTTTTGAATGTTTAATTTCTCAAACACAGTAATTGTCAGAGAAAAAACACAAAAACAAATCTGTAACAATGGGTTGTTTTGCATCGAATTTTGTTGGAGACGTGAGAAAGTTTCGCTTCGAATATTTAGACTGTAAGGTACTTGCGAGTAACTTGGTTAATTATAATAATGTTATGTTTAAAGATGATACTCTTAAGGCAATAAAAATACTTGCTCGTTAGTTGAGTTTCCTTTATTACCGCTGCGTTGATAGAAAAGAAAATAATTGTAAGAATTCTTTTAGCAGACTAGTGTGGGAGACACGTAAGTAATTATGGCGGATAACTTTCACGGTGTTTTTCCTTAGGCTATATTTTAGGACACGGTTAAAATGTTCAGAGAAGAGTTGACAAAATATTAACGAACGTAAGCTTGCGTTCCTATCAGATTAAATAAATAAATGTAAGGTAGCGTAAATTGGTCAAATTAAAAACATTAAAATGCTATAAAGAATAGTAAACTTTTAAGCGTGAAAGAGTGCTGAAAATCTATCCTTACAAACATACACGAACATTTACAAATATTAGTAGTAAAATTAACTTATACATAAGTTTATATTCGCTAAACTAGTGATGCCAACTCTACCAATCCAATCACACACGAGATAGCAACGTATTAACACAAACATAAAGCTATGGCATTATAAAACTAGTTAATAAAGTATAATCGATATAAAAACGCACATTAATCAGCCGATTCCCGTATTAAATAACCCGGAAGGTGGGCATTGTTGCGTTTTCCCGGGCATTTTCCCGCGGCCATTGCCCGCCGTGACCGTAAGACCGTCGACCCCTCTACGCGGCTAACTTTACAATTCAGATGACAGGTCACGGCCTCAACAAAACAAAAAAAATTTTTCACAAACAATTTCTCGTTCTAGAACTAATTTGTGTTTGATTTTTTGCTAGGTATTCCTTTTGTAAGGACTGCGGTTGGGAACAGATTTTAGTAGGGATTCGCAGTTGGAAATTGGCCTTCGAGAAACCGGAATATTATTAATTATTTGTTAAGTTGTGGCCGAGCAAGTCCCACAAGAGAGAGTTAACCCTGTAACATTTCACTATGGGACAAAAACATTATACGAAACAAATAGACTTTGAAGTGCGTGCATATGTTATATGACTAAAGTGATTTAACATTGACAAGAGCCTAATTTTATAAAAGTAGAATTAATTAACTCTCCTACTAAGAGTTGATCACCAGACGAAACAATTTTAAACCAAAAACAATCCAGTCGGACAACAATTCAAAAAAGTACGCAAAACAAAAGAATTCTCCAAAACAAACTGTTAAATCTACATTTGAAATCAATTGGAGTTTGTATGTATTTGGATTTGTGTGAGACATCGGTCTATTTGTGTGATTGATGGGCGGGTAGCCGCGGGGCGGGCGGGCGCGTTGGGCTGATGCCAATACCACGCGTGGGCATACACAATGTGCACTAGGTAGCTACGCAATGTGTATGAGTAACTTCTAGTGAACTCTAGTGGTTAGTCCAGTTTAACACATGTTTGTGATAACTGTTGATTTAAAAAAGAAATACATTGTTAATTCGGAATTAGCCGGGTTTCAATAAAAAATATATTTTAATATCTGACCATAAATGAAGTTATGTCCGAACAAAATCTAGAAGCGTTCGAATTGAGAAAGAAGGAAATTATTATTTGAAGTCGATAAAAATCCAAAAACGTATTCACTCTTTTAAGCAATTATCATGATACAAAGACTGTTTTAAAGGTACCTAGTCAATTATTACAACGTATAAGAATTACATTGGAAGATTATCTCGCTCATCTTTACAGATTGAATGAGAATTTACTCATGAATCTCATCAGTCGAGTAAAAAATAATGACTTGTGTATTAGATTTTAGCAAAGGTAAGTTAGTTAGAAGAAGTTAGTTGAGGTAGTTTTTCAGTTTGTAGCTATGTTTTATCTGAAAGGGTTTAAATATTGTCAAATACACATTTCAGAGAATATCCGTGGATTTACTAAGAAGATGTGACATAAATAAATTTAGTTTTATAGCAATTTCCAATGAAAAAACTTCACAAGGACTAAAAGTACATTTTCAGCGCGATACAGAAATTGCGAAGTATTTTTCCACTAGACAGGAATGTTCCAAGTTTACCCAACCTTGCCGATGTCAAAATAAATAGTATTTTTGTATATTTCGACCGATACCGCTATAGAACGCGGAAATGATTCATTTAATAACAAACTGTTTGTTTGTTGATTCACGGCTGTGTGTAAATATATTTGGATTTGGCGACCTTGTTATTACTAATTAGCATTCAATACGAGATAGAGTAACCTACTTCGAAAATACTATGTTTTTATATTTTTTGCGCCTTTACATGTTAACTTAAATATTACGTAACGAGACAATCATAGTATAATAAACACTTTTCTCTTAGGGCGGATTGTACAATTATTCTTAATTTTATTTGGCGCCTAAATATATTTAATACACAAATGATGATCGTTTCAAATGGTGTTCTATTGGGTCCAATATAAAATACAATTTTGAACGAACAGCTTGTGTTTGCTTAACATATTTAGGTACTAAAATATTTAGATTGAAAAGCTCTTTTCGCAAGCCACCCTTAATGAAGCTAAAAAGTTTTGTTTTTTTTTGCTTGAACGCGCTAATATGGAACGACCATATTGAAAAACTATGGAAGAGACTTCTTATCCCGAATTTCCAAAACGGACGATGACATCGCGGGTAAACACTACTGAGTATATATTTTTCCAAGTATTATGTAACGGGTATATAACTGAAATAAATATATAGATGCAGTTTCGGGGCGGTTCCAGAGCGGTGCGCTAGCGCATGTATAAATAACTCGCGTTACGCAACGGGGACGATGCACCGCGCCGGGCCCGATTGCACCACGCGGCTAAACTGCAGTTAACTGGCTGATAGATATCTTGAGTTTTGTATTTGTATATGGTGTAGGTATGGTGTTATGTAAGTGTACAATGGTGTGGGTTGTGTATTTTTTCAAAATTATTTTGAAGTTATTAAGGAATGGTAAGTTATTATTATTGCTGAATAGACATGAATTGTTTCACATTCTATTTGGTAGACTAAAAAAAAAAGCCGACGAGTCTATTTTGAAAGTTGGTTAAAACAAGCATGGCAATATCACGGCTATCGAATATCAGTTTACAAAATACAGATTAAAACATTAACAAGTAAAACAACTAACCACATCAACAAGTCAAGATCAGAACGTCGTGCGAATAGCATAAAATATACATTTATAGTCATAATTATTGTTAAAAGAGTTCGAGTAAGGCTAACGAGTCGGCTTCCGCGTCGGCCTACAGTGTTTGTGATACATCGCGGCTCAATGTCGACCACTCTGGCCAGCCTTCGTTTTGAACTTGAGTTCGCACAAAATACTCCTTTAACTTTGACAAGCTTCAAGAAGGTTCTTACCAAAAAGATTTTGGTGATCTTTTGGTGAGTCAAGCATAAATAAGGTTACTTTGACCAAAAATAAATCTCCTACTGATTTAAAATAAGCTGAAATTCTCCTCGCATATATGTAAGGCATTAACATGTAATGTGCCATTGCTAGGCAATACTTCTCATCTCACAGTGAAGATTTTTTTTATTTCTGTGTAATATTTCAGTTAGTGTAAAAGTTATTGATAAAAATAAACAAAGATATGGGATGAATGGCATAAGAACGCTGTTGTTTACTCAATATTCCATAAGAAAGACTTTATAAATGAGCAAATAGCTTTAATGAAGGTGAATCTATATGACTCTATTGTGTTAAAGTCACGCGAGACAGCTAATGTATTGTGTCAATACACTGAAAGGATTCTGTAAACTTCGATTTATAACATTACGAAAAGAAACACTGATACTACACATATCCATCATACATATTGTTGCTACAGTCATTATAAGAATTTATTCTCTTACAAATTAAAATTTGATTTAAAATGTATTATGGCCAATCCATCCGAAGACGGTTCACTCTATAGACGAAAAAAGCTATCATTAAAATCATAGTCTACTGAACTCTATTGGAGGATTTGTCTTTTTTTGGATATCAATATCAGCTCACATTCAAGAAAAAAAATGTTAATTTTAATGATTGTGGATCTTAAGTTCAAACTTTATCGGCCGATAAACGACGCATGGTACAACCGGCCCTCCGCGCTTTACTCTTTTTGTATTCGTTCTTGCATCTAAGCCGAGCTGAATGTGACCTATTTACCGCAAATAGCCGCGGCCGGGACTCGAACCCGCCACGTGCCGGCGGATTCTCTAACGACCGTTTGGATTAGGAAATGTTTATGTTAACATTATGTAATTTCGGAATTTTGCTCGTTTAAACTTTTCTCTATTTTATGGTGGTAATTTTGGAGTTATGTGTGTTTTAGGATTATCAATTTTTATTTTATATGTTTTGTTTCTAAGAATTGGCTATTGCTCTAAAGAGGTTTGTGCTTTAACATGTTTACTCTTTAGTTCCTACAGTGAGTTCGAGTAGATTAACTAGTAGCAACTTCATCGGTTTTTGAAGGTTATCTCTTTCTATTCATCTCTTCTCTTCACATATACAGAGGTGTCTTTTAACGTACAACACCTACTGGTTGGAAGACACCATCTGACAGCCCTGCTTGTGTCAAACTTATTTGATTGCCTTAACTTCCTTCAATACACGCATAAGTTTGAGACTGCTGATAGGCATCCGTCCGACTTGGTCGTGTGCATAATTTTTTCCTATATCATCCAATACAAACCCTAAAAACTACGTGTATCGCTAACTTTTAGGCACTGTGATGAAGCCTTATTCTCCTCACTGTATATATCTTAAGTGACGAGGGGTCACACTTTATTGCCAACTACTTTTCTCACCGCCATCAAAGAAGTCGTATCCAGATTTAATACGGAGAGGAGGGCGGAAATCCGTTGTTGCTTTAGAGGTTTCTTCACTATTTAAAGGAGAGTACAGATTGAACCTGAATTTACTATCTACATGTTCCATCACACATTACTCAGATACCAGGGTCGATTAATAACCTAGTCGAATATCGAAGTCTAAATGCTACATCACCAGAGACATGCATGTGCAGTATGCTTATTACATCGAGTGGTATCTAAAGCCATGACCACTACCCCCCAAATTCATCCATAAATTCAAAGGACTTTATTTTCCGTCGCTTGTCTGTCGGCGGCCTAACACCGGCGCGTGCGCTCGTGACAAGCTGCTTTCACCCGCGCTTCCTACCATTGATACACACGACATGCGATTAAAATGCACTTTTTGTCATTCTATCGCGAATACTACGGAGAAAGGAATCATTGTGCCGAACAAAAACTAACTTATTATTACTTACTATGTTACGTATTGTGTTCATGTTAATTATAAATTAATGTGTTTTTTATAATTGTAATTGACGATGTTTAAATATTTTCCTATTTCGATTAAAAATACCTTACTCTTTGTGGGACGATAATTAATTTCGACGTGAATTATCTTTCTATAGGTAGAGTCTAGTAGAGCATACTCTGTAGAGAGCTAAACTAGATACTCATCAATTCAGAAGTATTCGCTAATCGCATCGTCATACAATTTAATAGCGCTTGATAAATGCAGTCGTTATGTCAGTCACACCGAAGTTTACCTAGTCATAGTCTAAGCTTTCACAAGCGGTTAGCTCCGAGCTTTCTTTTATAAATATTTATAAAAGCTCTGCTTAATGCGGAGCTATGAGCTAAAGAAGCAATAAAGGGAAATAAGGGCGGCATTGTTCTTGAACAAAAGCTCGTTAGAGTCGCGGACGCATTCCTAGATGAATTACAACTACTTAACAAATGTTGGCTCCTCGCTCGAGTCCATTTCTCCGACCACTCGCGTTATCTCCCATCTCTCCAAACCGCTTGCAATAAAGACGAAAACGCAAAAGTTAAACCTAATAGACGTTAGAGACTTGCATGCGCGAGCGCAGTGAAAGTACTTTCGCGCGCTCGTTGCCCCGGTCGTCGAACTTGGCGCGCGAGCGGGACGGCGCGCTCTCCCAGACCAGGACGGGTATACTTTTCTGAGGAAAGCTGCGAAAAGCGATCGGGTGGCGGGTTTGTGCGAAAGTGAGTACACCAGGAAATCGCCGGCGTCGTAAACTCGATGTTAAACCATTTTTATGAGTTCACATTTACGATAACTATAAAAGGTTTATGCACTATTATTTTTCCGCGGTGGACGATCGGTTTTCGGCGCGGACCCGGTTTAATACGTTTATCGAACGCTTTCCGAGGAAATTATGTTCAGTGATGTGAGCCTTCAGATATTGGAAGGAAAACTCTAACTCTACATTATAAATATGTTTCTTCAGTATGTTTTATGTCAAGAACACTCAACATTGCATTATAACTACATACGTAGGTAAATATCCTCGCTACTTAAATACTAATTAAAATCATAAAACAAAAAATGCAATCTTAAAGAATCCCGAAAAGTCTTCCTAGAACCATTTTAAGGAGTCATTCTGTATGTTTCTATTCCACAAGTTAGAGTTGAACTCGAAGGAGTAATTATTTTAAAGTAAGGTGTATAAGCGGCCATTGTGGAGCGGGTGATTAAAACCTACAACATTAATTGTTCTGCGAGAGAAAGTTAATGTGCGCGTGAGCAGGCGACGCGCCTAATGTCTTCCGCGGTGGCTGAACCCGCGCGCGCCGCTGCAGATATTGTGTTACGTAACATGGAGGGCCGATTTTCTGGAAGTGGAAATTGTAATAATAGAGTAGAGGAGTCCGTGGTGATGCGTCGCCACGAGAAGTAACACAGTAAGCTGTCCTGCCCCCCAGGAAGTATAGTACTCGCATTCAATCGGTCGGGTAGTCCGCCACGTGACATTCACATACGTATTGGAAGTAAACAATCTTTGTATTGAATGAGTAATGCTTGGCTCTCTATCTATAGGGGCTGTAAGCATAACACCTTTCACATTACTACATAGTATAAAACAAATTCGTTTTCCGCTGTCTGTCTGTCCCTATGTACTTTAAAACTACACAACGGATATTGACGCGGTTTTTTAAAATAAATAGAGTGATTCAAGAGAAAGGTTTATATGTATAAAAATTCTCGATATTCCTACGGGAACGGGCACACCGCGGGTAAAACCGCGGGGCGCTGCTAGTTAATAAAAGAAATCTAGGAATGTGCTAAAATAAATACATTTTGACTAAACTATATAGTCATGAATAATGAACAATACTAAAGATTCATTCGACACCAGCTAAAGCATTACACATTTTAAAGCAGCATTACATTTAATAACAATTTATTGCTCTGAAATAAACTCCAATTTCCAGTAGTAAAAGTAAACAAACAATAGTGATATCTTAGTTTATTACATTCAGGAATTATGTGAATAGTTGAACCGAACTGCGTAGTGAGATGTCGTGTTACAACCAGCGCTGATACGCAGTGGTACTCGTATCGTAGTAGCCTTGAGCCCCCTCCCCCTACCCTCACCCCCACCCACCCTTTCCACCCCCTATCGATCCACAGTACTAGCGTAGGCCTTGTTACTGCCAAATAGATTGTTGAGTACAGTTTTTTGATCTGCGAATCCTAAGGGTAACGTCCCTTGAAGGAGTTCAACTCGAAAGGAAACACAAGAAAACAGTTGGTCGGAAAATAAAAGATAAATGACAGAGAGTGTAAACGATTAGAGATACCGCTTCGAGGAGACACGTGTCTCTATATCGAGTTATCAAAAATAAGTTGCGGCAAACGGAACGTTATCAAAAGAAAATGTTAAATTAATATATTTTCCTCAGATTAGTGAACCGCTCCGGCTTCGCCTCGTGAAATATTTTTTATATCGAATCCTTCCTACTTTTGAAGCCTTATTTATACCCTTAGGAACAAATACGTAATAACTTTTATCAGGGACATAACTTTCGGAGAATCAAATGTTCAATAGATTTAAGTAATTTATAAAGGAATGATTGTCAATTCAGTTACAAGCTTAATAAACTTTATCTTATAATATGACAACTCTTCACTCATTTATTACAGTTACTTACAATTAATAGTTTGAAGTCTTGAATATCCCACAACGGGGCAAAGGCGTCTTATCTCAATGAAGATATCAGTACATTTGCAGTGAAGATGAAGTGAACATGACTACATACAAATCTATATTAATAATTTCCCCTGCCTATATTAGTATGGATTTTAATAATGAAAGCTTCTGAAGTCGCTAAAACGAGACGCTTTATAAAATACTAGCCGCGCCTGCGGTTCCCCGCGTTGTTCCCGTTCCTGCGGGAATTTCGGGAAATTTTATTCTGTTTTATAACCTGTATTACTGTAAAGTTTCATCCAAATCCTTTCAGTAGTTTTTGCGTGAAAGATTAACAAACATAGGTTCACCCATACATCCATCCTCACAAACTTTCGCATTTATAATATTAGTAAGATACATTAAAATGCAACTAAGCCCAACTTTCTAGGAAGCTCGCTGATGATCTCCAACGAGTGAAAATGACATCTGAACTGAATCAGGAAATTACGTCACATATCGTTTGTATTGCTGCAGCTCGTCAAATAGTGCAATTCTGCTCAATAATGTTTATGACGTTGTTATATAAATACTTATATTGCACCAATTGGTGCCTGATCAGTACCTAGTAATTGAGAACCGACTATACTTTAAGTAAGTATGAGGCTATAATATCACCACTGGGCTGAGGCCTCAACTGTGTACGTCCTTATTCAGAACTAGCGCCCCACGGTTTTACCCGCGTTGTGCCCGTTCCCGTGGGAATTTCGGGAATTTTTTTACATGAAAACCTTCCTCTTGAATCACTCTACCTATTACAAAAAACTGCATCAAAATCCGTTGCGTAATTTTAAAGATTTAAGCATACAGACAAACAGACGCGACTTTGTTTTATACTATGTAGTGATTAGCTAGTCTAATTTACTGTTAACAATGTAAATGGAGCACCAAATTGAAGGTAGTACGGTGGATCATGAAGGCATCGCCGAAGTTCGCTGCAGTGCACTCAAACTGTTGGGTCGATACCAGATATAGTTTCCGGCCCGGCCTGACAACCGCTCGACAACCAACACTTTACATTACGACTACAACTCCATTGTAAGTGGAAAAGGTGCTCGAATTAATACTAATGTGCTTTTTTACTGTAAGTTCGTCATTCAATGTGTGATGGAAAGTTAATTCTTAATGTTATGTCAGTTGGAGTAGGTGAGCGGCCAACCCTGGTGTCGAGAGTTTTTTTAACCGTCTATAGTGATTTTATTTATTTACTAGCAGCGCCCCGCGGTTTTACCCGCGTTGTGCCCGTTCCCGTGGGAATTTCGGGATAAAATGTAGCCTATAGCCTTCCTCGATAAATAGACTATCTAACAGTGAAAGAATTATTCAAATCGGTTCAGTAGTTTCTGAGATTAGCGCGTTTAAACAAACAAACAAACAAACAAAACAAACTCTTCAGCTTTATAATATTAGTATAGATTCCAACAATATCATCACAAATAATACTCGTAAAAATGTTCTTAAAACTATATTCCCGTGTGAGACATTTTTAAAGGAACGTACAACATTCATGTTGAATTGAAACTACGTTTACGGATACACTTCCCTTTTATTTTACATTTTTATCCGACGTTTCGGCCCCTTTACAGGAACCGTGGTCACAGAAGACTGAGAAACCCGTACCGTCAATAGTGCTTAACATTTTGATGCACTGACCGTAAACGGAAGGTCGAATAGGTTTAGTTGCCAACTCTGGTGGAGAGCTTTTAGAAACGTCGAAACTTTAAAGTCTTCCGACATCATTGAAACTAACGGGACCGACAGTTTAACGTGTAAAATAATAATAAATATAAAGTGGTAACTTCCTGTGAGAACTGTTCCTTGTATTGGAATGGAATGAAATTTATTTATTTGTTCAAGTCGGTAAACCATAAACTAGTAGAGGATATAAAATAGTATTTATCTACACTAATGTTGTAACATTCTACTTATGTTTCCAATACTTGACTTATAATTACTACTGTTATAGCGCAGACAACAAAACAATCAATTTAAGCAATTTCACATGATGGTATAATATCCTAAAACATCGATATCGATATCGTAAAATCTCATTATAACATCAATAAAACGCGACCAATTAACCTGGCGAGCCTTATGTCAAAATCCTCATACAAGTTGTATCAAATTTTGATATTAGGCTGGCTTTTGAAAACAGTTGGGTTATACGTGAAAACTTCGTCGAAACTACATACACAAAACTCTTTGGTAAGATCTCGCTCGCTCCTGATTGGCCTTACGCGCAGCTGCGCTCTCATTGGTTAGATTTTAATGGCGGCAAGTTCACTGTGACAATACACGTACGCGTGAAAAACTATTGTCAGCTTTTACTCTTGTTGTTTGATTAATTGCATTAGTGAAGATAAAGTAGTGTATGCAACTGCATATAACACGGGTATTAAAACACTCGTTACTATTATGAAACTCGCTGCGCTCGTTTCATAAACTCACACTCGTGTTTTAATACCCTTCCTTATATGACAGTTGCATAAACTACTATTATTGGAACACGCCGCTAATAAATACTACAAACAATACAATTCCTCCCTCCCCCGTGTTATTCTCATTGAACCGCCCCCGCCCAGCGCCGCCCGCCCTACGCGCCCACCGCTCAAATACGTACAACGTTAACTACGTTTTATATCTGACTACGTAATAAAAATATGAAGGAAATTCGGTGTAACAGTATCTTAATATAAAAGTTTTATAACAAAAGTAAAAACCAGAAAGATTGCTATATTTACTGAAAAATATAGTAAAAATGTATCTCAAATAATCATAGAATAAGTTCACGAAAATATGATTAAAAAAATTCAAAATATACTAATGGTTACCGCAGCCACAAAACATAGAATAAAAAATTGCGTGTAAACACATGAGAGTATTATATATTAAGTTACCGCCACCTGACATTATCTCCATTTCCTGTGCGAACACCAATCTCTAAACGATTTACAATGAAACCCAAACCCAAGACGTTTCCTTTCAAAATTGATCAAATGAAACTCTCGTTATATCTCAAATCGGTGTAAGTCATTTCCTTATCATTTGCCTAAACATTCAATAAAACAACGAAATAAAATTGCGTACTTTCTAAAGACATCTAATTTTCCCAATCTCTTGATATTTAAGACCGTTCTAGATTATTTCATGAAAAAGACTAAATAAATGAAGCAAATCTTAAAAATAAGAAACATTTTTGTAATTTCAAAGATTTATATTTCGAGGCTACGAAGGTCGTAGCAGAGCTACGAAATTGCTACGCGCTACGAGATGTTGCTACGGTGACCTATTTACATCTCCATTGAATTTTAGAAGAAAAATAGTTAATTTTTCATTTGACTTATTGTTTAGGAAGAATGAAGTTTTGAAACGTAATTTTGACTGCGATGATTTTACATTTTTGAAAAATTATGATCTTGTTATGTGTTGTTGTGTTGGATTAAAGGAATCGATAGTATGTCAAAGAGCGCAACATTGTATCTAATTTTGTACGTTATATGTAATAACGTCTTAGTTGAGATGTTATGACGTTTTAAAAAAAAGTTATAACGTGTAGACAAGGTGGACATTAATAACAGCGATAATATCCTTTCAATCGACGACAGTTAAATAAAAGTAAAAGCAATTAAAATGGAATCCAATTACTCTTTATAACCAAGTAATGTAACGGTTATCAATTCTTGAATCGAAAGTATTAAAAATTCATAAATAGAATGTTTACAACGCATCGCGGGTAAGTTCCACATTCAAATTCACTTTTTACCGCTGACGTGTTCACCTTGGGACCGTAGCAAAAGTGATGTGCATCAAACGACGCTGAATACCGAGTTACCGGTATTTACGATTTTGAAATAATTTTGTAATGAAAGTGTCAAAATGTAATAAATGGATGTAGTTGTGGTAGTGTGTGTGTGTGGTTATTTTTAAAGTGGTAACGAGTGACCTTAGTTTATGAATGTAGTGCCAATGCCAGTGTAACTAGGTCTATGTCAGTCGGTCTGGCCTCAGTAGCGTCGCTAGTGCCGCGCGCTGCCTCACCACGTATTCCGACCTTATTTGGAACTTTTCTCGGGGTCACTACGGGGTTTCGGAGATTTATATCAATCAATTCCGAGTTGACAATGGGACCGATCAATCATATTGACATGTATTTATTAATTAGGAACCGTAATGGTATTGAAATTTACATTATAAGATCTATATTTTAAATTAAAAGTTAAATAAATTCGTGAACAATATAAAATAATTGATTAAACTACAAATTACTTCCATTTATTTACCAAACACAGTTGTATCTTGACTATAAACGCAGTAGTACTCGGCCGTGAGGGTAACCTTGCTGCCGTCTCGCTCGCACCCGCCACTCGGGCGTGAGTCTGTCTCGCTCTAATACTACACTACCGGATTCCTAGTGCGTGCGTCGCAGTTCATAGCATTGCTTTAAATTGATTTTGTTTAATATTTGAGGTCAGCATTTCAAGTTGATATCAAAACAAATGCATTCTATATAGTTTGATAAAATACTTTTTAAATAAATAAATAAAGAACAGAAAAAATCTATCACAATTTTGATACACAATTTGTTGGGTCTAATTTGTTTTTTCAGGATTACCTACATCAATAACACCGACCACAAAACAAACATTTACCTACATTGCCACTATGCAACCTTATTAAACCTATTATGTTGTCAGTTTCTCAAAAAGCTTGCACTCTTTGCATTTAACTAAACAACATACAGATATAATCTTAGCCCTATAATTAAAACCAATCATTTTGTTAAGTTGGCTAATTTAATAATAAGGCAGCGACTTAAATTTTGAAAGATATTTATTATTTTAATTACCAATAAGGCTTGAGACACATGATTTGCGTTACTAACTCTAATTGTGTACAAGTAGGTCAGTATTGTGAAATGTCATTATTTAGAGAACAGTGCACACTTGGCGTTGTTGGTGTCGCAATGTGTAAGTGCCCTAATAACGATTTGATGGCGAAGCAACTTTGGATATTGTTATTGTGAACATTGTTCGATATATATTTATTTAATTATAACAGTATTTTAAAGCGAAAAGTAACTTACCGTAACTTATGAAACAATATGCTTTTCATTTCCTTCAACTGCTACATGTTAGGTAAACAAAGGTATAAAACATACAATAGTTATATACGACCAAACTAACACATGAAGCAGGCAGAAATGTATTCTCTGTTACGGAAAATAAGGGACATATTTGTCAGCATTTATTTTTCAAATTATTTAGGTATATGATGAATAATTCTTTCCATCCTACAACTTCACCACCCGCCATGTTTACTAAAGCCCCAATCAGGTCATATCGTTGCGTACGCGCAGTTAATTCGATGACGCGTTTAATGATAGGTCTCAGCGGCCTCAAACCGAACTGTGTAATTATTGTCTATTCGGAGTGCAATCGAAACGAGATGGATTGTCAAGGTTATTAGTCGACTCGCCACCAAACATAAATAATAACCAATGGATTTTAGATATAGCCTTTTTCGTTACGTTGGCCATACCCGAACAATAAGATTAAAACTATCGAAATCATTCTGGAAAAAGAAGCGTTTTTTTCATCCTTTTCACTTCTCTAGAACGATCGCATGATAAGATACTGTGTGTTGATTGGTCGAATATTTGATGTTCTAATTTTCCACCAATCAACGCGCTGCGTTTCCTTGAAAATGTCACGTAGTATCAATAGCAACGTTATCGTGTCAGTTTGTTCGTTAACCCAAACCCACGGGTTTTCTATTACTCTATGTACTCGTTCATATAAGGATAGTTGATTATATAAGGACATACGGAGGCGTGAGTCATCACATGGTGCACAAGTAGAGGCGACTTTAAGACATTTAGAACAGTTTTCTTTTATTTTTACGTTTTCATTTTACCCCAGATCAATTCCTACGCAAAAATCACGATGGATTTTATATAAATTAATATAGCCAAAACAGATTTCGTTTGAACAGATTTCGCCAGGAATCCTCATCCAGGCTCACTTAACTTCGTAAAAACGTTCATTATAACTAGGTTAGATCGATATATAAGACTAATCCTTAGTCCTCGTCTCCCGTTCTATTTCCACGTGTGCCAAAGTCTAGAAGACTATAGTTTAAACTATGGTATTGGTATTTGTTTACATTTTGAAGACAATATTTCATTCTGGTTAACTTCTCTAACGAATAACCGACTTCAAGGCTGATACTAGATCATCGGAAAGCATATTCTTTCGTGTACTAAAATAATTTGTCGAAATGAGTCAATAAACTCCCTCTTAGTTTAGAGGCTCATTCTGACTCGAACCTAAACGTAGGTATTTAAATCACCACCAATGTCTTCACTGACGTGTTAACAATTCAATAAAATGAATTGAAACATGTACAATGTCGACGAGTAGGTCTCACTGTTTGACTCGGGTCGTCTCCACGAAGGAGGCTGCATCATTGACCATGATTCTCATCTATTGATATAACAGTTTCTCAACTATTACGAGTGTTCGCACACACACGATAGTTTTGCAACGTGCGCCGCCGCGGCCTTGTCGGCTACCAAGGCCAGTCACACCTACCGATATTTATGATCATTATTATTCAAATAAATATCACAAATTCAAGTGTACATACACCCTTATACTTTGCCACAGATATGTAGACTTTATTTCGCGCTAACGTCAAATACTTTGACATTTACTGAAAAGCCCGGTGAACAAAAAATAAATTGTCTCTACTTTTGACAGTGAAATACTGTTAATTCGCGTTTTATCACTGTAAGATAGTTTAAAATGTATCTGAAATGTTACATTAGCCACGTACTTACGCTTATTAGTCATTTCGTGCTATTTAAGCTCGAAGGTCGCCGTGAGTAATGTTTATAATTTAACAATCATTATGAATAAAGATTTGATCGTACGATCGAAAGATCATACTATTCTGTGTCCTATTTATTTACTTGAAATATTTAAGATTGGAACATTTCTCCGGCCCTGGTTGTGTTTTTAGTTGTTTAACTTAAAATGAAAATCTGTTTGAATCCTTAAACCGTTCATTCCTAAATATCGAGCCGCCCGCATCATTGGTAAGCCCACAGTAATAAATTACCTAACTCTCATCTTTGACATTGTCATTTGACCATGAAGAAAGATTGTCAGTAATTAGCTCAAACGATTTTGGGTGATAAAATGATTTTCGCAGACTGATAAAACAATGCAAATATTTTGAGAGCGTGCTGTTTCTAGTGGTGTGTGGAGACCTTGGGGGCGCCGGCGGCGGCCCTCGAATCAATTTATTTAAACTTCACCTAGTGCTCTTGACACACTTTGCTCGATTACGCTGCGCCCGCGCCGCCCGCGCCCGCCGCCGCCGCCCGCCGCTCTTTCCGACAGATTATTTTTCGGCGTTGCGCTAAAAAATAGTGAAGATTATCGCTGAATTAAGGTCAATAATATTGGGTCAATCGTTGCGAATAGACTCGTTAATTCAGCCAAATGGGTTCGGCTCGACGCGAGTGTTACGCACTTTACGTAAGCAGTTTGTTTGACCGCGCGTTACAATAGCGATTGTCTTTGTTGTTCTGGAGATTGTTGGAACACGTCTGATTTACTGCGCATGCGCGTTTTTACGTTTAATTGAAAGCTTTAATCACCCTTAAAAGCATAAGTAACGAAGTCAAAAAAATATGAATTAAAAAACGAATGATACAACGAAGGCGGAAAGAACGGACGCCCAGAACCAAGCAAGGCCAGTTAGCCAAGGTCTTCTCGGCGATAACGTACGAAATGAGCCTCTATTATTTGGGTGGTAGAGTCGGTTGCTGCGTGGCGCGGTCGGATGCAAAACAATGAGGCTGGTAGTTCAACATTTTCAGTAATAGGTTGAGATCAAGGCTGTTTGGTGATCACTTTTGGTGCTGCGATGTCTTGACGCTTGAGAGTTGAGACCATGCGGGGATAATACAAACATCTTCTATTGTATGTGGAATTTTAAATTCAATGTGTTTTTAAGAATATACTTAAGTTCGAATTTGTCTAAACTTTAAAAATAAAATAAAACATTAGAGTGGGCTACTATAATGCACTAATACCTCATTGAGCCCACATCTTTACATAACATTAAACAAATGTGTCGTACAATGTCATATTTACACAGCTTCCGATTTTTATTTGGGTTACCGTTGATTTACTTGTATTATTACGAATTATACCGATATATACGATTAGCTAACTAGGGCGCGCACAAATAACTTGTGATTATTCAGATAAATTGAATTTTATTTTGGGAACTCTACGCAAAACAGAACAAATCATAGACAAAAATCTAATTTTTCCTCAAGAAAATACAAGTTGTATTACAAATTTTGAATTAAGAAGTTGTTTTGACAGCCATTTAGAAAATAAAATGAGTTCTTAATCGTTTTATAGGCCATTAGATAACATTTTAAAAGCTCTCCCGCCACAAAAAGCCCACAGGTCCTTTACAAATACAAATATTCATTACTAGTCTAAGCACGAAGCAATTTAGGAAGTAAATTATCGGACTATCTCTCGACAGCTGCCGAGTCCCACTATCAAACTGGGCCAAGGTCCCCCTTTCCGCCAGCCACCATAACTAGACCCCTCATACACTACACATGTTAACATTAACGGGTCAAGTTAATCTGGCGACATAACAATTTGGTAGTGACAGAGTATCGAAGAGTATTTTGCAGTGTTGTGAGTTACATTGCGCGGTAAGCAGGTGTTATTGGTGTGGGAAGCGGCGTGGGTCGCGCAATGGTTACGTTGGTAATGTCAATGTCATGTGACGTTAGCTTTGATGACAGGTTATTACAAGAAAAATACTCTTTTTAATAAGTTTTGAGTTTTAAACTAAACTGGCTGTACATTATTCTTAATTCATTTTTTAAATTAGGAACTATACAATGTCAAATATAAATTGTCACATAAAGAAGCCTTAGATTATTTATAGCTTTTTAACAACCGCAATAAAACAGCTACGTTATAAAGGGTTATTCCAACTCTTTCTCTTAACTATAGGGTAGTTTTGGTCATTGTCTTAAAAAGGTAACTTTCACCGAGAACAATGGGAAAGAACGGAGTACGTATTGTCTCGTTTTTTATTTTTTATAGATAAAGCGGGAGTTTTTACAACGAGTGGTTCTTTATTTAAAATCGTTATTCACTTTATTAATTTTAAAAAGTTTTGTGTTTATGAAGTTCCGTTTAAATGTTTGATTATAGAATGTGAATGATTTGAGGACATTTGAGGTAATAATTATGTTCTGTCGTCCACCGCAGTAATGTCGGCTGTTTCTAAGGAACAGATAAATAGTAAGATAACACTATCTGGTACACTATCGCGATTTTATCTTTGGTTTAAACTTGATTATTTTCAAATCTATACCAACCTTTTAGCAGATTATTTACACAAAAAGGAGGTTAAGATATAACAAGGTTTTATTTTTTCTAGTCAATTGTTCTCATTCATCTCTGTCACTGTTGGTTCTCCCTTTCCGACTTTACCTATTTCAAGGGAACTGTTTCATTTCGTTCATCCTACAAGAGGTTTCGAATTAAAAATCGTTCGAATGTAGCCAGATGGCGAGAATAAATTCTCTTTGGAATCATTCGCGACGACTGCAGTCATTCAGCCAAGCTGGTGTATCGATGTCGGTGATTATCCCTAATATCCCAGTTCTTCCGGTTGCCATGGCAACGCGCCCGGCCTTGATAACAACTGCCCTATTTCGTGATTACACATAGCTTTATTTTCAGTATCTCTCTTATTAATACAAATGAACATTTTGCGATAATAAATATATATTTTTGTTATTCTTTATTATTGATATAGACATGTAATTATAGTTTATTTTCTGTGTAAAAAAGTAAACTAACTTGAGTAATATAATGTAAAAGAGAACTTAATTTAAGTTTTACCTACTCGGAATAATAAAAAGCTTCCCTAAAGTTAGGGACCTCTTTCCGGAGGCCGCGCCTCATCCGAGACTTCATTACGCTGAGACTTAGGTAACATTTCCTGGACCCTTTATAAATACAAATTAGTCTCAAGAAATGTTCACTCAGTGTAGCGTCCAAAATATAAAAATAGAACCAGCCATTTGTAAAAACCTCGTTATTTATTATCGGCGAGTGATTCGCGTATTTATCTGGGTGTTATTTTTCGTTCGGCGCGGGCGCATCGCTACAATCTATGTCAAGGAGAACCCAATTTTATTAGAAAAAAAAATTCGCGAACCTTGACGCATCAGATTAGAAGTAGCGCTGGCCGGCACTTATTTATTCTGCTACATGTGTTTGGGGTAAAAATAGGTTTTATGTACTTTTTATTTTGGACGAAGGTCTGCATTTTAGGTTATTGTCGTAACTGGTGACCATGGAGCAAGCATCGACGGAGATATGCGAAAGGGAGCAGCTTGCAGAGTAAACATATACAATTTTAGAAAAAGAACTTAGGTTAGGTTAGTAAAGTTTAACTTAGGGAAATAGACCGTCACTATGTTAATATTCAGAGCTACACGTGTTAGAAACATTAAATAATTGATTACTAACTTTTAATTATAAAAGCAAACCATTGACCCCAATTTTCCCCACAGCCAAGAGGTCACTTGATAACTCGTCTATAAACTTTATCGAAAACGGTTTAGTCTCAGGGTCGTTGCTCTTATAGATACTATTATTAAAAGTCACTTTCTTTACCCGCGGTAGGCAAGTGGTGATCACGCCTAACCCCAGGAGGATTGGGCGTGATCACCAACCTCCAAGTTTGAGGAGGTTAGTGGTACTCCTGGTGCCGAAGTTTTTAGACTGCGTAAATGCCTCCGACATAATTTAACGTGCCCTCCGAAATACCGTAGCGCTCTGATATAAATGCCAGTATCGGCCACCCATCCAAGTAGGGGTCGAGCTGTACGTTGCTTAACAATCACAATGACCTAACATCGCTTAGTGAAACTATACCACGAGCGCAAGTGCTCTGCAGGGGTATATTACAAGGCTTACTGCAGCTTTTAACTTTTTCTGCTAGTGAAACACCCGGTTGAAAAAGTCCTATCTCATTTAAATTTTTGCTTAGACCCCGACATATTTTTAAGTTTTGCAAGTCTGTGGTGTCACAGATAACTCAACACTACACTAAAAAAATAATAACTTCATCAACTGGTAATTTAGTATCGGAACCCTCAATGTAACCATTACATAACATTATTAACGTAACCTGCCGATTAAAAAGCCTTGTCTATGATTAGTCGTAATATGAGGTTTTAACATAAAATATTAATAGTCGATGGGTTTCGATGCCATCAATCAATCGGCCATTGAACTTTATTAACTAATGCCACTTGAAAACGGAATCATAGTCTTCATTGATACCTAGTGTACATAGCTCTGAAGTAGGTGCATACATACATTCGTTAAATATACGTAAATGTTTAATTTTCAGGAAGGAATAGATTTTTAACTTATATCTTCTTCTATGTTACGTCATTATTACCTTAAATCGTGATAATAATAAAATAAGTTAAAAATGTAAACATTAGACATTTTCTGCGGCTGTGACGTTCTAAGTTTGAAATGTGACTTTCACTTTCGATCGGTGCGGGCGCGGTGAATGCACGGCTAAGGCACTCGCTGCATTCTGCCAATGCAAAGATGCATGTTAGCATACTGCGTCTTCGGGGCCGACCACAGCGTATAGGTACTTATGTTACTCTACAATCTATAGTTTGATAAATACAATTTTGGCATTTTACACCTTTTGGATTATTTAATTTCCATTGATGATGAAGATAACTTGTTATTTTATTGGATATTTCAGTCTCGTATCTTTAACAACTACCTACGCCCATAATAATGTTTAACTAGGTACTTATATTAACATTAAGACAAGTCTTGCTAAAATAAACTCGAGGCATCCAATTATTAAGTCTTAATTTTAATACTTAATTTTCTTCAAAAATCATGCAAAAACATCGCGTGTAGTTGTAAAATTGTCCAATTTTTCATTCTCAATAAATAATAATAAAGTAAAAAATCATTTGACGCTTATTTTGTTAATAATGTAATGACTTTCGTTTCTGTATCGATAGCTATAAGCTCGTAAATGTTCGGATATCATGTTAGGTCCATAGACGAGATGCTTTCACTTTTAATATATTTTTACGATTATTAAAAGAGAATTTATTAGCCTGTTTATTATGCGGTAAACAGATTTATTTTATTGAAATGATGATTATTTACAAATGTTTAAGTGGGAAGTGAAAATATGGCATAATATTTGTGTAAGAACGTTGGGCGCCACGCTGCAATAATTATATTCTATGTTTATTCATACTGGGATAATATCTTCCCCTTTAACTTACCCTGGTTCACACTCGCTATTCTAATATATGTTATTGTAAAACAACTAATATGATACGTTGAATAGTATTTAAGTGTACAATGAATTAAAAAAACATAATCTTTGCAACCATAAACAATCTTAACTTTATAAAGTTTTACGACTGGTCTAGTCTTTGACTAACCATAGATTACTATTAAAAGTCGCATTCTCTTCGCATACAAGCAGTTAAAAGAAGTAAGGAAGGCATATTGTTAATAGTTATTTTAATAGAGTTGGATCTCATAGGATGATATTTTTATTTATTTTATTGGAAGCGTGTGTGGGAGACCTATTCCCAGTGGTGGGACGAAATATTAAATTCAAAGTGGTGCTTGGGTTAGTACGGATTGTACCTAGGTGGAGGAAATAATAAATGCCTCGTTTCGTAGGGACGCTCCTCTTACTTGAGGCAAGGAGTTAGAATTATACCAGGGAAGTAAGTTATGCTTAAGATAAGGAAGTCCTATTGGCCTAAATGTTGACACTAAATGACTTGACAGATTAACATGACAAATGTGTTCAACCTTGATTAACGCACGATACTTTATCCTTATACATATATGTATGTTACAGTCAAAACTCATAACCGGTCAAAACTAATTTTGACTACAAATATCACGCATAAGCAGTTTTGATCGATACCAGCAGTTGAAAATAGTTTTGACTGCAAAAACCAGCCAATAGTAGTTTTTCTTAAAACTTTTTCTTTAATCTTAAAATTAAAACTATCAGTGTCTATAAAGTTGTAAATTCTAGAAGAAGGTACTTCAATATTTTTGAAATAAAAGGAGTTTGACAAACGTCCTTAATTAACACCACTGTCGACTGCGAAAATCCGTCAAAATTGTTTTAGCGAAGAGCATCGGTCAAAACTATTTTGCCAGATTTTTCCAGTCAAAAATGGTTTCGACTGGTTATGAGTTTTGACTGTAACATATACAAGAATATGACCACGTGACTATCACGTGACATTCTGTTATTATATTATGACAAAAGGCGAATTTATTTGAATATTTTACAAGTAAAACATGTGTGACATTGAGTCTTCTGTGACTACGGTTCCTGTAAAAGGGCCGAAACGTCGGATAAAATATAAAAACGAAGTGTATCGTAAACGTAGTTTCAATTCTAAATGTGTAACATTATTAGATTCTTCTACCATCTACTATTCATGAGATACACATTATTAGACAATTCTTATGTGTCGGCGTGTTTACATTATTTGATTCTAAATTTGCATAGAAATGATAAAAGCTGTTATGCGATGCGATAGTGACTTGATCTTAACTCGACTAACATTAAATCGATGAAACAAAAGCGATATTAAGATTTATTTGTTACGTAATTATGAATTTTAATTATTTGTCGCTAAGGTTTCATTTTGTAATTTATAGTTTTCTAGATATAGGGTGCCATTACGCAGCGATAGCGATGGTGAACTTAGCTCTTTCATTACAATTTACTGTTCCACCGTAGCACCCACCATTTAGAAAAAAATAACAAATACATCTTCCGTAAAGGTCAACCTGTCAAAGTTATTCGATAAACAAACTTTATCTGATAAATCAGCTCTTAACATAAAGCTATAACATTGGTTTTCAATCAATGAATCTTATAATAATCTACATCACACGAATTACCATATCCAGTACAAATAATTGAAGTGTAGCTCGTATAGAGATAGGGTCTCTATCAGGGTAACCTTGCTCGTATCAACCGACTCTATATCTATGAATTGTAATAGTAATAGACTGCAGAGCTAGAACATCGCGGAAATACAGTTTATCTATCAAGGACTTAATAATAATATTAATTTGTTTGTCACTCCATTCCATTATTCATTAAGGTTACTGCATTTGTTACTATAATTTTGATGAATAATAATCAATGCTTCGCCATTTTTATAAAAAGCATAAATGTTATTTAAAAAAAAAAACAATGGTTTCATTACAATTTAAATTTTGAATTTGGAAGCTTTTTCAACTCGACGCCGTGTAAATGCGACCTTACCTAAAACTGAACTTCATTTGAATTTGGAATCTTTTAATCCTTAAAGAACTTTCAAGCTTCCTCAAAGCTTTTTAACAATCTCATAGATATTGTTATCAATGTTTTTTTGGATTACATCTATGAGAGGTATCAAATCAACGTATTAAAATAACAAACCTATACATCCTATACATACAATAATATTAATGACGTTGATAATCAAAGCTCTTGATAAAGTTATTGCAGTAGCATATTAATTAATGAGAGCCAATGATAAACTAAATAAGTTGAGGGCAGTATGTATTAGAACCAATATTTCAATTGATGCATTGTGCAGTACAAATTGTTTCTTTTACCGAAGAAGGAACAATAAGGGAGAGCGCAATACAAAACAAAGTGTATTATCTAATGATCAATAAATTACGCCTATTGGTGTTAAATACAATGTGTATTTAGTTGGTACTGCGCAGTTGCAGACGCTTGATAAAATTCAGCAAGGTCGCAGTCGTTTTGCCGCCAAAAATTATGAAGTGTTATGACAACTTTTGTTTCAAGGTTCAGCGATTCTTTGACAGTTAGTTATCTTTTTGTTATTTTTTACTTTTTATAAGTATGTTTAAGATTTTGGGTTTAGTTAAAAACAGTGTTTGTTGAAAAAAAAACCTAAAATAATAAGGAGTTATTTTTTTAAGTTTGTGTGTCTGTACTGAAATCTGCAATGTCTTCAGAAGGTAGCTCTGCAGTGGACCTTTCAGGTTATTTCCCAAGTTTCACCGATTACTTAACTGAATGAGTGAAAAGTTGTTTTGAATAGCATGGTGTCTTGAGTAAAATATTAATTTAATTTTTACAATTGTCGGTTCAGAGTTTTATTTAATGAATTAGTGAAAATGTGGTCCTCGACAAACCTCAGACATAATCTTAATTTGTGCATGTTTACGTCAATTGAGATGTTTGTCTAGTTAGATTAAAGCGAAAATAAAACAAAAATATCCGTTTCATTGAATCACGTTATCTTGTCGTATTTTTGACTAATTCAAGGTAAAACTCCGATATTCATACGCACCTAGTTTATCATTTATTATCGCAATAATTTACTCTGTTTATTTTGTTGTCTTATGCTAATGTGTTTACAGCAAAATAATAATGAATTGTGGTAAATACAAAGTATTATTTTATTATTATTTGACGTATTGTTGTCTCAGTCAGGGTCATCAATCGTTAATTAATAATTAGCGACTACCCCAACACGTGTCGAGACGCGCGAGAAACAAACGAAAAATTAATAAAATTCCTGAAAAACCGTAATAATCCTAGTACTTACAGAGTCCAAAACGCAATCCAAATGTTGCACAGATAGTCCACATTCACACATATACAATAGAATTCAATGTAACGATTTGTTTGGAGCACTGTCACTGTGTCACTGCGGCCCGTGTCGTGTGCGCGCGTCCGCTGCGCTCGCTCGCCTCCGAGTCACTGAACTGCCTCCGCGCGCCGCCCGCTCGCGCGCCCGCTCCTCCGACACCGCCGCATATATTTTTATTACTCCCAAATAGTGTTATCATTGTCAAACCCTGAAATGGATGTGGATTTAAGAAATTAGGTCAAGCGGTTAGCGGCGCCGCGCTCCGCTGATGGAGCGGTATTCCTCATTTCATAGACTTGTATTACCGACTCTGCCAAAATTGAGAAATTCGGATGTTTTCCGTTGAGTTGTGTCGTTTTTCATTTTCATAAGTGAGGTGAGATTGTCATTTATATATTCGCGTTTAAAATACATAAACAATGAACCTATTCTACTGCTTTAATAGTCTTATTTTCAGGAAAAGTTTTCTTTGATTTTCTTGGAACCAGGAGCTTAAAGCTCATTATGTTTTCATATCACATACTGGTTATTTCTGCTTAAGGAACATATTCAGATAATTATTCAGACCTAAAATGTAATTAGCTCATTAAATAAACAGTAATTGTTGGCAGTCCATTCTGTTTCACGTTGCACTGCCGGCAGGGCGGGCGGGAAGGAAGATAGGATAAGATATTTCAAATAGGACATTCCGTTATTTTACTTGGAAAAAGACCTCTAACAGTAAATACATACTTATACTACTCGCCAAATTAAACTACTATTGACCAAAGCAAACATCAGATTCTTTCACCTTCAGCCATCAAAAGTTCAATTGATTAAGATCAAGAGATCGAAGCCTTCCGCTGAACATCCTCCTTTCAGGACGTCAGACTGACGGCGCCTCAAACGGAGCCGACGTTTAATTTACAGGAAACTCGGGAAATCCACCCTCACGAACTTTGGAAGACGTGTCATTAAGGAATCACCGTGATTAATATTTGGGCACTTCAAACGACTCTTTGTAGTCATATATTGTCTGTTAGAGGTTCCCCTTGTTTGTCATTCAGTCTCCACGCCTCGCGTCATGCCCCAGGCTTGGCTCGGGTACTGCTGAGCCTGTAATTGGGTCAAAAGGCCACTAAAACAATGGTCATGTGCACCATAAATTCTCCAAACGACATGTAGGAGCTCTATCATTGAATAAATCATTACATTAAATTAGTTTTGAATAAAATACCGCCCACAAATTAAATTCCAATTAAAATGTATATCACAGGCGAGTGCAGGCGAGGACAGCCGAGCGCAGCCGAGTGCGGCCGGAGATGGCCGACGGTGGCCGAGGCGGCCCGACGGCTGGCGGCCGCCGGCGAGGCCGCGGGAAGCGCGTCACTCAAGGCAACATCTTTTCCCGCCTCACTACGTCACCTTCTGTATTGTTGTTGTAATTAGACGGAAACACAACTCTACACACTCACTGTTCGTCTACAGATCTTCAGAAGCAATACCGAGTCACAGGTCAGCGACAATCCTCGAAGGCACTCGCAAGAAAAGTCGGAAATGCAGATAGGAAAACGCACCTCACGGAATAATGAGCAATGAATGTTAATTAAAACAATAATTAAATCAAGGATTTATGTTGATTGATTTATTCCGTATTATTGTTCAGTGATAATAAGTATTCATACTAACCGGATTAACTGAATATTTCTATACAAAACTTTTAATAAGGACGAAAGCTTCAAAATGATTCCTAAGAAATCTCAAATTGTCTAATTTGACACCTGTCGAAATTACAAAATAAAGCTCGCCGCACATGAATCGAATGGTAATAATTGTCAAATTCAAAGTGCGAACAGTAAAGTGCAAATTACGAAAGTTTATCGCACTGAGAGCCTTGACAAAGGTCGTCGTGGAAGGTCAAAATTTGAGGACAAGTGCCGCCTCACGCGGCGGAGAGGTCGCCAAACACCAACGTGCTTATTATACTATTTCTGGGTATCAAAAATGGCTATTATGTACGTCGGTGTGGCTTAACATCGCCTTAACAACTTGACCTGCACCGTGTATGAGCAGATAACGTTTATCGCTTACGAAAAATTGAGCGACAGAATCAGTGGGAATATTCTGCTTATTGGGTAGCTTCATTCAAAAGTTCACATTTCAAACACATAAAATGTGTCTCAGCCCTTTCGTTCAAAAGCGATTACAAGCCATTCCGTTCCCAAGTCACCTTTAGCAACCATCACCAAACTCAAGGGTGATCTTCAGCGCTTCAGCTAGCAAAAGGCATTGGCCATCTTCTCCTCATATCGTCAAAAATATAATGGTAAATAAGTATACAGCAAATTATTATTTTTCCTGAACAATATTTTCCATACTAATAGTATGTCACCAATAGGGCAGCATGAGACCCCTTTTTCTGAGCCTTTCAGCGATTATTAGCAACCATCTGTTCCATACCGTGGTTCCACCCGCGATCCAATAGAAGGCGCTAGTGTGAAACTTTTGTTGGTCGCACTTACGCTATTTTCCAAGATTTAGTATAGGGTCACGCGCGCCACGTCATTTTGTTGAGCAAAGAGGAAAAATCTTTCTCTTTACAAAATTAGTACATATTGAGTAACAGACAGTTAAATAGACAATAATCGCTATTATAAAAACTCCTTGCTACATTGTGGTATACCATTCCCATAGTGTTAGTAAGGTAGAGTATCTATGACCGCGTCCCGCTTGCGCAAGCGCATGCGCTGCGGTCCCGCTGCGGCGCGCGGCGGTGACGTTGCATCTGCAATCCGCTTCTGTGCTACTTACTAGCTGTGGTAGCCGGGTGTGGATATTATTCATGGAGATATTTGATTCTTTTTAAGGCATACGCTGCTACATTCAAAGACGTCCATTAAACCGACACTTAAGTAATTGACAAAATTTTCATACATTACATGTCAATATCAGTAATTAAATCTCTACTAGGGTAGCATTTGCCGTCTCTGAGTACGGGCGTAAGGCTTCTTCGGTATTGGTTTCGGTTGGATTGAAAACAAAGGCATAGGTATCTGTGTTTTTTAATTGAATGTGATATTTAAAATGTTAGTGGCGAATTATCCGTCCCCTTGTATAGATAAGATTTGTTTCAGCAAGTTGTACGCAGTTGTTTTCATACAACAGTAAATAAAGTATTCATTGCGATTGCGATTGTTTACCTCCGAAGTGTAATAAATTAGCCAAAATCTTTTTCGCGTCCACTTGGTGCATTTCCATCAGTATCTCGTTACTTAGCCCGCTGCGGTGTCTAGGTGCCGGCGGAGCGCTAGGTAACCTAAGTTCTAGACTTTCACTCCCCTCTCACATTGCGATCAGACCCGTATTACGCAATACAGACAAACAAACGATTATTGTTACATTATTTAAACTTAAGATTACTTCATTCACGATTTATGTTTGCGTTTTAGCGTGAGCATTGATTAGCTCCTTATATATTGTTGATAGTTATTGTAGAAAGCTGTTGTTGATAATATAATGGCTAAATTCACAGGTTTTGGTTTAAGGTATTGCCTTGGGTCATGCCGAGGCACGGTTCTTCACAAAAGTATTTATTTGGCCATGTTTCACATTTTCGAAATCTGACATTCTACATAGACGCGTCTAATATTTGAAATATGTAACCATATGTTTGACTTGAGCCCAAAGAAACTTATTTTGAACGTATGTAGGTATCGCACGGCAGAGCTTGCATTTAAAACAAATAACTACGCTAAACTTTTGTACTTATAAATATTAAATCTCTTTAATTCTTCAAAGAACACTTTTCTATCAGTTAATTGTAATTTTTTGTCTTCCTCTTCCTATCTCTCTCTCTCTCTCTCTCTCTCTATCCGTCTAAGAGAGTAAAATGATAGCGGAGAACAGATAGAAGTAGAAAAACTCCATCGACCAGAGCCTAGCTCTAAGTTTAAGTGAGAAATTATCCTTTTTCCTGCAATACTATAAATATTAAACGTTTGGGGGACTTCTGGTTACATTGCAGTAGTACTTAGGTACTTCGTAGTACTCAGGGCTCGACCACCGCCTATCAATGAATCCTCGCGGGACGCGCTCGGTGCCGTTGCCAACCAATTAATAATCATGATTCCAATACTTCATTTAAATTAATAAAGAAAATATTCAAAGTAAAAGTGACCGCTGTGAGCGTAAATTTTAATTAACACGTGAGAGACGTAATCTGAATATCGCACGACAATTTGACGCCGAGTGTAATCGAAAGAAGATCTATCGAAAGTAAAGAGTTTACAGTTTCGATTTGAAAATGTTTGTAGAGAAAATGTTTGGAAGCTCCTAATTAATTGGTGGAGATAATTTAAGTAGGTATGTTTGGTTGATGAAACCACGGAAAAGCGAAGTATTTACTGCGTAATCTCTATCTCGTGGATGAAACGGGTTGGTATCTATTGGACTTCATCTCGATATGACTAAGTAGCCGATACGACATAATCGTAGTTTGACTAAATCTCGATTGGACTCGATCTCGATTGGACTTGATCGTTATTTGACCAGATCTTTATATGACTATTTATCAGATTGACCACATATTTATATGACGTACAATTGTATCAAAAAGTATTAACTCGATTGGATTATTTGCCTTCATGGTCATCTGATCCCACATAAAAATCGTCGCGCGAGTTATTATATTCGGTAGGTTAGGGTTATTTTTTTTTTGTAACTGATACAAAAAAAAAATAACCCTAACCTACCGAATAGTAAGTAAATTGTTTTTACGTAACTGGTTACAAATCAGTGAAGAAAATTGTTTTTACGTACTATTCGGTAGGTTAGGGTTATTTTTTTTTTGTAGTAGTCGTCTAAGCCCGCGGGCCGAGTAGACCCTTTAGTTGAAAGTAGTAGTCGTCTGAGCCAGAGAAATAAAATATTACATATCATCATATTGAACACAACTGTACTCCCACAAAACAATACACTGAGTAGTCATAACGCTATCTAGTCATACAAAGATCTGGCCAAATAACGATCAAGTCCAATCGAGATCGAGTCTAATCGAGATTTAGTCAAACTACGATTATGTCGTATGGCTACCTAGTCATATCGAGATGAAGTCCTATAGATACCAACCCGATGAAACATTGTATGTCGTTGCCGGCGATTTTAATAGAAGTAGTCGTATTGAGCTTGCAAACTCGAAGCTTTTAAACTTATCTTAACGGACGTCCTACAAAATCATAAGATAATGTCTTGGTCGACTAAGGTCAAACAGTAACACATTCGATAGTAATTGATTTAGAGCAAGCACCAAACTATACAACTCTAACATTCGATCGATTGACCACCAAAAGAATTCCATTCACAACCACTTGACTACAAAAACTCAGTATTATCTAAGAGCGCAATCGTAAAAAGCTCTATTACGCTGCGCATTATTTCGATATAATCTACATGGAGTTTTCTTCGCACACACACCGGTGTATCTGTGCTTGTGTGCGTTGCGCGTACGCTTACATAATCTGGGCGAGAGTGCATTCACTCGGGGGCGAGGGCGGGCGCGCGGGGGCGGGAAATGCATCAATGCACAAACACACGCACAAACGAAAAAACTACAAAACAACCACAGATTAACTCGATCGAAATGAGATTAATTATCGTAAGTATTCGGCCTTAGCTTACTTTGTAGTAAATTGTAGATAACTATCGGTCTTCTTTTCGATTGCCAACATTATAATTTTAGAACACTCTACGCCAAAAGAGGAGTGATACAGGCTTCACGGAAATATGTGAGTTTTTAGCAATTTCAGTCTTCAGTCTGTCACTCTTTGTGAGTCAGTATTTTTGAAGAAAGCTTTGAAAGAGTTTATTTTAAGAAGTGGTATATATAAGTAATCTTATACTAGCCAAACACCTGGAAAGTATCAAAAAATGTTATTTTTGAGATATTGCCCTCTTCAAACATTAGTCAAGCGTATAGATGTTTTAGTGACAGAAATCAAACATGTATTCCCACAAATGAGACTAAACTCGAGTATAAACGCATTGAAACGCGGTTCTCGCAACACTCCCTCTTAGTACAAACATCACAATTTTCATTTCAAAATAGAATTCCCTTTGTTCCCGCTGGCGAGCTCGCCTAGACTCTAGGGCTTATAGGAATCTAGTATTTATTAAAGCCTAGGTCTTACATGTTTCATTCTAAATATGTGGATGAGCGTATATTATCATATTACAAACTATGCCGGGAAAGATGATCTTGATGGTATCACAGAAATGGTGATTAAGGGTCAGTTGTTCGAACCCCATTTAGCTAGATGTCAATCCATCCTATTTTTCAGAATACAATATTTGCCCCGAAGTAATTGATAGCTGCCATTCCCTACTTTGCTCAATATACTAAGATTAAGACATTTCAGTCTTCTAAATAGGATTCTAATATTTTCCCATTTTGGGACAATTCAACTACACCCTGAGTGGTGTAACCGTATCAGAATGTAGAGACAACCAGGCAGGATAGTGGGGAGTGAAGCTTAGACTGGCACCACGGTCACAGGGGTGACTAGCATTTTTAAAAGGTTTATGATTTGAGATCACCAACCTGCTTTAGGCAAGCATGGTAATAACGCCTACTTCACCTCACTGTATTGAGATGTTCAGTGAGGTGAGAGGCACAGTTAGCCCAGTTAGCCCAGCAGTGGGACATAACAGGCCATACTTTACTGTATTTTAAGTAATCGCTAATAAACATTTAATTTCTATTGTACAGTCTCTGCAGAAAACCTTCAACCCTTGAAGCCTTCGTTGCATACTGATATTGGCTCATATGGGATAAAAGTGAGGGTAGTGGTCGGGGGCAGCCCTCGGTTCATTTTCCATAAGAAAGCCGCGCCGGCCGCCATCGCTGCTTCCGTGATATACAGGGTGAAGGCACGACGGTTGGAATCGGTATGGGAAAGTTAGTCAGGTTTTCCATGATCACTTGAATAGGCGCTAATTTAATTCAGAAAGGTTTGCCAATGGAGCTCAAGTTATGTTAAACGAGCTTGTTTCTTGTAAACTCGCTCTGCAGACTGCTTAAATACAACGCGACGCGACGTGCTAACTATCAAATGGTAAAATGATTTTTTTAAACTGTACGAAAGGGAAAACAGAAAAAACGCAAACAAACGAAGTTTTTTTTTTACGGCTTTGCTAATAACCTTTATCTGTAGAAGAAGCACAGCTTTTGCCACTGTATCCATCATGCTACACTCTATGCAAAATATCAGCATCACCCCGTACGAACTGAAAGCGCATTGTGTGCGTGTGTGCGCGCATAGTACGCGTCTCTAGACACACCAACACACGCTCACTTTCACTAGGCAAACTATTCGTAGGGCGGGCGCACAATGGCCGCCATTTTCATGTGCATATTTCATTTTCAAACTATATTATTATCACAAAATAAAATATATCTTCGTGATGTCCGAATTCTTAGAGCGATGAGCTATTTATATAAGTCCATGTCTATGTCTTCCCACAGTCTCTACTATTACTCTTTTTAGACAGATATTTCTAAAAACCATGACATATTTATTTTGTAGATTTATAAAGTTGGTTATTATTAAAGTATAGTAAAAAAAGATTTTGCCGATCGAGTTGATTAAATGTAATCGATTATTTACGAGTATTAACCGTTTTTCATTAACCGCATTGTTCTATAATAATATTATATAACTTTCTTGTTTATTATATTATTTTGTTTGGCTTGTAGTTATCGTCTCCTAGACGAGTCTCCGCTGTGGACGCGCGCTAGCGGCTGTATTAGAGGCGCGCTGGTGTGCGTGCCGCGAGATTGCATCCTGCGCGTGTGTGCGTCTAATGCATCGCGACGGTATCGCTATAGAGATGGGTGTCTAACGCTTTTCTAACACATTATATTAAGAACTCTTAATTAAAAGCGGTAGAGAACCAAGATAGCAGGTAAATCATATAACCAACTCAAGTCCATCATAAGTTCACTAATGTTGTTTTTTATGGTTTTCAATGTGAGTATTGAACTTTCTTTTTCACCCCCCGATGCAAAGGAGGTACTGTTTCGAAATTCGAATTTATTACTTAAAGGTGCCCATTTGTAGTGTGTATACAGATGCCGTACGTTCGTAATGCAGTGATACGATGTATCATCTCCATAGGATCCCGTGTGTAGTGCGTGCGGCGCGGGGCGGGGGCGGCGGCGGGGGCACAATGCGCAAAGACGTTCGTTGCTCCCGCGCCGGTCATCGACTCTTTCACCGGCGCGCGCGCACGCGACCCGCCACTTTCCCGACCCGACACCGCCACACAACATGCCAATTATTGCGAAAAAATATATAGTAGCTTTTATTCCAAAACTGGATATGGATATAAACATATACCTTTGTATATCAAAAGTGGCTGTGGCTATCAAAATTATCCTTTCTCACCATTTTATATCCAATTTGGGTAAGATGATGATAAGATACGAGTCCAGTTTCGAGAGATCGTCTTGTGCTCAGTCTAACCAATTAAATTGATAACAGGAAATACTTATTATTTGATTGAGGGTCGAAACTTCAATAGAATGGGATCTTTTGAGCTGAGGCTGCGAGTATACGAACTAATACTCATTAATAACACCCGCTTGGTTTTTGAAGTCATATATTCAAAGCTCAGTTCATAAAAATCCTACCATAAAAAGCCCTACTTTGGGAAAATTTGACAAAACAAACCGGAGCATCTTGTAAACTGGCTCAACCCAATGTTACGAGACGCCTTGAGGTTAATAATACGTTTTTAAAACGTATTATCTTTAATATCCCACTCCTGGGCAAAGACTCTCATCTCAATGAAGATATCAGTACAGTAAGGAGGATGTCGTAATCACCATACTTGCCTAATTTGAGTTGGTCATATAAACACGAGCCATGTTTTAAAAGTAAATAGAAACAAGTGTCGCTCAACCCGGGAATTGAACCCGGGACCCCAGACGCCCAAGAACCATAAACATATCTATAGAATGTTCTTTTCTTTGAAATAACTCTAGTTGAGATTACATCAATCTGCATATCTCGCGACAATTTGCTACTCAGATTATGATCGGAACGATTTAAAGAAAGTTAAAATTATTCAAGTTCATTCGCTTGATTTTGCGCCCCTCTACCATCTTCATTCGTTCCTGTTAATATCTTGATAAAGTGAAAAAGTAAAGTAGACATCCTTTTTATTACATTTACCTACACACAAAAGTTATTTCAATTGAAGACAAAAATACAAGTAAATTTTACTTAAAACTGTGTTAACATATACGAGTATATACAATATAGGTTAATAGAGGTACAATATAAAATTAATTTAAACAAATCTTTGGAAAGTCGTTGTCTGAACTAACATCACTAGCGCCCTCTACGGAGAGCTTCGGCACTCGTAAAGGTCACTCCACAATATAATAGCATTGTCATTCAGCAACCGGAACTTCAATAAAAATCAACACTTTAAATTTTGCCACTTTTAATTCTGTTTCTTAATTTCCTTATTGTGTCCTGTATTGTTTTAATGCATAGTTTATTGATGTCTTAAGGTTTACTAAAAGCTTTTTTGCTTGACCTTATATTAAATGTATGAGATTTAAAAATAAACCGAGAACAATGTAGCAAACGCAGTAAATTGAATAACTGCTTCGTTTTTCAGGGCCACAACTGAATATTTGTTAACAATGCAGGTACAATATATCATGGCGCAGTTGAAATGCTCGAACACCTACGTAATACTTTGAAAGAAATGCGTAAAATATAAAATTTTTACTTTTGAAATAGTTACTTAAATCCGAGCTAATTAAATCAAATCTACACGAAATACAACATTTAACAAGTTATAAAACACTAACATTAATATTAAACACATCGGGCGCTATAATTAAGAATTACTTTCGCTTTTTCATAGCGTTAAAACTCCCAAATGCAACATTGTTTTATGTGAATCAAAGTCTCTCGTGTACAATGGCCTTTCTCTCAAAAGTGACAGTGACCGGTGACGTGACGTCGTGACGTCACCGAGGAAAATGGCCGCCAGATACGTCACGTAGTTATTACTACGTGCGGGAAATTTGTAATAGATGGATTATTGGATATCGTTTTCATCGTGATATATCTACATTTATTACTGCTTTCAACTAAGCAGATTATTTTTTATTTGAATAGATCTGATAAATGTTACGCAATATTTCGAAATTACTTTTTATCCCCTTTTTTGTTCAAAACGACTTCAGGCTCAGACCATGGCTTCAAACAAAAGATTCAGAAATGACATTGGAACTTATGAAAAAGAAATCTAGAAAAAAAGTAGTTAAAATAAAAGAGATTTAGGTGTTTTTTCGCAGCAGATCTAGGTCACAATTGTAAAGACTTTGATCTTTGTGTGCTTGTGAACCGCGGTTTCACTGGAACAAACTCTGTGTTTTAAATACTGAGCAGGTAGCGAAGTATGGAGGTATACGAATTAATGTGGTGTGAAGAATTGAAGATGTTTTTTAAGTATTTTGCACTCACTTAAAGTATCGTATATTAGCTATCTTTTGTGACTACTGTTGTTCTATTTGTTTACATCCCTGAACTACTTACTTATCCGATTTTTTTTTTAAATGTCTCATGATATACATTCAAGCGGAAGTTTGTAACTGCTTTTTATCACATCATTTTCACGGGAACGAGTACAACATAGGCAAAACGGCATGCCTAGTTAAATAATTAGCTCTAACATCATTAACATATTAAACGAGTCTACTTAAATTTAAATAAAACAATTACAGAGAATATCCTCGCGCAGCCTTCGCCGGGTTACATTGAAATCGGTTGAGCAATGTTCATTATGACGTTAGGGTTGCCAGCGAACAAATGACGGTTCTATTAATCAAAATTTTGACATTTGAATACAAGTTATGCTTTCGTAGGTTTTAGTTCAGCAAACTACGTAGAGTGCGTAGACGTTAGCGGATACGCTGCTTTACTATTGTTGTTTATCAAGTGACTTCTAAAATCAAAATAGTTTCTTAGTCGTATGTTTCTTGTTTGTTATATTCACAGTTAAATTAGTCATTAGTCGTTCATGAATGAATTTATATAAAGGAGTAAGCCTGTATAATGTTCTATTTCTAAACGAACAAAGGCCTGTTGGTTATCAGGCGGTCCAGTACAAAGTGAGAGTGAATTTCCGGAAAAGATATATACTTTAAGTTATGTATGGGAGCTTATCAACACACATTTGAAAATCACCCACCAGCCTCATTAACGAATCTATACTAATATTATAAAGCTGAAGAGTTTGTTTTGTTTGTTTGTTTGTTTGTTTGTTTGTTTGTTTGTTTGTTTGTTTGTTTGTTTGTTTGTTTGTTTGTTTAAACGCGCTAATCTCAGAAACTACTGAACCGATTTGAAAAATTCTTTTTGTAATGGATAGCCACATTCAACGGGAAGGTTATAGGCTACTTTTCATTCCGAAATTCCCACGGGAACGGGAACAACGCGGGTAATACCGCGGGGCGCTGCTAGTGATTACTAAAAAAGTAGTGTTCGATTATGTCAGTGGCCAACCCTGGTGCCGGAGATTTAAACCGCCTGAAGGCCTCCGAAATTGTCTATCGATGTAAAAAACCGGGACCGACAATATTACGTGACCCCCGAAGCACGGTAGCACTCAGATAAAATTGCCACTAACGGCGAACCATAGAGGTAGGAGCCGAGCTGTACGTTGCTTAGCAATCGGGACCAGCTAATTTCCCTTACTCAAACTAAGCCTACGCTACGATAACTAACCAATTAATAATATATCCAGCGCCTACTTATGACTAGTGTCCATTTTGAAACTCTTATGAAACCTTCTTTTGACATTGTCAAAGCATCTCACGCAACCTTGGAGGTCAAAAGAGAGACGTATCTTAGAATAGGAGAAAATATTCGTGGCCAGTTACGCATAGCAACATATCTAGGGTGTCCAAAATCATTTGGGTATCAAACTGTACGACAATCAAAATTACAATCATTTGACGTCATGAATCACTAGACGACAAATACTTATTTAGTAGAGATTTGTGTAGTGTGTGAAAAATTGTGATTTCAATTAGCTAAGTGTTCATTTAATGGACAAATTTAGACTTCAAACGGCCGGTCCCAATAGCCCATCTCATTCCAAAACCAGTATTCAAATATGAATCAACTAGCTATGTTACAGCCGCGGTTCCGTTCCAGTCGGATTTCGGGATAACAAGAAGCCTGTCAACTTTATATTGAATGGCCATCCAACACAAACATATTTTTGAAATCGACTAGTTGTTCCTGAAACTGGCGCGTTCAAACAAACATCAAAACACTGAAAGTCTTCCGCTTCAGCAGTTCTTAAGCAAAGTCTAAAAGCAACTCGATAGCAGATTGTGGACCGAAGAGACGTTACCGGGACCGACCGTTATTTCTACTAAGTATCAAAATGAAAATAAATACTCGTGAAATCGTAGTAACATCCCTTTTTTATTTTATATGTAGATCTGTTAAAATGTTTTGCGATTTATTTTTCAAATATAAAATGTATTGATTTTTATATTATTTATATTATTTAATATTGAACGACTCCGCATTTAAATATCTATTAATATTTTGCTGAATACTATGTTTTTAAGTTAAATCTTTATCATATTTTAATATTAAAAATATTTGAATCGATATATAAATCATCGTAGGTTGTCACACGTTGGTCCGCGCGGTGCGCGTGCGCGTGCGCCGCGCCGTGACCTCAATCAGTGGCCATTTTGTTTTATTTAATGTATCAATATTAATTAATATATTCTCAAATATACTTTGTAATATGTAATATAACTGCGTACATCCCTATGTATGTATTTCAACTTTAGTTAAAGTTTGTTTTTATTTTTGAGTACCCCTACATTATTCATGTGTTACTGTTAACGAGTCATTGCAATAAATAAGTAGGTCAACACAATTGGTAAGTACTTATTTGAAGAAACACCAAAATAGTATTTGTAATGATATAAACGTTCTCCTTGAAACTCCGCGCTCTAAGGTTCAACAGATCATAAAAATATACATACTCGTACTGTATTTAAATTACTATTATCAGATTGTAAGGATCGTTAGTAATTTTAAAAAGTTAATTACATTTTAGTGGTTACCTCGAGCACCGTCGACACAAGTGTGAGTTTGATTGTTTCAGTTAAAATATCTAATTATACATATTATAGGGAAGGTCAGAGAGTCATTGTTTCAAGCTATGAATACGTAGAGACCAGATAGATATTGTGAATAGCATTGGTTAGTTCTGGTTGTGTGAAAAACTGGCCCAGCGAGGTCGCCACATCACGACCACCGGAGCCGAGCTCACATGAGCGCGGAGTACTCGCATGAGCCTCCGCTGAGGCCGGCCGACTTCACCTCAGATTAGACTGTCAGTTACCTCCAACCGCAATGAAGTCATACGTCATCTACACACAGTTACTGCATGGGAGATACTCACCGACACCCGAACCGATCCGCATCAGCACCCACTGGCTGAACCCAATCGACTCATTTATTAATCACGTCTCAGCTATTCGAGAATACAAATGTAATTTATCATCCTAAATTATAAATGATAAAACCTCCAACTAATTCAGTATTAACGACCGAAGGCCGCCACACATCAATATTTATTTATTAGGTAACTAGCCAAGTGGCCGTATGTATGTAACGCCCATTGCGCGGTTTTGCGCGACCTAAAAAAGTTGCATACGTCAAATTTTGACAGCGCGCGAAAACGTTACTAATGCACAAAATGGCGGCACGATGAGCCGGAGGTGTTGCGCAAATGTGCGAACGTAAGTTCTGCTCGGTGTATTATTTATTGATTGTTGGAAAACAATGGCGGGCGCTCGTGGCAGTGAGTCAGTGGGTCAAGGGTGGGCTGGCCTAGTTACCGACCGCCTTGCGCCGAAATTCGCGGCACTTTGCGGACTCAATAGTTGCTAGCCTCATCAACTAGAGAGGGGCTCCATGCTGTTTTGCAAAATATATTTGCATGTTTGATATTTTAATGATTTAATTAGATATTATTTAGTTATTAATTCCTTAAACTAACCTACATAGAAGGTCAGTTAATCGTGGGTTTTTTTTATTTATATTGATGTGTTAATAAATTATCTATTGCGGTCATTAATTATTTGGTAATGGTTAGTTGACAGGGAAAGTGTATCGGTCGGCAGGCCGCAGGCCCGTGCGAGTGCAGCTTGTAGGTCAGAGCGGCATATCCTCGAAATATGACCGCCAACGAATATAGGCCACCTGTCAAGGTCCCCCACCTTATCATTTTGATTATATAATTCGTGAATTAAAGTAAAACTTTGCACTCGTTACGGTTGTTAAAGTAAACATTTGGATTTGATTTGTTTGATTTATTACAAGGAAGTAGAGTTGTGTGCGTTATTAATTAAACTGCACCAAGTATCTAGAGGAAGGGTGTACCTCAGAACATGCTGCAAATCAATTTAAAGTAGTTTTTGGTTAGCTAGCTTAAGTCCAAGTAATACCTCCTCATAGGTATCTGATACTTTTTAATGTCAACGTTGACTTATCAACTCTATCTACACTTAGAATATATAAAGATTAGGGTTCACACATAAAACTACGAGCCCTGTACATATGGTATACCTTGGCGGATAACAAGCACTACGTAAGTAGAATATACAATTATGCATACTACCTTCGCATATAAAAGTAATTACTTTAAGTCTAAATAGATAATGAATGCAGTATAATTAAGCAACTTCCAAAGGCTCTGAGAAGGTCGGGATATTCTGCCTTGGTTCCGAGTACTAAACTATAGTACATATCACTATTATTTAAATACATACCTACTTAGGTTGTTTTATCTCAACTACTTAAAATGCATCGTGCAGCTCGCCTAATTAGATGGATGGACGATAGTGGCATTTCTGTCTGAGCGCTACCGTGCTTCGATAGTACTTGTCAGACCCTGTCAGAGGCCTTTAGGCACTCTAAAATCTTCGTCATCAGGGATGACCGAACTTACGTAAAGTATTATAAGTTTACCTTATAATACTATAATGCACCTTGCGACAAAACATAATATTGAATGTTGTTCTAAACAAACTGTATCAAAATATTAGGAAGCTAGGTACCGTCAACCTTCTATTTAGATAATATATATTTGAATATGTAAAGTTTAGAATTCCTTTTAATAAATGTATAAACTTTCACTATTAAAACCATAAACAAGCAAATTTTTGCATTGATGAATTTGAACAGTTATGTCCCATCACTAGCCGCCCACTGGCATTGAAGCGTCACCTTACGTAAACCAAGTTTAAGGTCGCCTAGATACAACCTCCTAGTGTAATGTGGTGTTAACCGTGCTTATCTCGCGCCATTCGCTTACTACACCTACACGACACGACATACAGAGTTACCTTTACAAATTGGGAGATTAATGAGCTTTCAAAAAGATTTAGTGCGCACACGAAGTGGGTAGGCCTCGGAGGGAGTTACGAAGTATCAGTTATATGTTTTATATAAAGAGCAACTTTTGAAATTTAAGATTTGACAAGACCACTTTGCATTTTATATGATGTTTCGGCACATTTTGAGTTCTTTAGGAACTTTTAATTTCTAGTATTTTCAGTTCTATTAGCAGCCGCTTCTTTCCATTGTGACGCTCAGCGCCTCTAGCGGACACTAATATGAACTAACTGGGCATGGCTAATGATTGTATTCAAATAAACACACTCTTGTATTTATAATAAGTACATGAACATGTATTCGATATACTTGTTCTAATATTTGACCTTATGTACGAAACGAAACGAGTTACAGCTACAAGTGTGGTGTAAATGGAATGCGGGTAGGTAGTGCAGCATAATATAATATAGGTGACAATGTCGAGAGCGTGGCCCGGGGGGACCGCGCTCCGCGGCGCGAGGACGGGCTTTAATGTCACGTACCGATGCCCAAATAACTAGCATACGCCCACAAAATGATATTTAATACCAACCTGATGCAAACCACCGCTTTTACTGCCCTTGAATATACGTAATGACAGCAAAAACCACCTCATGGCTTCACTACGCCGACATGGCAGTAATTAACCACATCTGAATCACTTCAAGGTGAATTAATTTAATGTATTTTAGTGCCAAAAATCTACAGTTTTGCAACTGCGCAGTAAAAAAGGTAAATTTTATATACTCAATCCTTACTCATTTTCGATTAACGCCATCTGTTGTTGAGTAGCGGTACTAAAAGTAGGTGTCTAGGCAATACTATTGATACAACTATTTTATGCGTTAATTATCATAGAACAATACACAGTGACGATGGATGACCCCGACAAAAATTTAATCAGTGTTCTTTGTCTGGGACCGAAAGGCTCGGGTAAAACTACATTGTTGAAGAAGCTGCAAGACGCCGAAGGTATAGACTACACCTACAGCCCTGTGCCAACGATAGGCACAAACATCTACGATGTTCATTACCTAAACAAACATGGAAAAAAGCAAATGTTGACCATAAGGGAAATAGGAGGTGAAATGGCAACCTTATGGAGAAATTACTTAGAAGGAATTGAAAAAGTAAGTGTGTGGAATAATCTGTACTTTAAAATAACCACTTTCTTATTAAAGGATAATGTTTTAAAGAATTTTCATAATTGCAAAGTATTAAGACTAATGTAGATTTCTTATTTTCAGGTAATTTACGTAGTAGACACCTCAAATCTGTGTCAAATCTCGGCAGCTGCAGTTCTACTTTACACTTTATTAGCCGAACCAAAACTGAAAAATGCAAAAGTAAGTGTTAATTGTTCTCGTTACGATTACATTTTTCAATACCTATGTTTATTTAGTTAGAGTATATACCTAATTAAATTATTGCTTCACCCACTATAAATTAAATGTCTTCATTCGTAGCCACCAGATGTCACTACTGGTCACTACTAAACTTTTTATAACATTTTTTGTCATAAGTACTATTGTGTTGTTTACATTCTAAAACAAATTATTTACTTTCAGTTTATGTTGGTACTAACAAAAATGGATGCAGCTTACAGACAAATGCGCAATGAAGCGTTATTAATGTTGCAGTACGCTAGACTGAAAGCAGAACTTAAGAATGCACCAAAGTTACTCGAAGCCTCACCCCTTACTGGAACAGGCATTGATGAGCTAAAAGCTTTCTTGGCGGAGTCTTCGAAACCCAAAGCAGTTACCATGAAAGTTATGTAGATTATCCATTGGCATTATTAAATTATACAGTACTTAGTAAAATTATAATTTTCCGTGTAACGAAAAATCATTTTAGAAAATTCCAATCGGCTCCATAATATTTATAGCATAAACCTTCTCTCCTTATCTTTGGTCGTAAAAACATGTTTTATCTTTCGTTTTCATTACTGCAATAATGCCTAAAGTCATGCATGATACGAGTACTTTTACGAGTACTGTCCTGTCAAATTATTTGACAATTGACATTGACAAAAAATGAAAAAACGCAGAATTTTTATTTCTGTTACGCTTTGTTATTGTTTACATTGCTTATTTTGAAAAAATCGTGAAAATTGTGTGAAACATTGATTTATTTTAACAATGGATGTTTCTAAACTATGTCGGGGTTGTATGAAAGAAGTAGCATCATGGGAAAAGGAGAATTTCTACACGAAAGCTGTAGAAATGTTTTGCTTCTGCACCAATATCAGAGTACGTATTTTCCTAGAGTTTTAGAAAATATGCAGCCTTGTTTCCGTAGAAAACATGTTCAGGCTTCTCCTGCCAAATCAGTCAAAGGGGAGTTAATGTAACGCCACATAAATTTATGTTTGTTTTTCTCCAACGTTCAAACACTGGAATAGATTTCGATACAACAATTAATCGAATAAGAATCTTATGGAAGTATGTAATAAATAAAAGCACTTAGCTTTTCATTACTTGTACTTGTGACCTAGCTTTAAATCTGTTATACAATGTGAGTTTAAACCTTTTTTTGTGATTGATCTATACATAATATATTAAAACTAAAGAGTTAGTTTGAACGCACTTACCTTAGAAATTACCTATCTGATTTGAATAATTATTTTTGTATTGGATAGCCACATTCACTGGGTAGGTTAAAAGCTATTTTTCATCCCGAAATTCCCACAGGAGCAAACTCAATGCGGGTAAAACTACGGGGCACTGCTAGTTTTAAATAATATAGCAGCACCCTGCGGTTTTACCCGCGTTGTACCCGTGCCCAAGAGAATTTCAGGATGAAAAGAAGCCTATAACCTTTCTGTTGAATGTTGCTATCCATTACAAAAAGATTTTTTCAAATTGGACCAGTAGTTCCTGAGATTAGCCCGTTCAAACAAACTCTGAAGCTTTATAAATTAGTATAGATTAAACTTTTGCTGATGTATTAAGGATCAGTTTGATACATTTTAATATTATCAGATGATTTCAATTGACTTAATAAATCGAGAGAACTATGATGCAATAGAGTTAATGCAATAACTAATTTAACATTACAGATAACAGACGAAGACAGGCTTCCAAAGCAGTTCTGTTATGATTGCATCATCAAGATAGAGTCCTCGTATACATTCATCACTGAAGCCCAGAAAGTTAATGTATCTTTAAAGAACATCATGTCCAGGAACACCAGCGTGATCGTCCAGCCGGAACCAAAGACTACAGACATGAAACTGACACTCCCAGACTACAAAATATGCAGTGTCATAGAAAATCATAATAGACAATACAATAGTCTACAAAAAGAAAATGAAACAGATAATGTTATCGAGGAAGAAATTACTGATAGTGTAGCAAATAAAGTTGATAATCAATTGGTTATGATTAAAGAGAATAGTGAAATAAGTTGTTCAGAATGTAATAAAAGTTTTGTGTCTAAGACATGGTTCGAGAAGCATATGCAGAATGTACATAAAGGCTTGAAGTATAACTGCACACATTGTCCTAAGAGTAAGTATAGTTCATTAATTGACTTTCTGATCAAGTCCTGAAATACTGGCACAATGAGCCTGCGCAAGGTGCCTTTCAAACAGAGGTTTGCTATGCTATTCTACTTTATTATTATAGTATAGCTTGTGGTAAAGTACCCAATGATCAAAAAGTATTTCATAATTTTACTTGACTCAATTACCTTTTGCTAATATCCACTGTTAATGCCATTTCAGAATTCTCCCGCCCATCACAGCTGGCAGACCACATGCTATCTCACTCTGATGAGCGCAAATTCGCTTGTAGCACTTGCGGTAAGCGCTTTAAGCGACAGAAGCAGTTGTCGGTGCATGCGCGAGCGCACAAGGATGTGAGGCCGTTTACTTGTGATTTGTGTTCAGCGAGGTATGTACAACTAACCTGGGGGATTATCAATTGTGCATCAATGGAATCTCTATTGTATCTCGATTAGTTTAGTATAAAGTTTGGTATTCTGCATGGCTCAAAATGCGCCAAAGTATTCATGGTTCAATTGACATTCCAATGGTATGCAATTAATTTGTAGCTAAGTATATTGCTTGATTTCTCGATTTCTAGTTTGATAGCTTGATTTCTAGATTTACTAAACCTTCATTGAAACATGCTTTGATGTAGAACTAACTCTTTCCAGATTTAAAAGTAAGAGCATCCTGAAGAGCCACCTGCGAGTGCACGCCAATGACAAACCGTTCTTGTGTTCCTTCTGTGGATGGAGCTTTGCTCATGGTATTAACAAACACTGCTTTCATTTCCCACTATTATTTATAGCAATTCTTATGAATTGAAACCGCGTTTCGATATAGTTTACTTTGATCTGACGATTGAAGAAGTAAGACAATTTAAAAGCAAATATCCTAATGAAAGTATATCTTGAAAATTATCATTATACAATGTTTATCTGTAAATTACGTAGTTATTTTCAAGTCAAAATTTAGTATTCGCATAACACCTACATATATGCAATCTAGTCTAACACTAGGGGCTTGCAGCGGATTTGTAGGCGTTGTGCACATATATAAATAAAAATGAATCGCTGGTTGTGTTGCTGAGCGCAAATCTCAGAATCTTCCTATTCGATTCGAATAATTATTTCGCTGCTAGTTTTGAATATTGTCATAGATATATAGATATTTCACTAAAAGCCTATTCTTCCCCAGCGGGTAACCTGAAGGTGCACATGCGGCTGCACACGGGCGAAAAACCGTTCGCGTGCGCGTGCGGGTTCCGCGCCGCCGCCGCGTCCAACCTGCGGCGCCACCAGCGCGCGCACGCGCCGCAGCGCTCGCACCTCTGCAACCACTGCGGCAAGGGGTTCAATGATGCCAGCAATTTGGTTAGTTACCTTTTTATACGAAATCATTTTCTATTCAAACAGGGAAAAACTAAGGTTATCTTGGGTCATTGTTGCCTGTCGTGTCCATTAAGCTTCGTTCAATGAATGTTCGACTCGAACAGAAGTTCAGTTGGCGCGAGGCAAAATATGTCACATCTAGATCTAGATCAGCTGATGTTCATCCTTACTGCCGCGCTAGCCAAACGATACGTGTGGCTGCCGCGCGCACCAAACCAGATAACACGTGGATTTGCCATGCGAAACGTTTAGGCAACTTTCATTATTAATTAGTTTCGCTCAATGCTCGCTCTGCTGACCTGCTCTCTATGCCCTGTTAGATGTACTACATTCGACCCCGACAGGGCTATAGATGATGCAATCACTCTAGCCAAATTCTGACTGGGATACATAAAGAAGAAGCACAATGGTCTGGTTAGACAAGGTTCGCTCTGTACGTCTCTCATTAGTAGTAACACGAGTGTCCCCGCAGGCGCGGCACTGCCGCACGCACACGGGCGCGCTGCCGTACTCGTGCGGGTCGTGCGGCGCGCGCTTCGCCGACAGCTGGAAGCGCAGCTCGCACCTGATGCGCGCGCACCGCCACACGCTGGCCGACCTGCCGCGCCTCCGCCCCGACCGCCGGCTCGCCGCCCACACCTGAACTACTTACGGTTGGACTAACTACGGTGTTTCCGTGAGTTTGCTGACGTAATCTGGACGCTAGTATAAGTATATGCTAGCTAAGTTATGACGTTGTAAATTGCCATTAATTAATGTAAAAATATCTTCATCTGTCTGTTTTGTGTTGTGATAGACCTCAACATTGGGTGATTAGGATGAATTAATGACCGAAGTATACATATACCAAAGTATTGTAATCTAGTCATATTTTATTACAAGTATCTAGTCTTATGTCAAGCGCTACTAATAAAATAAAACTTTAATTATTGTAAAATACATTTATTTTTTCCTATTACAATCTAAAGCTCATAAATTGTTGGCCGATACTACATAACATAATTTATTTAGTATATTGGAATTAAACAAGTACTATTTTCTTGTAAATTAACTGCTGAAGAATTTGGGGTATTCATTTTAAAAAGCACCGTTGGCACCAATGGCCTCCGAATTAATCTATCTGCTCTCAGAGCGACATCAAATATTTAAACATTAATATTCATTTGTCTTATAACAACTATACTTTAAACATAAGGGCTCTTTGGAAGAAGGATCACAACTAGAGAACTTGAAAATAGTTTATACATGTTTTTAATGATTTGTGTCCTAATAGTGCGACAAGATACGATTTGTGTATCTTCGACAATTTTCATTTGTTTTAACTTTATTTATCTGCCCTCGTACCCAAGTCAATGTTTGTAGGTGACACAGTATGGTTAGTCTACTGTGTTAGTCTCGACAAAAATATACATTGCCGAATATTAATATTGTTTTCAATTTCCCTGTAATGCCATTCAATGTGGACTCACCCGTGCATTTGTGAAATTATATTCAATTTCCTTAACTTGAGACAACAATATCATACATTTAATGAATCTACAAGATTTTTAATAAAAGAGTGGAAGTTGTGATTACAATATTGTCTACATCTTATAACAGTGTATAATAAAGATCCTATCGTTAAACATTTAAAGCAACATTTATATAAATATGTTTGTTTATTTGAAGTCTCCGCTCAGCATAAGGAATGTTAAACTGTAAACATCCTTAAACAAGTACTTTACAATGAACATGAATATAGAAATTCAGTCAGAGTAAGAAACATGGGGATAGAGTTCAGGTAATCATTAAATCTAGCGTTGTATGATTATGTTTCAGATTGATAGTTCACGAAGGAAGTTCCGTTGCTGTGCAACAGTACTTTCATAAACTAACCAATGTGATCTAACTATCTATTGCGAAGACTTGTTCTACTTCAAAAGTTCATATCAGTTGGTTGTCTTTTCGATCACTTGACCATTAAATAAGAGATTCAAGAGTAACGCCAAGTGATTGCCATTCTTTGAGCTGATCAATGGCCTCACAATGAGACAATATATGAAGTTAGTTCCAGAGTACATGTGTGTGGCGAGTTCAGACGGTGAGTTGCACGTTCTGCACGATGTTGGTCCACTCCACCTTGCTGGGCACCAAGTAGAACGCCGGCGCCACCTTCTGACCGCACGGACACTTGCAGCCTGCGGGCGACACATGGCATTATACATATTAGAAAATCTTTAAGGGATTGAAGGAATTTTACCCAAAAAGAAAAAGATTGTGTAATCATCTATAAGTCCTACTAGACAAAAGTGAATAGCAATATTTAAGTCTACTTATTTGTGAGATTAAACATGTGCTTTGTATTATCAGGTGTCCTGCCATGTTATCTATTTTCAACCTTTCCGTTAGGAATTAAATAACCTTCGTCTTGAATGAGGTTACAATTCAAAAATATTTATTGATTGAATTAAGAGATAGTTTTAGCCTCGAATAGAAGATGAACAAGCAGTATTTGATTACCCATAAGCCAGTTGAAGCTGCCGATCTTGTTCTGGCACTTGGGGCAGTGCAGCTTGCCGTCGGGGCGCGAGCTGACGCCGCCCATCCACTGCAGCGGCTCCACGAACCACATCGCGCGGCACAGCGGCTCCGCCGAGTCCGCCGCGCACATGTCCGCATCCACCAGGTTCTGTTCCGTGTAGCCGTCTAGTAGCTGTGTTATGTTCATGTTATGGTTAATGTTAGGTACTATTTGGAGTTGTATGATGATATTACAGATGTACGTATGGTGGGGGACACTGTAGTAGTGTGTATGTTTGTTTGTGGTGATGGATAGATTGGCCGTAACAAATGTATGGAGCATCATTTTTGGACAAGGAAAAAGTATAGTCCACCCTATGGATGCGTCACCTGGTCGTCGGGGCTGTCCCGCGCGGCGAGCGCGGCGAGTCTCTGCAGCAGCAGGTCGCCGCCGTCGCCCGCGCACGAGCGCTCCGCCGGCGCGCTCGACACCGGCCGGGACACTGCAGTGTACACATACATCAAATACTTTTTTAATTAATGGCTAAAGCAACTGAAGCTTTCCACGGTCTTCATCAGAGGGAGCCAGTCAACGACTTATGCCAGTGATAGATAATGAATCTGTATGAGTGTGATTACCTTTCCTGGCGCGGTCAAGCCTGACGTCCCTCGGCACGTGCGGCAGCACGTTGTGGTGCGCGGCCAGCACGCGGCGGCAGCGCCGGCAGCGCAGCGCGCGCGCCGCCGGCCGCTCGCGCGCCACTCCCGGGTCCGCCCGCACCAGCTCCGAGAACGACTGCGGCAGGATCTTCACTGCAACAGCCCGCAACTCATCATACAGACTCACCGCTCACCACTTCCTGGACATTACCAGGACGCAACTATACATAAGCCATGACACTTTAGGCTTTGATCTTGACTTCAGATGTCCAATTGTGAATATAGAGCCAATAACTAAGTTCTCTGACTTAAGATACAAGTTCCTGGTACATTTAAAATTCCTTCTACTTTAAACTAAAAAAAAAGATAATCAACAAAACATCATGCAAATAAAGAAAGAATTATTAGAATGGACCAATAAAATTTTAAAGTCAATTATGTGAAAATTAGATAACATCATCAATGTAACAAGCAAATAAGTGCTGTTGTTGCACTCTTATTCCCATGTTACATTGAGGATGCTACAAGAGAAATCATGAAACAATTACCTAAACCCTAAATAAAACTGCCCTTCACCTTGTTTGAGCTTCTGGCCAGCCATCTTGAGACGAAACTGCTTGAACCGAGGGTCCTCCTTGTTGATGACGTAGCCCATGTGTCCAAACAGCTTCAGCTGGGCTATGAACCCCAGGTTAGGCCCGATGAACCTCCTCTTAGACTTGACTAAGGAGAATGCATCATCAAAGCAGAAGCCATACTTCTCCATGATGTATGCTATCACTACTGCTGCTGAACGGGATACTCCAAAGTAACTGAAATGATGATTTATAAAAAATATCTATTGTCACATTACAATACAAACAACAGTACCCATCAGCTATAACCAAACCAATGCTGTCCCAAGGGATTTGATAAGTCTTATCCAAGGATAAGACTAGATTTTTGGGATAAAAGAAATTCTTGTGAATTAACAGGTCTAATAGTGAATTATGCATGAAAATCAATTGAGGAGTTGGTGAATTTTACAGTAACAGACATAGATGTGGGTGGGCCAGTTATAAGCTCTAAAAGTTCAGTTCCTACTCACCAATGAACTAGAACAGTGCCATCACTATCTATCGCTTGTTTAATGTACTTGTTGGTCTCCGGGAGCTGGGATATCAAGTCTTCTTTAGGGACATCGGCCACTGAAATGTAACAGAGGAGAGTCACATCTTGTTACCTTAACCTCGGTGTAACATTATCTACATTATTTTATTAATGTTTGTACTTTTTTCGTATTGCAATGATACTCACATTTAACAAACCTAAAGTCAAAGTGTCCCCTGTCGAGGATACTGCGAGGAAGAGGCACCACATCCACTGTGAGGACATGAGTGATCTCCAGGCGCTTCAGGGTCGCGTAGTCTCTCGCACAGGCTAAGTTACCTGCACATAAAGACAAACATACATGCCTTCAATGCCGAAATATGTTAAGGAAGAACTAAATAGAGTTTTTGAGAATAACTCTTTTTATACATAAGGAACGGTCCTACGTACCTAAATATAGGCCATCGTCGATGTAATCAACACTGATATCCAAATTATCATCTTGAAAATCGTCCTGCGAATCTGAAGCATGGATCACAACATCCGCCACTTGTTTCGACATTTTATCCAGCGAATTAAGGTTATAAAATGAAAGTAAATTGGTCACGCACTACAGTCTCGCTTCATTTACAAGATTTAGGCACAATAGCATGAAAAAGTATTGTTTCCGTAAACAAAATTATACCAAATACCAATCTGGAACTGGAAACAACAACTGGAAAATCAATACTTTTGTGACATTCTCACACAGTGTGATATTGACATATTTAAGAGATTTGATTACGATTTTCGAGTATCTAAGTTTTAAGCCATTATAACAACAATTTGTGTTTAATCAACCAAAAATAAGACGAGAACTACTAAACTAAATGGTATGTATTTAAGTTTAGAGCATTTTAATTTTTAACTTTAAATAAAGATCACATAATTTAGATTTTTTTATCTCCCGCGTTTTTTTCCGTCAAACTAATTGATGATAGTGACATTGACGTTGGTTAATTCTTACTGACATTACACAAAAATCGTCAGTAATTGGAAGAGACAACCATGGATGTATATTATGCCATACAAATACTTAATGTTTTTACCTCCACGACTCAAGTGTTTTCATACTACCCACATTTCAATATGTTTTTGCTGACATTTACTTTGTCAGTATTAAGCTTTCAGTATTTGTGGAGAATTATTTGTAAAGAGTAAGAGTATGATTCATAATTAAATTTAAACGATATAAGTGCATCACGGAAACTTCAGAAAGGTACAATGTGAGTATGTATGTACTTCATTTAGTTGATATTAACATTTCGCTTTATTTCAAACTGCCATTGTATAAGTCTGATTTTTTAATAGCTGGCACGGTACCACGAACAACAGGTAGTAAGTAGGTTTCTCCATGGAGTCACGGGCCCGGGGCCACGCACGGCATTTTTTCGCGGAGATACAAATCAAACATGTACAAATCATTCATGTAGATACATGACAAAACTGCACATACTTCAGTAGGTTATTAGTAAAGTACGGTACCTGTCTATACTAATTTTGTAAAGAGTTGACATTTATTTGTTTGTTTGTATGTTCGAGCTAATCTCGGGAATAACCAGCCCGCTTATTGAATAATTCTTTTTGCAATGGATAGCCACATTAAACGGGGAGGTCATAGACTATTTTTCATCCCAAATTTCCCATGGGACCGGGCACAACGCGGGTAAAACCGCGATGAGCTGCTAGATTACCATATTAAATTATATCGGGAGTTAAATTATAGGTATACATGAAGTAAGTAGGCTCCGGGCACTAACCTACTCTTACTTAGGTATACTTACTTTTTAGTAGGCACTATAGATCTTTAGTTATTCTAGGAAAAAATAACCTACTTATTTATGTATTTCTATGTTCTGTATTTGCATACAAACAAAAATATTTGTATATTAAAGAGAGAAATGACAGTGTAGCCAGCGATAGGTACTTCCCATGTACCTACTTCCTTTGTCCGCCGTCACAAATATGTTAACGAAAAGTTATAGAGAAAGCAGGCATAAACAATTCTGCTTATCTAGGTAACCTAAATAGGACCTATAGTATTACAAAAGACAAATGAAAATAATGGAACTGTTTTTCATAAATAACACTTTATTCGATCATTGACTGAACATCTATTCGGTCACAATAGCCGGAAATATTACGTCACGAAAATACGGACGAATTGACAGCCCTCTTGCTGATGTCGGCTAAACATCGTCGAAACCCGACTAACATTCTATATAGCCAATAAAATGAAACTTTCTACATAAAGTTATGTATTTTTGCATATCATTGCTCCTAGTGAGTCGACCATCACTGTATTGTATAACAGTATGATTCGACTGTTTTGGTCCGTTTGCGCAACGCGTCACGTGGTCGCGACAATTAGTAGTTTCGACATCTTCAACATTGACCTATGCTATGGTTTCAGAGCCCAGTTGGGGGGCGGTTATTATCTCGTTACCCAATTTGTAATTAAAAAAACTAGGTAGGTGGATTTAGGTTGTAATTAGTGTAAACTGTAAAATCTGGTTATTAATAAACATGATTTTACAACCATGTTACAGCGAACATTATTTAAGTCTGCAGTGAGATATTGATCTAAGTATTTGCTTTGTTTGTTTTCTAGATGGGGTACGATACCATCAAATTAATGTATTTTGTTCGAGATTTTTTTTTTCGTGCAATAAGTAGTTATGTGTGCATGTAATTTCAAATAGGTAAGTGGTCCCTGGTGTCGGAGTTTTTAGACCGCCTCGAGGCCTCCGACACGGTCTGACGATTGAAACAACCGGGACCGACTGCTTATCGGGCCCACGGCAGGGCCGTTAGTAGCAATGTAGACAGGTAATGATGATATAGGTATTTGTGTTTTGTATAAGGATTCTTTGTTTAGTCTTTGCCAGAGCTCTGTTGTCGTTGTTGTGTGACAGCACGTTCAGCCCTCTATTGTGTACCGTTGCTTAACGCCGACCGATCGGTGTCAATAGGCGAGGTCCACACTCCGCGTGATGTAAACGAACCTTTGGACCCGCGCCGCTAACCTTGGACTCTGCCTTATGTAACGAGAGTTATTAGCCGAGCAGTACGCCCCGTCGTCATATACAATGTTGCTCGTACGTGGGGGTTTCCACTAATTTCCTAAAAGTTGCCAAATATTTCGAGATACTGCTTATTATGAATTTGAGTTATGAGTAATGTTGGAATTTAAACTTTATATTTTTTAGTTTCGTCAATGTTGGGTAACGTTGCACGGGCTCTGCTAACCGCCAGTAACTCGACACATATCAGTTTAACGGCTAAATACTTTTTAGGGTTCCGTAGGGGTAAAAATAGAAACAAATTACTATGACAGTCCGTCCGTCCGTCTGTCCATCACCAGGCCGTTTCTCAAAACTCTGTAAACCGTGATAGCTAGACTAGCTAGTATGTTGCCGCTACCGCTACGACTATACGAAAAACAATATAAAATAAATATTTCAAGGAGGCTCCCATACAACAAATATGATTCTTTGCCGTCATTTTTAAATAGTACGGAACCCTTCGTGCGCGAGTCGTACTTGCATTTGGCCAGTTCTTTTTTAAGATTCTGCTCATCAATGAAACGGAAATTGAAAAGAGAGACCAACCGAAGGACGAGGTTCTTAATTTTGTCGTTTTTTGATGTATGTACTGACACCGATTACTTATCTTGAAAATGTTTGATGATGCTTGATGCTGACGCTGAGTATTTTATTTTACTATTATCAAGTATTTCTATACTCACTTACTAACTACTTGCTCACTCGTTGAGAGATTTGTTGCTCTCTTACAACACAATAATGAGCATTTTTACGCAGTGTAATAGCACCAGTAAGTATTATTGACCAATACTTATTACTTACCCGGTTATTATTACTTAAAGTAGAAAGAAAGATACACATTACCGGTAATAGCCGCGCTATTAGTACCACAATATCGGCGGATCAGAGTGACGGCTGCAGCTGCATTGAGGGCACACACTTTCAGGCTCCACTCGTTTCGACTATCTTTCTTAATCACACCAAATTGGGAACAACATGTTACGTCATGAGTACTTTCGTAGCACGCGCTTACCTAGCTGCCATTACCTTCGCTGCACACGACAAACCACTTTATCTTAATTTCATTAAGGTGTATTTTAAGTCCGTGGTGTTAGGCTGCAGTGCTGCAATATGAGGAAAATGGCGATGTTCTGATTTGTGTATGAAACCTGAAATGTGACGGCACGATCTAGTACAGATAGATCTGTAGTGGCAATAAACTTCGTGCCGCAATCGGCGAAGTTGTAAATCGGTTAATCCTTTGTCGAGACGCCACAGCACATACGACACATACTCAGACACGTACTCTAGGTAAACGTAAATCGTTAGGCACCTGCAGAGCACAGCTAAGATACTCGTCAAAACAAAGAGTTTGGTGTTCTCTTCTCTGGAGGCATGCCTCTATTTATATATAAAATATAGAAAAGATGCTGTCTGTTAGGTTCTTAGTCCTACTGGGCAGTGCTCTATTTTCCTACTTTGTGATCAATTTTCAATGTATCTTTGAAATACATGTATAGGTACTAATATATCCAAGTGCATTATAAATCTAAAGTAGGTAAATAATTAGTATGTCATTCAATTACTTAAAACTTAGGTAAGCTTTTGATCGCTAACACCTTTCAGAATGTACTGTTTGTATAATATGGCAATGGCGTCCCTATTTTTATCATATTAACCTTGCCTCACTAAAATTCAAGTCAAGACGTTTCTGTATATTCCTTGATGAAACTTCCACCACCGACTTACAACCTCACTTAATTCACCTTCAAGCTATTACCTAAATGGATTTCAAGTAATTCTAGTGTCAGTAGCCGGCCATTCCCCGGCGCGTCGTCATTATGGTACAATACTTGTAATCACATAGGAAGTGCTCCTGCACCATAGACACTGAAGCCTCGCTCCAATGGCTTCTCGGTGGCGACGCAACTCGTAGAAAGTTGATTACTTGATGATAAAGCGTATGTACCTTCATGTACACAATTATATGCACATTTATTCAAAGAGAGAATATGAAATATGGTATCCTTTGTGAGTAGCGGGGTTATTTTAGGGGTTATAGAAGCATCAGACCAACCCATTACTTGGACGCAACAATCTTTGATAGGAGGGATTCGTTGTGAATAAACAAAACGTGAACGTTTTCTAACCCAAGTACCACTGTATTCAAGTAGGTACTTTTTCTGTATAGCCCTATTACTTGTATAATCTGAAATCAGTTTCTAAGTTAACCTTACCTTATAATAAATCATACGTACCCAATAACTTTACTCAGCGAAAAACCGACCCCAACATAGATATTTAAGAGAACTATCACCATTTTCATGTCGGTATATTTGAATATTGAACCATTCTACTGGCATAGGTACCCAAGGTATTTTTTAGTATACCAACATTTACAAAACATATGCACCAATTAAAACATCCTTCTGGTTTTTGAAGTTGGTTAAAAACAACCTCTAAGCTTGAATGTTGTGCAAGCGAAGCATTTTATTAGTACCCCTGGGCTACTGATCCACTTTCGAGCTCATTATATTGTTGTAATATATTGTAATACAATAAGTACTTGCCCACTTTCAGCGAAGTTCGCGGTCATCCATTTTATTCGAAGTAAAAAGAGGTGTGTTTGGTATTTTAAGGTGTGCCGGGGACTGTCTGTATGTCTGGCATCTAGTGACTTTGTGAGGTTTCCTTCTTCAGAGATGAGTAATGGTGTTCGTGTTCGTTTGAGATCTAAACAAGTTTATTTAGTTAAGTTCAAGTAAAAAGTTCAGAAGAAGTAAGGTAGTAAAAATAAATAACATTTTTAAAGTGGTACTCATTTACACGTGTAGGTGTAGGGAACTATAAGTTCTCGTATTTATTATATTACAATTTGGCACGTATCATTAGTAAGTGGCCGACCGCAAAGGTTTCTGCTTGTATCTCAATATAATGAGATCTTTATTGTGCCCTTATTTCAGACGAGGTTCTTCCTCGTATTGTTCAGTATTGCTGTTGCGCCTGCAATGCGACATCTTTGGTTATGTTTTTGTATACGTTCACTAATTCGGTTAGTGTATATAGTACCTTACTAAAGAAAGTACTACAAGGTGTTCCTTATGACGGACGCCATTTCAATACAATTTCAGTGTATAATCTATGGTAGGACCTTTAGTTCCACCAAATCGTCCTATTAATACAGGGGAAACTATTTTTATCCGACATTTATTGATGTTGTCCCTTGAGTTCCTTTCTTCCATTGATTCGTTTCGTATCAGTCCCTCAGTCCCTTACAACTAAGAACCTATTCGTATCTACAACTTAACTGAAGGTACACAGGGACACATTACACCACAACGTAACATAATAGGCAATAAAAACGCCATTATTAGTGGATCTCACATTGGATGCTCCAATTAATTTGTCGTAAAAACTAAGAAGCGAAGGTACCGTGTGAATGAAGAGCACTCCCAATTATATAAGGCACAATAGTATCGGAATGTACAATACGTAATGGTGGGACTGGGAGTCGGGCAGATCTCACGCGCAGGAAAGTGAAGAGTTTCGTGTGATTTATTGGCAGGATAGAGTTTGAAGTACCAACATGCTGTAGGCAAGAGTGAAGGCGGTGCCACAGTGCAAGTGAGGCGAACGACTTATTTAAATACACACACCCGGACAAACTCAATACCAATAGGGGAACAGATAAAACATTAATGAGCTGAATAAAGTTCGAATTGTCCCCTCACCGGTATCAGAGGGACAGATCAAACTGTTTTGGCCGATCTGTCACTCCAGGGGGACCAAACAGGGTGACAGATCGGAATAATTCCGATTCCCGAGAGTAAAGTAACAGTAAGCGCTCTCACATGCCACTGTGCCGACGGAGGGAGCGTTATTCCATAGAAGTAGAGTGGACCGGAGTGACGACTTGTAAATGCTTAACCCATTAACGGCTAGCGATGCCATATTGCATCACTAAATAGTAGTTCAAATATTCGCGCAATTCTCGGTAAAACATATGTGATTTGAATTAACCAATCATAGAATTGTTTACTATTGAGATGAAGCCGCGGATTGGTTTTTGTTTTATCCAATTACAGCCCGATTTGGATGCACCATCGTCAAGAGAAGTTCAGTGTAAAAATAATTGCGCCAAAAACATGGATGCCATTTTCAAGTAAGTAATTTTTTTATTCTTTTTGGTACTTTTCCGTGCTATTATCGGTTTTGGTTTGTTCGTATGAAAGTATGTAATAAGAAAACAGTTGAATACAGTGTGATTTGGTGTCCGTTTTGTTTTTATGAAGTTGTAAATGCGGTGGATGCAATATGGCATCTCTAGCCGAATACGATATCACTTTTTGTTGAATTTCTGTGAATGGTATGGTATGACTGTAGGTATGTCTGTCTCTTTGTATGCCTGTATGTCTATCTGTAGTCAGTTTGTCTGTCTGTCTGTATGTCTGGCCGTACGCCTTTTTTATGTGTGATCGACTCTCTGTCTGTTTTCTGTATATAATACCTGTCAGTCCCGCAGTATGAATACCTGTCTGTCTGTATTTGGCTGAACGTGTCTTTGTTTGTATCTCGGTCTGTAAGTATGAATGTCTATTGGCCCGTCCGTTAGTTTGTTACCAGGCTATTTTTTATTACATACAGTTATTTTTCCCTTACAGAAATTGTACACTGCACGACGCACTTGCTATTCTCGAAGACGAAGACGATGAAAATTATTAATTGAAATATGTATGTAATATGAAATAAATTATACGATGAAATAATTAATTTTATTACTTATTTATATATATAATAAAAGAAGTTCCTTCTGGATTCGTGTTTCAATTACCAAAATATATATATAGACAAGATAATCACTACATAGTATAAAATAAAGTCGTCTCTGTTTCGTGTCTGTTTGTCTGTATGCTTAAATCTTTAAAATTACGCAACGGATTTTGATGCGGTTTTTTGTAATAGGTAGAGTGATTCAAGAGGAAGGTTTTTATGTAAAAAAAATCCCGAAATTCCCACGGGAACGGGCACAACGCGGGTAAAATCGCGGGGCGCTGCTAGTAACTACATAAGTTTCAGGCATATCTAATGTAGTAGTAAGCTTATAAAAAGACAACATATTAGGCTAGTGGTGCAATATGGCATCACCACATATTTCCAAAAGTACATTTTTTTTTTTTTAAATTTCTATGTATTCATATAAATCTAACCTATATTAACAATATATTAAAATTTCATCAAATTCGGAAGAGGTCAAGTAATCTGGGCGATAATGGGTTAACAATGACATTTTGGCAATTTCAATGCGTTGTGATTGGTCAGCTGAGCTCCGCAATTCTCCGTTCCGCTTTTGTAGAAACGCAAGCTTATCCACTCGTCACCGTCATCATTGTTTTGATAATAATTCCTTGCAAGTCCAAAGACTGTTGAAACTTTTCTGAACTATCTATTTAAAAAATCAATACATACTTCACTTCCATTTTACACATACAAAAGTGAAGCTAAATAATTTGTCTTTGTTATTCGACACTCATTTAATTGCTGCGCTGTGTGTGCCCTGGCGGTTTGGTTGTGAGGAGTTACGTAAAAGTTGTATCATGTTCGTTCAATGAAGTGCTCGCGATCACGTAACCACGTAGGGCCACATGACGTGATGGGACTAGGACCATTATATTTGACTAAAAATAAGTCTAGATTCTGGAATTTATAGTTTAAACGTACTCACACGGGTTTTTTCGCGTTAGAAAGTTAATAAAGCGAGTAATAACTTACTTTTTATTTCCCGACGTTTCGAGGGGATTGCACCTCTCGTGGTCGCGGGTGAACTCTGGAATTTAACCGCGGTATTGTCCGAGTTGCATTGCTAGGAGTATGGGGTTGTTTGTATTGCAGTAGTCAAGCTGACGAATGATGTATAACGTCCTGCGTTGTAAATAAGTAAATATTTACAGGACAAATTCACACACGACTAATTAGACCCAAACTAAGCTTGTATTGTGGAAACTAATAAACTGATCCCATATAACCCCATTTTTATATTTATAAGGAAACCTTTTATGAGTAATATCCGCGAACGTGTGAAATAGGCGTTACGGCATCAGCTAAAATTAAGAAATAATAAAGCAGATCCGGTTAGGACTTATTCAGTACTTCATAAAATATGGGTATCCTTTGAAATGTATAATCAGTAAACCCATTCCTAAACGAACCGCGACAGTCCGCGGGTCGAGTGGTCGAGTACACTCGATAACATTGTTATGTCACGCGGTGTTTCCTTTCCTTTGCGAAGATACATTTCATATAGGTTATAGGATGAGTTACTTGATACTTATGTCATATTGGACCTAGTGTAAAGCTGCGTACAGAAGAAGGTACACTGCTCCGACTATCTGGTAGAGGTCGTACTCGGATGGGTGGCCGATAGTGCCATTTCTATCTGAGCGCTACCGTGCTTCGGAGAGTACGTTAAGCAGTTGGTCCCGGTTGTTTCAATCGATAGATCAAATCGGAGGCCTTTAGGTGGTCTAGAAACTCCGGGTTGACGCTAACCTACTTGATCTTAGCCCCATTGTTGGTGGCGTTCGAAGCAAATCGATGTTGACTTCGCACATTGCACAGAATCTTAACACCGGTTCCCAGCGTTGACGTTTTTGATTGGCGCTGGTGGAACAACGCAGGCTTTCAGTATGAAGCTAACTGACTGAATACTGCCTGTAGATAGAAGAACAGTATACTGCTAGAGTCTGCGTAGTATAACGGCTACTTACCACAGTTCTTACTGAACCTTTCCTCGAGAACCTTGGCTTGGGTGATTTTTGGTTTACTGCCTTCTTTGAATTACGACCGCGCAGTTTGACCGGATGTAATTGTATAAATAAACTGTGATGTGTATAAATAAAAAAGGCCAAATAATAGACTTGAAATATGATTACTTAATGTTATCTAAGGAAGGTTAAGCTGCTTCAGTGGCCCTGAATTTCACGAACTGAAAGCTTTGTCCTGTTTAGGTAGGCCTTCAATATAATTCATACACATAAAATATACCATGAAGTGAAGTGAATATATATACCATATGCACAAGTCGAATATGTACATTAAATGTTTATTTATGGTAAAAAAGGCAAACACATATTGATCAATATCGTTATGTATTGGACATGAGTAGAAATCTATACTTGTATTGTGTGTATTGTAGTAGAACACGGGGAGTGCGAGGCGCTCTCCGCCCTACAAGGATGAGGCGGCGCGGCGGGCCGCCGCGGCGGCGCGGCGCTCACCTGCGCGCGCGCATGCCGCAGTGAAAGTGCCGCCATACCTTCGTAACGCCGTTATGTCACAGCCTCCGAGCGCGCCGCACCGACTCAGTCGCGCCACGACTATGCCGCCGCGCGCGCACCTTTGACACCAACCATAACACACGAACAAAAACATTCGAAACTCGAACTAGTGCTGCCAGTATGTGCACGTGAAAATACGATTTTATATTTTTGCACATAATTTTTCAAAAATGTCTCCTTTAGTGATCATTTTATTATGTGCGTCGGTCGCGTGGAGTGCGGAACCACCCTCGGATGGGGGCGCGGGGGCGGCGCGCGAGGAGCGGCTGCGCAGCGGCCTCATCAACGCGTTCCAGAACATCAAGCAGGGCTCCGCCCGCGGCGGGCTGGACGATGAGGGCAGCCTCACGGCAGACCTGATCGCGTCCCGCGCGCGCGCGCCGCCCACCACCGAGGACGCCTTCGACCTGTTCGCCGAGGACGGCTGGGCCTTCCCCGAGTTCACCGCGCAGGGCGACGGCGCGCGCTCCTCCACCGAGAAGTCGCACAACGTGCAGCACATCGTCAAGACGACCAAACTCGACAAGACCACCTCCAGGCCCGCCAAGGACAACAACGTCCTGAGCAAGCTGAGCGACTCCATCCGGAGCACGGTGAACGAGTCGCGGCAGGCGCTGCGCCGCGACGGTGCCAACTACACGGAGCTGATGGGCATCGAGACCATGCTGCGCGTGTTCGACGCCGACATCCTCGTGTCGCAGTGGGGCGCGCTGCAGCGCAACCTGTCGGGCGCCTGCCGCGACGAGCTCGACGAGTACGTGCTGGGCCTGCAGGACCGCAAGCTCTGGGCACTCAAGAGTGAGTACCCGCCGCCCATTGATACATCTCTCGCACCCCATTGCGTAAGGGCGCACCAAACTTAATATTCGTATTGTGCTTCGTATAATTTATTCTGAACTGCATCAAATAATTTCACAAGATCACGTTATGTAAAATTAGAAATCGGAATGTATAAATATGCTGGTGTTAGGACATGAGCTCGGAGTCTGCGTTGCCCAACGGCGCGGCGGCTGCAGCCCGCCGCGGCTGACTCACGGCCCGCGCGAGCTCGTTACTCAATATTTACCAGAAAAATAACACTCACCATGATTGTCAAACAGTTTCTAGTTATTTGACGAATTAATCCTACGTTACATCACTATCTATTATTCCTGCATAAGCTTTTACAAATGTTTTTTAACTTCGCAACATACGCAAGTGCGCTCAAAGCTCATCTCAAAAGTAGAATAATTTCCTACTCGCTGGCCTGAAAGAAAATGAACAAAAAGGTAAAGATCCAAAGCGGAATTTCCTCGGCGGCGAGGAACCTTTTTGTTTGTCGTCCGGATGTGGGTCAGCCCGACGCTATTTACTCTTTCTTTGCTGCCAGTCCGTATCGGTTGCGTAACTATTTGACGCCGAAAATTAAAATGTAGGCCGCGGCGAGCAAAAAAAGCAAAACTTTACTTGCACAATACACTTTTTGCGGTCAAACTTGAATAACAGACGGTTTTTTTTGGCCAAATTTCGACTGGGAGACCCGAATTAGGTAAATTATGTGAGTGAGAACAATGCTTTTTACCACCCACAATTTGTGTGATTTCGTTATCAACTATTTTTTACGTACCATACAACGTAACCGGTAAAATTATATTTCCCAAACTATTTCACAGATACTAATGTAGTCATGCGAATATCTTTATGTAAGGTGTCAATTAACTTGGCCTTGATTTTCACTTCACACTTATATTTATCTAAGTATAAAAAATAACTATTTTACAACTCCATTGCTGATAAAAGAAGAATCTCGAATCAATCTATATGAAATCATTAATACATGAGCCCGAAGCCGCCTCCTGCCTAGCACCAGACAATACAAATCCTGCCTTCAGGTCCACATCCTCAACTATTTTTTCTTCCTCACTCATAAATTCCTACGTCTCTATTTGTCGAGTTAAATAAACAAAACACGATCTACAGCGTTAAGTGCCTCGCGTTTATTTGCGATCCTCCGCACACAGGCACTGCGCATCATTAGTGTATATTTCCGCGTGAATAGTTTTAATTTAATTCGTAGACACATACTAATTACTATGCTTATGTTACGTGGACAGATAGGTTAAATGTTTGGATTAAGCTAGTTTTTAAGCCACGAGTCAACGAAGCTGAACCAATTTAAAAAAGAGTAAAGTCCTTTTCAATGTGTTAAACAATAAAACGGTGTTTTTGAAATAAAATAAACTAAGAGTTAGGTATGAACTAAAAGCAGTTAGTGTTGAAGTCAGCACGTAGCGGCTATGAGGCACCAGGCTGTAATGCCATGCAAGAGTTCTTTCACTTTTAATGTCGGTATGTTAATTGATATTTTCTAAAACATTTCCGAAATATTTATTACTTTCTATTGCGTAGTTATCACAAAAACGCTTGTTTCACAACTTAAATGATAACTACTGTTACTTAGCGTAAAGTTTTGTTTACATAAGTACAATGTGGTCTCTCCTAAGAGGTAGAGAACAAAGTCAAGTTTCTCTGGCAATATAAATTAGCGTTGCTGCTTAACTCTACCACTTACTCTCCTTATGTAGTAAAAGCTTAAAATATTTAAGTTTTTTTGATAAATTCGACGCCATTTTGAAAACAGCCTTTTCATTCCGTTGTCTATGAACCATGTCTATGCAGAGATAGGACAATCTCTTGCTCTATATTCGTTCATTTAAAATGTATCCTCGGTCGCACGATAGAGATCTTTATTATGGGTGTAATAAATGTATAAATAAAATAAAAGAAAGGCCGAGTATTGATATTCAAACTGCATCCACTGTACGTACAGTCAGTGGCAAAAGATTCAGAAGCAATCCAGTCTCAACTTGGAAAGATAGTAAATAACATGTTTTGATCACAAGCTGTCAAACTCATAAGTATTTTAATTAATATACGAGTATGTATTATGAAGTGCCAAACTGCAAATAAACTTATTTTTAATATTTTAGCTAAAAAATTAAGGTACTTACTGCTTAGGTACGTACAGTTTTATTCTTAAAAAATTAAGGTACTAAATAATTTCTTTAATACTCATGCGAATAACACCGATAATAATATATTATTGACTCCATAAATATCATTTTTATTACATCTATGTATTTTTCATAAAATGAAAGTTAAACTTCACCTGATTTCAAATACATAATTCCATAGAGCTGTTGCGGCTGCCTGTACGAACCACAGAGTGTTTGCGTATTTGCCTCACGCACTCGAGGCCTTTATGTTAAACTTATAATTTCGGAAACCACGTCTTTAGAAAGATCCGGCTTCAGTGAAATTACAAGTTGTAACTAGCTAAGAGTTTACCAACTTCCCGCTTCCCGCCAGCAGATAGAAAAGTTACCGTTTATATAATTTAATCAATTTGTGCTATAATTTAATCAGTCAATTTCTTAGATAACTAAGTTAACATAAGTTAATCATTAAAGTTTGACATAAGACTTATTTTATCTTCATCTAACTTATAGAGCTTACAACGCACGTTTGTTCAAAATTAATTCCTTTCATTGTACTCTCTGAAGTTTTAATTGTAGAAATAATCATTCTAGTACATATGTACCTATTACAATTTCTTGGAATATCCAAAAAATCTCTGTAGTTAAATATACGAAAGAAGGTTCACTTAAATACACCAAAAAATATAATACCATTCCCAAATTTAAAAAACTACCAATGTAATAATTACTCAGTGATTATTCTTGTCCATAGCCAACCTTTAAAATGTCACGCACGCAATCTTCATCAATATTGCCCGTTTCCGATGCCTCCCCAATAATAAAACATAATAATTACCTACCCATCATTCTCCGCTCCCAAATAAGCCGAGATCCAAGGCGGTGTCATTGGAACAAGTTGACGACCTGGCGTTCGAATGCATTTTAAATTCTTTTATTTTTAACGGTGGTAACGGGTGCCTCAGGTAATAAATCATGATACTGAAGGTGGATTAGATTCCACTTTACAGTTTAATTATCTTACGAAATATGTATATTAATATATTTTGAGTTGTTTATCCTAATTTACTTTGATGGAAAACTATGCTTTTATCAAAAAAACAAACACCAAACCACCCATTACGGCAAGAAGTTAATGGTTTCTATCACGCAGTGAACTTATACACATTATATTAACAAGTACACTACAAAAAATGCGTGACGTAATATTTATATTTAAAATATCGTATTAACCTCAATTTACGAAAGTTTCATTGAAACCCACTTTTATTTATATTCGTTTTGTTGAGAGGACCATTTGCTCAGTTACATAAGTTCAGCACTAACCAGGTGACCTCTGTGCCGGTTGTTTTGACCAGACGGCTTCGTCCGGAATAATGACCTACAAGAGTCCTGAGATTAGCATTCACAGACGCGTGTGAGGAAATTACTTAATCTATTAATATTTAATGATTATTACTCTTGACCTAGGAACGAACACAAAAAAATATATGCAAATAATATTATTGATGACATTTATCGGTAAACCCTAAATAAGTGTTTTGATGGTTTCTTTTTGGATGTCGATAATTGACGGAAATTATAGAAGTGTTATTAGGTGTCAATTATTCTATTGACTGGAGTCTTCTTGTTGATCTTATTGGTGCCAGTCATAATATGTTTGATGTTCCACGTTGCCCCACCCGCGGCTGACCTTCGGAAAAATAACATTTCATAATACAGCTCGGTTTCCTAACGCTTATGTAAGGCGCGCTCACCGTTTCATTTAATATTATGCATTTTTAAATTACTATTATTTTTTAGTGGATTTTTCCTTTAGAAATGTTAACATTTAAAAAATGCAATCAAAATTCACTTAGAGAATTTTGTAATAAAACAGTCGTTTCAAAAGAATATGGTTATTTACCGTTTCCCAATAAATGAAGAAAACAATAAGATTAAAATTGTCGTTGTCATGAAGAACCACTTTTTTAATCGCCCACCACAATTACCAGTGAATGTAATTTTCCCGTCTCAATTAGGCAACCCTGACATTTATTTTTGGGGAAAAAGTTACCTGTCAATGTCATCCTATATTGAACTTTATTATTTACATGATATTTTAAATTAAGAACATACTTGTTGTGTACACATTAATTTAATATATTATTTACAACTTTTTGTTAATGGCAAGTCAAGTGCCAACAGCAACAAGTGTTTATTTTACGTCAAATCTTATATCGAAACTAGCTGCGCCCCGCGGTTTCACCCGCGTTGTACCCGTTCCCGCGGGAATTTCGGGATGAAAAATAGATGTTGGCCGATTCTCAGACCTACTCAATATGCTCACAAAATTTCATGAGAATCGGTCAAGCCGTTTCGGAGGAGTACGCGAACGAACACTGTGACACGAGAATTTTATATATAAGATAATTAATTTAATCAAGATTCCGTTCCAAACAAGAACGAACACATGCAATTAAAATTAAAACAAACTTATGTAACACACTTAAAACACAATTATTTTGCCCGTATAAATACGAGTAACGTTACACATGTGTGTATAACTTTCATCTCGCGGAACGAAAATTATAACAATAGGTCTGAGTCGGCAGAATTAGACGTTACTGGCAACTCCGGGAGAGTGGAACGATTGAATTTTACTTCCCTACATGACAACTTTACCAACAACCAACAAGGTCTCTGCGTCGTAAAATATTTGGGTTTACTTGTAAATAAAACAAATACAAAACCATTAAATAAAGTACCTACATATTTCTAGCAAAGCAATATTTAAATATTTACAGAAATACGTTCGTTTGTTTTATTTTATTTGGTTGTAATTTTTGTATTAAAATGAATATATATTGGAATTGAAACAAGTCAAATATTTGAAGTTAAGTCTAAACATTATCCGCATACAATCGATAAATCAAATTCTATTCTGCCGCAGGTCGTTCCAAAATTAAGTAAACTGAAATAAAATAAAAAATGATTTGTCATCCTGATGATTTTATGAATTAATCACAGATACTTCCTTTCCTATCCTTTGGATTGTTCGGGACTATACAATACAAGTTAATAATGAAATTAGATATTTTAATTAGTTAAGTGTTAAATTTCATTTACTTAACACCTTAACCGAAGCTGTGGCTTAATAGTTGTCGTAAGTATTGTCATAGAAATGACTTCACAATGCCGTGAAGTAACACTCGTTAGCAGTCCACTGACCCACTCGCCAATGAAGATATTAGTTAGTTAATACATAAGCACTAGGTCCATCTAGGCATTAAATGGCGTGCAACAATAGAACTCCCACGAACAAATTGCCGCGCACAAGAGAATGGGAAGCTTCGCTGGCTCCGTGCTAATTACATACAGAAATTCGATGGCTGTGTAGGAAACTGTTTGTTCATATAAATAGCTGTATAATGTAGCTGTCATTACCTTGTTGGTACTTAGTTATTTAATATTAGGGTTTATTGAGTAATTGAGTTTTTTACCGGTTCTTACCAAGTGCCGTTGTTCCAAATTGTGGCATTTGATGTTTTAGCAGAGGCTTTATTGGCGCGTATACCTAACGCGTGTAATGAACAGTTAGATGAGAAGCTCAATATATGGAGTCCTTCCCTCCAAATAATCTCTGTCCATTATAACCTATTTCCCTTGATAAAACCAGATTATTCACCAGATTGAAGCCTCTTCACAAAGATATTGGATCCACTCGTGTAACTATCAACACGTCCTCCATTAATACTACTCGACTGAGTGAGGTTATTTGATAAAACTAAGCTTAAGTGTTTATCCAAGTGTTCTGAAATAACATCGCTTAAACGAGCTTTCTACATTAACAAATTTTTATTTTTTTTACTTTTTTTACTACATATATAGGAATGTATATTACTAGTATTATACCTGATCTATTTTAAGATCTTATTCTAGTATATCTACTCGAGCACACGTCCGAGTCGATAGAGTCGGTACCGCACGGCGAAGTGTTACATGCGCCCGCTCACGTAACACCCGGTGGAAAGTGAAACACATCCTGTATCACCAGTTGTGACGCAGACAAGGTTGCTACCTGGATGCACTGGTTCTGAATGTGTCATGTGAGGAATGTGGAGGCAAGATTCGTAGGACTTTGACTCAATAAGATGTTGTGTATAGATGTAAGGATGTGACGGAAACAAAGTCCATATTTACATTCTTAATTCAAATGAGAAATGAATATGCTTATTTTTACTTCATAACCTAAATCGCTTGTTCATGACTAAAAATCGTTATTAAAGGCCCTTGTCCAGCTGTAGTTTTCTTAACTAAATACGCTGTTCGTATAAAACATAAAAACTTATTGTTCATATCACTTATAACGTGTGGTGTGGTCACAAGAAAAGATTACCAATATCTTGTCTATGTCCTCAATGTTTATTTTACATGTTATATTCAGCTTATGCTAGTTAACGTCAGTTAACAATAACATCCATTGCGGATATCCTACGTCTTAAGTAGTTTGAGGCCCATTGACCGTTTTCTACAGTCATTGATGCGATCCTCATACAACACCGTCAACATTGAACAATCAGACACAGTTGCGTCATATCACGAGATGAGCGTGATTTGACAAACGCTAGCAATAAGAACTCCTATTTAGTTTATATTTAGGAAGGGAGATGTTATATGTCGTGTGTTTGTAGTATTATTTAACACGCCATATGTATGTATTCAAGAGTATCTAACTCCTGCATTTCAAACTTAATCCTTCGGCTTGAAAAGCCTCTCAAACATTAAGAACTATATGGTGACTTTTCTTGTGTGTCGGCCTCTAGAGGGAGCGACCGTCGACTCTACCACACTTGCTTTAAAATTGGTCGCTTATCTGCCAGGGGTTGTGTCGGTATGTTGAACTTCACATAGGCAGTTTGTGATAGTAATAACGGTCTACAGAACCGAATAGCCCACTTTATACGGTCACTTTATCGCGCGTTCTCAAGAGCGTCCAGGATCGCTCGTTGGAATGCTTGTACGAGCAATCGTGAGCGAGTACCTTTCTACTTACGTTCTTTTGCAGACGAATGCTATTTCACGTGCGATAAAGTGACTTTGAAAAGGAAGTTAATCTCACTCACTGATGTATTTGATCATTCTCGATCATTTGATACATACTCCTTGGACTATTTCACACATTTACATGTCTAGAAACCTCTTTATAGTTGGTTTTATTCCGACTGACATTTGTCAACAAATTGTTTCTGTAAAGCCATTAACTCGATCTAAATTGCAAGTTCGTGTCAACAGGTCTATATCTCGAGCCCGGTTCCGACGTTGGCACACACAACTTGTGTGCCAATCTCCACATTTTGTAGCAACTCCTAATTATACTGCATTCGAATAGTAACTTTGTGTAGGAGGCATTCCTGATGAGGTACTCGGTACTCTTATAGATCACCTCCAGAAATGCAAGACGTTGTTTGTGCTGAAATGTCTATAAATTTAATACATAACTTTATACTTAATGAGAGTGCGTTGTTTGAAAGATTGAGTAACTAATTGAAATATAATTAAGATTTCTCTCCATTCTTGACAAAATTGTACAAAAGTGGCAAACCGATCGTTACGAAGTTTATACCGAGTATAAAATCACTCATTAAATGTCTACTAAGGGTAAAGGTGTCGGGCGAGCGGGTTGATGTCTTTTCATCGTACAAATTAATATTTAAAGATTTCCAACTTCTTCTTCCTCTATATTTGCCTTGAACTGGAAATCTATTTATGTGATTTGTCTCAATGTTTGTATAATTATTTAAGTTCGCAATAACTAATATATTATTTGATTTATTCATAATAAGGAAGCGTAACTACCGTTTTAGAATAAAATATATTAACGTGCTCATGGTAAATGTGTTAATTGAAGCATGAACTTTGATTTCCTCGAGTGTGTTGATAACATTTGTCTTGATTGTAAAAGGCCTCGTAGTCACACACTTTATTTTTTTAATAAAACGCGAATCCAAACTAATAATTATAAATTAGAAAGTTAAGATAACCCGAGCTTGTCAGTAGGTCGTGCCGTGTTAGACAAGGACGCACTGACCCAATGATCCACAAGTGCGACAGAGACAGTCGCGCCACATAACGTTTGCGTAACCACACGGTTTGATGACTGAATTTAATCATTTTACGCGATTTATGAGATTACTGCGGTCCAAGTGGGCAACTTGTAGCGCGACATTAAGAGATTGAAGAGTGATGCCGCGGGCCATCTGTGTGGTTCAGGCAATCTCACAACGTCTGCGCTCTTCTCTTCTAGAAAGCCGGAATTGATTAGCTCTTGGACAAGCTCGTTGGCACGGTGGCATGTGAGCGCTTACTTTGTCGAGGAATGCAGGTTCGATTCCCGCCCGGTGACAACAATATGTGCAGAAATAGTTGTTGCCCATGATGTTTGGGTATCAATTATTCATATAAAGAATAATTTCAGTTAGTTTGATTTCATAATACAAGTTTAGAGCTTAGTTTGGGTTTAATTAACTGTGTGTGATTTGTCCGGGTGTATATTTATTTTATTTATCATTAGTCTATCAGTAACGCAGACAAAAAGAACTCGACAATTAACTAACTGACGTTATTTTTCGTACATCTGACGACAAATATGGGAATCATCTGACGTGTTCAAGAGCCAACGCGAAGGTTCTCTCTTGTGAAAGACAAATTTGTTGACGACACATACCTCCTTTTGGAAACTCTCCGGCCTCAAGACGAACCCCTACAGATAAGCAAATCTAGAGAGAAAACATACTTAACACCATAGAGAATCGTCAGACCATGTCGGAGGCATTTAGGCGGTCTAGAAACTCCAGTGTTGGCCACTAATCGACTCGAACTTACTTACTTACCATAGACAAATATCGCACTATTAAATAAATAACTTCTTTCGTAAACACAAGCCGCCCGGCGCATAGACAACTGCAATTTGTTTCATAATGATCGGTTCTGGGTCCGACCAGTCCAAATCACATGTTAAGCGATCTCATTAGGTAATGTTATGTTTTTATAAATTGCCGTATTTCATTTCGTAAGATGACGTACGCTTACTTTTATGTGAGTTTAACCAACTTCAAATTAAGAAGTGTTTTGTTATTAATCATATTTTTGTCGGGTGAATGTCAGGCTGCAATATATTAGCTTGTTTTGAAATGAAACAATTACTGTTAAGTAAGTTTGCATAAATAAGTTAAGTTAATGGCTATGGTTTAGGTGCATTTCTACCGGACCTATGCTATCCTACACTACGTGTGATGCGATTGGTGAACTCCAAAGTAAGCATATGAAAGCTATTTTGGAAAGGCACCCTCAATCTGTAACACATATCCGTCTGTCATCAGTAGTGGATTAGTCGGTTCTGCAACTGATAATCATGGTACGCATAATCAAATTAACTATAATGCAATTTACGAGTGCCAATCGTGACTTTGTTATTGTTTGTGAATTGTGACTTTCAAAAGTATATTATTTAAAAACAAAATCAATGTAAATATTGCCTAGTACAAAGGCGGGGGCTGACTGAAAGCGCTGACTAAAAGCGCTGACACCTGAGGTCAGGTTTTGAGGTTACATTACATTTAGTGCAAAGTTATTACCGAAGTTACCGCATGGTACATATTACATGACACGTTTATGATGCCAATTGAGACATCGTGTAATGAGGTTTGGTTTCAAGGTGAACCATCTCTGGTCAGCTGGTGTTACTGAAGCATAAATGTAAATATCTGTCTATGCTTCAGGTGGGTAATACTAGTGTTGTACGCCGTAGGATAATCTCATTGAGTTGTCAAGTATAATTATGACCTTATTATAAAGTGCATAGTTTTTATGTACCGTATAAGGACTTTATAGGACCGTACCGTACCGTAGATCGTAGTCCATAGAGATGTTGTCATATTCGTAGAAGTTAAGAAGTTAACTGTGTCTTTGGTTGTAATGTAACGCAAACAAATGAATAAATGACATTGTTAAATTAACAATGTGTTGCTTGAAGGACTTTTCACTTGATTGTCCTAGTGTAGCCCTCATCGTAACTCTCGGTTAGGAATCTCTATTGAACAGTAATTTATCTTCGGATTTGTTTGTTTCATTTTTCATATTGCCTTACTTGGTATGTTGGCCCCGACACAACATTTCATTTATTATTATACATTTAACCATAATTTATAAAAGCTAGTTGTATCTGGGTTTCAGTTGTTTATGTTACGTTACCCCGCAGGTTGTTCCCTTGTTCTCGGTCGTCTAACCACAGACAATGTTCACTTCCTCACTCATTACATCCGAGTGAAAGCAGGATCAAGTCTGCCCGCTACAATGAAAGCCCCTATTACAAAAGGCTTAAGGACCACAATTGTATAACATTATTGTAAGTTTAACAACTTTCATAATTCTTATTACTATAACCATAGGTGCGATAATGAGGTTTATAAATACATACACTTGACTCCTATTACTACAGAATAAGGTTCATATTTGCAAAACAATTCAACCTGTTTGTTTTTGTCGTGTCCAGTGACAGTATGATCAATTGATATATCGTTTATGTTCATTGTTTTAAATGCTATTATCGCGCGGCACCGCTACTGTGTGGTCATCTAATTAGCTAGTGGGTACTGATCAATTTGTACTCTTGCTTTCTTTTCCATGTTTACTTAAAGTTGAAGTTTATTGAACGCAATCACACCGTGATAGTCCACGTGACTCAGACCCATTCTGATGCGCAAAGTTACACTTTGATAACCGTTAACATTGCGCGACTTGACAAGCATGCTAACTCACTCAAGGCGTCCATTAAATCGCCATAACTCATTGACGTAAATTTTCATACATTACACGTCAAAATCACTCATCAAATGTCTACTGAGGAATTATTTGACGTATCTGAGTAGAGCTGGCGCATTTTAATGAAAAACTGAATATGCAAGACTTTGTCCTTCAGCTGCCGGGTCGCGTCGGATCTTGTGAACCGTAGAAAACAATAACTCTAATAATTTCAAGTCACCCAAACCCTTGTCTTATCCCTAAGGAATGTCAGTCAATATTGTATACTCGGAGCCGGGCGCCGTGGCCCACATTCCCCGGCCAGTGGTTTTGTTACCCCACGATAAAGTCATTAAAATGTCTATGGTTGTCGACCTTGAAGAGTTACGTAGCCACCTACGCTACTTACCTACGTAGAACTGTTATCTAATACGTGCTGATATTGTATTATTTTGTTTAAAATTGGGAAATATCGATCGAAAATTGACAAAAATATACTAAAATTCTTCAGAATTAGTACATATGTACTTACTTTCCCTCAAGGAGGTATTGTTTTGACTCACCCTTTCCGTTGTTAAATGACACAACAATCCAGGCATCGATTGTGTCCTTATCATAAGGTGGAACTAGAGGCATCTGGATCCTAATTTGCTAATACGAGGTCAGAAATGGTATTATTGGATAACTGCAACTGGGCATTCCAGTTGGAAGAATTGTTATCATTGATTTAGAAGTCAATCATTGTAATGTAATAAAGAGTAGTATAAATATAACGCCCAGTGAATAACTCCTTGTATCAGGACGGATCGCCCGGCATCGTCTTATAGCCTTCCAGAGAAAGTGAAGTGTTTGTGACGTAAGGACCGGGCGCAAGCCACGGGCGCCACTAGTTCGAGATCGCCACCGCACGCCACCACACGCCACTAACGCGACTACACGTCACCGCAAGCCACCCCATGCCACCCCATACCACCCCTCGACATTCCATCACACGCCACCACATACCATCACATGCCATCACTCGCCACCTCATGCCTCCATACGCCACCACACGCCGCCAAATGCTATCACACGCCACCACAAGCCACCATACGTCACCACGCGCCACCACCCGCCACCACACACCACGACACACGTACACACTCCATTGTTAGCCTCACCTTCCTGCATTGTATATTTTATGATAATTTTGTAATCATTTTGTTTACCTTGTTTATCACTTTGCATGTGTAAGTATTTTCGTGAAGTACTCTTACAAATCGTAAATTAAAGGTAAGAACTAATAACTGCTAATTATTCTGTGACGGAGCCCTTTTGCCTCTAGGTGAAACCTGGAATTATTCAGGAATATCATAGACTTGGTACCCGCTCTAACTGTATAACTTGTACATCTAGACACACACGTCCGATATCGCTTATACCGACATTACACGTTATGACACTCAGTGAAAATGGCTCCGCCGCCTTACTCGACCCGCGATAATGACAGTCACGTGTTTACTTCCGATCACTCTCGATTCCGTTCGTGTTGTATCGATATGTTATGCAACATGGTTGTTTGTAGGGCTCCTAGATACTTTATATTAACATCGCTATATACCTACGTGTAAACTGTGTGGTAGGCACATTATTTGTTATAATTAGGCCCCTGTTATATCTAATCAATATTCCACATACATATTTACTTACAAGAAAAATAAGTATCTAGTATTACTCCAATATAGAAGTATCATGAGCCTACATGTCATTCTCAACATATGACCACGGTTAATAGAACGACATCAAATCATACATTTCACAATAATAATGTAGGCCATTAAAGTGCATCAGTGTAATGCTCCTCGAGCCCTCGTGTTGAAACCAGCATTGGCCAATGTACGCCAGATGCATGCAAAGTGGTACCGGCGCGCGCCGCGGGTGCAGGGGAGCGCTTGCGACACACTGACCCACACCGGACCATTTGTCTGTCCACCACCACACGTTATTGAGGACATCATAACATGATTTATTTACCTTTTCCTTTACACTTCCTGCAGTTGGGCAACATTAGCTAAGCTTTGGAATTGCTTTTCGCATACCTGTAACTTGGCCAACTTAATGTTGAAAGCACACTAAAGCTTGCGTAGGTAAAACTAACACTGTCCAGTCTATAGAATTTGTATTCATACACTCCTTTATTTCGAAATAAGTAACAGTCAATTATAATAGCATTATGTATTGCAATCGGCAGGTACTTAATACTTAATTATAATATCGTAATGTTAAAGAATTGACCCCAAACGAGTTATAAAGACGATCAGATAGTAGTGGGTCCTGAACGGATGTCGAGTCCACTCCAGTCGCTATAAACAGGCATTACGTAACGAGACCGCTAGCCGGAGAATGTATGGCCTTTGTTGTTTGTCTATGATAGATTACACCAATTAAGTATAGTCGGATAAATAAAGCCATGATCAAAGTATAAATATTGCTATAGATTAGCATATTGTATATTGTATACATTTTGATAAAATAACTTTGTTGAGTAACAGTTTATAAATATTTTAATTAAACCTATTATAATAAAATATTAATGCATTTATCCTTTGATAAGGTTTATAAGATAGATTGAATTAACTACAAGGATCGAGTTCGCTGACCGCCAAAGTTCGCGACCTTGGCATAGATAACAGAGCTAATCTATATCTGTGGCCGCACAAAACTCTGTCAAGTGTCATTGTTCACTTTGAACTTGAATTTTTGTAGCTGAATTTCGGAAACAAAAAAAACAGCCTTAAAAATAAAGATAATGTTTTAATGCTATTCTGTACTATGCATGCGAGTCTTTCATTTAATTAAAATAAGTCGTGTTCGGATTAAACTGAACTAATATACACGAGTATGAGTATATAAGTGAAATAAAATATGATATTTAATGTTCAAGGCGTTAGTTACGACACCCGCGCGCGGCGGTCGGACTTTGAGGAAGGTCGGCGACTTTTATTTTTGTTTTATGAGGAAATGGATATCAAGCGCATGCGCTACACGGATTATATTTAATGTATACTTAACATAAGTATAACTTCGTGATGGTCCTTATATAAGCACAATAAGATCTAAATAAGCATTGCATAAGTTTAATTCGTAAAAACAAAACTTGATAAAATGAATGTTCAGATACAAAACGTTTTTAATGATATTAGAAGTTCGGAAACGTATTCAAGTTGATTGACTTGATTTACATTAGAAATAATTGGAGTTTTCTCTCATATAGCTTAAAAGACCTGGGAACATTGACCTGCCAGGATAAATCGTTGATGTGTGGACAAGAGTATAAACTTCTGTCCCACTACTGGACAAAAGCCTCTATCATTCACAGGCTATTTGTGAACGACAAGTATAATATAAGGCGATTATTACAACAATTAATTTATTGACTTCACGGAAATGATAATAATAAAAAAGCAGTCCACCTCCGGCGTAGCGGGTGGCGACTACATTCGGTCGCCGTGAACCCGGTCCGAGGTTCAACTCCGGCTTGCACAATTTATTGATGTCCCGAAGTTCAAGGGAGATCGATGAGACTTCAAAATGTTAATTCATTTAATAACTTCGTGTTTTTGAAGGAGAGCGAGATTTTTATTTAATGAATTGTATCGGCTCGTTTCAATCAATTCTGTATCGTTATTGCTTTGTTTAACCCACATGTACATCAAAGTAATAATTTAGATTTTATGGTGGTTTTATTGAAAAAAGCGAAGCTTCGCTTTTCTTCCATTTTCGTGTAGGTATTGTGGCTTTATGAAAGAACCCATGAATTATAAATGTGATAGATTTGTAATGTATTGAATATCCATAAGGGAATTAATTATAATGTGATGTATTGTTGTATGTATTGAACATTACCAGAAAATGTTCAAGAACCTATTAATAGTAATGAAATGCAGAACTTATATTGTTAATAGCACGGAAGAGCGAAGCACATACTGACTTCACTATTTCGTGGTTAATAGTGATGACGTTACTAATATAAAATCATTTGTTTTTTAACTCGTATGCCTTAACTATAGGCGACGCATGTTTATAATACTGTAACACCTACATAATGTAAAACCCATGTTTACGAGACTAAATGAATTTGAAATGGAACAGTAATTATATCGTGCCGTGTTGTTGCAGTGGAGGACGCGAGCGGGCGCTACACGTCGATGTTCTACTGGGGCAACAACTACTGGACGGGCTCCGCCGAGCTGTGCCAGGTGCTCAACGAGCAGCACACGCCCGCCAAGATCAGGAACAGTGAGTACCTTCCGCTTGACACTCGACATGATGCTCATACGAAGACAGTATATCTTCTAATCTGTACTATCTTTATCTCTTTTCTATACTAATTTAATAAAGAGGTAATTTTTTAAATATATTAGTGAATTATCAATCCGATTCATATAATTATTTTTGTATTGGACTTTTAACGGAAGGGTTATAATCTTTCCAATCTCTTTATTTGTATCTCTTTATAATTATTTCATGTACCATGTGGCTTCGAGTACATTGTGTTATTTAGTCATTTGTTATATCTGTTTGATGACTGGCACTTAAAGGTCTCAAAACAAGATAAAGAAACAACTCTATCAAATGCAGGAACTATCATGACAATTAATAGTCCTTGGCTTTGATGGTTGTATCGTTTCTCCAATTGAATCAAATTAATAAAGTTGTTAATAGATTTCTGTCTTATCTCCCTGTCCATCATATAACTGAGACAATACCAATAGATTCGTTGCTGTGTGTAATGTGACACCGCGCTCACTTCTCAAGGTTTATGTTACGTTACCCTAAATAATGTTCAGTCAACTTGTAATCGTATCTCTGTTAATGTTCGAACATTGGCAGCTGACTTATGAGTTTTCATTGTCTGACAAGTTCTAAGAATGGATAAGGCCGTAGAATTATTTTGTACATTTTGTAGTAAGTTAGTAATGTGAACAAAATACGAAAGCTTAAAATCGTTTTTAAATAATTATTTTAGATATCACAATGAACATTTTAATTGATGTCCAGAATACGTATCAGTTTCAAACACGACACTCAATTATATTTGCAATTCGCCGACCACTTTCACAATATAATTTCTCTGTTTCCAATATTATTACTATTGAGAAATACTAAATAGCGGGCGTTGTGGCGCGACACGCAATTTGTCCGCAGTATTTGTATATTGTTATCGAAATAGTAGTAGTTTACTTCTATATAGATTTAATATATAAAAAAGTAGTAAATAAATAAATCAAATTACGACTAAAAAGGAATTTAAGTGGGAAAACGCTGCGAACAAAATGGCAGGCGCGCGTTGATGTCTTTTGTATGGCGGCTGTCTTCGCGTAGAGATTGCATGACGCACGCACTTCAGACGCATACACTGTGTCCAATACTTATCCAATTTCGTAATAGATACACATACCGTCTTGCGACACCGTTATTATTGTGTTAAACTGTTAATTTGCATGGAGTTATTAAATTGTTTTGGACAATTAATTTCGCTTTGTTGTGACACATCTTGATGTTATAAAATTATATTTTCCGTATTGTTATTGTGTAAGTTAGGTTTACTTAATCATTAGTGTGAGTAATATTAAACCAAGGACGTTCTTTGTCCTGTAAAGGTTGTGTTCGCACAATGAAGGCGTAATTACTACTTTGGTAACTGCCTAACTATGATAACCATTAGGTACAATCAGTGCCATTATCTGTTAGCTATTGCTAAATATTTGCTATTATTTGCTATGAAACTAGTCTAGAATTTCGTAGTTGTATGTAAATTCGCTAGAAAAAATAGTACTTAATGGATTGTTAAGAGTTTTTTCATCATTATTCCAGAGATTGATAAATCATATAAGTAATTGATTATCACCTTAATTAATAGTTATAAAATTAAATCAATGTTTCCTACATGAATGGGGCCGATGATGGCATATTCTATCTACCTAAGCGCTACCAAATACCACGAAAAGCACCAAATTGTGCATCCCGGTCGATTCAATCGTTAGACCATGTAGGAGCTAATTTGAATGTTATACACTCTTACACCCCGTAGACCTACTTAAATGTATTTTTCGTAATGTGCTATTCCAGGGTAAAAAAGAAATCAATTATGGCCTAAAGTGGCTAAAGTCGATTACTTATACAATGATCTTGATTCAATTACTAAGTGGTAGTCAAATTAATTGCATTATAAACGAATACTGTCCAATGTCGATCCCAAATTATGATTGTATATCAACACACACAGTTATGTAATCGAGTTACTGTGTACTCCAGAGAGCAGCGGGTCGCAGATCTTCAGCGAGTGGCGGCAGGACGTCTCCATGTCGGGGTCGGGCCCGCCCTTCGAGACGGCCTTCTACAACGTGCGCATGAGCGTCGCCTCCGCGCTGCCCGAGATCATCAAGACGGTCAGTACCATTGCGGGACCTTGCAGAGGTCGCTCGGCAGAACATAAATGTAGCTCCCGTTGTATCATCACTCGTAGCCCTATTGCCCATGATGTTTACTACTAAGATGTACTTATACATCATAATATCAGGGCGTTTCCCTTTAAGAAGTAGGTTTATTACAATAAACCGAACTCGTAAAACCATGTTTCAAAAAAGCTTTTACCAACGCCATTAGCCCTAATCCCCATAAACTACGAGTATATTAGCGGCCTTAGCGTTGCGTCCTATTTGACCACTATCCTAAACCATCTCAATCATAATTATACTATTATTATTGGGTCGCGAATCCGGTCACACCCGGACAAATCACACACGATTAATAAGACCCAAAGTAAAATATTTCCCCCTAAGTAACCCGTTACTCGGACCGCAGCGACGCACGCTGTACCTAGGCGTGTGCCTGCCGGCGTCGTGCTCGCGCGCCGCGGTGGGCGCGCTGGTGGGCGGCGCACGCGCCCCGCTGCTGGCGCAGGAGGTGGTCTCCGTGCGTTCGCCGCAGCACGGCGGCTACAACTTCGTCAACGACACCACGTTCCAGGTGTTGCTGTGAGTTTGCTTTATGTTGCCTTATACACTTTTGTAATAGTTATTTTATTACCTTGATAAACCTTTGAGATAAACTGAAACCGTGGACTAAAACTGTAAGAAACTGGCAACTTGAAAAATAAGGTATTGATGTTGACTTCAGCTCGAATGTGACAGTACTCAAAGGATATTAATCTGACATTACTATTACTAGGGATTCACCCTAGTGCGAGTATGATTTATTATAATTAAAGTATGATAAACCTCTATGTCCATATGTATCGTATACTTATTCTAAATATTAATGAAGCATTTTTGAGAATATCCCACATATTCTCTATATACTGTCGTCTTATAATTGCCTAATATCATTAGACAATTATAAGACGCCATTCCAGAGGGAATGTTTTCGAATTGCGAAACTTCTTAATAAATCATAGCGTCTACCTTAACCATTATTAGCTACTATAAATTATTGATTAGAAACATGGCGTAAAGTTGTAACTGGCCACTTAAATTGTCAATAACCGAGTGGCGGCACAATGACCGTCGACCGTTCCCTGGAGGAGCGTTATATAACGCGGTGTCGACACGCGCGGAGAACGCAGTCAAATGTCATGAAGAGCGGAATGTGGACACACTGTGTACACAAGCCTTTATTTACTTAACGTTAAGTGAGTTGATAAAGATTAACTGCAGGCATTCTTTGAAGTCCTCCGAAGTTGTTACTTTGCTATTTTCCCCTGTCATAACTCCCATCGCACCGCAGTGCCATGACGGTGCTGGTGTCCGTCCTGCTGGTGTCCGCCACGGTGTACGACGTGCGCCTGTCGCGCGCGGTGCGCCGCCGCCGCCGCCGCGCCGCCAACATCGCCGCGCGCCCCACCGACCTCAAGCTGCAGATCAATTCCTTGGATGATATCACTGTTGCTAATGGTAACAGTTAATTTTATTTCTATTAGAGTCTGAACTTGAGCAAATAGTCTGAAGGTCTACAAAAGTCTAAAGTTTCGACCGTCTTCTATTAGAGCGCACGAGACATCTCTCATGATTTATCCGACTGATCCAAAAGTCTGTTTTTTATATTATAACCTAATTAGTATATTTATAATTAGTTAGGTCCTAACTAATTATAAATATACTAATTTCCAAATTCCCATGATAATAATAGTATTTGGAAAAATAGAGTCAAAATTAAAGCCTATGCAAAGTTAAAACGCAGACGACTTTCTTTTCATTTTGGTTACCTAAAGTGTGTCTAAAGTCCAGTCGAGTAACCCCGAATAACCTTCTTAACTTTTTAAATCACGACTTTGTCTTATTATATATATTTTGTTAATATCTATCAGGTAAATCGATCTACAACGTGAACAACAACATCGCCATCAACTCGAACACGTCGGAGGAGCGGCTCACTGGGGAGACCTCCTCCACCAACACCGACGACGAACTCAAACTTAGTAAGTACTGCCCTGTGAGATCAGACTCGACAGAACTCTTAGGATGTCTCTCTACCAGACCTGTGCCGTACGTCACATATTATAAAACAAGTTCCCCCTACCCTTTTGTTAACAGTAAACTCAAAAACTACTCAACGAATTTTCATACAATGGACAGTTTTGGGCTAATTTTCATTACAAACACCCACATAAATAGACACAACGCGGATAAAACTGCTGAACCGAGGTCACTTAGTACAACAGAATCCTTAGTGCAATTACTTTGGCCGATGTAAGTAACACAAAGCCCCTCGCCAGGCGTGTGGGCGGAGCTGCTGCTGTCGTTCTCGGTGAAGGCCAACGTGCAGCAGATCTTCGAGCAGGCCGTGGGCGCCGACACCGTGCCCGTCGTGCACGGCCTGCGCTCGCTCTCCATGGTCTGGGTCATCTTCGGACACACCTGCATCGTCGTCTTCAAGGTGAGGACATAGCGACCAGTCTGCTCACTTTGGTGTACTACAATCGTATATTCTTGTTACTTCTATGAGTACTACGAGTAGGTAGAAGTGAGAGTATGTGCTTTGTTTGATGTGAAACTTCTAAAAGACTTCCATTTTTCGGATTCGTATTTTAACTGACAGTCCGAATGGCAGAACTTTCTATGATAAGACTATTCAAACTTGTCGGAATCTGATTCACTCATTTAAACGAAGCGCTGTCAAGTGAAAGCAGCCTGTAACTGGCTCCACTGGATGTCACATAAACCAAGCGCACAAGACGAGTGCCAAACGTGATGTATTTAAAAAATAAACTATTTGAATACCTACAATGAATGTTTCAGTACGCTGACAACACGGCGCTGCGAGCCATCTTGGAGAAGAGCTTCTGGTTCCAACTGATCATTAGCGCCGTCTACAGTGTCGACACGTTCTTCTGTCTCGGGTAACTTTTACTAAATACGTTCCATAAATAGAAACCACTCCTCGGTGGGACACAGATGGCACCAGCAGACGATTCACAAATATAATCTGCCGTCACCCCGTCACCGCTCACTGTATCACCATTATTCGTAAACTGCCCGATCGCAGTCTGTGGAACCTTGTGTGACCTTTATTCTTTAAGCCGTAAGAAGTAACTAAGGATGCTTACGGTACAATATTTTAATCAACAAATTGAATTAATATTGTCTATACTTTCTCAGAGGCATGTTGGTAGCGTTCCTGTTCCTGCGCACCAACGCTAAGGGCAAGCTGGACCGGCTCACAAAGGGTCGCCGGAAGATCACCGCCGGCACGCTGCAGTTCCTCGGACTCATGGGGTATCGGTTTGCGAGGTGAGACGGCTACTATTGTGTATAGAAATCTTGCCATTGCAGGGTTATGTCAGACACCTACATCTTGATGCTGTCACAAGCGTGTTGATGTCCTTTTAGGAGCTTATACACAACTTAAGTTCTTTAAGTTTACGTAATTATTATGAATACAGAGTGTCACGTAAATAGAAGTAAATAGGGGGGTCATAGCCATAGGATATTTTGTTGTTAAAAGGACGCTCTAATTTATTTTTCAAACAGGTAGAGCTATTGAAAGACTGGGATATATAATTGATACTTACTATTAATATTCGGTACAGCACATTAGATTTTTCATAAGAAAGCCATTGTTAAAGTCTATTTCCTTGGTACAGGTTGACAGTCCCGTACCTGTTCATGCTGGGCGTGGTGGAGGTGACGATGAAGTGGTTCGCGCACAACGCGGTGTTCGAGCCGCCGGCCAACGACCACGAGACATGCCCGCAGTTCTGGTGGAGGAACCTGCTCTACATCAACACGCTCTTCCCGGTCGAGCAGATGGTAAAACATTTAAATTTTTTATCGAAATGCATCGGAATGATTTTGCTTCTTATCCTATTAACTTGATGATAGCCCCTACATTGCAGTCGGGTAAACTCACATGGGCTAAACATACCGCCGTCTTCTTAAGAGCCTATCGTGCCCCACTGCAGGTTGAAGGTTCTCTACTCCCCTTCCATGATTCGCGGTTCTGTGTGACAGATTGCCAATCTGTATTGAACCTTATTGTTGAAATACCTTCATTTAAATAACTCTAGAAGATCAACCGAGGGCCCAGACGCGGCCTACAGGTCGCGACTCGCGACAGGCACGCCGCGCCGCGCCGCGTCGCGCCTTTGATCTTACCGACTTTCGATGGATCGATCGGGCGACATCAGGCCACCACAGGCCTCATCGGATGCGAGGGTTCCCATGAACTTCTGATGGTTCCTCACTAAAATAATTTGATAATGATGTGTTTGTTTCAGTGCATGTTATGGAGTTGGTACTTATCAGATGACACACAGTTCTACGCAGTTGGGGCTATTTTACTTATATTATCTACTAGGTAAATACCTACTTAATCAAACATTATGTTCATTACTTTGTTTGTGCTCTATCATTACATACATATATTTACAGTACAAAACTCTAAAAAGACGGTTCGCTCCGTTCGCTGTGGACCTCTAAACGATGTTATCTCTTAAAAAGCTATTGGTCCCAAAAAGCCATACATCATAAAGTAGAATGAACCTTAAGAAGCCGTCAAGTCGACCACTAATCACGTGACGTATATCCGCAGCCACTTCAAGGTGTCCGCGGTGCTGTCGTGCATCTTCTTCGTGTCGTCGCTGCTGACAACGGGCTACGTGTCGTGGAGCACGGAGCACATCCCCAACAGCGAGGACCCGTTCACGCAGTTCGACAAGATCTACGACAAGCCGTGGACGCGCCTCGGGCCCTACCTCGTGGGCATGCTCACCGGCTGGATCCTCTTCAAGACCGATCTCAAGATCAATATGAGTCGGGTATGGGATACTTTCCAATTTACAATACTTCAATTAGATAAACATAAATCCAAAAAAATGAGGCATACATATGGCACCTTACTGAGAACCAGCTGTGGACAGAAAAAAGTTATGCTGCTAATTGGGAGCTCCTTTGAAAGGTCTCCAATATAGTTTCGAGTTTGGTCTTTTCATGTTGGATTTTTTATCTTGATGTGTTTTGTTTGTATTGTATATTGAGTGTAAATCAAAGATATTGGTATTTGTAGTTGTGGGCGTGGGTGGGGTGGGCGGTGTGCGGCGGCGTGCTGCTGTTCCTGATCTTCGGGCTGTACCAGACGGAGCTGGGCGTGGCGGCGGCGGCGGCGTACTCCGCGCTGTCGCACTCGCTGTGGGCCGCCTGCGTGGGCTGGGTCATCGTGGCCTGCTCCACCGGCCACGGGGGTAACTACTGCACCGCGTTACGGACCTCATCATTATTGTTAAAATTATTCTGATTTAATCCTGTATGCTCAGTCACACGTACTGTGCGTGAATGAGCACTAGGCCGTTATTTTTTATTTAATCGGCCTTGAAGAAGTTCTATTGAGCATCCATTTAGAAGAATTAATATGAAGTCATCCGCTATGTTCTCCTTGGACTCAATGAGATGTCTTTTAGTAACCTAAGTTGTTGTGGCAGGCTGGGTGCACGAACTGCTGTCGGCGCCGATCCTGTACCCGTTCTCGCGGCTGACGTACTGCACGTACCTGGTGCACCCCGTGGTGCTGCGCTACGTCGCCATGCACCTCACGCACCCCATACACTTGGGAGAGCTGCTCGTGGTGAGTTCCGCCCCTTGCTGGAGGGGCGTAATAAGTAATAAGGGGTTCAAAAAGGGAAAATATCTATAGTGTTAGTTTGTTAACGTTTCAATATCGATAAATGAAGCCATGTATGTTAAAACATGAATAATGCAATGTCCCCAGTTCGTGTTGTTCCTGGGCCTGACCGCGATCTCGTTCTTCATCGCGCTGGTGATCTCCGTGGCCTTCGAAGCGCCCATGGTGAGCATGCTGAAGATCCTCTCGCCGCAGCGAAAGCCGCACCGCGTCTGAAGAGAGACCCGCTGGTGACTTGAGTGACGAGCTACAGCCTTACGAATGAATGGATGGAGTGCTGTCATGGAGGAAGAAGAACAAGTTTAATGATTCAATTGCACAGCCATTTTAATTTATAGTCTATGTCCAGGCAAAATACAAAATCTTAAATGTCTTATTAAAAAAATAGCTGAGCTTCTTAAATATTCCGATTTAATTACTCAATAGAAGATGTGATCTTCTCCAATGCATGTTTTTATTATGCTCGATTAGTTGATCCTGACTCCATGGTAAAGCTCCTTAAAAATAATAAAGCACTGTATGTTTATCTCTTTCCCACAAACACTAGAGGAAAGAAACGGAACATATTCGGATGAGTTCTAATTTATAAGCACTAGTTAAATGTACAAAGATTTGTTGTAAGCTCCGAAAGTTGTAATTACTTCGACTGATGAAAAATTGATGATAGTCATTTTGTAATGGGATTAGTATGAATGTCGTGATGGGAAAATGAATTTACTTAATTATTGAATATTGATTAACACGTTGCTTACGGCGATATCTGTTTTGGTATGTTTTGTCCCTTTTGCATAGCAGTATTATCTTATTCAAATATGTATTGTGTAAAAGAGACGGAAATATAAAAGCAACATAAATTGTGTATTATGATCAAATAATGTAAATTAAAATTAACTATAAATTAATGTACCTAAGTAAACATTAAGGGATGCATGTTATTCGGTAGTATCATTCTGGATCATTCTCACTGGGTCCAGCGGACATCATTCCCGTGGACTATTGACACTTTTTTTCTCAAAGTTCCATTAGTCTTGGCAAAAAACAAATGTTCTCACTAGTTCCACCAGACATAAATAAATAGATACATTACAACAACAAAAACGATAATAACCATTTAATAATTTGAAAATCATATAAGGTATTATGAGTAGGTACCTTAATTATTCGTCAACAAGTAAAGCGAACAGGTTTCTACATAGGGGTATGTCTAAACCTCAACATCTACGACACACGCACACGTCTAACGTCATGCGCACACATCTACGAAAAAATTAAATATGTAATTAGGTTTACATAACCTATTGACCTCTTGGTGAGTTATGTTCGCCTGGTACTTTGCCATAAATAAAGATAGTTTTGTTTAAACATTTATCAAAATAACGAAGCATTTATTAGTTAATTCTGTTCGCCTGGTATTGCAATGCGTAAAATAACAATTTAATCAGCTGATTTTTTTTTTATAATAATAACTTGCTTGAGTGATTAGACAGCCTCTTAATTATGTTCGCCTAGTACTTCGGAATGATTATTTAATTTATGTTGTTTTTTTATTCATTCATTGCCAAGTCTCATGAACTATTGAGAATAAAATTCTCAATTGCTCCATTAACATCATCTATTGGACCTGGGTGAGAAATCGTTGTGGTCGAGATCTTTTATTGTACATAATTTAAATTAAGAATGTGATATGTCATTATTTGTTAAAAAGCTTTTTAAAATAGTACCAGGGAAATCAATAGACAACCAATATGTTCACAAATTACATTTATTATTATTATTATGTACATAATGTTACCTTAATGTAAATAGGATGTAAATAAAATTGTAAGTTTATACAAATATAATAAATATTTTAATACATATTGTTTTTTTAAACTTATTTTCATATTACAAACATTTACATACGACGATTTTATTTAAATTCGTAATTAAACCTACAGTAACTTTTTTAATCAAAAATTCTGTCCGAGTTACTTCACAGACGATATTATAAAAGGCAATATAATATTATGTGAAATATTCATTTTAATGTACTCTTATGTTTCTTTACAACAAATTAACCGACAGTAACCATCAGACCTTTCTTTGGCTCCGCTGCTGACTCTCACCTCTAGTCTTAACTTCATAACGCCTCCGTAATCGTCACTTCTCTGGTGCCACCTCCGGCTCCGTCTAACTTTAGTTTGTTGCATACAAACTAAAGTTACTCATACTCCTAACTAACTCCATACTCCTAACGTACCATGGTCCTAACTTTTCCACTTCTATTTCCATGATCCTAACTTTTCTATTGCTAACTCCAAGGTCCTAACTTTTCTACTACTGTTTCCATGGTTATTACGTTGATGCTGACTCCGAGAGTCTCCGGAGTAGAGCACAGACCGGCATTTCTATGAGGAGGGCGAGGAACAGCGCCGCCACGAAGCTCATAAAGGTAACCCAGACGAAGTATTGACTCTGGAGATCATGAACATGTGATGAACATATTGGGATGGATACCGGTGAAGGTCGACATGCTTGTATGTCATTTGAATATTTTGTAGGTCCTGCATGACCTAACAATAAGTTACTGGAATAGTTAATGACTTATAAAAACATCACTGACCCAAATAGTTTTTCCAATTATATTTAATAAAAAGGTCATTGACCCGGATGGTGTTTCACAGGTTACCAATAAAAAGGTCAGTGACCCAGATTACTAGTACGAGTATTTCCTAATACATATTACCAAAAAAGGTCGTTGACCCGTATAGTATTTCATTTCATGGGCTATTACCGAAAGGTCACTGACCCGGGTGGTTTAGTTTCATGTGTTCTGTACATTGAAGTCACTAGTGAGATACTCACGATACAAACGAGGTCGGAGCAGAGCGGACGGTCGGGCAGCAGCAGCAGCCGCACGAGAACCGCCTGCGCCAGCAGCGCGCAGCCGCTCAGCCGGCTCAACCACACCCAACTGCACAGCTTGCGGAGCGAGCCTGGCCGTTACATGCACTTATCATTTAACTTACAACGTACCAATTTTATGTGAGAATTTCAGAATAGAAGGTAGAAAGGAGTAGGGGCACGTGGTGATTACGACTTATAAATAGTTTTCACTGTCAGTATGTCTTTCGTGAAACGTAAGGTCTTTGGCATATTACAGGCTAATGCCACGACTACGACTACTACATTAATATCGAATATAGTTCGAGAGATTGTAACCTTAAATCATACCGGAGTACTTAGTGGAGACAACGAGCGCGGGCCAGATGAGCGCGGCGGCCCAGGCGGCGTGCAGCCAGGCGCCGGCCCACGCGGCCGCCAGGCGCGGCGCCGCCAGCGCCGACGCCGCCAGCGACAGCGACGCCGACCACAGCAGGCGCGACATCAGCTGCCGCCGGGGGGGACACGTGTAAAGTAAGACATCATGCCGGGCATTGCTGCGCGTGCTTACCTTTGACTGGTGTTGGTACACTATGTCGGTCAGGAAGTGACGATTGTGACGAAGGGACTTTTTCAGTCAGTTTCTTGCTTACACGCCCAGTAAAACTTGGCTGGTCATATTATTAATGATTATTTTATTTTATTTTATTATGCGGTAACTACGCTAGTATAGTAAATACGCCAAGAAACATTCAGAAAGCTCAGGGTAGTACAATAAAAATGGTAATACGTAAACTGTCCTAATTCCTCCGTAATAACTAAGCTTTGACAGCTAGTGGTCTAGTTGGCTATAATTACCGCACTATTACTGACAAATTGTACAATTTGTCTTCTAGCAGGTGAAACCTTGGTACCTTGGTGACAGCCCGCGCGTGCGCCCCCGCGTGCACGAGGCGGCCGGCGAGCGCGCCCGCCGCGTACGGCGCCACGCGCGCCCAGCCGCGCGCCACCAGCCGCGCGTACAGCGCGAACGACGAGCGGCTGGCCGCGGGCGGGGGAGAACGACATGGGTACAAATACGGTTCTCAACTGGTTTATAATCTTTTTGGTAAAGCTACAAGTACACTTCTTCCCTTTGTTAAAGTAACTACAATTTGCATGAGATCCACCTGGCATTTTTTATCAGAAAAAATATCCTGTCTTGGAAGTTAATTTATCCTCCATCTAACTTTCGCCAGATTAAGCCAGAGACTTGCATACTCACTAGACATGTTCCTCCACGATGGCCTCGCTGACGTCCGCGGCGACGGCGGCGAGCGCCAGGCTGGCGCTGAGTGCGGCGACGAGGCGCGTGCGCGCCGCCCCCGCGCCCCCCGCGCCCCCCGCGCCCCCCGCGCCCCCCGCGCCCCCCGCGCCCCGCGTCGCGCCCGCGGCGCCGCTCGCCACGCACGCTAGCGCGCCCACCGCGTGCAGCTGCGTCTCCGTCGACAGGAACCACGCGATTTGGAGACACTGGGATAAATTATGTGGATAAGATTACAGATAAGATTAGGGAAGACATAACAATGCTGAAAAGAACCTCCGCCTTCGGTGTTTGAAGTGGGTTAAAAAAACAAAGAATGACACGCAACATTTAATAAAATCTCTACAAATATGAAACCTCTAAATCTCGTCCTTAAACTTTCCTATGATATCTAAGTATATGAAGCACTGTTCATAGAGGTGATGTGAACTCGTATCTCACCTGCTCGTGGTCCGGGTACGCGTTGGTGATGTAGAGCGCGTTCCGCCACCAGTAGAGGTCGCAGGCGGCGTGGTCGGCGTCGGGCAGCACCAGCGGGCGCGAGGCGCGCGCCCACCGCGCCGCCGCGCCGCCCGCCGCCGCCGCCCACAGGTACACGGGCAGCACTCTGCACAACAACACACAAACACACTTAAGGTACAAAATAGAGAATAAGACTTGGGAACTTGGTATTATTACTTATTAAGATCCTCTCGATGAAGAAGACTTATATTATTAAGAGTAACCCTATCGAATGATGTCTTCAATTTAAAAACTATACGTGAAATCTTGACTTGGTCATTGGCCCCGATAGTCTTAAGATGTTTTAATAAAAAGGTCAGTGAGCTCGATTACCAGCTTAAGATTTCTAATAAAAAGTTCAGTGAACGATAGTTAACTTGACATTTCAATAAAAAGGTTAGTGATCGCCGTTGCGAATATTCGCGCGGTGTGAACTGCGAAGCGTCTAGCGACTGAAATAAACGCATAGCAATGTATTTATCAAGCCACGCGCAACGGCGACCGGCGAATTGTACCGAGCGAATCGCGCGGGCGACTTGCGGCGCGGCGGGCGAGTAACAACCACGGAGTCGAGCGGCAGTCGCGGCGAATAGTGCAGTGATCAAATGAGTTAAGTTGTTGTTGATGAAGACATTTCGCTGTCACTTCCTTACTGGTTGCGGCGGGGAAGGCGACTGCCCGTGGCCTGCAAACGGTGCCGCGCAAATGGTCGCCTCGCGCGCCGCTTCACCGTTCGCGCCGCCCGATCTCCGTGGCGAGCCCGTGAAACTCAGGAGACGACATCGACGTAAGAACGAAGTGGATGATAATAGTTAGGAAGGCTGACCCCACCAAGAGACACAAAGCCAAGGAGAGAAAGAGAGTGAGAAATCTGTAAGTAAGAGATTTGTAATTATGTAATTATTAAGTAAGTGATCTGTAAGTGGAATACCGGATGACCCTGTTGGTGATGAAGCAGACGAACTGCATGACGTTCCCGCAGGCGCCGCCGAAGCTGACCAGCTCGCGCACGCTGTACCGACTCTTCAGGTAGAACAGGTGGTGGGCGCTGATCAGCCCGCTGCGGATACACGGGGCAAAGGGGTTGGTTGAGTGAGTTGAATGTCAATAGGATCTCGATCAAATACTTTGATAAAACAAAACAATTAGTGACAAGATGTAATGTAACATGTTCCTATTAGAACCAAGTTGTTAGAATCAAATGAGTGTCATTTGATTCTCAATAGTTCAGAGGCGGTCTAAGAAAATGTGTCAACCACGTTACACGTTACAATGTAATCGATTCACCATTGAGACTCAATTCATACACTTTAAAGTATCGTGTAACAATCTAATGAATATCTGACTCCATCAATATTAACAAGCATTGACCGGATGAATACACTTGGATAATCATATTTCAGAGAAATAAAGTATGATAATAACGGACCTTACAAAGAAAAGCGTATCAAACGCAATCGTTCCCGTTGCCAGAATGTAATACACATCTTCCCGCTTGTTCAGGTCTCCAGAATTACCTGAAATAGTAAATACCATAGTAACACTTGAAGAAGAAGGAGTTGTATTGTTTAAGACAGATCCTTCAAAGGGATGGAGAGTTGTTTTCGATTCGAAAGACTCCCCTAATTTGGCCCAGAACTAAGATGCTTGGAAATTGCATGTTATTTAAAAAGATTTACTAATGACTACCCACTTGAAGCATAACTGGCGACGACAGCGACGTGCACAAAGATGATCCAGAGCGTAGCGAATATCTTGAGCACGTGCACGGTCGCCAGGTCCTTGTTGGCGGTGTTCTTGTTGAAGATCCGGCGCAGGTTGGAGGTGAGCGAGAAGCAGAGCAGCAGCTTGCACGGGAACGTATTGCGCTTGTCCCGGGTGCTGAGGCTGGCGAAGGAGCTGTACTGGAGGCGCGGACACGCGGCCGAGCTGGCGGCGCGCCGCCCGCCCGCGCACTGGCGCCGGTACTTGCCGCAGCGGGCGCAGCTCCCCGCCGCGCGCTCCGGGCTGGCGCTCTTCTTGGCGCCGCCGTCCGGCCCCGCCTCCACGTTCATCAGCTCGATGTGCTTCCTCTTCAGTTCGTCCACTAGCGACAGCTCGTTGCTCTGCTTGGGCAGGTCGAAACTCATCGACTTTTTGGAGTAGGGGAAGCATTTGAAAAGGTTAAGATCTACTATTGTGGCGATGACGGCGAGCGTGAGGAGCATTAACGTGACGGTGATGACGATGAGTGCTGCGGTGTCTTGGAAGAAGTCGTAGGAGCCGTCGATCTGTCGCACGTCGTTTAGCGCGGTGCGGCGCGGGACGGTCCGGTTGGAGCGCAGGTTGTCGTTCAGGGACACCGACAGGCTGACGATGGACTCCACGTCGTCGGCCGAGCACGAGCGCGGCAGACACACGCCCAGCGTGATGTCGTACCACTGGGGACATAACCATACATTGAAGACGTGAGGCCCGAGTACACGTAGAGTTCATGAGCGTGTTGTCTTGGTACCTTGTACATGGTGAACCGCGTGACGTTGACCCGCAGCTGCAGCGCGGAGTAGAGCAGCGCGTACGGCGGGCGATGCTCGGCCGCCAGGAGCCGCTGCATCACCTCGTCCTGCATCACCCAGCGCCACTCCTCCTCCTCTACACATCACCACAAACATCCATGTCAAACCAAGTCAATAATAAAACTACATTTTTCATTCATTGTTATTGGTCTTTCGGCGGCAACAAAGATCGATAGCCATAAGAACATTATAGACACTTCAAAGAAGATTTTATAAGAAAAACTCTCAAATGGCAACAATCATCATCAACATCTTTAACATAAAAAAGACATCAACGCGCTCCCGTAGCGTTCGTAGTGCAAGAACGAATGAGTCATTGAAAAAGCTTCGGCTAATAATGATCTTCGATTTACAAGTGTACACTTTCCGAGGACACTGCATTGCAGTTTCTGTTTTGTATTGTGGAATTACTCACCGGAGCCGAAATACTTCTCCCTGTTGAGTATGGAGCTGATGTAGTCGTTGCTGCGCAGCGCCGTCAGCGTCTCGTTGTGCCCGAACTCCAGGAACTCGTCCGACTGGACACAACAATTGAAGCAAGTCACTTACTCCTCCATAAAGTGTATTTTGTTATCTAGACGAGTAGGTACTAACCATTTGCAGGCATTGTCGTTTAGAGCCGAGCCAGTAGCGCTCGCCAGCAAACAGCGCCGATGGATAACGACCCGACGCGTCCGCAACTGGCAAAAGATTATGTTGAAAAATATATTTCTGATCTAAGAGAAGGCATCAGTGAAAACAAGCCTTCATTTGAATACGTAATTATACAAAAACTCTATCAAAATCGTTCAAGCGCGCGGTCTAGCTGCGATAATAAAACGCAAACGCATGCTAAATGCATTCATTAAGTATGTTGTATGCAAAACTCATAAGCTCCGCTACATCCACTGAACTCTCTCCCATTTTTTGGGGAAACTTCTGTATGTATTGAGTTACAAACCACTGCCTACTTGTCTACTCGATACGAGCACATACCTACATTATTAATGTTAACCTATAGGACCAGTTTTGATTTCTATGATCAAGACAGCTCTTATTGATAGCCACTTTTCCCACTCACCTCCCATCGACTTAACTGTTAATTTGACATGCCTTTGACTTCTGCCGTTCCTCTCTTTACATCTATCAATCAATCCTCTATTTAACTATTTTTATTTAGTTGTATGTTTAATAACTTATCAATATCACACGTCCAATACAGAAAGTACTACTATGAGTTGAGTATTACCGAGTACACACCTAGTCTAATAAACAATACAACAGGCGCCAGAGGCAGCGCCGTTATCTGCTCGATACGTACCTATTATTAGAAGTATCGTGTGAATATGCCTTTAATCTATATCATAGATAATTATTGTGTTTTATTGTCTATGGTTACTCGGTCTTCCCTTTCAACTCTTGCAACTGTACAATGGCGGACTGACTATGCAATTCTTTGCTAATATAATGTAATAATCATAATGTGAGTGATTGATTCCTATTCTAACTAACCCATAATGATGGTGCTGTGGTCCTGTCTATTCTGAGTAATAAACAACTACAACGTCTAGTATCTTGTTTGATATTTGCTGCCCAAACACCTGTCGCCTTTCCACTGTCTCCACGAGTACGTATTTAGATCATAGATCAAATCAACCTCTACCAACAACAGGTTATGGGCCCAGTGCACGAAAACACTGATAGTATACGTTTTGCGAAGGCTAAAGTTTGGGCGCATTATACTTTATGACGGCACAGCACTTCGATTTCGAGATGGCGGCAAATGGCGGCAATGGCAACCATGCGGTTGGCCACCTCATTGTGGAAAAGTTGGATGGATCGTCCAATTATCACACTTGGAAGTTTTCCATGAAAAATTTACTATTATTGGAAGGACTGTGGGATTTGATCGAGGGCGAACCCAATGCGGATCCGAATGGTGACAGAGAGCGTAAAACCCTAGCGCGCATTTGTCTCTCCATCAAAACTTCTCTTTACCAATATGTTTGGAACGCAACTACTGCAAAAGAAGCTTGGAATAAGCTTTCCGATGTCTTTCAAGACAAGGGACTTTTTCGACGTGTCTTGTTGCTGCGTAAATTACACAAGATTAATTACAATGACTACAATAGTATGACTTCGTACATTGAAGCTATTATTACTACAGTGCAACAACTCTCTGACATAGGCAAAACTGTGGACGATGAAGAGGTAGCTGAAATTCTCTTGAGCGGTCTACCGGCTGAGTATGACTCTGTGGTATCCAGTCTGTCTACTGCAACGGTCACCACCAGAATATCCAGTGAGTTGGTTCGTGCTAGACTACTACAGGAGTTCTCCCGGAGAAGCAGCTTGGATGACAATGGAACAGCTTTTACCATGAAGACAAAGAGCATCGTTTGTGATTATTGCAAGAAGAGTGGTCACACTAAAGCTAAATGTTTTAAATTGAAGCGTACGAAGAAGCAGCAACAATCAAATGAGAAGATTTATTCAGCATCTGCCTTGATATCATCACAATCTAGTGATTTCTACATTGATAGTGGTGCTACTAACCACATGGTGAATGATAAGGCATTGTTGCAAAATTTTCAAGACACTAAGAAGGCAGTTATTACTGTTGCTAACAACCAAACTATAAATAGTGAAGGGATGGGTTCTCTTACATTGCATGAGCATGGAAATAAAGATTTGAAGAGCTGCGTCCCATGTATTAAGGGCAAGATGTCGGCCGCATCTTATCCCAAAGAGGCGACGCGTGCTTCTAAACCACTGCAACTGATTCATACTGATGTCTGCGGGCCCATGCAAAAGCCTAGCTGGGGAGGGGCGAGATATCTAGTGACATTTACCGATGACTTCACTAGAAAGACCTTTGGCTATGTTATGAAGGAAAAATCTGAGAGTCTGAAGGAGACTACTGCACAGGGAGTGAATGGGAGGCAGATGGCTCTGGCACCTCCGCTGAAGTGTCCGCTGAAGGATGTTCTATCTCTGAGCATCTGACTTCTGGCGTGACATCAGCTGCAGGTGAAGCTCCGGAGCACAATACTGTGACTACAGGTCGTAATGTACGCTCTACGCGTAATGTTCCTCCAAAAAGGTATGGGGATTATGAATGTTTTATGTCATTGCATGAGGGTTTATTGGTCGAGCCGCAGTCTTACAAAGAGGCTTTAGATTCTCCACAGTCTGAAGACTGGCAAGCTGCCATGCAGCGTGAGTATGACTCATTAGTCGCTAACAACGTTTGGGAGCTGGTTGATAAGCCAGTTAACAAAAATATAGTTAAAAGTAAATGGGTGTATAAAGTTAAGCATGACACTGATGGTTATTTTAACTGTTTTAAAGCGCGACTTGTTGCCAGGGGTTTCACACAAAAACGGGGAATCGATTATAATGACACTTTCTCACCGGTGGTACGCCATTCCACAATGAGAATCTTATTTAGTCTTAGCAATCAATTAAATCTAGATATCGATCATATTGATGTTGCTACAGCTTTCTTGAATGGTGATCTCAATGAGGAAATTTACATGGAGCCACCTATGGGATTTTCAGATAAAGTTCATGGTAAAGTTTGTTTATTAAGAAAAGCCATTTATGGACTTAAACAATCTAGCAAAATGTGGAATGAAAAGGTTCATGACCTTCTAGTTTCACATGACTTCAAGCAATGTAAATGTGAACCATGTGTTTACACTAAGAAAGTGGGCAATGATTTTGTTGTGATAGCATTGTATGTGGATGATTTTTATGTATTTTATAGTCAAAATAGCAATGTTAAAATTCATTTACAGAAGATATTAGAACAACAATTTAATGTTAAAAACCTAGGCCCACTGAAAAATTGTTTAGGTATAAGAGTCACTAGAGATAAGTCAAAGGGCACTTTGTATTTGGATCAGTCTGAATATATTAAGAGTTTACTTGTAAAATTCGGAATGGAAAATTGTAAACCTGTAGACACACCTTTGCCATCAAATTGTAAATTACTTAAATCTGAAAATGCAAGTGCACATTTAGATGATAGTGTATATAAATATAGACAACTTTTAGGGTGTCTGATGTATTTATGTGTATGCACTAGGCCAGATATTGCATATTCTTGCAGTTACTTAAGCCAGTTTAGCACTTGTTTCGAGAAAAGTCATTGGCTCGCGGCCAAAAGAGTACTTAGGTATTTAGCTGGTACAATTAATTACTATTTGTTTTTTACAAAGAGCGTTAATTGGAATTTGAGCGCATATACCGATGCCGATTGGGCAAATGATGTCAACAATCGTAGGTCATATACTGGTTATGTAATCAAGCTAGGTAACTGTACCATTAACTGGGAATCACGCAAGCAGCGATGTGTCGCATTATCCAGTACGGAAGCAGAATATCTGGCTATAGGTGATGTTTGTAAAGATATTTGTTTTATTAAGAATTTAATTTTAGAATTGACATCTACCAATTTGAATAACTGTATTGTTTATAATGATAACCAAAGTGCTCAAAAATTATTGGAATCCAGAGAGTTGTGCCATAAGCGTACCAAACACATAGATATCCGATATCATTTTGTTAAGGACCTAGTTAAAAATGGTTTGATAAATGTTATGTATAAACCTACAGACAGAATGATAGCGGATGTATTGACTAAGCCCCTGTGTAAGCAGAAACATTGTGACTTTGTTAAAAGTATGATGGTTACGGATGAACTAATGTAATGTAATGTTTTATATTTACTAACTATCTTAATGTAGAGTAAGCAATAATGTTTTATGTTTCTGTGACTATGTAGAGCTCATGTTAATTATGTATAACTATTGATTGAGATATCTTAAAGTCAAGGGGAAGTATTAGAAGTATCGTGTGAATATGCCTTTAATCTATATCATAGATAATTATTGTGTTTTATTGTCTATGGTTACTCGGTCTTCCCTTTCAACTCTTGCAACTGTACAATGGCGGACTGACTATGCAATTCTTTGCTAATATAATGTAATAATCATAATGTGAGTGATTGATTCCTATTCTAACTAACCCATAATGATGGTGCTGTGGTCCTGTCTATTCTGAGTAATAAACAACTACAACGTCTAGTATCTTGTTTGATATTTGCTGCCCAAACACCTGTCGCCTTTCCACTGTCTCCACGAGTACGTATTTAGATCATAGATCAAATCAACCTCTACCAACAACACCTATGTAGTTAGAAACTAACGGCGCGATCGCACGGTGCGATACAATAACAGACTAATAATTATACCCAGCATTATTAAGTATAAACCAATAAAAACTACCATGTTTAATTGTCTGAGCGAAGAACAGAAATCGTCTTAGAATTGTCTACACTCCGCGTTGAGTGCAACACTCATTTAGTAACATCAGACAAATAGGAGTCTAGTCATGCAACGATACTATGATTGTCACATGCCACTCGATGATATTTCATGAAATATTAAATAAATAATTCGAGCGTGGAGAGACACGCAATAATTAATGATTATTTATTAAATTAATGATTAGAATCGCTGTGACAGCAACAGTAACAATGGACGCTGGACGAGACATGCGCACACGCAACCGGTGAACTTGCAGAGCGTTCACATGAGAAAGTTGCGCAATACGTGATCGAAAGTATCATTGCCATGTTCATATGATAATTTTGATTCTGATTAATTAAATTCAATTAGCGGTGTCTATTCTCATTTAAAGAAACAAGTTAACTTACTGTCAAGACTTGAAGGTACGGAGAGGTATGTAGGTTGCCTGGCCTGAATTTATAGGTTTTACTATCTTGTTAATTTTACAGGGTGCTTATTGTAAGTAGGTATAATATGTTAAGAAGTTAACATTGGTGACGATTTGTTAACAAAAGCTGAAATAACTAAAATCAGACCTAAGTAGTTTCACTAGTGTTTATATTCGCCTTGCCTAGTTGGTTATCAAACTGTGTGCTTGCGAATCGTGGCTCAACTTACCGTCGTAGGCCCAGGCGCGGCCCTCGGCCAGCTCTCTGAAGAACACGGAGACGTCGCTCCAGCACTCCGGCTCCAGCAGCAGATGCACTCCATTCCTGATCTTGGGCCACGCCACGCTCAGGAAGCTCGGGTCATACACAGTGAATAGGTTCTCGAACTCGCCGCCGCTCGCGCGCCGCCACGACCGCACGCTCAAATCCTTTTTCAAACTATCAACGTATTGGCGCTCGTAATTTTGACATTTCACCATCGATAGGAACAATACGACGCAGTATGCCCGTAACATTGTTATTAAATTATTTTCTCCCATTCTTGTTGATGCAGCGAGACGCGTGTGAACGCGGCGCGAGCTCCGAGTAAACACTCACGCATCGTCAATATAGATCATTAACTAGCAGAAAAAGAGAACTAAGTATGTTCTCGGTAAAACAAATTGCAATTATAACGCTACGAATTAACGCCATTTGTACACTCGAAAGATATCGCTTTATGATTACCTAGTTAATACACATTTATGCAAATTATTAATCGGTTACCAGTCAATTTTAGAAATAAGTTTCTTCGATAAAATATATGTAAAAAAAAAAGAGTCTTAATAATAGTGCATAATAATACCTATAATGTGGGTAGACCAAGAGAAGACTACTACAGCCAAAATGCAAGACTGCCTAGGTCAAGCTCCATCTATTGATGAATAGCAGAATTTGCTACGGGGCAGTTTTCCTAATTAAACAAACTGCGTCTCTTTCGTTAGAATAGATATAAACATGCTTATACATATTATATAGAAGCAGTGCCCCGCAGTTTTACCTGCGTTGTACCATTTAATTTTGGCATTAAAAGTATGTAGTCTCAATACTTCATCTTGATTCACTATGTATGTAAGCGAAACCCTATGAAAAAATCAACTACATAAACAGTTTCTGGGGGCTTCCGGCTTTCTCTAACAAATAGGGATAGACTAGGAATAAATTGTGTCAAACTATTTAGATAAAATATATCATGGGTATATCGGAGCCGATACACACGATGACACTACCATCTGGTGGCGTATAATGATTACTTACTATTCACTAGACTCTATTTATACCAACAATATTGTATCATCACGGCAGTAACGGTAATTTGATAATTCAGCTAATTGAAATGGTATTGTAATAACATTATTTCTATGATGATTGAGTAATATTGGTATTGTAAAATCGGGAATGGCTACCAAGGCATGATAAAACTAAAATAAAACAACCAACTGTTAGTAATTAATACATTTATTACCTGTCAAAAAGACAATAGCTTACAATTATTTTATTTTCATGTACTTAGTAAATACAATTAGCTAGATTTATTATAATCTGATACTGTGTCACTGTAGTAGTCTCTGTACTCTGTAGGGACGCGCTCACACACACACATAGAACATAGGACGACGAAACGCACGTTATTTCAAATCTGGACCTTAATTACTTTACATTACGGTTACATTTGCCGGAGTCGTTTGTTTGGCCGCTGTCCGTCCATGAAGCCACCCTGTAAAAACACACGTATGTTAACATCAAGTCACACACAACGTGGGCAAACTGTGCTCAAGCTTTACTGGTATCACTACCAAGTTCTTAGAGACACACACTTGTAAAGAACCCAACACCTTTAAAATGATTATCCCTGAGAAACCATAGTAGATTGAATGAAAAAGTGTTACATTGGCCTGACACAAAGTTTTATAAGTATATTTACATGGAAAAAAACATTTACCATTAATGTTGGCTAAATTAGCTTAAATAAAAGTAATGCCTATACAACTCTAAAATTACCAAATCATGTCATATTTTACAAAATATGACAATAGTTTAAGGAAGAATAATATAAAGAAACATAAATGAGCCACGAAACCCGGTCTGGCAGTAAGACGAGTAAAGCTTGCACAGCGAGTGTATAGCACGGTGCGCGTTACCTGGCCGCCTCGTGCTCTACGGGTAACTCTGAAAAGAATGCACAGAATGCGTTAACGGCAAAGAGAGCAGAGACCCGTCGCGGTTACATCACACTTCGTTAATGTACTGCATTTCTTTGCACATCTTTCTATGCACTCGTTTCTTATTTACGGATGCGTCTTTACATGCAAAATGTATAACAAGCAAACAAAAAATAATGCAAAAAAATACAGTTGAATTAAAACAAAATGAAGCGCAGTCAAGTCAATGATGGTTAGTAAAATGTTGCAGTCAATGAATATGTCCCTTGTCATCGACTACGACGCACAATGTTAAGATACTGGGTTAACATTGTATGGACAACCAACAAGTGAAACAGATACAAATGTAGCTAAACAAAAAATATGTCTTACAATCAAACAATGAGAGCAACGTTAATTTAAATCAAACACCTGGGATGGCAACTACAAAACAGATGCAAAATAAAAGCTAAACAATAGGCAGATGGAAATAAACAGAAACATATTTTAGGTTACATTTGTACAACCACTTAAGTCAATTATGTACACTAGACAACATTAATGTCAAACATCCGTTTGATGCAGGTAATGGTCAAGATGTGGTATGGTTGTGTAGTTACCGGGCGGCCCATGAACGGCTGCGGCGGGATGTACGTGTTGACGGGGGCGAAGCCGCCGCGCGGGAAGGCCCCGCCGCGACCGCCGAATCCGCCGCGACCACGACCACCTGCACACATTCATACAGCTTTTATACTTACCTTGTTTATATTGATTTTTTACACGTAATAATAGATGATACGGGGTCTGGTTCCAATCATATGAATACTAACAAATTATAAGTTTAAATGTGTTGGTATAAATGTATAATCTTCATTCTCCACGCCCAAGGGGCTTAACTGATTTTAATGAATTGTGGCATACAAAAAGGATTATGCCTTGACATAGGATAGAAACTTAATAGACATGGGATCAAGCACTCTGCTGGTATAACTGTGGGGAATACATACTATAGTATAAAGTATGATCAGTGCAATCTTCACCTTCGTGAACGTTAACATTATACAACGGACCTCTGAAGTTGCCCCGTGCGTTGAAGGCGCCGCCGCCGCGCGGGCGGAACGAGTTGTTGCGGTTGGCGTTGGGGCTCGTCGTCGTGTTCGCGTTCGGGTTGCGGTTCTGTTGCTGCGAGTGCTGCCGCTTGTTCTGTGGGATCGTTATGTAGTGTTTCATTAGTACGTTGGTCAGTCAGTTTCCCTACGGCAGTAGTAGTTAGACACATAAAGCTGCTAATGACGAGACTTTCATGATGGAAGTTAAGTTGTGGACCCATTCTGTCCACACTAACAGAAGTGCCTTCTGTGTTAGATCAAGAGGCCCAAAACATGATGATAATAATCTGCAATGATAACTGGAGTGCTCCAGCGAACTGACACTTATAGTGCTTATACCCGATTCAGGACTGAGGAGAGTTTTCAAAAATCCTATGCCCATATGGTAAGTGCATGTACCTTGTTGGAGTTAGCGTTGTGCGCCTTCTGCTCATCGTCGTCGCGGTACTTGGAGACGGTGACGAGGAACCCGTTGATGCGCAGCTCGCGGTCCAGCTTCAGGGCCTTCTCCACCGACTCCTTATCGTTGAATGTCACTCGCACTGCACACAAACATGCAACCAATTAGTACACCACGCATAGTTCCACTACGGCTTGAGGTCACTTGTAATCTTGGTAAAATTGTTTGAAATTAAATTGGCTTCGATCGATTTTAGGGAAGTTGACACATCTGTAAGTCGACTGGAAAGGTGCATGGTACTACATTTAGTTGGCCCGTGAAAATGTTACGTACTTAGTACCTTGTCTTATTATTAATGTGGCTAGGTACGGAGATGCTCAACATTTTCTTAAGCTGACTGGACATGACACTAAACCTAATTACTTACATATGACTAGGAGCGCCCCGCGGTTTTACCTGCGTTGTACCTGTTCCTTTGGGAATTTGAGTATTAAAAGTAGCCGGCTTCGTGTTGAATGTATTCCATTACGAAAATAATTTACGAAATCAATAGTTCCCGAGATTAGTGCGTTCAAACAAACAAACAAACTCTGCAGCTTTATAATATTAGTATAGATATAAAATGAATGTTGGAGATCATCAAATATATTTTGTTTATATTGATGCGTCGTAAAGTGAAACTAATAAACTTCCAATGTTTGATCTGGCCGAGATAAATTATTGGTCATTATAAAAAGGACTCTTAAAATTTTATGGAGTTATTACCAGAAGGGAATATAAACTTTACCGGTTAAAAAATTTAAGAAAAGCAAACTCCATTAATTAATATAAAAAATATGTTGCACATGTTGTAGTGGATGCTAACTAATAAATAATCACAATAAATTAAATATCAAATATATTATTTGTATTGTTTGTTTATTACTAGTAGTGTAGTATTGTCTTGTCGCACACCTCCATGAAGTTAGTAATAGGACATTAATTAATTATATCTGGTGATAAATTATTTTTATCTATTAATTAAAGTGTAAAATTGTATATTGCATACATAATGTAGGTAAGCCTATGATAATGGCACTTTAGTATGTACTTTGTCAAATTATTTGCAAATGTTTTTGGCAGGTGTTGTAAGAGTTGGAATAGGGCTTTTAGAACTCTTAACATTAGCCATGGATAATACAATTTACTTCGAGTGAAGATGGACCTTAGCTAACATACGTGTAGTGAGGGTATGGTCTGGTGACTCACATATCTTGTACTTGGTCTTGCTGAACTCGTGTATGTGCGCGACGTCGCCGCAGTGCGTGAACAGCAGGCGCACGTAGTCCGTGGAGGCCTCGTACGGCACGCCCACGAGCACGGCGCTGTCGGCGCGCGGCTCGGCGCCCACCAACAGCGCGCGGCCCTCCACCAGCCGCCCGCCCTCCGCCAGCGCCTGCAACGCGCACGTCTCACTCCGCACACCCGCACACACGCACACAGCGTGCACCCGCACCCGCTCACACACTTTATCTCCTATACATCCTGCATATATTGCTGTACGCTTCCCTACATCTGTCTTGGTCATTTTACTTAAGGCGTTGATACGTTAAAATAACATGAACATGTAAATTGATTAATTCACACCTTTACAGCCATATAAAGGTCAATATTGGGGAATATTCTGAATGTGAACTGTGCTGTACAAGATATTTTACAAATATCAGTATCCCATGTTATGTTACACATACCTACATATTCGAACATAATGTTTATATTATAACTCAAATACAGGAAATGGACACTTGGTTAGAATTTAAAGCACAAAAGTTTAATAATATAATTGTATACTTTACCACATAAATCATGTTTTCCCGAAATCATCTAATTTGCAATGGATGAGAAAACATTAGACATATTTTTACATAAAAAACAAATAACTACACACAGATTAAAATAACATGGATAATGTACAAGTAACAGAGACTGAAATTGAATATTGTCAGTTTTCTGTATCCATTGCAAGAGGAACACACCTGCCTGTGAGAACACAACACAAACAATGTTTATCAGCTGATCATCTACACTGTATATTTCTAGTCTCACAATTTAGATGTAAACCACAATGTATATAAATTATATACAAAGGAGCCACTAATGGGTGCACTCACGTAGACAACCAGCCTGTTCAAACATTCAAATAGTCGTTCTGACTCAGGAAAGGTATCATTTACATTACAATTTGGAAAAACAACATTTTAGCCTCAAGTACTAACAGCCTTTCAGGCGCTAAATACTACAAAGTGGCTTTTTAATTAATAAAATAAAATAATGTTAATTAAACTTTAGTTTACCTTGTCCACAGACTCTTTGTTTTTGAATTCGATAATTGCCGATAATGTCGGAGTTGTGGTCAGTTCTGTTACAAGGATTGGACCACGTCTAAAAACAAAGAAAAATGTCTTTTGTTAATACTCCGTGCTGGCGGCATCATACTGTTCAGGGCATACAGCTTCAAGAACAGATGTAAAGTTACAATTCAACATTTAATACAGATTGATAAAGTTAACAAGGAATTCAGGTACTGATATTTGAATGTTGGTAAAAATATTAGACACAATCAGAGTCCAATGCATACAATAGAGACTCACTTGACACTGACGATCTCTCCGTGTTTCGAGAAGAGTTCCTTGAGTTTCTCCTGGTAGTCGAAGAGGTAGCTGGAAGGCAGGTTCTCGACCAGCAGCTTGCCGGTCTCCACCTTGTCCTCCTTCTTGTCGTCGGCGCCTTCGTCCTGGTCGGGCTCGGGCGCGTCCCCGTTCCCGTCGGCGGCGGGCTCGGGCTCCGCGTCGCCGGCGGGCGCGTCCTCGACCTGCTCCATGGGCTCGGCGTCCCCGTTGTTGTCGTCGGCCGCCGCCTCCGCCGCCTCGGGCACCTCCTCTGCGGGCGCTTGTTGCGGCTCCTCGGCCTGCGCCGCAGCCTTCCCTCTAGCCGGCTGATTTCTGCCACCGCGACCTCTCTTTTGAGCGACCATTCTGATTACCAAGCTGTGAAACAAATGTAACGCTCAAATTTCATTGACCCATCTCGGCGTCTCGGGTACATTTCCCGCCATGTCTATTTCGTAGTAGGTATAAAACTTATTACAGCTCACTTCTTGGCGCCTATTTCTATATTTCAAGGACGCAAGTTTGTTACCCGCGAAACAGGTGATTACGTATTTACGGGATTAATAATTAATAAAATTTAATCGCGAACAGAATTTGGGTGTGAATAAACTTTAGTAACGGTAAAAACATCATAGCGAATTATCCACGCCATGGTGCATAGTTTTGGCGAATGGAAAATTCACGAACTCCGCAAGCTAAACTTTGCATAGAACTGTTTGGCACACATACACTTTCAAAACATTCATCAAAATACATAGAAACACACTTACCGAATAAGTTTTTATGGATAAAATCAATGATAGTATAATTAATCACGAAATGACGCCAACTAAAAGCAATAATAACACGAAACCGGCATCACGCAAGCGCATCCGCCATATTAAAATTTGAGGTTACTGATATTGCCATACTTTAAAAAATCCATTGACGTCATAATTGGGGATACCGTGTTTTAAAACAAAATATTATTAAATTAACCGATAGATTTCCGATACATAACACAAATACGAATTATACCTACATACATATTGTAATGTACATAATATTATGTATGTACAACTTATTGATATAAAAAATCTGTACCTATTTAACGCCAATTATTAATCTTTTCTCACCCAGATAGAGGCAACTATAATTATGCTGTTGGTGTACGAGTAACGCACGGATATAACGAAAATTGGGGATTTAATAGAAATCCAGTGAACATCTTATTGATATTAAAATGCTATTTTACGTGAAGATGGGTGGACGGACAAAAACTACCTAAAAATAAAAACTGCTTAAAAACTTATCTGATTTTCAACTTAGCTAACTGATGGATTTGCCGGTCTCTATACAGGGCGTCCCACAGCCATGCCACATGGAGGGAAAGTACCTTAAATATTGTAGATAGAACATTTTACTGAAAGAAGACATTATTTTAATTTCAAAAACAATTTTAACTGCATTCATAGATTTTTTTATAAATACACGTTTGAACCGGGAATCGAAACCGCTACACGAAAAAAAAATCACCCTGTAGCTTTATCATACCGATCGAAAGGGTTCATCAGAAGGATTATTTTTCGCTAAATAACATAGCGTCAGAAATAAAAGGAAGACCATGAATTTTAACTTTTTTAATACAAAATTAATCAAAATTCCCAATACAATGCAAAAATTCCACAATGAAAATCACAGAAACAAAAGAATAAAAGTTTGAAAATGGAACACATTTGAATTATTTCTATGTTATGTCCTTACGGCAATGTTAGTAGCTCTTCATTAATCTGAACGAAATTCCATATCAAATGTTAAAATTCATGGTTTTTCTTTAATTTCTGACGCTATGTTATTTAGCAAAAAAGAATCCTTCTGATGAACCCTTTCGATCGGTATGATAAAGCTACAGGGTGATTTTTTTTTCGTGTAGCGGGTTCGATTCCCGGTTCAAACATGTAATTATTCAAAAATCTATGAATGCAGTTAAAATTGTTTTTGAAGTTAAAATAATGCCTTCTTTCAGTAAAATGTTCTATCTACAATATTTAAGGTACTTTCCCTCCATGTGGCATGGCCGTGGGACGCCCTGTATATTTCGTATAGAAATGCGTTCTGTAGCCATACCATGACCTCTTAGATAGCGTCTCAAGATCCAAGCAGATCAGTTTAGGTTAGCGTTTCAATTCGTACCGTGACCTTATTTAAACAATATCGCACTTGAATCGCCATCTCTTTGAATGAATGAACAAACCATTTTGCTGATCGGCTAATTGCGTCACTTCCTCTAAGAGAAGTTATTAAGGTGCGTTCGAAAACCTTAATAATTAAAATGACGGAAAGTTACGGTTTTTAAGAGAACCTCTTAAAAATCATAAGTATTATTCAAAACGAACATTGGTTTGTTTATACACACGATAATTATTGTTATCTAATTTGTAATCATAAAATGTTGGAACTATAAAGTATTTGTTGCTCCAGAAACCAATATTATTTATAATTTTAAACAGATAACCAAAATAAAATTACGATTTAAGTGTTCGGAATGTCACTGGCAAAGATCATAAAATTCATAGAATATAAAATAGACATAGATTAAAAAATAGACATAGATTATAATTTATAATACAGACATAGATTAAATATATTATAATAGGTATATTTTTTGAGCATTTAAATTATTACCTTCAAGCTCGTTTGATATACATTGCGATTGTTAAAGATTTATTTCTATTATGGATTTACCAGGAATTTACCAGGATTTATAAGTTAAGTCTCAGAATTCTAGAGCCTTGTCGCTCTCGCTTCATTGGGGAAATTCGGGATAAAACAAAGCATATTTATATTGATAGTCATGTTTACCCTCGTAAATACCTAGGTAGGTTGAGCGCAGGGATGTACGAGTTGGTACTCTACTCGTACATCCCTGCGCTCAACCCACACTATACAGTACTACAACCCGCGCTCGTATTTTATAAAAAATAATTTAATTTATAAAGTGTAAAATCGCACATTTTAATCAATTCTTTCAGTAGAATATCGTTAAGTTATTTGCAAAAATGCATTGTTTATAGTAAGGAACAATTAAACATTAATAATTAACTAAAGTACATACTTATTGTTGTTAAAAATATCAACAATGGTTCAATTTATGTTAGAAAAATGTATCTTTTATTGAATTGCTAATTTTGACAGCTGAGACGCTTTACCAAAGCCGCAATAGACGCTCATGGTACCAAATGAATGAACGAAAACATATTTAGTATGACAAATAGCGAATCAGTTTAGGTAATCTGCAAAGCAACTACAATTTGTCACTTATTGATGTCATGGTACGAAAACTGACAGCGAATCAGTTTAGGTCCGCATTTGTATCGCGCTAATGCTGGGGCCACACTTACGCTCAATGTCAATGCCCATTGAATGCAATAATTTTCAATGCAATATAGTGGGTGGCTACACTTAAACTGTCAATGTCAATGTTCATTTATTGGAATAATTTGACATTGACAACGGCATTGAATTTACTTCAATTCAGGCAAGATGGACGTCGACAGAGCTCTATATTTCATGAGAGTTAATTTATATTATTTGACTTTATTAAATCATTATCGAATAAAGAGACCATTTTTGCAGAATCTCAAGAAAAGTAATAATTTTGTTGTTACTCCACTCTGTCGCCATAGTACGTATAGACAAAAACGTGCGATTTTGAGGCAAATCCGTCGTAATAAGCAAATACGTCCGAACCCGTTGCGCTCTCGACGCACACTGACAATACGAGCGGGTGTGCGGGTGTGGCCGCTTCATGGCATTTAACTCTCGCATTAATCTCTTTGATGTACCGCCACTCGAGCTATCGCATACGCCAAATGGCATTGTTAATGCTATTGTCAAATTATGACGCATAGTCGTGGCTACACCTACGGTTAATGTCATATTCTATGGCATATGGCATAGGTGTGGCCCCAGCATAAGAGGTCATGGTATGGCAGCTGACCGTGCGGGGATGATCAAAGAACGCAGGGTGTGTATAATCTATTTCTTTGGGATGGCCACAAAATGTGGTTAAATGTCGTCAATTTTCCAGCCGAAGACGATTGCTTCTAGCAACTGCTAGCAACTGGCGGCGGATAAGGCAACGGTCACGGCCAGCCCACGCACGTTTTTTTTGCTACATCTATGCAACCATTTGAACAATATTTTCTTCTTCCTCGGTGATCATTGTCCTCGATTAAAACACAACAAAAGTACCGCTCACTACTAATTCACGCAGTCAAATGACGCTGTTTGCCCTGCCCGCATCGCTGACCGATTTCCCTGCCCGAACCGCTGACCGTCTGCCCTGACCGGAACGCTGACTGATTGCCCGGACTGACAATTTTGTTCACACATAATGCGGGCAGCGTTCACTTTGACCTGACCGCTAACCGCAGAACAGATCCAGTGTGGCAAATCCTATGGAAATTGTAAGCAAAATGAAACAAAAATAAATTATTCCAATGAATTTTAATTGCATTATTCCAACACAGCATCGCTAATAATTTTATGCAGCTACACAATTTATAGAGTAATAATGGGTGCATTCATATATCGTTCTCGTGAACTAATTTATCCGTGCAAGTTTTTAACACTAATAATGTCGTGTTCAAAATTTTATTTCCTTAACAGCGTGTAATAACTATATGCTCCTTTCAAAATCTGAAACAAAAAACATTAACACATTTATCTTGATTCATGGAAATAATATAAAATGAGGCCTACATAGACGTGTTGACAATTGATACAAAATTATAATTCCTCGTATTAATCGTATTGCTACCGTTGTCACTTAACACCCTATGCCGCGCCGCGACCATGACGCGACAACAGACACGCCCACCTACTTGACACAGCCCGTGACTGCTGTGATGGTTAGTGTGAAATGGTTATTTTTTAATAAGCTAGGTACTTCACCATTACCGTGATAAAGGTGGGCAGAGTGAGACTGGTGAAGGGCCCGGCTGTAAATATACTTTGAATACGGAGCTGTCCGGACAGGATTAGCAAATCCTTTCTCTGATGTGTTGTTGCATTCCACCATTCACTGTCATAAGGTCCCAGCATTAAATTTTGACTCTGGAAATGCAAAATAGAGTACAACATCATTTAAAAGAATGGGTACCTACACCATACGACGTATTTAATGATATTGTAAATTCGTGCCTTTTCTTCTATTGTAGAGCAAAATTTGGTGAAATATGGGTGAAATAAGCAGATATAATTATGTCTATAAGTACCTACGAGTATAATCTATAATGATCTGATCTATCTTACATTAATACACAATCATTCGTGGATCTAATAATATTATAACGGCACTTACTCTTATTAAAACATCATTGCTGTGCCAACAGAATACGAAAAGTTGGGCGATGCCGAATATCAGGTATTCAGCCAGCAGAAGTTTCTGGCCAGCAATCGTTGCAGACTGATAATAGAAAGAATTCGACAAACAAGATTAGGAAACATACCTAATTTAATGACAGATAATATTTAATGTATCTCTTAATTCTGATTAGCATTCTACTTCCTACTAATATTATAAATGCGAAAGTTTTTGAGGATGCTCTTTCACGCAAAAAATACTGAACGGATTTGAATGCAACTTCTCTGTAGGTAGTAGAACTAAGTATTTTAGTTCCGATGGACTTTATAGTTAGTTTTTCTTTAAGTTTCGTGATTAAAACTGCGGAAATTGAGTAGGTAGGAACTCACAGTGAGCTGATAAGCACTCGCGCACAGCATCAGCGAGCACATCACCATGTAGAAGAACATGACCGGCGACAGCACCGAGTTGAACATCCTCGAGTATCTGGAAGCGTAACGCGCCGGAGTACAAGTATCAGTTCAGTAGGGCGGGCCATCCTAATTACTGTTTTGTATGTTTTGAAACAAGTTCAAGTGGTAATAGTCTCGCGCTGGGAACCGGGCACTCCAAAAATATATCGATGATACTCGATATCGACATTTCTTTACTTTTGCATCAATCATGGATAATGTAATGAAGTTAAAGTGACGTACCTCCTCTGGTAACGAGTTCTAAATAAATAATAAAATCTTGTTTGTAATAAAATAAATAAGTACACTTGAATACGGAAAGCCAAACACAGATTAGCAAAAAACAATTAGCGATTTATTTGGTGAAACCCATGAATAATGCAAAGACTTGGAATAACTAAGTACCTACTTAGGTATACTTATATTATGCGCGCGTGTTTTCGTACAGGCACACATCAGGCACATTATTAGTTCCTTGATTTATCAAAGTTTCTATTTAAGGTAAGTCATTGGTAATCGTTTGAGATTATAATAATGTCCGATTCCATAGTCTTCATAGACATTTCAAACGAACCCTTGGTACGAGTCTACGAAGTAGCCTATTTATAAAAAGTTAGTCCTATTACTTGAACATTTTGAATTGTGATAGTTTTAGTTTCATAAAACAAGTTTCTAATGTAACTATTCTAATAAACTTTTCTAACAATTATTTAACATAGTATTTTTCTATCACTCACATATCTAAATGACTTTGTACATAAGAACCTACTAATAAATAACTGTAGATAGACATTATGTATCGATCGTATATTGAAGTGCAAAAACTAAGAATCTAAGACTAATGTCACTTCAAAAGTTTTAGGTAGGTAGGCCATCACCTCGTTACCAGAAAAGTGTGGACGAAAATATTGAGGGAAAATACCTTTGTCTGATCTAATTTCCCAAATTAAGAATGTGCTCGCGCATACAATAATAGTGATGTATTTTAAATACACACAATCAATAGTAATACAAATTAAGATCACTATTAACACATAAGTGTGGAGTTGCATAAACCTAAAATGGTTAAAAGCCATTAATATTACTTTCCACTTACTGTAAAAGGCTGACGTGTATCTGATGTAGTTCCTGCACTGTGTTCGCTGGACTGCCGCCAGACTTCGTTAAAAACATTTTTTTGCACCTGTCCTTAAGCAAATCAATTTTACCACCAAAATACACCATAATTACACAAATACTGCTGTCATAAGCACCCATAGTGGACGCTCCATAGGCACAAATGAGCATGTGCCACACAATCGTTATGTAACGCCCCGGGGAACGATTCTTATCGAAAGGCATCCACGAGCTGAAAATATGAAGAAATGGCTCCGTGCCGTTCCTGTAATTTTCTCTTAAGGTTGCTGACGATAAGTAAATCATTAATGGTTGGAAAATGGTAGTCAAAGAAGTAGTAAATACTAAGCCCCAGTAAAAATATGTAACGCGACGGCAGTAAGCCGTGTTTTCATTCAAAATCAGTGTTCTATCCTTGTCTGAATTGTTCCTTTCAAAAATATCAGATTCTGTAACATACTGGATTATGTCTTTCCACTTTCTTTGCCAAAATACAAAAGTGTTGGCTTTGACGATGCACACCACACTCAACATTGATATTTTTAAATTAGTTAAGACGAGATCCAAGTTGGACCGGATGACGTACAGCTCGATGTATTGCGTGATCACGAAACATGTGGCGATTTCGTGAATGAGTATGATCAGTGCTTTTGCAAATTTATTTTCTGGTAAAATTAACCCTGTTTTCTTCAAAATCCAATAATTTGGACCGAGCAAGGGCTTATTGCTGTCTTCTAGACCGCGGAGAAATGACCGAATCATTGTGATGGCTACTGATGTCGAAACTAAAGTATTTAAAAAAACTGTAATATGTCGTATTTATACCGAGCCTCTGACACTTTTTGTTGTGGGAGCATACTTATTTATTCATTCTTAGCTGAACCACTGTCAGCGATCCATACCACTATTAGTTTCACCCTACGTTTTACAGATTTAATAATACTGTTTCCGGTTTTATCAAGACAATTCAAAATAATTCTATACAGTTTCAGTACCTAACTACTGCAATTTTTTTACTGGGTAATTTCTTCGAAAATCTAACGTTCATATTTAATAACGAAGATTTCCTAAACATAAGTAAGCTCTTTACGTACCTTGTAAAGTATTTAACCTATAATATAAACATGAATCGCTAAACGTGTTCCTAAGCGCATAACTTCAGAACGACTGCACCAATTTGAATGTTTCTTTCTTTTATGTGTTCCTTATTGTTAGGACAAGGTCCTTATATAAGAAAATAAGTAATAAAAATCTCGAAATTCCAACGGGAACGGGGGCGCTGCGGGTGAAACCGCGGGGCGCAGCTAGTATTATTCATAAAAAAAGCTTACCCATAATATTTTTTTTTAGTGAAAAGTGTATGAATTAATTACCTTCTAAATTGTTTCCTCTGTAATATGTCTTTCTCAAAGTAAGCATCAAGTTAAATAAAGGCAACCCATTCACCGAGTCTCTGTCGGTGAGTCAGAGTGTGATGCAGACTTCTCCTACTCCGGTTCAGTGCGAGCTCCCAGAACATCTCTTTATAAGACATTACACCCATTTTCCTTAATCTGGTTAATATTTTATTATAATTACTGTTCTAGGCCTAGAGGAAGCTCTAGCCATACAATTCAATACATATTATGAAACAACAACCTACGTTATGTCTTACATTCTTAAATGGTTTAAATGTTGAAAAAATAATATCATATTCCAGGCAGGAAAGTATCTTGATAAGTATTTTTCGAAAAAATATCCGATTAGTCGCCTTTTCCATGTTTATCTCTCAGGTTTATCTCTACAAAAGTCGAAAGAGTTTTGTATTTTTTTTATAAATCATAATCACTTCTGTTTTGATGTACCTAGGTATAATGCAATACCTAACTACTGTAAATATTATGCGCGTACAATACCATTTTATCGACATTTCATTATATTGTTCATATGAACACAACACTATCATGATGTCAATATACATTTCGATATTATTTCGTGTTTGGTGAAACCTCTAATTTAAATGTCTCAATTATATTAGTCAAATGTGGGCGGGCCAGCGACACGCGGAGCGCGCCCCTTTTTTAATAAATAAATGATGAACCCATCACAGGGCCCCGTAGTATGTTATTATCGTGTCTCTCATTTTTTTATTTTATCACTTGGGTCCGTAGTTGTCGTACTTATAACATTTTTATTATTTTTTAACCGACTTCAAAAAGCGAAGGAGGAGGTTATCAATTCGGTGGGTATAATTTTTTTTTTTTTTTTTTTTTTTGTTTTTTTTTTGTTTTATGTATGTACACTGATTACTCTGGGGTTTCTCATCCGATTTACATGATTCTTTTTTTGTTCGATGCTGTAGACATTCCCATTGGTCCCGTTTAAAGTTTTATTCCAAATTTCCTTCGGGAACCTAACTAAAATTTCAATAATGTAACGGAGGGTATAGCAAAAATCACTTATCGGCGTGCTTATGTCACGTGCGCTGCGAAAACAATAGATGATACATAAAAACAATGTTCTACACGTTTAAAGTACTCATTATTTTGCACAATTAAACCCGCGACGGTATATGCCTATCTATTATAGTTTACGTACAATTACCACTTCTAGTTAAATTTCTTCAATTTAAAAACTACTGCAATAGTTAGCTTGTGATATTCGCGTGATTATATTAATATATATCAAAATAAATACATCTACAATCAAGTTCAGAAAAGTGACTTTCAATACCTTTTTAAATTATTAAAATTGGACCGTCGTTTAAATTTAACGACAAATTAAAAAGTAAGAAATATGCAGCGGGCGAGTTAAACAAACCGCTGCACGCGCTGTTCGAATCAATAGGAAAAAAAATAATTAATTCACTGTTAAAACATTACCAAGAGCTATTGAATTAAGAAGCTAATTAACTAACAAACAAAGAGAGTAGACACTAAAAAGTAAAAAATAAAATTTAAAAAAAAAACTACGTTTAAAAAAACCGACTTCAAAACTAAAAAGCAAAAAATAACTCTATAATCATAATATGAGTAGGTACTACTAAGGTAGTAATAATTATTAATTATATACTAGTATTGTTATTTTTGGAGTCGGTGACAGCCAAGTGAGATTGTGTGTGTGGATAGAGAGAGAGAGAGAGAGAGAGAGAGAGAGAGAGAGGCGGAGAGAGAGAAGCTTATGAAAATAAATTCCTCTCTCCGCTGAATGTTCGCAATAAGGTTCGGGTAAGGTGTAACTAGACCGCGAGCATAGCTTAACAATTTTTGATTGAATAATTAGTTCTTTCTTGGCTGTCACCCACTCCAAAAATAACAATACTAGTATATAATTAATAATTATTACTACCTTAGTAGTACTCATATTATGATTATAGAGTTATTTTTTTTGTAGTCGGTTTTTTTAAACGTAGGTAGTTTTTTTATTAGGTAAGTAGGTATGTTGTGACTAAGTAGGTATTACAAAAAAAAACTTTTCTTAAAAATCCTGTATGTCGTAATCCTGTATCCTGTGCGTAAATCGTACAATAAAAAATCTATCGGTAAATATCGATAAATGATTTCCCTAAGTATTACCACAGTATTACCGACAAGCCCGTTGGCACAGTGGCAGCGTGAGCGCTTACTGTGTCGGGGGTTGCGGGTTGCAGGTGAAGTTGTTGGCGACGAACGTCTGTGCTTCGTCTGGGTAAAAATTAAATGTACATTTATTCCTATAAAGTATTTGTGTATGTATATGATGTATATGTAGTAGTATATCAGTGAGTTGGATTCCATAATACAAGCTCAAAGCTTGCTTGTCTAATATAAACCTTGTGTGAATTTGTCTAGGTATAATAGAAACACTATAATAATTATTAGTATATGATTTTACTGTTTCTCCTTGGAGTCACGGGATGACGGGACAAGCCTGATCTTTTTGAGAGGCATGCGAAGGGATACAGATCAAACTCGTAGAAGCGCTTTGGAGATGTTCTTCTTCTTCTTCATCGAGTGGATGGTCAACTTGACCAATCCTGGTGTCAGAGTTATGGAGCCGCCAAAGGCCTCTGACATGACTCAAGTAACGACTAAGTACTATCCGTAGAAAGTAACCGGGACCGACAGCTTAACGAGCCCTCCGAAGCACGGAATCATCTTACTTTTCGAGAAATCAGGTGATTTAGCCTGCAATGCCCTAACCAAACTGAGGAAAGTCTCACAAAGAGATTTTTGTGAGATATCCCCACCGGGAAACGAACCCGGAACCTTCGGGTCGTGAGCCGGGCGCTCAAACCACAAGATCACGGAGGTTGTTAGAGATGTTTAATGAAATGGATTAAAACGGCAGGGACACATTCCCGACCACATAAGCACAACATGTCCCGGAATGTGCACCCGCAGAAGTAGGAAGTATTGTAAGAAATGAAAGAAAATGACTGGGCTATGGGAATGAAGGTTGGATAGACCGGAATTGGGTTATTGAGAAGGAAGCGGCACCAGCACTAAAAAGTAGAAAAACGAGTTATCGGCGGCAGGCCGTGCTCGCCGCCCACTGGATGGGCCCCCCGAAACAGCCGACGTAGAGACGGCAAGGGGGCAATATAGGCACAGGCGACTCGGTGGTGTAGAGCGCTTTCTCTTACGTTACTCGCGTCGTTATGCACAGCTGAAGTCGACTGTGCCTCTAACCACCCTGAGGCCGGCCGGTGAAGGCAAGCCAGAGCCGAGAGTCCTGCGGGCCCCCTTGGGGTCCACTCCGACCGGTAACGCTCGCTGGAGACGGAGGCCCTGACCGACTTTCTGGGGTCGCCACAAGCTGCCCAATTATTAGGGAAATTTTACTAGTAGCTAGCCACTTTCAGTAAGTAACCATGGGTATTTGTATATCGATGTGAATTAAGAGAAGTATTTTATTTAATCCATCTAAGTATATGAGGTCGAGTGACGAATCTTAACATTAATGTTGATGTCATTCATTTATTATTTGTAAACTAAGAAGTTCCTATTTCGTATTATTTTTAATTTCACGTAACTAAATGTTATGCGTTAAATGTATTTATTCACAGAGCATAGAAGCACCGCGCTCTCAGCGCGGTGCTTCTATGGTCTGTGATATTATTAATGTAATATAAACATATTATGTACAATGTTTAAAATCAATATATCCATTTTACGTTTTATTTTCGTCTTATTTATATACAATCATTTTTTATATTTCTCTTACAGATATAACTGAGATTTATCGTATGTGGGCAGTTACTAATTTCTCGACGGCCAGTTACTGAAATGAGTGCTCTGTAACTGGTTAAAAAGGATTGCTTTTTATTTAATTAAAATTGTATGTGAAATAATGTTTCATTTTACATTTAAAACCCTGAATAACTTAAAAAGTATACACATATACATGGTAAACCGGTGTTATTTGGGACTCCGGGTGCTATTCGGGACACTCGATTTTTTTTGACAATATTGTCTAATAATAGGAAAATAAAATGTATCCTGGCGAATACTACATTTATCGACGGTTGCGACAATTCCACATTTAAGTTTATATTGGCATCCGCAATGTACAAAAAACGTGATACAAAAAATGATTATGTTTTATAATAAAAAATGGTTTAACCGTTTTCGCGTGGGGTATAAAGTTTTTGTTATGTAAAAAAAAAAACTTCTTATTTTTTTAAAAGCCAAACAATTCACTAGGTAGCGATTCCATTTTGAGATTGATATCTAGATTAGTATTGACGAGATGAGATATTACATTTTGAATTTCAAAAATGTCCCGAATAACACTGGTTTACTGTACTATTGCAACAAATTGAAATAATAAACAATACTAATTTTATTTTTTCCATAAATTTTTCTTATTTGCTTGCTCAGCGACATCAACACCTTGTGATGACATTGACATTCACTAAAGACAGTCAGACTAATTCATTCATTCAATATTCAGACCTACCTAAGTGCGATATTAGTATCTGTGATTAGTATCAAATCAAGGCGATATAAACATAACCTAAAAATAAAAAATTAAGGGAGGCAGGCAGGTCAGATTTTTATAAAAAGTAATTTGATTGAATTCCAACGTTGACTGATATGTTTATCATATCTACCTTCGAGGAATAGAAGTGATCTGAGATGAAGCTGTGAACGGGTTTCACATGAGTTAGTAGAGTTAGAATAGCTCGGATTGTAATTCAACATAAATATGAAGTCAAAATCTTTGAATTTAGGTAACGAAACAGCTGTAAAGTTGAACCCTAACATGTCATATGATTTCATTAATTATTATCAAAGTGCTGCGGAGACCAAAACTCCCCAGAAAAAAATAAAACAAGATAAACAAAACAATGACATGAAATCTGAACCCCACAGACGTAATAAACAAACCAAACAAGCAATGCACCTGACGCAGATAAATATCGACGGACCTGGCAGAGCGTCCACCTCGGGCTCGGGCACTCCTCTGATGGAGTCCGCGGCGAGCTCCACTCCGCTCGCCGGCCGGAAGCCCGACAAGGCCAAGTCCATCATCAAGAGCAGCGCCGCCGCCGCCGCCGCCGCCGCCGCAGCCGCCGGAGACGCACCGGAGACTACCTCCAAGCCTAAGAAACGCAACAAGTCGGTCAGTTTCATGCTTGAAGACACAGACAAGGTAGCTGTTAAGAAAAATAAATCCAATATTTCAATGGATGCGGATATTCCTTCATCAAAAGAGAAATTTAAAAAAGATTATACAGAAAAGAAACATAAAAAATATTACTATGCTGAAAAGGAGAACAAAGTAAAGAAAGAAAAGAAATTCATTGATGAAGCTAAAACCCTCTTGGACAAGAACAAAGGAGTGTCTGATGAGGCACAGAGTGTCAAGTCGGAGAGCAGCCACGACAAGAAGAAGAGGAAACACTCCAAGAGATCCAAGAAACTAGAGGAGCAACAGCCTGACATGAAACCCACGGAGTCTATGGAATTAGATGTGTCTGAAAAAAAGAAAATGAGAGAAACTAAGTCACAGCCAGAGAATGATAATGAATATGATGAACCAGCAGCCAAATTACGGAAGAAGGAGATAAAAGTTATTGCCAAAGATTTGGAGAACCTCAGCATTGGAGACAACCCAAGCAATGTACAGAACCTCTCCAACTTATTAGATGACATGTCAGTTGTTGACAAAGACAAACGAAAGAAACTCAAGAAAAAGAAAGATAAAAAGAGTAAGGAAAAGAAAGATAAGGATGACACCAAGAGTTCTGAGGAGAAGAAAAAGTGGAAGAAGAAGAGGTGGAACAAGGAGAAGCGTGAGACGCACGAGAAACCGAGCACCTGCGTGATTGTGGATGGGTTGCCGCTGAGTGTGCTGCTCACTTACAAGAAGTTGCTCACCGACCACTTCTCAAAGTGTGGCCTGCTGAGGAATGTGGGGTAAGGGTTGCTCACATTACACTTTTTATATCAATAATTTTCTATGATTCTGGAAGTAATAATCTATACTATACTAATATTATAAAGACGTAAAATTTGTAAGTTTGTTTGTTTGTATGTTCGAGGTAATCTCAGGAATTATCAATCCGATTTCAATAATTATTTTTGTAATAGATAGCCACATTCAACGGGAAGGTTATAGGCTATTTTTCATCCCGAAATTCCCACGGGAACGGGTACAATGCTGGTAAAACCGCGGGGCGTTGCTAGTATGCTAGTAAGACAATATAAAAAATGTTCTTTTATGATTTTCCAGAGTAGCAGAGATGTGTCCCACAGAAAGATCACAGCGGACATTTTCTACAACTATTTATTTTGACAATGAAGAGGCAGTTACTAAGGTATTATTATAGACTAATACATTTTACTTATTAACCTATTGTTTGCCGGGATTCCTGACACAATAGAAAATCAATTGTGTCTGGCTTGGATCTGCGTTCCGGCATACGAGGAGTTTTACATACAATATATAATTATAGGACGAAATATTTACCTTCAACATTCCAGGCCTTAGAATCTGACAAGACATGCGTAGAAGGAGTGGAGCTGAGGGTGAAGCGGTCGCTGCCGCCGGCGGACACGACGGCGGTGGTGCGCAGCTACGGGCTGCTCTCGGAGCAGAGCATCGGCGCGGCCTTCGGCGCCGCCGGGCACATCCGCGTCGTCCGGATACCCGCCAAGGGGAAGAAGGCCATCAGTATGTATTTCACTCTAAACTTGCCTAAGGCAGGTGAAATTGTCGGACCTGGTAATTCCATCATGCATCGAGTCCTTGTCGGAGGCTAGTGTAGGCTGTAGTTTAAAAACAAAAAGGAATTTAAAAAAAGTACACCACTGGAGTTGCTGAAAGTTATCAGCTTTCCTTGTGTAATATTTTTTCTCGTATTATAGAAATAGAAAATAGAAACATTTATTCATACAATCACACAACAAAAAGAAAACTACAGATAGAACATACATTGAACAATTACACGAACAGAAATACTGTGTGAGGGCTGAACAGGCCTCCTCTCAGCGTACTGTCGCCACGGACGTGTGACCCTGGCAGCGCTGATTTTCAGACGAGGCCTTGAGTTCTAGAGGTATTAGCGAAAAACACGAAAGTGGGAACTCTCGACAAGCTCCCACATTCCGGCACTCCTAGAGGTGGGACTTCTAGTATGCTACCCGCTTGGGTCCCAGCGCGCGCAATCTACACCACCTTTTACACCATATTTTTATTAGTTTCATTTTTCATTTCAGCTACTGCTTTCATTGAATTCGATGGCCCCGAGGCAGTAGAGAGGGCGATAGAAATAGTGACGACTCCCGAACCTTTTAGAATTAATGGGAAGAAAATTTACATCTCCAAGTTCAAGGACCGAAAGAATAAAGACAAACCCAGTGAAGTGGACGCGAACGACGGCGACCACGGCGAGCCGTAGCCGCAAGGGACCCAGAACTGATGCCGGAGTTGGAGATGATGAGCCGCCCCGCAAGAGTGTTTGATGCCAATATAATAGTGGCCATTTGGAGCAATAACATTAACACCAAACAGGACGTCTTAATCTTTAGCATGACTCAATTTATAAAGATATCCTCAAAATATCAATAATCTGCCAAGTACTATATGATCTAAGTTACCAATACCATACTGTGTACAAATATAATCACATTCCTTAGAATGGCGCTCGGATGATATTACGATATCTTTGCAGCCCAGTTTACATTAGTTGAATGATGAATCCATGATCTGATGAATCCAGTACTTAACTGTACTGCTCTACTTCTAAGTACTAACTCTACCACTTGAACTTCGAATATAAATTGGCTTTTATTATACAGGGTGGAAAAATCGAATGCCACATGGATGGCAACTACCTTAAATATTGTAAATAGCACATTTTGTGTAAAGGAGACTTTCCTTCGTTTTTAGAAACAATAAATACTGCATTTAAGGATTTATGAAAAATCGCTTGCCTCAGTCGGGACTCGAACCGGTCAAATGTGACAAAAAATTATGTGCTGTATTTTATGATGCAGATCGAAAGGGTTACTGATAAGGTTCATTTTTCTCTAAATAACAAATACAATCAGAATAACGGAAGGCCATGAAAATTGTAAATGAAAAATTAAAACACAGAAAATAAAACAATATTCATTTAATAACCTTACTAAAACCTTGCTAACTAAAGTAGTTGTTCAAAATGAGCCCCGTTTTGGCGTTTGCATAAATCTAATCTTTTGAGGAATTGTCTTTTCGTAGCTCGTTGCAGTGAATTGTGGTGAATATTAGTAATAGCTGCATGGACTTCGGTTTTCAATTCGCGTACGTTTTCGTAAGTTCTTTTATAAATAACATCCTTCACGTATCCCCACAAAAAGTAGTCCAATGGCGTTAGATCCGGAGATCTGGCCGGCCATTTAATAATCCCTTTTGTACCGATCCATGTCTGGAAATGGTTATTTAGATATGTAGTCGATAACCTGCTGTTATGTGCTGGTGCACCGTCTTGTTGGAAAATAAAAGTGTCGTATTCTTCGGGTAGATCATTTAATGCATTTCGCAATAGGTCTAGGATTTCGAGGTATTTTACTGTATTCAGGTGTCCTTCAAATATGTGAACCATAACAACCCTGTTTTTCATTATCCCGCACCAAACGTTAAAAGAGAATAAACACAATTCAAAAAAAAGAAAAGAATGCGTTCAACAAGTCGGGCATTATTTGTTTTAAATTAAAAAGATTGCACTTAAAAAACAAAAACGGTTCGTTAAAATGTTCCATTTTTAAAAATGTTCGTATTCTAGCTACTATGATGACTAGATAATAATTGATGCAATTTTCCTATCAAAGGAAGTAGGTTACTAAAGTGGCATTAGTAATCGCAACTAAAGTGATAAGTAAACATAAGTGCAGCTCATCATTATCATATTGTCATTTACACGTCTTTATTTTCCTTGTATTCCACGAAATCAAATTTAAAAGGTAATTGTTAGTTTGCATGGCCTTCCGTTATTCTGATTGTATTTGTTATTTAGAGAAAAATGAACCTTATCAGTAACCCTTTCGATCTGCATCATAAAATACAGCACATAATTTTTTGTCACATTTGACCGGTTCGAGTCCCGACTGAGGCAAGCGATTTTTCATAAATCCTTAAATGCAGTATTTATTGTTTCTAAAAACGAAGGAAAGTCTCCTTTACACAAAATGTGCTATTTACAATATTTAAGGTAGTTGCCATCCATGTGGCATTCGATTTTTCCACCCTGTATAATACATAAAAAAGGGCTTGTTAATGTTTAAAATAATTACATATCTTTTGTATAGTAGGCAGCGTTTTATACGTATAATATTGATTGGGTGGAGATTTGATTGTACTTGAGAATAAATATTTGATAATTATTGTTAATATATTTTTATTTAACCCTTTTTACATGCTGGCTGAATAGCTGAATGTCACAAATTCTTCACATTTCATATTAGTAGTGAACCGGTGGTCTGGTTGACCCAGTGGAGTCATATTAGTGAATAGCCACACGTGACAACTTAATGCAGGTTATCTAAACCTGTTAATGAAAATTCAAAAATTAAACTCAATATAAAAAAAAATACTTGGCAGCAAAAACTATGTTTCCGCCCGGGATCGAACCGGGGACCTTCTGCGTGTTAGGCAGATGTGATAACCGCTACACCACGGAAACTCATTATGAGGGAGCTAAAATTATGTAATGTACTATGAAAGAAAACATAAGAATAATTAAACGGTATCCATAAACAATAATAGATAATACCAAACTTGAATTACTACATTTACGGATACACTTCGGTTTTATTTTAGTTTAAATTCAAAAAGAGTAGTGTTCGCTTAAACCTAAGACTGGTTTCTTAAGTTAAAGCGAACACTACTCATTTGATAATACCAAGTTTATAAAAGGTAAATCAGAATAAAAATCAACGTGTATACTTAAATTAATCAATAATTTATTGTATCCTTAAAACAATTGTTATGCGTTAAATTAATTATACTGTATACACAATGTTCTCGTTCCAGCATTAAGCTAAAATAATTACAATTCATTATTTACAATAATTTTAAAATAAATAATTTCGTCGTGATTACACCGGGTCCTGCAAATAATACTTGAACTCATCATACACTCGACACCAACACTGTGCTCTCGTAATATTTGTATTATACAAAAATATTTCATAAGAAAAATAACTACAGTGTATCCGTGGCAAGGCAATTTCCTGACAGTAACAAGGTCAATTGACTGAAGGCCTACGTCGTCGTCAAACGACATTCAACTAGCGGCATCAGTGGTGAGAACGGCGAGCCGGGAGCCCGCCGCCTCGCGACGTCTCTCATCACTGACACCCACGGTGAACTGCCATTCGGGATCGGTTCCTTTGTTATAGACAATGTAATGATTACACGTAATTGCACTTTATGGAACAGAGTTTTACAAACATACATAATTTATAAATTTAATTACCTATTTCAGAAAGGATTATGCAACTTTAATCACAAAGAACGCAGCGCGGCCGACTCGCACGTCGCGAGTCGTCGAGCGCACACGGGAAATGAAATAGTACAAAAGAATAGTTAAATAAATCACAACATTTCCGCGCTCCGCGGGCACAAACCGAAGGCACAAAACGAGGTGAGCGGGCGCGGGCGGCATTATAACAGGTCGTCGCGGTGCGCCGGCTGCGGGAACCCGTGGAAGGCGGCCAGCGCCGGGAACGCGGCGTCGGGGTCGAAGTGCACCGCGGGCGTGTGCGGCGCGTGCGGCGGCGGCGGCTCCAGCGCGCGCCGCAGCGCCGGCTCCGACGCCGAGCGCGTGATCTTGGGCAGCGCGCGCAGCAGCGCCTCCAGCGCCGCCAGGATCTGCCGGAAGTGCGGGCGCGCGTCGCGCCGCGCCGCCGCGCACTGCAGCAGCAGCCGGCGCAGCGCCGCCGGGCAGTCGCGCCGCAGCCGCGACACGTCGGGCCGCAGCAGGCCGCGCCCCACCAGCCACAGGATCTGGTCCTTGTTGTTGTACTCGGCGTACGGCAGCTCGCCGGCCGTCAGCTCGTACAGCACGATGCCGTACGCGTACACGTCGGAGCGGAACGAGTAGGGCGACGGCTCCTCCATGCGGATCACCTCGGGCGCCATCCACAGGATGGAGCCGCTGGGCTGCTGGCGCGCGCCGCCCGCCGCGCCGCCCTCCGACCACCGCACCTTGGCGGTCGCCAGCCCGAAGTCGCCGATCTTCACCGACCAGTCGTCGCGCAGGAAGATGTTGTTCGACTTGAGGTCCCTGCGGGCGAGAGGGGCGGTCAGTGTGGGCCGTAGGGCCGGGGGCGGAGCCGCGCACTCACCTGTGGATGATGTTCTTGGCGTGCAGGTAGTCCATGCCCTGCGCCGTCTGCTGCGCGACGCCGATCAGGTAGAACATGGGGAAGGGCGTCTCGAGCACGTGCAGGTGCTGGTACAGCGACGAGCCCTCGCACCACTGCGTCACGATGGCCAGCGACGGCTTCGACACGCACCCCATGAACAGCAGGATGTTGCAGTGCCGCGTCTTGCGCAGCACCGCCACCTGCCACACACAACGATCATGTAGCTCCCTCCCTGTACAGCGCTCGCTCCGCGCGGATGCTGCGCGCCGTACCTCGTTCTTGAAGGCCTGCAGTTGCGCGGGCGTGGGCGTCTTCACGTTGAGCGTTTTCACCGCCACGGGGCCGTGCCAATGCGCCTTGTACACGGTCCCGAAACTGCCCGAACCTGGGGCATACGCAAATTTTATTAGCATCCACAATCTACATTACTCTATGCCCATCAAGGGTAGTAAAGTATTAATAGAGAAGTTGGATTGTGAGCGTACCGATGCGCGGTCCGATGAGTATCTCGTCGGCGTGTATGACCCAGTCGTCGTAGCTCTCGCGCGCCGCCAGCGCGTGCTTCCACGACTCGTCGGCCGAGCGCGCGCGCGCGCGCCGCGGCCGCAGCGTGCCCGTGGGGGACGCCTGCGCACACACGCGCACACACGTTACGACACAACCTCCTAGTCTAGGTTACACCAAACGACCAAGTGCTCGAATAAATCGATTCGAATTTAATGAAAGTGATTTTACATTATTTCGTGATTTTATATCCCTCTGCTGTTGTCTTTAAAGAAATTTTTATTCAAATATGTATTATCAAAAGTATTAATATTATTATGATAACTTGCGCTTACAGCTTGCCCACGTTTGAATACAGTACAGAGGAGAGTGAGTGTCACCTGTGTGCTCTGGCTGTGTTGTTCGCTGCTCTTGTCTTTGTCCTCCTTGTTGTGTCGGGTGGAGGTGAGGTAGTTCGACGACTGCGGCGAGTTGTTGCATTGCTGAAACATCAATTTTCAATATGCCCTTTGAGTTGTCATCAAGTGCGTGCGGCATGTATGTTTCCTAAAATCCCAAATCCTATTACTAGAAATCGCCTACTAGACATGACATGCGGGTTTCACCGATAGTACACAGAGTGAAGACAGGAGGACGTTATCGGACTAATCTTCACCTCGAATATTTCGGATATAGAGCGAGTAAACCTCCGGGAGCTGGTATTGAGTTATAAAAGGCAGTGAGCAGTATGTACTGACGTTGTACTTGCGCTGGTGGTCGGCGAGCGTGACGGGGCGCTGCACCATGTTGATGCACACGTTGGGCGCCGAGTTGGAGCGGTCCTGCTGGTTCAGCGAGCGCGGGTGCGGCTGTCTGCGCACACAACATCACAGCAAATCATTCATTTTAATTTCTTCACTTCTGCTGACACACACAACTATAAAACTGTCGACTCGACAGAGCAGCGGCGTAAACTAAGGTAATATGCTATGTCTATGAATACGCTGCGACGCCGCCGTACATACAAGGGTCACAATTGTTGTAATTTGATATTAATGAAATAAAAGTTATACTGCGATGTTCTGCTTCCTCACATAAAAAACGATTGATTCATGAATATTGAATACTGACTTGTTCTGCTCCCTGTTGATCATGTGGTGGTATCCGAAGTGCGGTGGAAAGTGCAGGATACCGGCCTGCGTCTCCGGGTTCTGCGCCAGCAACGCCGCGTAGTACGTGTCTGTCATACGGACCTGCACACAATACGCTATTACAGATATGCAAACAAGCTTCATAATGATGCTAATCATTAATCTGCTATCATTCCATGCTCTTCAAGTTTAGAATTGATTAGAGCTAACAGATAATACTTGGATAAAATCGATTCATACTGATACAAATGGTAACCACATTTAAAGGCTTTGTTTTCTGCCGATATTACAATGCGGGTAATACCGCAGGACACTGCTATATAAGACTATGATAAATGCTGACCTGGTGACAGATGCTGGGCACCTTGTCGGCGCAGCGCTGGTGGAATTTGAAGTTGCACTGCGTGCAATAGAAGCCGTTGAACAACAGCCGCCGGCAGCACTCGCAGAACGCGAGCGTGAAGAAAGTCTTGCGCGTGAACTGGTGCGAGATGTGCGACATGATGGGCAGCTTGTCCAGCGTGCGCACCGTCACCTGACACACACACTCATTATCCTTCCTATCTCTTAATTTCCAGAGAGTTTTCCTTTGAAACATTAAATCCCCCACCTCCAGAATCATACCCTCTCTGTAAAGCCTGTAACCTCTCAAATGCCTCTCACTCATTTCACTGAGATGATGAGGACTAGGTGTAATTAAGCACCATATTTGCATAATATTTGCCTACTTAAGGTTGGAGCATACATGCTTTTACATACATAATTCGAATTAAATGAAGTGTGAGAAAGAGTTTAAATATAAATAAGTATGTATGTATTATGAAGACCTTCAACCTCGGAGGATCTCTAGAGTTCTTGTATTTTCTATTTTTTCTTACAAGAGTTAAAATTCAAACCAATATGGCTGATTTTCTAACTACAGACAACTTCTTTCATTGAAGAAAACTGTTCAATGATGGGGTAAGAACGGAAAGATATCACTAAACCTTTTTCTCAGAAGGGATCCTCTTAGACAATCAATGCGATAAGAGATAAAACCGGCCATGTGCGAGTTGGACTCGCAGACAAAGGGTTCCATACCTTTATTTATTAAAAATTATTAGTATTGAGCAAGAAGGTAAAAAATTCACATTTGTTATATATGGGAGCCCCCTTGAATATTTGCTTTTTCTTATTTTTAGTATTTGTTGTTATAGCGACAATAGAAATACATCATCTGTGAAAATTTCAAGTGTCTAGCTATCACTGTTCTTGAGACAGACGGACGGAGCAAAGTCTCATTAATAAGCTTTCAAGGTAAGGTATGGGAGGAAAATTAAACCTTGAAAGCTTTTGTAAATACTTGTTATGCCGGCTGTACACTCTCAACGAGACAGGGTGATATGTATACATGGGTGCTAGTATATACATTGGGCTCTCGTCGTATCTCGCTCTCTCGCGCCTCGCCTCGGTCGATCTCGGATACTTGTCGGTTTTGTGTGGCCAAGTCAAAGGATCTTGTTCGGTCTCGCGAGGAAAACAAGAACGAGAATGAACACACTCATCATAAGCATACTTTTATATTGTTTAGCATTTTTATTTATTGTTTAGCATATACCATATTTTTTTGCATGGCACCAAGGAAATATTTATTAAGACCAAGATAATATTTTATTTGATAATATACTTGAATAAAACATAACTTATATATAATTGTTAACATTGATTCAACATGTATTTAAATGATGTTTTAATGACATCGAAAATTTTTAGCATAATTTTTAGCTTAATTGTACCCCAAACAGCAGCAGCAATTTCTACGTCCATTACTGCAGGAATCTACAGTACAAATGAAAATTGAGAGTTTACAGGTATGTTCTATTCAAGAGCATCACCAGCCAAGACTCTCGGCAAGAGTGTACAGCCGGCATTAAATGGTAATATTAAATTTGTAACCAATTATTCTACCTTAAACTCCATTAAATCCCGTTTTAAATATGTTATTATTATGACATTGAAGTATGACTATGGTACTGCAGCCCAAAGGAATATTGTTTTGGTGGCTGTGTTATTATTGGCTCTTAGGAAGTGCATTTGCTACACTCCAATACTAAATAAGTGATTTGAATTCTAAATGCAGCAGATGACATCTCTAATTAACCATCTGGTATATACTGTTTCAGAAGCTCGTCAAAGTACTGCTTATCATCATGTCACAAGCAACAAGCAACATTCTTGTATACTTGTATTGGTAATATTGTTTGTCGATATGCAGTGTTTAAGCTATGTATGTAATAAATGAGTGAAGACAGACCTCCTCGGCGTCGATGAGCGTGATGTCGATGTCCCAGGGAATGACCTGGTTGTAGCCCGTGCGCACCACCTCGCACATCTCGCACGTCAGGTTCCGCAGCTTGAGCGCCTTCGAGAGCGCGTCTCGCAGCGTGACGCCCTCTTTCACCTGCACGCTCGTGCGCTGCTGGTTCGGCAAGTGGGCTCTAAGAAACACCTTCGGCTGCCGCGTAAGAGTATCGAATTTTTTAGAGTCATCCTGCAAAGAACACTCTTCACTTCTATCCGGCGACTCTTGCAATAATTCACGTAAAGTCCGTTCCCTAAGCTCTAAATTATGCAACTTAGACGTCAACTCATGATATTCCGTTAAATAAAGCGACGGCGGATGCTGAAAACCAGCAAATTTTGCGTTCAGCGCGTCAATGTTTTCACGAGTTACGTTTATGATACTTTGAATGTTCCTAATTTCATACGTGGGATCCGCTACATCGTCACTGTCGGTGGATGTCGACATGTTATCACTGTTGAGAGATAAAGCAGGTATATTTCCATTAATTTTTCTTGAACAATTTTCTTTCTCTCTAGTAACTGCCATTTCTTCCCTTAGTTTTTTTTAATTTCCTGCGCACACTCTCGCCGCGCAAGACATTTTCGTATCAATCTATCCACAGATTATTTTATCGAATAAAAATAAAATAATTTACCTTTGTTCAGTTCACTCATTCTAAACATACTCCACTGTCTATGACACACAGACTATCAAATAGTCTCTATACTCTATATTTCCAAATCGTCGATCATAGAAAGTGTAGTTAGAACCAAGGAAGATGCATTTATTTGAATTTGGGATGGGGTTGCATGCATAATGAAAACCACTGCCTTCGTATACAATGAAACACAGAAATTGATTTCATAATGTACATACTTTTCATTTATATTTTTACCTTAAATTATGGTACTTAGAGTAAATTCTTGTATTTTAGACCAGTTCAAAGTCGTCTCTCTGTAACAAAAATATGAATTGTTTACAATACAGTATATCAAATCTATATATTTCTATGAAAAGATAAAATTTGTAAATTTGTTTTTTTGTATGTTCGAGCTAATCTCGGGATTTACCAGCGCGATTTGAATAATTCTTATTGCAATGAATAGCCACATTCAATAGGATGGTTATAGGCTTTTTTTTAACTAGAAATTCCCACGGGAATGGGCACAATGCAGGTAAAACTGCATAATTAAATAAAAGGATAACATCTAGTCAAGTACCTTCATCATTATAATTATGATTAGAACAAACTCTAATAATACCAAGAGTGTTATTTTTCTATTTCCCCATGCTAATCATGAATTATTTATTTGAGTAGCAATGGGCATTAAGAAATAAATACAATAAACAAGAACAAAATATTTAACATTAAAATAATAGAAAAGCATACCAGTTCATTATATTCCATGACATGTTTCCTGATGGCCGACCCATCAACCCATGTGACAAAATCTTCCAGTGCCCGGGTGACCAGAAATGCAGGGTCTTTCACAACCTCAGGTCCAATCCTTATGTGACCTTGCTCTATAAATTGTGTTGCTTTTTTTATGCTCTCGGCCATTTTATCTATGATAAAAACACACTTTAGTATTCCAACGCACAGCAAAGCAAGTGACATAACATTTACACTCATATAATAAAGAAAAAGTTAATGTTTTGTTTGCATGAAAGCATTTATCATTCACTAGCAGCGCCCCGCGGTTTTACCCGCGTTGTGCCCGTTCCCGTGGGAATTTCGGGATAAAATGTAGCCTATAGCCTTCCTCGATAAATAGACTATCTAACAGTGAAAGAATTATTCAAATCGGTTCAGTAGTTTCTGAGATTAGCGCGTTTAAACAAACAAACAAACAAACAAAACAAACTCTTCAGCTTTATAATATTAGTATAGATATCATTCATTAGATTTGAATTATTTTTTTGTAATAGATTTCCATATTCAATGGGAAGTTTATAGTCAAATATTATCCCGAAATTCCCACGGGGACAGGCCCAACGCGGGTGAAACCGCGGGGAGCTGCTATAATATTTATATGTAGCAATGTTCTCACTTCTGACAATGACGGCGGGCAGTCGCCGCCTGCAGAAGGCGCTGGCGGAGACGGCGGAGGCGAGCTCCAGGTCCCAACGCGTCGGGATCAGCCCCATTTGGTACAGTTTCTCCAACAGGCGAGCGCTTGACTCTGTCCGGAACTCATTGTTTGCATCTAAATCCTTTATCTTATTTGCTAATTCTCTAATTTGTCGGGATAGCTTATTGTATCTAAAATTATTAAATGGAGGTTAAATTAGAAATAAAATAAAGAAATAATGTAATAAGTTTTGTAAACCTTTTCTTACTTTGTATAATCCTCACGTTTTTGAATGAAATATTTTTTCATAACTTTTACTTCATGTAAATTATTGTCCACTTTCCATGATATGAAATCAACTTTTTTGAGTAGTTTCTGCTCATGGAATTTAAGTTTCCGTACCATTTTATGAAATGAAATCTCTTTTTCACGAAATCCTAACCATAAACCAACACAGACCCACACAGCAGACCCAGGACAGGAAACAAAGCCAGGCCAGCCAAGCAAGACCACAGGGCACAGCACAGATTACCACAGACAGAATACCTTATTATAAACTGAAAGCCAAGACCTAAGAGCTACACCACAGAGCTACACTACACAGTCACAGACCACGAAACATGCTGCCTGTCAAGTGTCAGATGGAAAATTGGAAACAGAGAATGAGAGAACATCAGTGGAGAACATAGAACAAGAACATAGACCACCACCAGACCACGTTCCAGAGAAACGTGAATTATTAATAGGCTAAGTAGTTGACAAAATTTGGAAATTAGTTTAAAACTTAGAATATATATACCTATAGAAGTAGCGTTCGCGTGCCCCTTTTAGATAGCAATATATTTTTTCGGCAGCCTAACACACTGCATCCAACCATACCGTAAACTTGTTTTTAGCACAATCTTAACTAATGGAGTCTATATCTCATAAAATACACACTGTAATTTAAATTATAACACTGGCACAACAACAGAATAGCGATCACTTGTACTGTATGTCACAACTTTTAACTTGTGACAGTAAAAATAATGGGTTACGCGAAAGGGATGCACGATTAGTAGCCGTATTTAGTCTAAGGTATAGATAGATCCATGTTGTACAGTCAAGTCAGTACAGACAGACAGTGACAGTGGCAGTGTGGTGGCAGTCAGACTACAGACTACTTTACATATCCGTGAAGGGATTCGAAAAAGAGCGGGAAGGCGGGAAGGACGCCAGAAATAATTTTAATAAATTCTGGCTTAAATCATTGCAATTGCAAGAGATATAACTTGATTCCGCGTCAACCCGTTAAGGATAAAACACGTGCCGCGAAATTTTTGTTGTTTTTATTGTGGTTTTTGTGTGTGTTTGTGCTCCTACTCGCAGTCTTACTACTAACAACATATAACAAACACCCGAATATCAGGTGAGTCCCTGAAACATGGAATCAGATACTGGGGGCTCGAAGGAGCCTCCAGACAAAAGTCCCCTTAACCCCAATGACAGCGTGCAGACCAACTCCAATGCAACCAAGCGGCATATGATGGATGTCGATGTTATTTCCCTGCAAACTACCAAAAAAACCATCACGAACCCTGACCTAGCCTCTGCTTCAATACAGACCGTTTATTTACATGCCTCAATGGTTATTGGTTTAAAAGCCTACAGCCCAACTGACGTAGGACCTTTTAAAGTAATCGTCTCACGATCTGAACCTGACCCATCCGCTGGAACAACAATTAGGCCTATTAAATTTGGACAACTGTTATTCCAAAATAAAATCGCCAACATCTGCAAAGACGGAATTAAAAAAATGGGACGTAACAAGATATCAGTCGAATTCACGTCAGCCAATGACGCCAACAAGTTCTTGGACCATCCCCTCCTTATATCCAATAAATATGAAGTCACCATACCAACTTATAATATATCTAGAATGGGAGTTGTTAGGGAAATACCCATAGATATCTCTATGGATTCATTTGTAGAATCTTTGACCCTTCCCCACGGCTGCGGTTATGTCCTTAAAGCCCGTAGAATTAATAGGAAAAACATAACAGACGGAAAAGTTGAGTGGGTCCCCACTCAAACTGTAGTATTAACTTTCCAAGGCCAAACTCTTCCTTCACACATATATTCATATCACACTTCCTTTCCTGTCGACTTGTACACATATCCCACTATCCAATGCAACAACTGCTGCCGCTTTGGCCATATCAAAGCTCAGTGTCGGTCTAAACCACGCTGTTACAAATGTGCCCAACCGCACACAGGTGATAGTTGCGACGTGGACGAGAGTAATTCGACCTGTCTTCATTGCTCAGGTAAACATTTCACCATAAACAAATCTTGCCCAGAACATGAAAGACAAAGGTCGATCAAAGTACTCATGTCAAAAGAATCTGTGTCTTATGAGGAGGCTTCATCTCATTTCCCCAAGGTGTCTCGCTCCTATGCAGAAATGGCATCTCGAGAAGCACCATCTACATCATCCTATCTGCAATACCATCCCTCTGTATCTATTCCCAGCCAGAAACAAACATCCCAAAGTTACCGCAAAACCATATTCTCCACACCCAAACCTAAAGCTCCCCACGGTAAGTCCTATGATGTGTCAGCTCATCAATCCATCATTGCTTCCGAGAAATCATTTCTCCCTAATGGTTGCGCCATCCCGAACCAATCCAACCCTCCTCAAACTTCCCATGAAAATATTATAGAACTTATTATCAACATGTTGCTTCAATTATTGTCCCAAAATCAAATATCCCTACCGTCCCACGTTGCCGAAAAACTTCTCAATGCTTTTACCCCTAACCATGGCCCCAATGTCCATAATCCAGTGGAACATAGGGAGTATCAGACCCAAAAGGTCTGACTTATACTTCCTTTTAAATAAATACTCCCCCGCAGTTGTGGCCATCTCGGAGACTTGGCTTGTCCCGGGGTCCTCTTTCCGGATTCCGGGTCATGCTTGCCTGCGGGATGACCGCGCTGACGGGTATGCCGGTAGTGCCCTTCTTATCAAAAGGTCACTCCCTTTCTCCCAGCTCCCCCTCCCTTATCACTCTCCTCTCCTTAACGTGGTTGCCGCTAGAGTCCTGAACATCTCATTTATTTCCCTGTATATACTCGTACCTCACTCCAATTCTTCTCTCATCCCGGACATCCTTTTGATCCTATCTTCAGTCCCGAGTCCTGTAGTAGTGATGGGTGATTTTAATGCTCATCATCGTTCATGGGGGTCACATAAGGACGATCTGTTTGCACTCTCGTTAATCGAGATCTTTGACGAACTAAACATCGTTGTCGTCAATGATGGCTCACCGACACGCCGAACTCGCCCCACTCAAAACCCAAGAAGTGCTGTTGACCTAACAGTCACCTCTCCTTCTCTTTCTTCCAATATTTCCTGGCAAACCCTCCCACACTCTTATGGCAGTGACCACTATCCCATCATCATGTCCATTAGAGACAGAGTCATCCCTCCTACTAATCATCATCCTCTCCTAAAATATAGGCTAGCAGGCGCTAATTGGGCCTCCTACTCATCCACCCTTTCCCATAACCTAGCTTCCTTACCACCCATCAATGTTGACAACGCTCTTTATTGCTACAGCCGTTTTACAGAAGCTATTGTAGCTACTGCAGATAGCACTATCCCAGTCAAATCCAACAAACAATTCCGAATTTCCGTTCCCTGGTGGGATTCCGAATGTTCAGCTGTAATCAGAGAAAGAAACGATGCAGAATCCTCGTATAACACCACGATGTCCGACGGAAACTTCAGAGCCTACCAACACTCAGCGGCTAAATCCAGACGGATGCTTTCCACCAAAAGGAGAAGTGGATGGTCTCGCTTCTGTGGGAACCTAGCTCCCAGAACACCAGCATCTACTGTGTGGAAGCAAATAAAAAAATACCGAGGTTCTTTTGTGGACAACAATTCGTCCCAAAACTCTTCGATCTGGATCGAGTCTTTCACTGACAGAATAGCTCCTCATTCGGTTCCTAGTATAGATTCCTTTTTACCAGCTCCCTCATATATTCCGTCTACTGATCCACTCTCCTCCAATTTCACCATGGATGAATTACAACTTGCGTTAGACGGTCTCAAAGACTCAACTCCTGGTTCCGATGGCATCCCCTACTCATTCCTGGTCCATGCCTCTGATGATGCGAAAAAGTACTATCTCGACCTCTGCAATTACTTTTTCGACTATGGCATCATCCCAGACTCCTGGAGGACCCAAATCATAATCCCAATCCTCAAACCGGGCAAAGATCCTACAGACTCTAACAGCTACAGACCCATTGCTTTATCTTCAGTTCTCTGTAAAATTTTAGAAATTATGATTAAACATCGCTTGGAGTGGTTTGTGGAAAGCAAATCATTACTGTCGGGGTCTCAATACGGATTCAGGAAAGGTAAGAGTACTCTAGACAGCCTCAGCATTCTTACAACAGATATTAGAACCGCCTTCCTAAAAAAGGAGTACTTGATTGGCGTGTTTTTAGACGTAGCAGCTGCATACGACAATGTCCTTCTTCTTGTGCTCAGGAATATACTGATTCAGCTGAACATACCAGAGAAGCTGGTCAGGTTCATTATGTGCCTCCTCTTAGAACGATTCATCTTAGTCCGCACACCTGGATTAATCTCTGCTCTTAGGCATGTATGGAAAGGACTCCCTCAGGGATCCGTATTGAGTCCTATACTCTATGCTCTTTACACCAGCGACCTTTGGAGATCAATAGGGCCCCTCTGCCAACTTCTAGAGTTTTGCGATGATCTTGCTGTCTACATACCATCTCCAAATATTGATATAGCCCTTTCTTACTTATCTAATGCACTATCCAATTTAAATAACTGGTTAACACGCCACGGCCTGTCTCTTTCCGCCCCGAAGAGTAAATTAATAATTTTCACCAAGAAACGGATTATCCCACAAGTCAATTTGCATTTAGGGGATGAAGTAATCCCGCAGGTTACTTCAGTTAAATTCTTAGGTGTGTACCTAGACACTAGGTTGACAGGTTCTACTCACTGTGATTATCTCGTACAAAAATGTGAGAAAAACATTAATGTCCTCCGTGCCCTCTCTGGTGTTTGGTGGGGCTCGCATCCCAAAACCCAGAGGACCCTATACAACGCCATAGTTCGAAGTCATCTGGACTACGGATCAGCTGTCTTTGACCCGGGCAACAAAACTGCTTTGGCAAAACTCGACAAAATTCAAGCCAAATCCTTAAGAATCATCCTTGGAGCTATGAAATCCACCCCAATCAATGCAATGCAGGTTGAGTGTGTGGAGCCTCCATTGAATTTGCGCAGGCAACAATTAGCAGATAATTTCTTCTTTAAACTCATTCAGTTCTCAAATCACAGTTTAGTAGACAAGCTAAAACTACTGTCCGATTTATACGACTCCCAGGATTCATCAGCATCGGTTCCCTGTCTAGTCACTAGTTACAGGAAGTTTCTTAGACTACCAAATCCTGTCAATCGAAGTTTGTCCAATCCCCTTTATACTGTATCATATGAAGCCTTAACCTTTCAACCCAATGTTATTCTTGACTTTGGGATTGACAAACACACTATAGAACCAAACGTAAAATTTAACCGCATAGTTTCTTCGCACTTCCCTGACTGGACCCTTATGTTCACCGATGCTTCAAAATTTTCAGACACTAGTCAAGTTGGCACTGCGGTCTGGATACCTAAATATCGCATTATCTTAAACCATAAATGCCCTGAACTTGCATCGGTGTTCACTGGAGAAGCCATCGCCATTTTAGAAGCCACTCGTTATATCCTCTCTCACAACATATCCAAAGCCGCTATATTCTCCGACTCCCAAAGTTGCCTCAAATCCTTAACTTCAAATTCTTTCCGTTCCAAAAGTAGATTCCTACCTATACTCCAAATCCGAGAAGCTTTACTAAACTGTTATCAGCATAGTCTGGACGTCGCCCTCGTATGGATCCCGGCCCACTGTGGCATACTGGGCAACGAAACGGCTGACTCGTGTGCAAAACAAGCAGTCTCTCTCGGCTCTCCCGACCATCTCCTCTTATATGCTCAAGACCTTTCATCGATTTCCCGTCAATCCTTACTAAAATCCTGGAATAAGGACTGGGAACAGTCTAGAAGTTTGAAAGGCAGATGGTACGGCAAAATCCAACCAAATATTCCGTTAAAACCTTGGTTTAGCTCATTTAAACTGCTGGACAAGACATCGACCTCCATCATATGTCGCCTCCGTTTCGGTCACACATGCTCGCCTGTTCATCTGGCAAAGCTTCGGATCAGGGACCACTCCATTTGTGAGTGTGGCCTTGATGAAGGATCCCTCGACCACATCTTTTTTTACTGCCCCCGCCAACGCTACTCCCTACATAACATCCTTCCTGTTGAAATCCCTCGTCCTACCTCTATTCAATGTCTCCTCTCCTTGCTCCCCTCCTCTGTAAAAATTCTTTGTAAATATATTAATACTAACAAAATAAAACTGTAAATAAATTTGTATATACATTTGTGTTCCATGTTATATTGCCTGTTTCATATTTTTATAAAGTATTTTAATTATGTGTTTGCCCTGTTGTATAAATTCGTTTATTATTTCATAATATATAAATGTGTTTGTCATGTGTTTGTTCTAAATTCTGCTTGGAGGTAAACTTTCCACCACTGGCCAACAGAAGTAAAATTACTACCCAACTCATCGTGTTTTTTTCTACCGGGAACACTGACACTGGCGGAATTGCGACGAATGTCAGCAGCAGAAGCCAATAACAAAAAATTGAATTGAATTGAATCATATCCGTGAATAAAACAAACAGCTGTTATTCATAAATTACCTAAAGTCGAATATTTCAATAACATTGTTTGTTTTATGTAATGTTTTGTGTTTAATTATGTCTCGCTCTAAAGACGGCAGTGTTTTTAAAAGATTTGCTACTGAATATGACCCGATCAAGATTGGTTCAATCGATGGTTTGTTAATTTAATTCAATTTGTTCGTGATGGACGATATCCGTGCCTCTGCGCAAAAAAATCAATTATTGATACGTTATCTCAGGTACAGACAAGGAGCCTCACGACCGAGCTCTTATTCGCGCTGTAAACTCCGATTATGTACCAAATAAACAAGTCAGAGGTGATCCCTATAAAACATTATTTATTGGCCGATTAAACCCACGGACAACACAGGTAAATATTGCATTAATCATATTATTATTTTTTATTATGGTATCCAGAATTAGCTATAATATTATTTGTAGGACACACTAAAAGGGGCGTTCTCAAAGTTTGGCACAATTGTACATTGTCGTGTTGTAAAAGATATAGTGACCGGAAAGTCGAAGAGATATGGCTTTATAGAGTTTGAGTGCAGAATGGAAGCTGACCAAGCGTTATACGGCATGAGGACAGAGGAGGTAGACCGGTCGCAGATCATCATAGAGCTAGAGGCGGAGAGGAGGCTACGGGGGTGGAAGCCGCGGCGACTCGGGGGCGGGTTTGGCGGCAAGAAGGAGTCTGGGCAACTTCGGTTTGGGTGCATCGACAGACCGTTCAGGAAACCAATAAATTTGAGGAGAAATAATGAAGAATCTAACTGGTAGAGTTACAATCATAATAAACTGATACAAAGGCTGATTTTATAATTTAAAATAAATAGCAAAATAAACAAGTTTGTTTTATTGAATCACTATAATACATCAATTAATTTAGTCACAGACCCACACATAATCTAATAGGCCATGGCATGTCTTGCTTGTCACAATAATGAAGTAAAATAATGTGTAAATGGTGCAGGAGAATACGCTCTTGGTGTAAAGCTTTCACCAGACTTGAACGATGCCTCTCACTTTTACAATGTCTGGCCTTAGGAGTATTTGTACCAATGTTGGCTTTACTCGTGTTACATTTACATGCTTGTGCTCACCCTGTGCCCCCCTTGCCCATTCTCGAGACTGAAGAGTGTACTTGGAGACCTGGAGTGCCCACTGCGTCGTCGAAAGTGTATTTTGATCACGATAATACGACAAAGACCAAGGAAGTCGGCGCTCCCGAAATCGGGGGCTCGGTAAAACAACAAAAATCAACTACATCAGTGTTTGTATTGGCAAACCTTACCGACGGAGGGTACGCCTTAAAACCGGAGACTACGACGAAGCGAGCGCACGGGAGTGGGCACGAGGGTGGAGACGGCGATGAGGACCCGTTGGCGCCGTTCGGGCGCGACGAACCCGCGGAGGCCGCTAGCGAGCGTCAGCGCGCCATCCTGCTCGCGCTTGTGAAGATGAAGCCGCCGCACGAGGTGGTGTTCGGCTGCACGCTCACCGCCGTGTCGCGCTACTGGGCGCTCACCACCGCCTCGTGCGTGGAGGCCGTCGAGGAGACCGACTCGCTCGACTCGTACGCCATGATGGAGGACTACGACACGGACCGCTCGCGCACGCACGCTGTGGCCGACCTGCGCGTGCACCCCGCCTACTCGGAAACCAACCGCTCGTACGACGCGGCGGCGCTGCGCAGCGCCGATAGCCTGCTGCGCGGCGGCCTCCGTCCCGCTCGCTTCGCGCACGCGCTGCACGCGGCGCTGCTGGCGCCCGGCGACCGGGTGCAAGTGCTTACCTTCGGGCCCTTCAGGTGAGTGTGGGCGCGCCGCCGTCGCCGCCGTCGGCGCCCGGCGGAGCGCTGATGACCGGTTGTGCAGGGGCGCGGGCGCGACGCGCGCGGTGAGCGCGGGCGCGCTGGCCGTGCTGCCCCGCGGCGCGTGCGCGGCGGCGGCGGGCGGCGCGCTGCGCCACCTGTGGGCGGCGCGGCGCGAGAGCGTGGCGGGCTGCGGGACGGCGGCGCGCTGCGCGGGCGCGGCGGCGGGCGGCGCGGCGCCGTGCGCGCCGTGCGGCGGCGCGCCGCTGGTGCTACGCGAGTGGCTGCTGGCGCTAGCGCCGCACGACGCGCCCTGCGGCGACGCCTGCGACCCGTTCCTCTTCATCCCGCTGACAGTCGTCAAGCCCTGGCTTGACTCCTTCATCCGCGTCGAATAAAGTAACTCGTCCTCAAACCTCTGATCTAAACTCCTCTATCACTCGATTATTCAGTTTTATGTTGCTATCCGGACAGCCGGTTTCGCACGCTAATCGAAATGGAGTCATAGCCTACATGCTTATTTATATCTTCGATCCGAAATCTTATATCCACTTTACTTAGAGGTAGGGTGGGGTTTACCTTCGCAATCGACAACAAGCAGTTTAACGACTACTGTCGTACTTCTGTCACTCGGTTGTAACTAACTTTCCAATTTGCTTTCCAAAGAGAACAAAATATAACAACACCAATGATATGTCACGTATTTGTAATGTATTCCCTACAGCTAGGATGTCAGTTGTGACGAGTGCCGCGTGTGGTCTCGTGTGGTCTAGTGTGGTCTAGTGTGGTCTGTCGTAGTGGGAGGCGTGTAACTGTATCCGTAGTGCCGAGATGTGTGGTGGTGGTGTGTGGTAGCGTGTGATGTGCGACAACAAGCCGCTGCTGCTGTTGTCACTGCTGATGGCGCTGTTCGTGGCGGGCGCGCTCGGCGTCGCCACCGTCAAGATCTGCAGCGCCGCCGGGCTCATCAAGTTCAACGAAGAACCCGAGTCTGACACTTGATAATATATTGTGTACCGAATTTAAACCCTTGTTTTAATACAATGAAACGACGAGTAAGCATAACGTAAACATTTTATTTAAATATTCCACAGATTGAAATCATTATAATACATTTGGAAATTCATATAATTATCGACGAGGTGTCCCAATATACAGATACACGGCGGAGGCCCGCGTGCTATAACGTACTATACAATATATCTTTACACAAGGGCTCATTATACAGACCCGCGGGCGCGCCGCGGCTTCATATTCATACCGCACTTGATATTAACACTAATAACAACATAAATAAAACATTCCAATAATACATTATTTCAAACCCAATATCATGATTTAATCAAAAAAATCGGATCCAATTAAATAATTTTCTAATACCATATTATACCAAACCTAGTAATAAAACTAAAGAATCAAAAGTCAAGGAGATACAATCAAGAATTAGAAAATAAATCGAGTACAAATGTAACATTACGGAATACATTTGATGGAATATAATATACACGCCTCTAAATGATGATAGTGTAACAATTAGGGCTACCGATACCAATGTTTGTTGTGTTAGCGCTCGTGGCGACCTCGAATGTCTTCATCAGTTATTATCTACATAATATTAACTATTAACGTATTTGAGTACAGTTACAATGTGTGTGGAGTGCTCTAACCTACCATTACTATTAAATATGAAAGAGCCAGTCTGACACCAAGTCCATGATATAAAGTAACATCTCACTCGTAACTTTATTTATCTATCTATATTAACAAATAAAACTCCTGAAACGTCCAGTGACGAGTGACTTATAACATAACATTAAATGTGGAAGACATGAGTTCATTGCGTGGGTCGGCTCCCTTATGTTATGTTGAAAATTCACTCGTCAAAGCAACCTGATAACTATTATATCCTAGTCAAAATGAAATGATAGGCGGTCGCAGTCGGGTTCGCCGCCGCGGCCGGCTGGCCACTACCAATCATAGATGATGATAGATGTGGCCAACGGCCAGCCTTAGTGTCGGTACTTTCTATGTTAATTAGACAGAAACAGAAGTCTTAAGAAATGGCCACAAACGGAGAGATCGAATATCAAAGAAGCGGCCAATTTAATTTTATTTAGATATAAGTTTTAGAAAGAAACATAACGTAATTTATATTGATTGAGGTTATTGGAAAATATCATAGCTTAATAGCATATTGCCATCTCCGTCTGTCTGCAACTAAGCTTGTTCGAGTGAGAGAGAGAGAGAGGATCACATCCCAGAGTTGTAGGAGCCGTCGTCCAAAGGACCACCCTGGAACACACAAAGTATTTGTTATCATATCACTAGAGGCGCTGACCTCTGGTTATTATTACTAATAATGTCGTTCAATGTCAAGTTACCTCAGGTACTAGTGTCCGTTTGGTATATTGTCTGCGTCCTGAGTGCGTGCAATAAGACATAACATAGTATTTAACTTTATGTTAAATTCGATATCGACTACGTAATTGAAACAAGGAGAAGAACAAGGCATGTTGTTTATGGAGTGGAGGGGTAGCAGTATTGTACCTGTACAGGCGCCGGCACGAAGTAGTTGTTGGAGGGCGGCGGCGGCGGCGGCGGCGGCAGCGGCGCGAGCGGCGCCGCGCCCGCGCCGCCCGCCCCGCCCGGGTTCAGCACGTCCACGTACGACTTCTTTATGTCTGCAACCGCACACGGTTCAACATGCTAAATCACACGGGATGAAAATGCTACTTGGATCGGTGGCTGTCAGTGTTATTTCTATTTCAGTAGATCAGATAATAATAAATTATTATTATCACTATTTGACACTGTAGGTTTTAATACTCATCAAAAATAGCTTGAACGAGTGTTACTCACGTCTTCCTTTCTGCATTTTGAATATATTGGAGACTGGTGCGGTGGGCGGCGCGGCGCCCGGCGCGGCCTGCAGCGGCGGCGACGCGGACCTGAGAAATGAAACGAGCATTACTATAAAATGCATGCATGGTGTGGGTGACGGCGACGGCATGCTGTATGCTAGCTAGGGGATTGTCTCTCTAGTAGGTATGAACGTTCTAGCGGCACCCCACTGTTTCAACTGGTGCAAAACTTTCTTGACAAATATGTTTACCAATAAGTGTTGTAACCATAAAAGCTAGACAGAATATACTATTAATGGAGGAAGTTAGTAATGGTGGTGACCTATTAATGAGCGGCGCGAGGTCCTGGCTCTTGGGCGGCGGCGGCGGCGGCTGCTCGCCTTCCGCGCTATCGCCGTCCAGGTTGCGCCACCGCTTGTTCTCTTCGTCCCACACGATCTGTACACATTTTAGAAAATATACTTTATATCTTTTGTAATATTATCCTTTTTAAATAATCCTAAGAAGTAACATAGTAGGTACAGTAAACCGGAGTTATTCGGGACATTTTTTGAACAAAATGTTATTTCTCGGCAATGGTTGCATCACTGGTTGCATGTATGAATGCTAGATTTCAATCTAATAATGGTATCGCTTGTGAGCCTAGGGAATTTCAAAAAATGTGCAGGCATTTCTTAGGAAATAGCATACAACTACAGGGTGTGTCATTTAAATCGGTCAGTATGGGAAAGTCTAAAACTATAAGACAAACGAAAATCTGTTCATAGGAACCATGTCATCGATTTTAATAAAAAGAAAAACTGCATACATATTACACATTTACAAAAAACCTGTACTCAGCTCGGGAATCGAACCCGGTTTAAAAAAATCAATAAAATGCATTGATTTCAAATACTTTAATTTATTTTAGTAGGTTTCCAAGTGTTTGTTGAATATTGTAACGGTGGTGTTACAATATTAAACAAGAATACCTACTAAAATAAATTAAAGTATGTGAACCTTCGATCAACAACACAACTACATAGATGTCGGGTCGGCGCTAAAGTAAATCTCGGTGAATAACGCCTCATTTGGAAAGTGAGCTCTTATTTTATTCATAACATTTGCTACTTTATTGCTAGGTGTCATGGTTGTAATTAGGTTGAACTGTTTTAAAACTTTTGTTTCAGTTCGGTAGTAAACAAAATAAGCTGTCACACGTCATCCACGCGGACAGTATTTAGATTTGAGCATGAGTAGTGAGCTAACATACACACTCAGGTAGTAAATAACATTATATAGGTAATATCTTCATGTTCTGCCTGCACATGAGGCGTGCAAATACTACCAAATAAAGTGAATAATTTTCATTGTGAAATCTAACATACAACAATTACTTACAACGAACCCACACACTACAATCAGCCAGCATCTATTAGAATTTTAAGGTAGGTATATAAAATCCCTTGAAATGTAACTATTTACAAAATTTCTAGAGCTTGCATATTTGAGTTAAGTTTATCTACACTAATATTATAAAAAAGAAAGATTTTTTTATTTGTTTGTCTGCATTGAATTGAATAGGCTCCGAAACTACTTGACTGATTTGAAAAATTCTTTCACTTTTGGGACAGCGAGAAGGAGCTACACTATCTCCGGTGAACATGGGCTATAATACATTTTCAAAAAAGTTAGGGATCCATGCTAAAACTCCAATAAAGTAACTTAAGATGTGAAAAAAAAATCTCACATCGCGTGCGCTGCGAGAACTATTGATTATAGAACAGAATAATGTTCTACGACTTTCAGCACAATAATCATTTACGAAAAACTATCGCGACTGAATATGTCTAACTATTTTAGTTATGTCACGATAAGTGTTATATTAAAAAAATATATGTAAATGCCACCGCTATTAAAAGTTCTTTTATTTATTTATACTTTGGAATTAATCCTTATCAAAATAAATGGTTTTACAATCAAGGTTAATTATGTTACTTTAGATACCTTAAGTTATTAAAATTGGACAGTTAGTTTCGGAGTTATGATCTATACTAATATTATAAAGCTGAAGAGTTTGTTTTGTTTGTTTGTTTGTTTAAACGCGCTAATCTCAGAAACTACTGAACCGATTTGAATAATTCTTTTTTTTATGGGTAGCCACATTCAACGGGAAGGTTATAGGCTATTTTTCATCCCGAAATTCCTACGGGAACGGGTACAACGCGGGTAAAACCGCGGGGCGCTGCTATCTATACTAATATTATAAAGCTGAAGAGTTTGTTTTGTTTGTTTGTTTGTTTAAACGCGCTAATCTCAGAAACTACTGAACCGATTTGAATAATTCTTTCACTGTTAGATAGTCTATTTATCGAGGAAGGCTATAGGCTACATTTTATCCCGAAATTCCCACGGGAACGGGCACAACGCGGGTAAAACCGCGGGGCGCTGCTAGTCATAAATATTATTATAGCTATACCTACTGTACCAGATACACGAGCGATGTATATGTTACGGCTAAAGGTGAGTGTGAACATAAACTTAACATTATCCGGCTAAACTTAGGGTTATCTTCGAGGAGGTGTTAATGTTAGTTTCTTCTACCTTTAGCCGGCAAAACTATGCCAATACAATGTCTTTATTTTGGCCCTTCGGGCCATATAAACATAACCTAACCTACGGTTGTCGATTGTGGGTATGGGTATATAACAAGATCGAACTCTAACTGTTTCTCGAAGATAAACCTAAGTTTAGCTGGCTAATCTAAGTTTATGTTCACACCCACCTTGAGCCGTAACATAATTTATACTCGCGGGAGACACGCTATGTTTTACCCGAATTTCCCACATGAAATCTTGGTTAACCGAAGCGAAGCGAGGGCGGGTCGCTAGTTATATTAGGAAAAGAAACGAAATAAATCGTCAGGTTCGCTTTACAAATGTACGACAGGGAAGTTAGAATGATGATGAGTAAACATGCGGTTTGTTACGTCACGACACAATAAGTGCACATCAAGCTTCAATAAAAAGACCGATACAGTACATAGTTATCATTTATTTTGAATAAACCAGCAGTTTATATTATCAAATATGGGTAAGGCCGCCAAAATTGTCAATTATATCACAAAAGTAACACAACAGATTTTGTGTTACCGTCACACAAATGTCACCCAAAAGTAACACATCTTTTGGGTAAAGCTAGTTTCATACTGGTGAAATTAATAACCAAAAATAATACAAGATATTTTTTTTGAATGGGCGGACTGCAGTGCTATTGGAGTAATGAAATACGATTTTTAAATAATGTACTTGCGTACCTTTAATAATAAAATTGAGAAAAAAACATAACAAATCAATGAATTAAATAATAAAAAGAATACAAAGTTATTTTAACAATAAATGTTCTGACTTTTCTTTAACTTTTCGCGATATCTTCTCTGTCGTTCTGCGGCAGTTAACGGCATTGTCTATAAAAAATTGACAGTTACTATACGCACATAAATAGATTATATTATAATTGAATAGAAGAAAACAATTGACTGCTGAATACATTAGTAAAACATACTAAATTAGTTCGGTGCTAAAGAGCCTTTCGTGCAAGTTTAAGAGGAAATGCGGTCAGACATTCGACTGAATTTCCTAAGTAGAAAGTCATAATTCAAGGTTTAATACAAAATCACACTCAGATATATTAATTACAAAATTCAGTTCAAATACCACTATGCATGCGGTTTTATAGATCTACTGTGTTACGTAACACATACTTTTGTGTTACAATAACACAAATGCAACACAAAAGTGACACAAATGTAACACAAGCGTAATACAAATGCAACACAAAAGCTAAATTTTTACTACAATTTTAGGCTATATTTCGGTTATTTATTACTATTAGGTACTAATGGGCGATTTAAAAGATACTTTTGACCTTATCCTCCACAAATATAATATAACAACATTAAAATAACTGTTTCTTACCTCAGAAATCACATTAAATCATTTTTTATTTCCACACAAACAATAACGTGACGCGCACTTTAGGCTTCTTCACTGGCGAATAAATATAGCTGCCTTTTTTTTACAATTATTTTCGGTAACTGTGTTGCCATATTAATACTGTATTTTGCACTTTGGCTCTTTAAATAGTAGCTTTGGGGTAAAAAATCGTCACACAAATAAATCGTAACAAAAAAGCAAAGCAATTTTTTTATTTTAAAATATCGGTAAAACTAATTAGTTACAGGATTTTCGCAACACTATTATTATTTTAGCAGGGGCATATCATGTAATTTTTGGACGGTAAAGATATAACTTAGATATATTCTACGATTTATTGAATATTTTAACCAAATGATGCTGGGGAAAAAAACGACAAAAAGTCACACAAAAAAATTGACAATTTTGGCGGCCTTACCCATATAATACAATACATAAATATCATATAGCCAAGTACCTACAATTAGTATTACTTGTACAAATGTTTTACAGAGTTTATTCTCAAAAAAATTACATAAATAAAATAATACAAACGTAGGTATACGTTTTAAACAATCCATGGAAATATATTCCTTACTATTGCTTGCTAGCTATATAATCTATTCTATCAAAGCAAACTAGCAATCCCAACCTATCTAATCATAACCTGACTACACAAACCTCTCGTGTTCTGAAAACGGTGTCATCTGTTCGGATAAAACTAGCTGACCTCATGTTTTGTAGACTAGGTTAGTATTCTAACAAAGTATACCTAATATGGCTACCGGACAATACTTTGTACTGTTTGTAAAAACGTGTTTTATCATGTTTTTTATTGAAATAGGTTGATATTATATAATTATAATTTCGCCTATTCCTTATCACTGTACTGATATAACTCCCTGTAACATATTCAGAAAGTGAGAGATAGCCTTTAGGACTTACCGGTTAATACTTTTTATTGAACAATAATACAACAACACAGCTGAATATGTATAATTTTATCAACGGTTCAAATAGGAACTGACCAGTAACTAGCCCCTTAAGCATTTTCATAACATTGACACTTGAATTATGTCAAAATAAGTTATTGGAAATGGGAAAAAAACAACCTATTCTGAAAGCTTAATGAAAAGGCAATTATTTTATACGCTAACTAGCGACCCGCGGTCGCTTCGCTTCGGTCAATCGAGATTTCATGTTGGAAATTTGGGATAAAACATAGTCAGCCTTATTACAAAAAACTAAATAGACCTTGGTTTAAACCTGTACTATCAAGTCCAGGCTTATCTGCAGAACCATGGTCTAAATTTGTTCGTATTACAAAACTTTATAAAACCGTGGTCTTCTTAGTACCGTCATTTGAACCATTGTTTAGCTAACAACCACAGATTAATACAAGTATCATTCTTCATCATGATGTCACTCTATTGCAACGTTCCGTATCCCCAGAAAACAAAAAGTTTTGATATTACGCTAATGATTATGGAGTACTATAAATATTGAGACCTGCTTATTTTACATGGATTTACATTATTTAGTTATTTCGTCGATTGCAGTTTTGTTTGGGTTTAAAAGCATATTTCTTAATGTCGTATCATTTCTCAAAATATATCTAAGTACGTGTATCGAAACGTTACATTTTCGCGCGCGTTATTTGAAACCATAGTAACACAAAACCATTGCTAGGTAAACAAAGCACAAAAGTCATAAAATTGCCTAGCTCTTCGTTTTATTAATTGTTTAATTGGTACTTGGTTTATTAATTTGAGTAATTTGTGATGGACCAACAAAAAAGAAAACGATCTGAGAATTGGAGTGCCGAGTAAAGTGGAGCACCAGTTTAATATGAGAATTGCCGAATTAAAAATTAAAAAACTAGAACTAGAAATAAAATTATTACAAAAAAAGGATTTAGATTAATTTATTAGAATAATTTTATAATACATTTTTTAAATTTAAGGTTTAAAATATATTATTTTAATTAAAAGTGTCTTTCAATGAATTGCCGTCTGAATGAATCTTCTTATATTTCCACGTACATTGTTTTCCACTGGTAAAACTACTGCTGCAGGTGTTTGTGTGTTGGCTTCATTGTTATCAAACCCACTATGAAACACACTTTCCTTCATATCTATGGCAATATTGTGCAATACAGCACATGCTACAATTGTTGTTTTTGTAGTTTCAATGTAGCAGTAAAGGCCTCTTAATAAACAGCGGAACTTCTGCTTCCACAGCCCAAACCATCTTTCCACTGTATTTCTGGTGCTAATGTGAGCATTGTTGTACCGCTCCTCTTGAGGTGTTACAGTATGTAGTAATGAAGCCCAGCTTCGTAATGCGCAACACACTTGTATTTCGGGAGACACAGGGCATCCTCGAGCATCTCTAGTTAAATCTTCTCTTACTAAGTCCACTATTTTCATTGCATAACGTTTATTAAACCTATACTTTTGCCTGAAATCTTCACCGGATAATTTGATGATGGGATTGACTCAAACACGATTTCTGTTGTGTCGGCGTGGCACTTCCAACAACTCAGCAGCTTCAATATCCTCAATATCAATTAAATCGATCATGTTAATATCCATTTTCAAGTTAAAACAACACAACACAATAAAAAAGATGATTTGATTTATACTAAAAGAGAAACTTTGACAACACCTTTGACAATTTTGACATAGGTATCCGATTTAGACCATCGCTAAACTATACTCGGAATTTTTATTAGATTCCAGATTTGACATTAGCTACTGTCATTTTGTGAAATAATGATACCACATATAATAGTGTAGTGTAGTGATACGAATATCTTATTTCATTGCGAATCGATATTTTGTATCCGAGATGTATCCGATGTATTTTCTCATTGTTTTTTACTTATTATTAAACTAGATATTTTTTGACACCAATATATAATTACTTGGAATGAACAGTCTAGCACATTAACCAAAACAAACAACGTTTTTTTTCTGTTTTATTTGTCATGTTCCTTCAAGATCACATTTTTTTATTTATTTCACACACAATTATAAAAGAAAAGTCTCAGATCGTTAATTAATCGTCAAAACTAAATTATCGGTTCAGAAATATTAAATTTCCGATATACTTAGTTTACGAGAGTAAAATTATAAACGAGAAGAATCGATCCGGAAATATTCCATTTCCATATCGAATAATTTCGCAACGTCACTATTTAGTATTTGTCATAATGTTGCAACACTGAAATTGTCAAATCTGGAATCTAATTAAAATTTTTAGTATAGGAGTCGCCGAGGTTTAGCGTTAAACCATAATTTAGTCAATGGTTTATCGCAAAACCATGATTTGTAATACCATTTATGTTTAGACCATGGTTTAAAGAAGTTTAAACCAGGGTTTTTAGATAAACCGCTTTTTGTAATAAGGCTGAGTGTGTCTCCTGCGAGTATTATATTGCTCGTGTATCCCTCGCGCCTGACCCGCGCGCAGTGGGTATAACAGCTCGCCCACGATCTAACATTACTATTTTGTGTATTTCTCATTATAACTCGGAAACTAAGTGTCCAATTTTAATAATTTAAAGATGTCTAAAGTAACATAATTAACCTTGATTGTAGATACTTAACTTAAAACGGTTAAATAGCCTTAGCAATAATGGATATATATCCTCGCTGGATAAATTGTAGGCAATAATAAGTACATTAAATATGTAGAACATTATTTTTACGTATCATCAATAGATTTATCCACGCCAATAACTGATTTTTAGGCATGTTTTTCATACCTTGGATTACATTATTGCAATTTGAGTACGGATCCCTATTTAACAAAAAACAATACGTAGCATATGTCCGTACGTAGGGGAAAGAATTTAGCCTCTTTATATTATTAGTATAGATAGATAGCGAACTTAAAATACTTCTTTTATTTGAAATCGAGAAAGTACCAAGTTACTGAAAGTGGCCAGCTACTAGTCGTTTCCCCTATTTACTAGGAGGAGGTTCTCATTTAATTTAGAGTAGAGTGGGCGGTCCCCGTGTGTTAGCGTGCGTGCGTGTGTTGGTGTGAGTGTGTGCGTGCGTGTGACTCACGGTGGGGTTCTTGTCGTCGGGCAGGATCATCTGGTTGGGCGCGCGCAGCGACAGCTTGGTGAGGATGCCGCCCAGCCACCCGCCTTTGCCCTTCTCCCCCTTGCCGTTCTCCTCTTTAGACTTGCCGTCTGATTTCTTTGATTGCTTCGACTCGGGATCGGCTTCCTGTTGCTGTAACGTGAATATAATAATTAGATTATACCTGGCTGGTAGCATGCATTAAATGAGAGACGACATTAAGGTACACAGTTTCCTTGCTCGACTTTTTGATTGAAGTTGTATTTGTGTGATGCTACAACAACGCGCCGCGTATTCAGAGAATTTTACAGGGAACCTGGCTCTCCCAAAACAGATAGCTACAAAGGTGCCAGTATGAATGTAGAGTAGGCATATAGAATAGCAATCAAAACTTGTAATGCCAATATGATAAGTGTTACCTCCGAGTGGGCGAGGCCGGGCCGGTCGTCGTCGTAGGCGCGGCGCGCGGCGCCCGGCATCGTGATGACGGGCCGCGCCTCCGCGCCGCCCGCGTTCTGCTACAACGACACCACAGTTATTCACTAGCCTGCTATTCTACCAACAGGACTAAAAAGGTTTTGAACGTTTCTTACGCAAAATGCAGTCACATGACAGCAAATGATCTCGATTCATATCGTTGTTCCTACACTATTTAGTATTTACTTTTATTGCCGAAATAATTATATTCCAGTCTAGGCTCCGTTTCATACGAACTCCAGTCAACCTTGTGTCGGCAACAAATGTTGTAATTAAAACTATTGGGTTTAAATAAAACGTCGACAACATTAGTTTACTACGTTTATTAGTACCGTTCAAGGCATCGACTACAAAGCTACATTCGGTTAGCCGTTAACGACACGAGGCTAAAACATCAAATAAATAGATTGAAGTGGTAACGCGCAAAATAAATATTTAAAATCAGATCAACAATGTATCACAGTATCAGTGAAGGTGCAGATAGATGCGCTAGGTGAGGGGCACGGGCTCGTCGATTTCAAAGGTGTGCGGGCGCGCCAGCGAGTAGTGCGCGTGCAGCGCGCGGCGCGGCGCCGCCGGCTCGTCCGGCGGCAGAGAGCGCGCGCCGCGCCGCTCCAGCGCCGCCTCGAACCGGCGCAGGCTGGCCGCCACCGCGGCGCGCAGCGGCGGCGCCGCCTCGCGCACCGGCGTCGGCTCGTCGATGGGGTAGGTGCCGCCGAACACCAGCGGGCGCAGGTCGCCCCGCGCGCGCCGCGCCGCCCACACGTGCGCCGCGCTGCGCACCACGCGGCCCAGCGCCGGCGCGGCGGGGGCGGGGGGCGCGGCGGGCGGCGGGGGGCCCCCGCGGCGCCGGCGCAGCGTGCCCCCGGCGCGCGCCTGCCCGCGCACCAACACCGTTAGCACTCGACCACACGGGCCGCGACTCACTCCGCGACGTCAACAGGATAATAAAATTCGGTTTCCGAAGCGGTGGGGAAATAGTACGCGGCAGGAACAACGGCACGATTGATCCGAATCGATACGGAAAACGAATGAATGGAGTCAAGTCGAAAGGGGACTCACCTCGCCGTAGGAGTACTGGTCCATCTGCCAGTAGTCGGTGTAGGAGTGTTGGGGCGGCTGCGAGTCGTCGGGCGGCGGCGGCGCCCACTGGTCGTACGAGTAGCTGGCGGGCGCGGCGTCCGCCTCGGGCGGCGGCGCGGCGGCGGGCGCGGGCGCGGGCGCGGGCGCGGGCGCGGGCGCGGGCGGGTAGTAGGCCGAGTAGTCGGGCGGCGGCTCGGGGTCCGCGTACGACTGCGCCGCGACCGGCTGGTACTGCTGCTGTTGCTGCTGGAGCGCCTGAAACAATAAAAACACATGGGATGTGATAATATCTCCAACTATAGAGTTGGACGATGATTGATGACACGATGCATAGGCATCGTGTCGCGTCGTATCGTGTCGTTCGATATCAATTGTGCACGTACCTGCTGCTCCCCCCACGAGTACTGGTGCTGCGGCGTGTACTGCTGATGTTGCGGGGTCGAGTGCAACGACGCCTCCGTCTGTACACACACGTGCGCACACACATGTTAAACATATTCACTCGGGCAAATATCCATTACATAAACACTTAAGGTATTTAGTTAATGCTTTCAATGAAATAGGGATGATTCACGAGTAAAAGAGAGAAATAGTCATGAACATTTATACAAATCATATTAATAAGAAATCACTGGGATTTAATATTCGAGAGTTGATTAACACTTCACCTCTGAAATGGTGCATGCAACATTTGTCATAATAAAAAAAAAAAAAAAAAAAACCAATGTGAACAAATAAGTATCCATATAATGTTAGGTATCTACCCAAAAACATGAACGAACATGAATAGTCATCGTAGCCATTGAATCGTATGTGTATAAGCCACCACGTAGCAATGTTTAGGTATGGTGTCAGTAGAGGTCGGTACCTGCAGGTCGTGCGCGAGCGCTTGCACGTGCGGCAGCCAGTCGCGCGGCTCGTCGGCGGGCGCGTCGCGCGGCTGGAGCGCGCGCAGGCGCTCGGCCAGGCGCGCGGCGGCGCGCGCCAGCGCCGGCGCGTCGCGCGCGCCCATCGCGCCCGACACCAGCGCGCGCGCGCACGACTCCACGTATGACAGCGCGCGCGCGTACTCGCCGCAGTCGCACAGCCGAGTCGCCAGTATCAGCTTGTAAACCTGGAACGATACAACGATTACTTGAGCTCCGGAGTACTAGTTTCAATAACCGAGGTACCCGTATGAGCGAGTATGAGCAATATCCATGAGTAAAATATGTAATATTATAAAACGTATTATTGACATAGTATTGTATTTTATGTATCGACTTAATCTCTGATAGGACCTTAAGTTAACGAACGATACAAACAAAACAGAAAAAGCGGCCTAGTGCGAGTCGGCCTCGCCCATGAAGTTCCGTCGCAGCAAATAACATAATATAAAACTTGTTCTTTTTCTTTCTTAGTTCTTTCTTAGTTTTTTCTTAGTTCTTGTAGTTAGAAGATTTCAGTTGATTGAATGAAAGGTAAATTGCTGTTTACGATTTATGACGTATTAAAAGAACTACTACCTAGATCTCGTTCAAACCAATTTTCGGTGGAAGTTTGCATGATAATGTACATCATATATTTTTTGTTTTATCACTCTTATTTTAGAAGTTACAGGGACACACACATTTCATCACTTTGGAAGTGTCTCTCGCAAACTAAAAATAAATGATATTAGAAACCTCAACGTTTGAAGACCTATCCGTCGCTACCCCACGTATGGGTTTGATGAAAAATTTTTTTTGATAACCACCAAAATTTACGGTTTTTTTATTCTATTTTTGTGTAACAACCTTAATGCGATTCACAGCATACATCTACTTACCGAGTTTCAACAGTATAGGTCTTATAGTTTCGGAAACGAGTGGCTGTGACATACGGACGGACGGACAAACAGACAGACAGACATGACGAATCTATAAGGGTTCCGTTTTTTGCCATTTGGCTACGGAACCCTTAAAAAAGTATTCCACGGTTACCTGCAGTTCCGGGATGATATAGTCCTCGGCGAGCGAGCGCGCGTACTCGTATATTTCCGTGGCCAGTATGGCGCGCGTGGTGGCGAACGAGGCCAGCGTCGAGGCGCGCGGCTCGGCCAGCAGCAGCGACAGGCGCGGCGCCCGCGCGCCCGCCCCCGCCCCCGCGCCCGCGCCCGCGCCCGCGCCCGCCCCCGCGCCCGCCCCCGCGCCCGCGCCCGCCCCCGCCGCGCCCGCGCCGCCCCCCAGCGGCGCCAGCGCGTGCGGCGCGAACGCCGTGCCCGCGCACACGTAGCACACCTGCGCGCTGTACACCAGCCCGCGCGACGACAGGCTGTCGCCTGCGAGCGACCACACACACACAATTAACCTCGAGGTAGCGGACAATTCCAGTCTCAGTAACACCACAGTGCCTACAGGCATAATAGAAGTGAACATGGAAGAATACCGTTAAGTATGTGTAGGTAAACGTTGTACCCTATGCCTACAGGGTCATATGGCTCACATTCACAACAAATAACATTGTATTGCACACATGAACACCTACGTCAATGACCTGTTGCCAAAGCGTTCGAGTTATCTCGAGGGACGTACCGAGCTGCACGAGCGCTTCGTTCTCCTGGTCGGGCCGGTGCGGCGAGTTGGCGAGCAGCACGGCGGCGTGCGGCCGCCAGTCGCCCCACTTCTCATCCGACACGCACTGGAAATAAAATCAATACACTTGGACGAAACGCATATGTATATGTATTAACATACGTATAGCCCCAAATCGGAACTAATTTATTTCAATATTTTACTATTTGTCTCAACGTTGTAAGGTTACTAAACTTTCCACGGCAAAATAACCATGCCCATGAGCGCACGATTATATTGCCGTCACGCGAACCGTGAAGGCATTGAAGTGTATATTATTATGAGCGAGTGTCCAAGACATAACAAATCACGCTGCGACGTGTGATCCCTGTATGTCGGTGATGAGAACACAGAGGTAGTGTGTGTGTACTGCGGGCGGTGGTTACCGTGAGTGCGGGCGGGTGCGTGTTGTGCAGCATGGCCAGCAGCGTGTGCGTGGGGTCGGTGGGCGCCAGCGCGCGCAGGAAGCGCGCCGCCACCGCGCCGCGCGCGCGCGCCCCGCCCCCGCCCCCGCCCGCGCCCCCGCCCGCGCCCGCGCCCGCGCCGCCCGCCAGCGCCCACGCGTGCCCCCACAGCCCCGCCGACATCGCCCACTCTGCAACACATCACGATACTTCGTATTCATCCCGCTTCGTAATAGGTAACTACGTAGCTTTAGTAGCGGTGCCTCACTATCGGATTTTGTTGAATTTTACCCATTTCCCCCCATGCTACGAGAAGTACTACGTACTAAGTACTGCTACGGGCTAGCGGATGTAGCATCACCGTAGCAATGACGCAATGGTCTGCTCGGCGCAAAGAAAACGAGCTTCTCCAATTTACTATTGATAATGGGGGCGTCCATAAATCACGTGAGGTTCAAAAGGGGGGGGGGGGGGGTCTTTAAAAAAATCACCAAACATCACCACGGGGGAGGGGGGGTTGTAGCAAATATCACGTGTATTTTTTTTCGGAATACAAAACCAAAAGCGGCGTAATAATTTGTTCAATACACTTTTTTTTAGTTCGTTTTTTGGCCACTCGAACTTTAAACTTGTACACGCGCTGTAGGTTATAATGCGCGCACACTGATGCACAAAAGCCAAAGAACACATTCATTATTGTAAAGCACTTGGGAGAAATACGGAGCACGAGTATGTTCGTCCAACCCGCATTCTGACGCGGAGATCAAATGAGGTCCTCTGCGTAGTACGCGAAGACGATGCGGCCGAGTGGATCAACGATGAGGATGTAGATCCTCAGATGATGACCGATGTGCCAACATCTGATGTGCGCGACGCTTTGCCGGTAGTAAGCGTAGGAGACAACGTCATGATTCCGTGGTCCGATGACGTTTAATTTCTTTTTAATTCTTTTTTTTAAAGATTTTTTATTTAGTTATTTTTTCATTGCTACTGCATTGAACATTAATTTTGGTTATAATTGTCATCCTTCATTTTCTTTATTAAATAATCTATATCCATTAAAAATGTGTTTTATTCATGTGGTTGCAAAGTTTTGTAGATATGAAAAAATACACGTGATATAGGCTGGGGGGGGGGGGGGTTGACTGAAACCTCACGATGTATCACCAAGGGGGAGAGGGGGTCAAAAAATGGCAAAAAAAACATCACGTGATTTATGGACGGCCCCAATGTGCAGTGTTCTTACCGAGCGCCTCCTGCCTGTTGCCGTATATCAAATATTCCCGCAGCTTGTCTAAAGCCTCTGCCTCGCTCACAGCTTTCGTCGGCTCCTCATCTACTGAACGATATGTATGGTTAGTAATGATACAATTATCCGAAACTTGATGATTTGACATCACAAAATGTCAAAATTGGGCTTTTGAAAAAAAAAAATTTGTGATACTTAAATGGAAAGATTGGGTCCATATTGGCTGAACTAAAGTTCTTTACCCGAAATTGTTCTTCCTAACGATTTGTAATCCGAATGATCACTCTTCCTAAAATTTTTCATCCTAAAGTTTTCATTCATACTATTTGTAGTGCTACCGGCGATGTTCATAACACTCATGTTTCCGAAAATTGTAATTAATAATATCATTAATGTAAATATATTTAAACTCCTACTGTTTTTTATCCTATTTCTTGTGATTACAAAACGGTTCCCTATCAATTTGCATAAAAACTTTAGACATAATATAACATGGCATAATTTTGTTGTAGCGCTCGCCGGCCGCTGCCGCGGCACCGCTCGCTTCGCTCGCTCGGCTCGCGCGTAGTTGGTCACAGTTCTAACCTAACCTAACCTATGGATATCTTTGCAGGTACACACCGCTATAAATAAAATTAAAGAAGACGCTTTAATTAATAAAAACAAGAAACCAATTCATATAATTAGTGAGTGCGAAGCAAGCACTTCCTCAAGTGTACGTGCTAATATGCCAACAAACTTGAACTTGAGACAAGTAATATATCTAAACAAAAAAGAAATCTAAACAAAAAAGATATGACTTTGAATAATAGTATAAAAGATGGTTATGTTGAGAAAATATAGGGAAACAAATAAAAGTACAATAGATGTTTATTGCTACTGACATTATGAAGTTGAATGCTTCGGAATTATGAACATTAGAGACAAAGTAGTTAGGAATTATGATTGTTAGGATGAAAAATGTTAGGAAGAACATTTTCGGATTTCCAATTATCGGAGTTGAAAATTTAGGTGAACTTTGGCGCACCCGGAAAGATTATATACTTATTAGTTTTATAACAAAACTATTTTTATTTTATTTTTTTCGCAATGATTCAAAAGTTATTTCAAAATAAAAATTATTTTTTGAATCCAGTACCGAAAACACTCGGACAACTCCCGAACAAACCCGAGCGCGTGTGACGTCATAATGGTAGCCTCATTCGGTTACACGTGTAATAGCCGTAAACGCTGTACGTACTTATGGTTAAATAGCTATAACATTATGACGTCACAACTACGGTGACCAATCTTGGCGCGTTTATAGTCACGTGATTTTTATTTAAATTTCATCAATTTTTAATTGTTTATAATTAATTGAAAAAATATTTTTTTTAATTTTTTGCATTAAATATCAATTTTTTTTTTTTTTCAAAAGCCCAATTGTAACTAATGTTACTTTTATAACGTACTAGCTTTTACCCGCGACTTCGTCCGCATTAGATTGTTACTTTGGACAGTAGTTTTATTTTTAACCTTTAGGATCTTACCAAAGTATGACTCAAGCTGCACACTCACCGGGACGGAACGTCTCGGGATTTATCATTTTTGCTTGTGAAAATTCGAACGTAGCTTCATAGAAATACAGCATAAATGGCTATGCATTCAAATGACGCCGCGGGATTGACAAATCCTTTTCGATGCCGTGGTGGCGCTATTATAAAGTAGGTATAGTAGCAAAATCGGTTCAGTAGTTTTGGCGTGAAAGCGTAACAGTATCTTATCCGGAGGGAAATTCGGGATAAAAAGTATCCTATGTCCTTTCTCAAGGTCATATCTATGTCTATACCAAATTTCAGCAAAATCGGTTCAGTAGTTTTGGCGTGAAAGCGTAACAGTATATTATCCGGAGGGAAATTCGGGATAAAAAGTATCCTATGTCCTTTCTCAAGGTTATATCTATGTCTATACCAAATTTCAGCAAAATCGGTTCAGTAGTTTTGGCGTGAAAGCGTAACAGTATCTTATCCGGAGGGAAATTCGGGATAAAAAGTATCCTATGTCCTTTCTCAAGGTCATATCTATGTCTATACCAAATTTCAGCAAAATCGGTTCAGTAGTTTTGGCGTGAAAGCGTAACAGACAGACAGACAGACAGAGTTACTTTCGCATTTATAATATTATAGTATGGATGAAACGTACACGAGTAGTCGACGAGTGCGTTGGAAGTCGCCTCGTGTTCCGTATTCTCCTCTGCGGAGCCCGACATGGACGACTCACGTCGGGAATCTGAAACGGGTAATCAAAAAGTTAAAATAAAAAAATGAGAGGTGTCAAGGGACACCCGGATGTAACGAAGTTTATTTATTACTAGCTTTTACCCGCGACTTCGTCCGCATTAGATTGTTACTTTGGACAGTAGTTTTATTTTTAACCTTTAGGATCTTACCAAAGTATGACTCAAGCTGCACACTCACCGGGACGGAACGTCTCGGGATTTATCATTTTTGCTTGTGAAAATTCGAACGTAGCTTCATAGAAATACAGCATAAGTGGCTATGCATTCAAATGACGCCGCGGGATTGACAAATCCTTTTCGATGCCGTGGCGCTATTTTAAAGTAGGTATAGCATTTGTTTATATACGAATACGTTTGATTTTATATTAGCAAACCTTAAAATCCCTAGCCGTGCCGTCCCAGTGAGCGCGAAGCATCAAACAATTGCTTAGGTGAAAAATAGTAAACATAATATAGAAAAATAGTATCTTATCCGGAGGGAAATTCGGGATAAAAAGTATCCTATGTCCTTTCTCAAGGTCATATCTATGTCTATACCAAATTTCAGCAAAATCGGTTCAGTAGTTTTGGCGTGAAAGCGTAACAGTATCTTATCCGGAGGGAAATTCTGGATAAAAAGTATTTTAAGTCCTTTCTCAAGGTCATATCTATGTCTATACCAAATTTCAGCAAAATCGGTTCAGTAGTTTTGGCGTGAAAGCGTAACAGTATCTTATCCGGAGGGAAATTCGGGATAAAAAGTATCCTATGTCCTTTCTCAAGGTCATATCTATGTCTATACCAAATTTCAGCAAAATCGGTTCAGTAGTTTTGGCGTGAAAGCGTAACAGTATCTTATCCGGAGGGAAATTCGGGATAAAAAGTATCCTATGTCCTTTCTCAAGGTCATATCTATGTCTATACCAAATTTCAGCAAAATCGGTTCAGTAGTTTTGGCGTGAAAGCGTAACAGTATCTTATCCGGAGGGAAATTCGGGATAAAAAGTATCCTATGTCCTTTCTCAAGGTCATATCTATGTCTATACCAAATTTCAGCAAAATCGGTTCAGTAGTTTTGGCATGAAAGCGTAACAGACAGACAGACAGACAGAGTTACTTTCGCATTTATAATATTAGTATGGATGAACAAAAATAATCGTCGCGACACCACACTGTTCAATGCGAAATAGAAAGACGAAACGAAAATATCTGGCTTGCTTTCTATAAGAGAGAGAAAGAGACAGACAGAGAAACATGTGCACGCCAGAGAGAGACAGACAGAGAAACATGCGCGCTCGCGCATGTTTCTCTGTCTGTCCCTCTCTGGCCTAAAAAATGTCGTTACCATTTTTTCCGTCTATCCCCCTTTCGCAACGCGCGATGCGGAACTTCGTTCCAATAATTGATGCAGATATTTTATGTTTATAAAATCTTATTTTTGTAAATAACATGGAAATAATTTCTTGACGGTGCGTTCAGTTCTTGTCCGTCCAATACGTTGGGGGCGTCGAAATCGACTGGTTTGTTTAGCTTTATCCAGTGTGCTTGCGCTCTACTGCGTGTGAACGTCGTACATACCGTTGTTCGACGACTTGCTGGACGTCGGCTTGTATTCGTATTCGCGCGCGTTCTTCATGAGCAGCTCCGCGATGTCCGACCCGACCACCACCTGCAACAGAGGCCGATTACCTCACTAGAGCTCGCTAGGAGTCCAAAGACCGTTGTTCCTAGAGACAGGTGCTTGGCCCTGTTTGGGTAGGCTTTATCAAGGGAAACATAATGTCGTGGGAAAGGATTATGAGGAGCTTGGGCCTCTAGGCGCGTGTAGGCGGCGGCGCTCACCCCGTTCTGGCGCAGCAGCAGCGCCAGCAGGTCCCACAGCAGCGCGTAGCCGGCCGCGTCGCGCGCCGCCTCGCGCCGCGCCGCGCCCGCGCGCGCGCCGCAGTACGCGATCACGCTCTTCTTGTGACTCACGCCTGCACGACACACGCTCATTGTAACACTCTTTGTTAATAATGCAGATGGTGGTTCAACGGAAACTACTTTAAATTGCTTTAATAGCCGTGATGACTAATTTTCAAAATCTCTTCTATGATATTCAAAAGTATCCATTATGTCTAAAATATATCATAATTCAGTAGAAAATTAAGGTTTTTGTGCAATAAAAGTACATTTAGTGTCATGGCGTCTTCATTACGTCACGTATCAACAAAAATGCAGAGATCGCGTATACGTATACGCTAAAACGAAACAAAAACGTTTGCTGAGACGTGACGTAATTTCTCTGACTGGTGTTTAAGCTACCATGGTAAAGTCTCTCGACACATAAATGTTGACCACTAACACCTACAAATAGAATTTACTTATTAGTTTTAACTAGAATTAAAGAGAGGCCCACACGACATGTCGTGCGGCGGCGCGCGTCGGTTACCTTTGAGGCAGGGCCCGGGTGAGTCGAGCAGGTCGCGGCGCGCGGGGTCGCGGCGCGCGGCGGCGCCCGGCGCCAGCAGCCGCACGCCGCCCCCGCCCCCGCCCCCGCCCCCGCCCCCGCCCGCGCCCAGCACCAGCACGAGCGCGCGCCCGCCCAGCGACGCCTGCGACCACAACCGCCTACACTTACAACACACCGAACCGAACACGGAGCGTCCCCTCACGGACCTCATAATAAAATTAATCGCAACAAAACATCATACTTCACGGGTATTCACAAGATTAATCGCAAAGTGTGCTGAAATTGACGAAATACGATTGCGTAGAATCTCCATTCACTTTGTGCAACGTGTTTTCTGGTTATTCAGGTCGTCGAAATCAGACCTGTTCATCAGTACTCTCGTTCTTGAAACTGAAGCTGACACTGTGAGGACTATTTCAGTTAACATTGAAAGTGGTGTCATAGAATGCTGGAATGTAATAATAACGTGTGTTTGTGAACGTTACCTTAACGTGCGCAGTGGGGTATCTAAAAGGCGTCATTCGCTCGGAGCGCACCGTCGACTCATCCAGCTGTAGATTCAGCGATGCATCCGTGGCCAACTCTCTGTAGACACCAATGAAGTAATCAGTATAGTATTAAATAATAAGTTTAGAAAACAACAGTAACACATATTACACGAGACAAAGAGTAATTGCATTCCCATAACCAGCGAGCGCAAACGAGATACCAAAACAAGCATTACAAACATTCATGCGGGTGATTTAAATAAATAAATATACCCGGACAAATTCACGCACGGTTAATTAGACCCAAACTAAGCTCTAAGCTTGTAATATGGAGTCTAACTAACTGATAGTACTACATATATATACACAAATACTTTATAAGAATATATAATTGACACCCAGACGTCGTCGCCAACAACTATGTCTTCACATATTGTTGATTTACAGAAAATATTTAAACATTCAGTTTTTCACGTGCTGAGGTCCAGCTACAACAGACAACAATAATAGTTCACTTAAGGAACAACTCAAAGGAAGGTACAGAGTGCGTGAACCTAAGCGATTTCTTCAAAAACTTAATGAGGGTGCTTAGGGAGAAAATATATTAAAAGTCCTGACGGCTGGGAGGCGAGGCGAAGGGGGGGGGGGCGACAAAGGTATCAATTTCAGGTTATTCGCCAATATCTCAAAAAACACCCGGGTGGAACGAAGTTTATTTATTATCAACAAAAATAATTCACACCACACTGTTCAATGCGAAATAGAAAGACGAAACGAAAATATCTAGCTTGCTTTCTATAAGAGAGAGAGTGAGAGACAGAGAAACATGCGCACGCCAGAGAGACTTTCTCTGGCGTGCGCATGTCTCTTTATGGCGTGCGCAAGTTTCTCTGACTGTCTCTCTCGCGCATGTTTCTCTGTCTGTCTCTCTCTGGCGTGCGCAAGTTTCTCTGTCTGTCCCTTTCTGGCCTAAAAAATGTCGTTATCATTTTCCGTCTAGCCCCCTTTCGCAACCCGCGATAAGAAACTTCGTTCCAAAAATCGACGGCCAACTCGGTGTATTCGACCACCGAAGAATCGATCCCCCCCTCCCTCCACCTCACCTCCTAAACGTCAGACCTTTTAGTATGTTTTCTCCCTAAGCACCCTCAATAAGTTTTTGAAGAAATCGGTTAGGTTCCCCCTCACGCACTCCATAACTACTTTATTAATTGAACTATAACACAATTTTAATGAGCACGAGACATCTCAACTTCAATGTACTGTAAAGGAGCTGATAGACTTGAGCATTTACTTGTAACAGAACATCGAGCATTCGCCGTTTTTATATTTGTGTGTCGCGTGTGCTGCATTGTGTGAAGCTTGGCTCGGCAAAAAGCTCAAAGCAATGCTCGCTAGAATACTCGCCAGAACGCTCGGTAGAATGCTCGCTAGAATGATCTCGTATATTTCTATGATGTAACATTCGCACAAATGCTTACAAGTGAATGCTTAAGTTTATCAGTACCATAAGATGAAAAACTGTTATGAACACAATGAGCTAATACTATATCTACAGAACAGTGTTAAAGACTACGGCATAAAGCCAGCCAGAAGACCAGAAGTTTCCTACAAGAGTGAAGGTTGACATGTCATTGAATTCGTTAAGCCGACGCTACACATTGGGTTATATTATCGTTCAGATATCAAAATATATTTATCAATTGGTTGGCCACTAACCTGCGAATATGTTAACATCAATATTTATACCCAATAGACTGATCCAACGATTTGGCCCAATGTGTAAAGCGGGCATAACACAAGAGTATTAACAAATAGATGTTTTGTTAGCGATATGTTGTACCTGTCGGAGAGGTCGGTGCGCAGCGAGGCGGCGTCGCGCAGCGAGCCCGAGCCGTGCGCGAACCTGCACGCAACCACACGCCCTACACTACACGCACAGACCAAGCTCGCCACGCAATGGCCAATGTATAAAGCGAACGCTATTCCAAACTATTCCCCTAACTTGGTATCACTTCTTTTGCATACAGAACAGAACTTTCAATATATAAGAGTTATCTTTTCATTTGACTCAATATTCAAAAACTTGATTGATCACAATACTGATCGGTATCTTCGGAACGCTGTGGTGGCATGTAGGAGACTACTTATTATTCAATCGTTTTTTTAACTTTCACGGCTTGAACACATTACCATCTTATACGTAAATAATCGTTAAATTCATTGGATTGGAAGACAATATACTTTCAATTCGGCAGGCAAGAGAAGCGAAATCGATTCGTATAATGTATTGTATTTACAGCGACTAAAACCAAAAGGCGGTAAGCATCACACCTCGTCATATTGGAAACCTTCACATGAAACCAATGAGTAGTAGTTCACACTTTGATGGGGATGAACTAAGTGATTCGTAGACCGATGACTTGCGTGTTAATGGTGGGTGATGGCATCTCGATGCATCAATTTATAATGCGATGTTGCATTCAACTTACGATACAGTACAGGTAAACGGTCCGAAAATGTTAAGACATCGATCTTGGCACACTGCCGGATGATCGGATAGCTTTTGCAAACTTTACATTGGTATGGTATCGACTATCGAATCTGCTATCTGTTCGGAGGTCAATAAGTAACTGTACGGTTGGGCAGTGTTCTATAGATTGTGTATTTACAATATCCACCGTGTCAGTGGTGTGCGTGTGTGTCAACTAGAGATGAAACGGATATCCGGTAACTATCCGGTATCCGGCCTATCCGGCCTTGTTTTCACTATCCGGCCGGATACCGGATAGTAATACAGTATCCGGCCGAATTTCGGATATTAAAATAAAAATACATTACGTAGTTTACACAAAGCAAATGATACGACATATAGGATAAGAACAAGTTTTATTTTTATAATTGCAAAGTAATTGGTTATTAAATATTGCCAAATTGGCGAACGTTTCTTTAATGATTTGATTTGATTTGATTTGATTTGATGATGACATTTCTTTTCAATCAAAGTTAAAACTATGACCACAAATGAAAAAACAATGGCAGAAACAAACACGAACTCGAACGAACGAATGAACGCGCGCGACAACTCGAACGCCCCCGAACCGCCCCGATCTCCGCTCACGGTGCGAATACACCCGAACGCGCCCGAATATTTCCGAAAAGGCCGAATATTCGGTGGCCGGATATCCGGCGCTCCGGCCTCGTAGCTTGCCGAATATCCGGTATCCGGTATCCGGCCAAACCACTATCCGTTTCATCTCTAGTGTCAACTCACGGGTCGGTCCCCTTGAGGCCGGCGGCGCTGGAGCGGCCCGAGTGCACGGAGCTGCGCTCCTCGCGGCCCGAGTACTCGTACGACGCCGCACCTGCGGATATATATACAATCGCTCTAACTCGTACTCGTATATTACTGTAATATTCATTTCTAAAGACTACCAAACATGGTTTCGCTCGATGTCGCAGGAGTATTGTTACACACTACACATTTGCTATAAACAAGCCGTGCTGGGGTGTTCATGATATCAGTTTGCTTAAGTTGGAAAGTACCGTCGGTGTAGTGCGAGGCGTGTCCCATGAGCTGCTTGTAGAGCAGCATGTAGGCGGCGGGGTCGGAGCGCCGCAGCTGCTCGTAGTACGAGTACTGCTGCTGCGCCAGGTACCCGCCGCCGCCCGCGTACCCGCCGTACCCTGAACACAGACACCGGTACCGGTTCCGTTATACAATATACTTGGCAGAAGGTTAGTCGAGTCAGACACGTTGAGCGAACTAGATACTCCGACACCAGTATGGCAAGAAGAACAGAAAAAAACAAGTGGGTTGTATCATTAGTTTCACCAAGCCTCGTTATCAAAACCAGGCTCAAATTGTAAAAGGATATTACTTGGTTGTAAGAGCATAGAAGCGGCGCGGAAAGGGGTGGAGCTTAATTGACCAATCACAACACAGCACATTGAAATTGCCAAAATCTCTTCGTAATTATTGTGATGCCTCAAAAGCCACAAAAAAAATGATAACAGGCCCATAGATAGGTCCTATATAGTTATAGTGTGTAGGTGGTGGGGAGTAGTGATGTGGTCGTGCCGCTTACCGTCGTAGTAGTGGTCGGGGCGCAGCGCGCGCGGGCGCCGCTCGCGCCGCGCGTCCAGCGAGTCCTCGTCCGTGGCGTCGCGCGCCGGCGAGTACTGCTCGCCTGACGCAACACACAACACACACACCTCAATCACTCTTCACTAAACTATTCCACTAAGTGAACATTTTCAGATGCTGGGGGAGGGAGGGTACCTCCAACCACATGCGCCCACTTACGCATGTGATATATTATTATAATGATAATAATTATGTGTCTAATTAATAAGATAAATACTGATATATTATTATAATGATAATAATTATGTGTCTAATTAATAAGATAAATACTGATATATTATTATAATGATACTAATTATGTGTCTAATTAATAAGATAAATACTGATATATTATTATAATGATAATAATTATGTGTCTAAATAATAAGATAAATACTGATACATTATTATAATGATAATTATGTGTCTAAATAATAAGATAAATACTGATATATTATTATAATGATAATTATGTGTCTAAATAATAAGATAAATACTTGATTTACCTATAAATATAATTATGTTATGTTTAATATTTAGTACTCGATTGTTAAAATGAATTGACAAATTTACTAAATGATGTATTGTAACAAATAACAATTTAAACACTAATTTGACTCAACTGTCACTTTTTGAATACTGTTTGTTAACGGATATAAAAGAGTGAAGCCAGAGTGGAGCGAGCAGTTGCTCTTCGACTTTTAAGGCGATAACATCTAAGGTATGATATTATTCGGATTCAATTGTGAGTTGCAGAACTGGAAGGATCCAATAACCCCTAAGTTGAGTAAGCTATTTATTTTAATAATTATTGTCTTTTGTGCCCTTTCATTTTATATTGTGTATGTACAACATATTAAATTATGTACCTATGTGCTATATTTATATACTTCAATAACGAACTGGATTATTAGTGTTATTGGAGATGTTAGTATATGTATAAAGTAAGGTAATGTGCCCTAATGATTATTAAAAGATAACCAGCAGAGTTTCTTGCCCATTCTTCTCTGCTGATGTTCTTCCGAATGGGTGGTACGTTAAAAGAGCCTAAAAGAGGTTAAGCCTCCAATAAATTAAATTATGTTAAATGGTTATTCCTTGTTTTCATTACTACCCTCCTAACCATCAAAAGATTAGAACTATTGACTTTAAATATTACCTGACGTTAGACACTTGCCTGGTTAAATTAACTTTATGGGTTTCAAATTATCTAACATCAGAAGTGGGATCGTATCCAGTCATCTACCCAATCAGTTTTATGTATAATTCCAGGATGGAAATCCCTGCCTTACAAGATCTTCCTAGGGCGATTAAAGATGCTGTTTCCCGGCGTAAAGATGATGACGTTGCCCTGCCTATCTTCGACCCGACTACAAGTGATCTAGGCGCCGAGTCGTGGTGTAACAACATCGAGACACTCTCCAGGGAGTTTGGCTGGAGCAGCGATGGAACTGCTGCGAAGGGTTTACAATTAATCTCAAGAAGTATAAATGTTTTTTTTTGTCGAAAGTATAGAATGTTTAGGTCGCATCATTACTCACGAAGGTATAAGACCTAGTGAAACAAAAGTTGCCGCTCTAGTAAACTCTCCTACACCAAAAACTATTAAGCAGGTACGTCAATTCATGGGACTTGCAAGTTATTTTCGTAAATTCATTCCAAATTTTGGGAACGGGGAGTAGAGCAGGATGCGGCTGGGGACTATGTCAATAGGCAATTGTCCACAAAACCACTACTCACTGTATTTGATCATAACCAACCAACTGAAGTCTATACAGACGCTAGTTCATTGGGTCACGGGACTATACTAGTACAAAGAGTTGAGAATGGAAAAAAAGGTCGTGACTTATTTTAACAAAAGAACATCCTTAGCTGAATATAAATATGTCTCATATGATTTAGAAACACTGGCTATTCATAACGCTTTTAAATATTTCCAGGCATAAAATTTAAGCTTTTTACTTCTGTTAAAGCCACAATGAACAAGATTGATCTCTCACCACGTGTTGCTCGTTGGTGGACTTTCCTTCAAGATTTTAATTTTGAAATTGTTTACAAAAAAGGGAAACACATAGCTCATGTCGATTTTCTTAGCCGCAATCCTATCGAATACCCCATTTCTGCTCAAATGTATGTAGCCTTGTAAATTTTATTGAAACCCCCCGATCCTGGCTAGGAATCGCCCAGCAAGATGATCTGGAATTGCAAAATTAAATTCAACAAGTTTTATCCGGGGAACTTGATGAGAATGTACCTAAAGGGTCCAGGTTTAAGCTTCTGAAACTTTTTTATGACGAGAACTGTCACGAGGTTTCCTCGTATGGCTTCTTATATTCGAAAATATTCAGAGCACTGCCTGATATGCCTCGAACGTAAAGGTCACCCTGGTCCAAAAGAAGGGCTTTTACACCCTGTTGATAAAATACCTATTCCCTTTCACACAATCCACTTAGACTGTACAGGACTTTGAACGAACCACTGACGGGTATAAATACATTCTTCTTTTATTAGACGGGTTTACTAAAATTTTTTTGTTTACTCAAACCACTCAAAACTCTGAATGCCCAAGAACTTGTTCCCATTATACGAGATACTGTAACTATTTTAGTACTCCGTCAAGGGTAATAATGGATAGGGGCACTAATTTCAGTTCAAATCAAATTCAAACGTTATTTCGAGAACTACAAATAGAGCATCACTTGGTCGCCACGGGTACCCCAAGAGGTAATGGTCAGGTGTAGCGTAATGTCAGAACAGGCAATAATGTTAAATACCACATGTAATGGTTCATCAGGTTGGCCAAGCGGGTTGTTGATTATAGCCAAAGTCAAATTGAGACTATGGCCAGGTGAATGGAGCAAATTGAGTTAATTTACATAATGTTGATAGTAAAGGCACATTAGGGTAATATTTATATACGAGATATTTAATGTAAAAAAGGTAATAACTTATGTTACAAACAATGTTATGAAAGTACAAATTATCGTGATGTAATAAGATCGTGATGTGATAAGTTGTTGTGAACAAAATTGACCACTGTTATTGGTTCTCTTATTGAAAAAAAAAGTGACTGTAACAATGAAAATAATGACTGTAACAATGAAAATAATGACTGTAACAATGAAAATAATGACTGTAACAATGAAAACAGAGACTGTGAAAACAGAGACTGTAACAATGAATCCGCTGGGCGATCGTTTACTTGGTGCTTGTCTATCTCACCAGCAGCGGGTGAATGGGACTTGCATGACGAGGTAACCGATACAAATTGTTTCCGCTGGTCGATCATTTTCTTGGTGCAAGTCTATCCCACTAGCGGCGGGTGGAGGGGACTTGACACGTCTAGGCACTTGGCAAAACAAAAAGTAAAGTACGATTATAGAGAAAGGGTATCTAATGTACTTCGAGAGCGAAGTACTTGTCAGTATGGCCGTGATATATTATTATAATGATAATAATTATGTGTCTAATTAATAAGATAAATACTGATATATTATTATAATGATAATAATTATGTGTCTAATTAATAAGATAAATACTGATATATTATTATAATGATACTAATTATGTGTCTAATTAATAAGATAAATACTGATATATTATTATAATGATAATAATTATGTGTCTAAATAATAAGATAAATACTGATACATTATTATAATGATAATTATGTGTCTAAATAATAAGATAAATACTGATATATTATTATAATGATAATTATGTGTCTAAATAATAAGATAAATACTTGATTTACCTATAAATATAATTATGTTATGTTTAATATTTAGTACTCGATTGTTAAAATGAATTGACAAATTTACTAAATGATGTATTGTAACAAATAACAATTTAAACACTAATTTGACTCAACTGTCACTTTTTGAATACTGTTTGTTAACGGATATAAAAGAGTGAAGCCAGAGTGGAGCGAGCAGTTGCTCTTCGACTTTTAAGGCGATAACATCTAAGGTATGATATTATTCGGATTCAATTGTGAGTTGCAGAACTGGAAGGATCCAATAACCCCTAAGTTGAGTAAGCTATTTATTTTAATAATTATTGTCTTTTGTGCCCTTTCATTTTATATTGTGTATGTACAACATATTAAATTATGTACCTATGTGCTATATTTATATACTTCAATAACGAACTGGATTATTAGTGTTATTGGAGATGTTAGTATATGTATAAAGTAAGGTAATGTGCCCTAATGATTATTAAAAGATAACCAGCAGAGTTTCTTGCCCATTCTTCTCTGCTGATGTTCTTCCGAATGGGTGGTACGTTAAAAGAGCCTAAAAGAGGTTAAGCCTCCAATAAATTAAATTATGTTAAATGGTTATTCCTTGTTTTCATTACTACCCTCCTAACCATCAAAAGATTAGAACTATTGACTTTAAATATTACCTGACGTTAGACACTTGCCTGGTTAAATTAACTTTATGGGTTTCAAATTATCTAACACATGCGAGGACCTGTGGTAACCGCTCATTAACAACCAAGATTGAGTATACTATTCATATTAGAGCTCATCGACGATGGTTTCCTACCTACACCTAGTGGCCGATGTGAACTCAACGGGAATGTTGCTTCGTGCAACTCGGCCACTTCATGGATGCACATGAAGGACACGGTAAATTCAGCTTCAGTTGATGCAATCGTTGAAACGTGTTGGGGGCATTTTGGCGATCTAAAACACCGACACCAGGGGGGACCTCTACTCAACAAGAAATACCGCAATCCATCATCCAAAACGAGATTAAAAGAGTGAAAGAGAAGATACAAATGTTCTCCATCGTTCAATCATCAAGGATTAAACTATAGAACATGTCATCGATAGATGTTCCCAGTAGTTATATATAATATATAATATAATAATATATTAGCGAGACGCCATCATGCGTACCACAAAAGATGCGTTGGCGCTGTCATGCCACTCACGAGTGGTTAGTATCAAACGGGTAGCTTGTCGCAACACAGATAAACACATTCCACGCGTCAGATACCAGCTCGTCAATCAAACGATAGCGATTGCTTATCCTCTCGCAGTTGGAATTAAACCACCTTAGGGGACATGAATAAGGTTGATTATAGGACTCAAAACTGATCATATTTTCAACGTTTTCAATATGCTAGGTGTAATCGAAAGATTATCAAGATTTTTCCTTCGTATTTTCGTGTTGCAGCCTTTCCTCTTTTTAAAATGTTGAAATTGGGTGAAGCACTTATTAGTATGTTTGGGAAGAAATTTTGTTTACCATTTCATAAATACACAGAAAAACATGCCAGTATTATAAAATATGTACACATTATGATAGTTATTGTGTGCGAGTGTGATGTGACGCCATATACGTGTGGGGTGACACAGGCACTCAAGTTTTATGTTGTACCTTCACTTTTACTATCACTAGTTTTTGCATCTCTCGAGAATGTCACTGCAAAATAAATGAAATAACTCAGTAGGTTAGTTAATTAATAAAGATAATAAACATTGTTATGGTCCAAACAATAACACTTTCATAATAGCTAAATAACAGGCGTACATTCGTAGGATAGTGAGCAATGTAATGTGATGTTTCACTTCATACTGGTGGGGAGAGAAAAGAATTTCATTGTAAGAAATAAGAAGCAGCTGACATTGAAGATATGCATGTGGGAAATGTCAATATATATAAAGTGCAGGTGTCGGAATACATGGATACATAGTAGAATATAAGGGTAAGGCCGCCAAAATTGTCAATTATATCACAAAAGTAACACAACAGATTTTGTGTTACCGTCACACAAATGTAAACCAAAAGTAACACATCTTTTGGGTAAAGCTAGTTTCATACTGGTGAAATAAATAACCAAAAATAATACAAGATATTTTTTTTGAATGGGCGGACTGCAGTGCTATTGTGGAGTAATGAAATACGATTTTTAAATAATGTACTTGCGTACCTTTAATAATAAAATTGAAACAAAAACATAACAAATCAATGAATTAAATAATAAAAAGAATACAAAGTTATTTTAACAATAAATGTATTTTTTTGCGGTTTACGATTTATGTCGTAAAAAAAAAACTACTAACTAGACCTCGTTCAAACCAATTTTCGGTGTTAGATTACATTGTTATGTACATCATATATTTTTTTTAGTTTTATCATTCTCTTATTTTAGAAGTTACAGGGGGGGGGACACACATTTTACCACTTTGGAAGAGTCTCTCGCGCAAACTATTCAGTTTAGAAAAAAATGATATTAGAAACCTCAATACCATTTTTGAAGACCTATCCATAGATACCCCACAAGTATGGGTTTGATGAAAAAAAAAATATTTTTTTCATTTCTAAGTATGGGAGACCCCCCTAAATTTTTTTTTTTTTCTATTTTAGTGTGAAAATATTAATGCGGTTCACAGAATACATCTACACACTAAGTTTCAACAACATAGCTCTTATAGTTTCGGAGAAAAAAGGCTGTGACATACGGACAGACAGACGGACGGACAGACAGACAGACAGACATGACGAATCTATAAGGGTTCCGTTTTTGCCATTTGGCTACGGACTTTTGGCTACTTTTGAGAAAAAAGGCTGTGACATACGGACAGACAGACGGACGGACAGACAGACAGACAGACATGACGAATCTATAAGGGTTCCGTTTTTGCCATTTGGCTACGGAACCCTAAAAATGGACAGTTACTATAAGCACATAAATAGATTATATTATAATTGAATAGAAGAAAACAATTGACTGCTGAATACATTAGTAAAACATACTAAATTAGTTCGGTGCTAAAGAGCCTTTCGTGCAAGTTTAAGAGGAAATGCGGTCAGACATTCGACTGAATTTCCTAAGTAGAAAGTCATAATTCAAGGTTTAATACAAAATCACACTCAGATACATTAATTACAAAATTCAGTTCAAATACCACTATGCATGCGGTTTTATAGATCTACTGTGTTACGTAACACATACTTTTGTGTTACAATAACACAAATACAACACAAAGGTGACACAAATGTAACACAAGCGTAATACAAATGCAACACAAAAGCTAATTTTTTACTACAATTTTAGGCTATATTTCGGTTATTTATTACTATTAGGTACTAATGGGCGATTTAAAAGATACTTTTGACCTTATCCTCCACAAATATAATATAACAACATTAAAATAACTGTTTCTTACCTCAGAAATCACATTAAATCATTTTTTATTTCCACACAAACAATAACGTGACGCGCACTTTAGGCTTCTTCACTGGCGAATAAATATAGCTGCCTTTTTTTAAAAACTATTTTCGATAACTGTGTTGCCATATTAATACTGTATTTTGCACTTTGGCTCTTTAAATAGTAGCTTTGGGGTAAAAAATCGTCACACAAATAAATCGTAACACAAAAGCAAAGCAATTGTTTTATTTTAAAATATCGGTAAAACTAATCAGTTACAGGATTTTCGCAACACTATTATTATTTTAGCACGGGCATATCATGTAATTTTTGGACGGTAAAGATATAACTTAGATATATTCTACAATTTATTGAATTATTTTAACCAAATGATACTGGGAAAAAAAACGACAAAAAGTCACACAAAAAAATTGACAATTTTGGCGGCCTTACCCATAAAGTGAGATAAATGATGGTTTGTCAGTGTGTGTATGTGTGAATACAGTGTGGCTGTGGGTTGGTGTGGTGTGAGTGTAGGCGAGTGCAGTACCTCTGCGGCGGTGCTCGTCGCGGTCGCGGCGCAGGTTGCCGTGCTTGCGCGACGGGTCGATGTCGCGGTAGCGGCGCTCGTACTCGTCGCGCTCGCGCCCCGCGCGCTCCGAGCGCCGCGAGCGCTCGCCCGCCGCGCGCCGCGGCCTCTCGCGCTCGTCACGCGGCGGTTTCCACCCGTACGAGCCCTCCCTGTAGCTTCTGAAATAATACACAACAGTTGATGTTCCTCCTGTCTAGATGTCCTTCGAGTAGGTATAGGATTGAGTCATATTTGTAGATGGCGTACCTCCGTTCTCTCTCCCGGTCGCTGTAGCAGTCGGTATCCTCGGTGTCGTAGCGGCGGCTGCGCGCGAAGCGGCGGTGACGGCGCGCGTCGGGGCTGAGGTCGCGGTCGCGTGGCTCGCGACGCTCCTTGTCCCGCCGCTCGCTGCGCTCGTACTTGCGGTCGCCGCGCGAATAGCGGCCCTCGCGCTCGCGGTCCGGCTCGCGCGACGACTTGTGGCGCTCCTTGTCGCGGCGCGGCGAGTTGGCGTAGGCACGCTCGCGGTCCGATTCGTCCGGCGTGGACGTGACGCGCGTCAGCGAGTGACGGCGCGACGCGGCCGGCGGCAGCGCCGGCGACGCGGGCAGCTCGGAGCGGTCGGCGGCGTCCGTCGCGTCGAGAGCCGCGCCCTCCAGCGTCTGATCGCGTGAGTAAGCGAGCTCGCCGGACGACACGGCGCTCAGGTCCTGTAGGTTCTCGCCCTCCATGTTGCCGTCGCGGAACTCCTGCGCCGCGTCGCCGGGCGGCTGGTAGTCGGCGCCGTCGACGTTGTGCTCGCGCACGGCGGCCGCGCCCTCCCGGTGCGGGTAGTCGCGGTCCAGGCCCGTGACCACGCGCGCCTCGTTCCCGGCCGCGTAGCCGGAGCCCGGGTACTGCGAGTACTCGTGGGCCTCGCCGGGCACCAGGCGGTCGAGGCCGACCGGGCGGCGGTCGGTGCGCAGCGCGGCGGGCTGCACGTAGTTGTCGGGCGTCTGCTGGCCGTCGGCCTGGCGGTAGGGGCGCGCGCCGTCCGTGGGCTGTCCGTCGATGAGGCGGTCGCGGTAGTCGTCGGCGGGCGGCGGGTAGGCGCGGCCGGCCTCCGTGTGCTGGCCCGGCACCATGCGGGCCAAGCCCGGCGGCGGCTCGTCGCCCGACATGTTGTGCGGCGCGTACTCGGCCTCGTGCTGGCCCACGCCGAGGCGGCGCGGGCCGGGCGGCGGGCCGCGCGTGAAGTCCGTGTTCTCGCCGTAGTCGCCGCCCGACAGGTGCGCCGTCTGCAAGTATTCATTTCTGTCGTTCTGCGGCGCCACCTCCAAATTATCGGGCATCGGTTGCGGGACCACGACCGGCCTGTACGCGGAGACGTGCGGCTGGTCGGGCCGCTCGGAGTTGTCCGGGGTCGTTTCCAAGTTCGCTTCGAAGCCGACCGGCGTTCTGGTTTGCTGTGATATTTTGTTTACGACGGCCGGTGAGGACAAGCTCGAGCTCGGCGTCGGAGCCGGGAACGGCTGCGGCGGCGTTACCCCCGATGGGGGCGCAGATATTTTATTTGATTTATGGGAAAACGGAGCCGCACTTTTAAACGGATTTTGCGAGTTGGATGGGTGATAGTTAGGAGGAGGTGCCCCGGCGGCCATCGGCTGCGGAGGTTGGGGCAAAGCGGACGGCGGTGGAACAGCCTGCAGAGCAGCCGACGGGGCGGAAGACGGAGGCAGCGAGGCCGACGGCGGCCGCAGCGGGGCGGGCGGCGCGGCGGCGAACGGAGGCGCCGTGGGCGGCGGGGGGGACGCCGAGGGGCCAGCGGGGGCGGGGGGCGGCACGCTGGCAGAAGACGCGGGCGGCGGGCGCTGCATCATCATGTTATCGACTTGTCTATTGGCCTCCAAATTGTCATGCACTTGAATATTATCTGTGAAGGCTTGTTCATGATTTCCTATACTCATTTCCTGAAGGGAGTTAGTCAGTTCATCATGACTCTCTCTCCTGCTAGTACTGAAATCTCCCTCCACCAATGTGGGCTCATCCGAGTGCTTTGTCCACTCATTGTTTTGTGTATAATTATCATCAAACCCTGATTGGTTGTTGAAGTTAGAATTGTCTGTGTTGGGCCCTGGACTACTTGAATTTCTAGATTGATTATCACTTCTGTAGGTCCCTTCAGAGTGTGTGTGGGGGCCATCACTTGACTCCTGAGACATTTGTGACTCTATTGACCACTGAGGAGTTAAATTGTCTAAGTGGAATCTCTTTCCTGCAGCCAAATTGGGTAACCGCTCCTTTACCACATCCCTATCATTCAAAGTCCTCACTTCCTCAGTTGTGGCTTGAGATATATTGCTCACGTTGCTGGAAACATTAGACTCTGTAGTAAAATTGTTTTCTATTATGTTTGTAGGCAAAACTGGTGGTTCCTTGGGATCCTGTTTTATTGGTTGATTGACGGGTGGATGTGCATTTCCTTCTTTCTTGTCATCCATGGACCAGTTCCAGCTGTCAGTGGTGGTGAAGCTCTCTGCTATAACATTGGCGTTATTGAATGACTGCTCCTGAGCTATGGCCGCTTGTGGCATGTTCTGAGTCTTTTGTGCTTGTTTGGCGGATTCCTCCCAGCCCCAGTCCCAGTTGTCCTCCCATGCATCATTTGTGGGAGCATTCTGTGTATAATTCTGTGGAGGTTGATTCTGCTGATAGTAGTTCTGTTGGAAGTTCTGCTGAGGATGTTGTTGTGGGTATCCAGCAGTAGCATAGTTCTGATTATACTGGTTGGGTTGCTGGTAGAACTGGTTGGCATTGGCTGCATACTCTACGGGATAGCCCTGTGGCTGACTGGGCGGGTACTGCTGCTGCTGCCCGTACTGTTGCTGCTGCTGCTGCTGAGCAGGCATCTGCCAGAACTGCTGCTGAGGGGCATTACCTGTCACCCCTTGGTAATTAGGATGATACATATTTTGTTGGTTTCCAACATTCTGAAATGTAAAAAATAATAATAAATACAGGTATGTTTAGGTAGCGAGTATTAGTACAGGTGTCTCTTACAAATAATGACGACTTTGGTTAGTTAATTTTAAAACGCATCAGACGAGTACACAATCAGCAACTCCAAGGTTATTATATTTACACAATGCTCATTTCATTGGTTTTGAAAATTTACTACATTTATCATAAATATGTAAGTATATTGGCAGCCATATGTTTCCAAGACACACGTCTTTTGCAATGATCAACTCTTTGTTTATCTTTTGGGCAATTATTCTGTTTCTTATACAAAAAATTAAATAATACAAAAGATGATTGTTAACATATTGTTTATCAATCATATGACTATGGTATCGGAGCAGCAGAGAAGGACCACGTCATTGTTTACGTCCGTGCGAGGACTTGTATAACCTGAGCCTTACCTGAGCTTGCGGCTGGGGAGCGGCGTAGGGCTGCGCCGCGGGCCCCGCGCCACCCTGTCCCTGCTTCATCCACGACATTTGAGCTAACACCGCTTACGTAACATTCGCGAGGGGCTCACATATGCTTGCGCCGAGCTAAAAAGCCTCGTCACTAACATCGACAGAACCACTAACACACAACACTTTCACTTTTACATTAACTCCAAACTTAGACGGCACTTTAGCTTGTATATTTATAAAACTATTTTAAGAACGGGTGTTTTGCACAGGTTTGAATTATTTGCGTCAATTTCAGAATTTTATTTTAGATAGCAATAGAATTTGTTGACAGCAGTCCATCGATCGAAGGTGCCCTGTTGGCAGGTTATCGCCAACAGTCAGTCAGCCAATCGCCGTTTTTCTATAGTGCTGTTATATTACTGTCATTCTGACAGCTGTTTCCATCATTCGTGTTTCTCTGTTCTCTGCCGTTCTGTCAACATCATGGGTCAACATTTTGTTGTTCATTTTTTGACATTTGCTGTGAAAAACACAAAAAGCAAACAGCATTATCTGTGTCAGTGATCATGATTCATGCATGACATTTTGGTGACCTGACTTTGAAAACATTGTGACTTGTGACATTTACTTTATATCAATGTCAAACACATGTGAAACGCAAGTTTCTGTTTTCTATTTTTTATATAATCTACCGAGATGTATCTACGTACTACCATTTAGCTAATTTCTGATTGTTGTTTCTTCTGTTTTGCCAAGATTCAAGATTTATCGTGTTTTACTTTCTTGTTTTGTTTAATTTAATATTATATGAATCAATTTATGTGGTATGGCTAAAAGAGCTAATCCTTACACAGAGGATTTCATACCCCAAAGTAAGATCCATGTAGGTCTGAAGCAGTATAATAACAGCAATGACCGACTGAAGCAAGTTTACGGTACATATTATCTAAGTAAATGATCTTTAATTTATCAAATTATTTTATCTGTATTTCTTATATTAAGTTATATTGCAGAGAAAACTCTCGAGCTTCTATTTAAAGGTGCTAAAAAAGTCACTGAACCATGCCCCTTGAATAATAATGACTTGAACTTTATTAAGAAAGATAAAATGAAGCAACTGTTTATTGGTAAAGACGGTTCTCTCCTTCATTCTGGAAGTGTGGTAAGATTGAGTATGTTATAATATAAGACCATACATTTTCATTTATAACTACATACTTCTACAGTCTAATAATATGCAACCTTCTACTTTTGGAGGGTAGTTAGTATAAATTGTAGAAGTTATTTTCTGTTAGTTCTTATTTTATCTTCATATTTTTTAAGGTGGTAAACAGTAAAGAAAATAGTAAGAGATGTTGTGAAAGAGAAATGGAGAGTCGGTGCGAGTTCTGTGAGTGTGGATTATGTGCGCACTGCAGGGTGGCGTGCGGCGCGTGCGACAGCGGGCACTGCGCCGCCTGCACGCGCGCGCGCCCCGACGGCGCCGACCTCTGCCTCTCGTGCTACCCGTGATCTCAACCACTAATAGAAATAAGTTATTTTCACACTCATACAAAAGTTGATTAGAAAAATATTCCCTAGATTATTAAACTACTAACACATAAGTTGTAATTTACACTAAAAACTGTAGTTGGTAATAATATCTAAGTAACAAATAAAATAATACTATTATAATATTTCATTCAGATTTATTTTAAATCCCACCTAACACAACTTAAGAAATTCACTGGATATGTCACTACATAAAAAAAGCAAACCAAATCCAAAGTTAAATCTTACATCTATAACCATAGCTCAAGCCACAGTATTCGCAAGGAGATCACCAGCTGGGCATGGCTCCGGCTGTGAGGTGATATCCACAATACACAAGTCCTCTTATATCTCTGATCTTTCCTAGTCCCACCATCAAACATGGTGATAGATGTCTTAATGTTGATTGTTGATGTAACTTATGGATTAGATCATGTATATTGTACAATGTACACACATTAAACAGGTAAAGCAATAAATAAATTGACTAATTGACAATAAAACATACAATTTCTTAAGCTGAGCGACTTATTACTTATGTAGAAAAAATTCAGCACCTAAAAGTACCCTCATCCATTCATAAATATATGCTAAATAGCGCATTTATTTAGAAAATAAACACTATTCTCTTTCAATATGAGTCACATAAGATACAAACCAGCTCATTTGCTGGCAACAAATTTATATTTAGTTTAAATCAACCACAATATGTAGTAGAATAGCACACACCACAGGTAACTGAACAAGAGCCCTCTTACGATCTAATAGTCTTTATTCTGATACAATAGTACCTCGTAGAGTGCAGGCCGGCGCCTCCCGCGTCTCGCACACTCTCGCTCTCCACTCACAGAGGACGATTACCACACAAATCATTATCCCTCTCGTGCGCAACGAGACCGGCAACAATAAACAATACTCACAATTGGTAATTATTTCGTTGTAAATGATAATGAATTACTGTTAACTACCTACCATTATATCGATAGTCAAGGTATCTAGAACATACGGCCACAGATGGTCCCCGAGTGTGCGTAAACATGACAACTTAATGAATAACATTTTGAATAAAATATAGAGAACGATAACAATGGTTTAACAAACAAACTGTTATGTGGTCGCTTCTGTGCGGTCGTAGCGGGGCGTCGTGTCGGATGGCGCAGGGGCGCGCGCGTGTTCCCGGCCTACGCGAACAGGTACCGGTAGAGCAGCGTGGCCGCCAGCCCCAGCACCAGCGGCGTCAGCCATGAGCCCCACGCGCTGCACACACACACACAACTGCTCACCAATTCACCACAACACAATAACCCTGATAAGTCATGATTCTGTACGATTTTATGTAATATCCAATCCAGACAGACTGCTCCAAACCAGATATATAGGTCTATTCCGATATAACTTTCTATTAGTATATACTGTACATCACAAATCCGTTTGGAGGAGTCATGCTGTGATTCGGTTCTATATGAATTGGGAAGATCAGTAGACGAGGGAGATGCATCGATGAGTATTATGTTACGGAGTAGGATTCATTCAGGATACACGTATGGCATCTAGTAGGAGGTGTTATTCTTTACTAAGCGAGATCGGCTCATTAGTATCGTCACTAATAAAACTAAGTACTTACATAGTTTATTGGGTACCATAAGTACCTACCGCTCTATTGAGCATTGTTGTGAAATAGAGAAATAATGGACACGTGATTCTAAGGGACACGTGTTTGTTAGGGCTGTGAACAACTAGGGCCATATTAATAATAATATACGCATAATAAGAGAACAGTTTAGAGACCCATTTGTAATAGTCTTCAAATAACGATTTTCATTCGATTTTTAAATAAACATTATTTTATTTTAAGACTAGCGACCCGCCCTCGCTTCGCTTCGGGTAATAAAAAAATCGGGATAAAACATTGCGTGTCTCCCGCAGGAATATACACAATCAAAATTTCAAGTGGGAAATTGGGGATAAAATTTTATATGTCTCGCGCGAGTATATTTATGTATACCTAGACAATCAAGATTTCATGTGAGGAAGAATTCGGGATAATACCTACATAGCGCGTCTTCGTCGTTCGTAGTTAGGATTACCCCCCGCGCTTTGACCGCACGAAACAGAAGTAGCCATAGGAGACCCGCTATCGAGCATTATTATTTTGTAAGCAGCGCCCCGCGGTTTTACCCGCGTTGTGCCCGTTCCCGTGGGAATTTCGGGATTTTTTTTACATAAAAACCTTCCTCTTGAATCACTCTACCTATTACAAAAAACCGCATCAAAATCCGTTGCGTAATTTTAAAGATTTAAGCATACAAACAGACAAACAGAGACGACTTTATTTTATACTATGTAGTGATATTTCTCATCATAACTCTGAAACTAACTGTCCGATTTTAATAATTTAAAGAGGTATACAAAGAAACATAATTAACCTTGATTGTAGAGCCATTTATTTTGATGTAGATTCATATCATCATATGAATATCATCAACTTAAAATTACACTCCTTTTTTAACTAATTAATTTTAACTTAAAACGGTTATTGTTGCTTAACTATAATAGTTAGACAAATGCCCTCGCGAACTTATTTGTTCGCAATGATATGTACTTTGATTGTGTAGAACATTGTTTTTGTGTATCATCAATAGATTTAGTAGCGCACGCCAATAACCAATTTTTTTAGGCATGTTTTTCATACCTTGGGTTACATATACCCGCGTTGTGCCCGTTCCCGTGGGAATTTCGGGATTTTTTTTACATAAAAACCTTCCTCTTGAATCACTCTACCTATTACACAAAACCGCATCAAAATCCGTTGCGTAATTTTAAAGATTTAAGCATACAGACAAACAAACAGACAAAAATAGCGACTTTGTTTTATACTAGGTATGTAGTGATTCATCAATGTAAAGCTAGTACCAAATGAAATATTTTCAAAAAACAACAAACATTAGAAATGTTAATGGTGTGATAAATTATGCGCGAGTATCGAATAAATGCGGCCCTACAATACATAAATTATTTTCTAGCTAATTTATATTAAATGAAGTTTAACAATTAATTTGGCATGAGTATTGTAGTTAAGTCGTAGAACGGATATAATTCCCACTGTCGATTATTGACAGGTAATGTGAGGTGAGAGGTAAACGCCCGGCGGCGCGGCGGCGCACGCGGCGTGTCGCGCCACTCGGAGTCCAACCTAACTACTTACGTGTATTTAATATTTATACGTTGATCCTTGACTCGCGCCGCGTCTTTTTATTACTATCTTGTAAGTTCAAGGCTCAACTGTGAAGTACTTAATATATCACACACCTCTATTATCCATTTGTCCCGCCGCCTTCAGGCAGTATCATCTAGGATAGTCTTCGTCTGAGTCATTTGGAAAGGGGAAATTGGTTAAATAAATCTAAATAGTACCTACTGACTAGTCCATTCTTATTCCATCTAGCTTTAAATTTCTAGTCACACTCACATTCTCTATATCTCTGAGCATATGTATGAAGCTAAATAGAAAGCTAATCTAGGAGCGAGTGCATTGATGTAATAAATAATAATAAAGAATCATAAACCAAAAGTAAAACTAAAAGCACATGGGTCCGTGTAAACAGAAAGGGGCACAAAGGTGGATGATATCAAACACACGGTATTGGTTGCATGTAATTTATTGACAAAAAAGTATAAGTAATATATTTTGTATCCATCTAATAGGTAAATATAGCATAACATAACGTTGCGTTATTTGTGACTAACGGAGCACCACGTATTATTGCATCACACTAATTAGGGTAACGTTACACTTAAGAAGCAAAGTTATTCTTACAACTACTGGAATATATCTTCAGAGATCTACATAAGCATATTCATTATTATTCTAGATAAAAGCGAAATTACAGATCACAATTTTTAAACAATATTTTTTGGTCTAATTTTAAGCACAAGATGAGCAAATAATTATATTGTTTACACAGAGCCATGTGCCGGGCGCCGCTCACCCGCGCGCACCTTCTCTCTACCATCACTAGCGATGCAGGTGAGAGCCTCGCTCACGCAGAATACCGAAACATCATGGGGTGCGTCGTCGTCAATGAATGACTACCTGCCGCCGGCGCGCGGACGACTCACCGCTACACTATGAGACCGCCTTCAAACATATTAGCTACCACCGAAACAATACCAATATACCGCTGGTTTAAGTCGGTATTTGAAGTCGGTCGGTCCCTACTAGCAAAACTATGTAAGTTATGTTTGAGTTTAATATATAAAAATGACTAAATATAAATCACAAAATACAATACATGTTTAAGTGAGATGATTTCATGTCTAAAAGCTACGGTACGGTACGCGGTACGGGATGAGGGCTAGGACAGTAGGACACATGGGGCATCTAGTCATTACACAATACGAGAGATCTACGCCTACTCGAGTACACCGTACGAGTATATGAGACGATATTATGCGAATAATATATAATAATATCTTAATCTACACTACATTTATTTATGTTTGATAATTTACAAGAGTCCAAAACATTGGCCTTGTTTAAGTTACCAGTTCTGTATAAATATTTAAATACTGATGTTTTGAGGAACAATAATTCGAATAGCCAAAAATACTACCACGAGATGCCGGAAACGGTGCTGTTTTTGTAATAATATAATTAAATTATTCATTTCGTTATTTTTGGAAATGTGAATGTCCGCATTATTACGTGAGAAGATAAGCTTGACATTGAACCACCGCATCCATAAATATGAGGAGACGCGGCCTCGCGCGCGATGTCACCTGGTGGCGTGGACGGGGCCGTGACGGCCCGTGTCGGAGCGCTCGCAGCACATCGGCCGGCCGCTGAGGTCATACGACTCTAACACTCAGGAAAACAACTTGCCTATCCTTCGCGAGCCCTCGACAACTGTTCCTCACAACTCACTACTATCCCGGTAAGGGGCGATTTTGACTTACAATAGGTATAGGAGGAGTCGTTTTTTTTGAGAAACAGCTCAGATATGTTGGCAATAATAAAAAAATCAAGTTTTCGACCTCTTGGCATGTGAGTGAGTGTTAACCTCCATATTGAATTAATGGTTCCAACATTCAGATTTTCTCATATAAATTCTTAACCGCTTATTGTATGACAAAGGGTTTATGAGAAGTATGTGTAAAGACTAAACATTTTTGCACATTTATAGCGTTCACTATTATTCTATATATAAATCTAATAAATAAAAAGTAACAATTATAAGTACACGGGGCACGACAATAATGAATTGTTATTTTCAATACTAGTTTTACAATTCTCTTTTGGAATTTGGAATAAGTAGCTAATGGAACCATAAACGTATCAAGGAAGGTGTAAAGGTATACCGGGAAGGATGAACTATATGGAGTGGCGTGTGCGGTGCGGGTGGTGTGGCGATGGTGGACGAATCTAAGAGATGACGCACTTGCCCTGCTCCTGCGGCGTGTCGTTGCTCCACTGCGGCGCGAAGGCGCTCTTAGTGGCGACGCGGTCCGCCTCCACCAGCTCGCCCACCTTGTACTTCTTCATCAGCGCCCTGCGGGACACGTTACAATTCAATCATTACTGTTCGAGCTCTTCAGTCAGGGTTTTACTACGGTGACCGATCGAGCGTCGATCGATGGCGGAATGGATTAGTCGACATGGATCGATTTCTGTACCTTAGTTTAAAGATAAACTATCTATCGACGCTGATTAATGCATTGCACCATTTTTAGATAGATGCCGTCGATCGACGAATGATCGTTTGACAGAGTGCTGTTCGTCTGAATTAATATGTAACGACGCGGTCTGTAATGTTATGAAGACCTTCATGGCTTTTACAGTAATTGCTAAATATACGGTAACTGCAGCCAGAGGAGCAGTACATTAAGGTGTTATTAAATGGACATCGCGTCACGCCACGAAGACTGCATACTACAATCATCTACTGTTAATGGACAGGCAACAGACTTCTGAACAAGTGATCAATTCATAAAGTAAATGGTGAAGGTCCCTCCGATTCGTCCACTTCTTCTGTCGTAGTCGCGTGTCACGCCATGTCGGCCCATACTGTTCACGGTTGAATCACGATGCATTCAAATTGATTATCTGTAGCCAGTGATTTATTATCCGTCTACTGCAAAACCACTATTTTTTGTTTGCAACATGTCTTTCAAGTAATGGTAGGTCGTATTCACATTTAAAAAACAATTTTAGTTTATTTATAATTTTAAACGTATCAAGCATAACGAGTTGTTAAAGTTTATTGCTAACCTAACCCTCATTAATATTGTAATTAGATCGAGTCGAATTAACCCAATTTCATTACAATAGCAGTCACGCCCGTCCCGTGGAACAGTGCAAAGGTCATACCTACTCATGCTGTGCCATTGTATGGAGCAATGTAGAGGAGGGCAGGACCGTGACTGTGACTCAGCGCGTCACCGGCCAGCCCTCAACCCTAGAGTGCGGCCCGACGGCGCCGGCGCCCCACCACTACTCCCGGTAATTTGAACAACTACACACTTGGTGACACGCACATCATGATAACAACTCAAGTCTAGTTATTATAAAGCAATTTAGACTTCAAAGAAACCCCTAGTCGGATTTATAACACCCCACTGCGGAAATATAAAGTAATAACATGAAAACATCACAAGTCGCCACAATCGATAGCGATTCAATTAACAGGTGGATTGATAACATAACATGACAAATGAGACACCTCATTTGTCATGTTATGTTATGACCCACGAGGCCACGACTAACTGACCCGCGACTCAAGAACAAACAAAGGCAACACAAGAAGAACACAAAATAATAATACTCGATTCGTTTTTTAGTTGTCACATGAGCAGTCGGCGCTCAGGATATGAGGCCTTGAATTATTTTTCAAATGTTACCTTTCGTATCTATTTGTCCAAAAATCCCAATACCTTGTTAGTTGTTACTACCTAAGTCACCTTTTATGCATATATTTATTATATACTTTTTTGGACGGAGATGAACATTTATTGTTGCATGTTATTTTGACGCCGCTAAAAAGACAGACAACGACAACACTGCGTGGGAGTAGTGCCGGTGTAAACACTAGGGCTGGTAGGAAGATGCGGGTGATTTGTGTAGGCGGTGTGTGTGTCGCGCGGGTGGTACCTGGCGTCCGAACTGTGGCTGACGTCCTCGAAGGCCTCGGTGCCGTCCTTACCGGCCAGCTCCAGCAGCACCTCCTCGCCTCCCGGGTGCTGCCACAAAACACAACTAACATCAACATTATGTACTCAACAGGGTAGAAATATAATAAACATACATGAAATAGGGTTTCGTTGTCGTTCTTAACTATTTTGCTGGAATGAGAGTGATTTTACAAGGCAGGTAGGTATGGTATGATAACTTATTTTACCATAACCTAAGGTATATTGCAATTATATACACATCTAACCAATAGTAGTTAGTCAGTTGAAGAAGACCAATAGTTAGGTGGGCCAATATTGGTGTAGGAGTTTTAAGATCGATTTGGAGATGACGACGTGCAAGCAAAATCAACAATTTAACGTTGCCCCAAGTGAAGCACTGGCCGCGCAGCACGGCGCGGCCGCTTGAATGTTCTCGATAACTTAACAACACCATTCAATTGGAGCACGCGTGCCGCCACGTGATCGTGATGAATCTCATTAAATTATTAATTAGCCTAAATAGATTTAAGACCATCCTGAGTACGCAAGTGATAATAAATGATGTGCTTCGTAAAGTTAATTAAGTACAAAACAAGATTATGAATCGCAATCAGTTCTCAGCCAACTAGCGAGGCTGAACTTTGAACTCGTGCGAGCGAAGTGCCACTCTGTGCCGACCATTGAGTTATATGTACTAACGACTCAGCTAACTAAATTACCATCCTAAGGATCGAATAATATGCAATACAGTAAACAGAACGTTTATAGTTGTTGAATAACATATTATTGTTTGCACACATTTTTAGTTAATTACTAAGGTGTCTGTCTGTACGTAGGTAACAACATTATATTTCAAAGTCAAAGCCATAAACGAGACAGAGCCGAAAGGCGAGAGGTCAGGAACAAAACGTCACCATAGGTATATATACATACAAACATACAAAATACAACTGCGATACAAGTGAGTTCGCTGAGTAGGCAGCACGGTTGCTGTCTGAGAACGTCTCCGTGTACTACAACACGAGATCGATCGATCGCAGATGAGGAATGCAGCTGGAATCCGGACCCCTTGGGCATCCAATATGCGAGCCGGCCGCGCGCCGACACATCTCGTTCATGACTATTAAAATCGTCACGTTCCCTCCATGCATCGGCATCTTACAACCTTTATAAGATCTACGCGATTATAATATACTAGCTGCACCCCGCGGTGTTACCCGCGTTGTACATGTTCTCGCAGGAATTTATGGATAAAATTTATCCCATTATGTTATTCTGAAGTATAACCTACATTACTGTAAAGTTTCATCCAAATCCGTTCAGTAGTTTTTGCGTGAAAGAGCAGCAAATATACATCTATACATACATCCATCCTCACAAACTTTAGCATTTATAATAGTATTATTTTATTATAGTACTAGCAGCGCCCCGCGGTTTCACCCGCGTTGTGCCCATTCCTGTGGGAATTTCGGGGTGAAAAATAGCCTATGTCACTCAGGGATAGTGTAGCTTTCGAATGGTGAAAGAATTTTTTAATTCGGTGCAGTAGTTTCAGAGCCTATTCGAGACAAACAAACAAACAAAAAATCAAACCTTTCCTCTTTATAATATTATAGTATAGAAGTATAGATAGTATAGATAGAAGTATAGAAGTATAGATAAGAAAGACAGGATAAGATACATAAATGCGTCTAGCCCCTTTTTATATTTTGATAATCCTCCCTAATCTATTCCTAATTCCAAGACAATACAAATGATTGAAGGAAATGTGAAAAAACACAGATCGGATAAGAGCGGTCGATTACTCATGTAATATTCATCGTCACGTCCAGCCGAGAGACGTCTCAGTTGAATTGATTGTACTGCTACAGAGGACGGGGGCGCGCCATTAGCGAATATATTGAGTTTAAAAGGGCCATTTTTACAATGTAGAACTGTCGGCCTTAGATGTCCACAGAAAGGAGAATCATAGATCTGTAGTAATATATTAGTTCCCACTTGATATCGGATGGACACAATTCACACAGTGAATATATTCTTTTGCTAAGACTGTGTGAGGTTGTGTGCGGTAGCTGGTGTATTTATTGGGTGTTTATTGAATGGACGCGGACAGGTGTCACTCGCGTGACGCGACGCCGGAATGACCTGTCACGCTCGTAGGCCATCATTACTGCATCTAACTATTTAATAGAAAGTGTCACATTTCCTTTACATAATCTTATGTGGTCATGTGGTATAGAGAAATCTATTATCGCGTCTGTCCATCAGAATGTTTCCGCCAGTCTCAATTTGCAAAATTGCAGAATAGAGTTTTTCACTAACAGATAGAGTACTTGAAGACCACGATTTCTGGCAAATTGTATTCCAATTGTTCAACAGATGAGACCGACGCGAAGTGAAGCGTTACTCTAAGTTACATTATAAACGGGAAATGCTGGCTGACAGTTTATTGCTTCTGTCCTCAGGATTGTCAAGTGATATTGATTCAATTCGGTATGGAGATAATTGATGCCAAATATGGAGATAAGGTCCAACAAACAAAGGCAAATATTTATCCTGAAATTCTTGGGCGAATAGTACTAGGTGTCCAGTGGGTAGGTAGAATAGTTTTACAATGAAATTTACTGTGAGTATGAACTATGAGTGTGTTTAAGTATAAAATGTACCACCATGTTTGCAACATGGTTTGCTTGACTTAGGATCTGAAACCACAATTTCAAATTTAATATCTTCCAAATTAATGTTACTTTGACTATGTAGCTGGTTGCAAGTCAATAAGTGGAAACAAATGGGTATGTGGACCAACTTCTCTTCCGCCACCATCTCAATAGATACTTAACCTCCCATCTAGCACAATGCACAATAATGAATAATTACAAAGTAAAATTTACCGCATAATTGATGCAAGTAGGATGTTATACATTGTATTAATTTAGTGAACACATTACAACATGCCTAAAGTGTTACAGTGTTGCAAACTCCGACCTCATTTACAACACAATTAAATCCACTTATTGTTATAGATAAAGACAGAGATCACTCAGCCAACTGTAAGGTGCTGACAAGTTAACAATTTATCACTAGTTATTATCAAACTTGAATTTCCAAGTAAAGAATTGATAACACTGAAGTTATTAGCAGAGATACCTATGAGTTACAGTGAACAATAATCTTCTAATATATCTAGCACATTATTCTATTTATACTAGCTGCGCCCCGAGGTGTTACCCACGTTGTACCCGTTGCCCATATTACTGTAAAGTTTCATCGAAATCCGTCCAGTTGTTTTAGTGTGAAAGAGTAATAAACATACATCCATCCTCACAAACTTTCGCATTTATAATAATTATTAGTAGGATTGAGAAGAGGCCTGAGGGAAAAAATACGCATTTATGCACTTTATAAGTAAGAGCTACTGAAACTACATGTAGCTAAGAATATTAACATAAATGACAGTTTAGTATTCTAACCAATCAAGCCTATCTTGTACCTAGGGTTGCCAGGCATCCGAATAGAGCCGGATATAGGTAGGCTTTTTGACTGTATATCTGGCTAAAATAAACAGTGTCCGATTTGCCCGGCTTTAGTCAGGCTTTTTAAATTTCACAAACGAGTGAGCACCGAGCGTGGCCAAGCACTGAGACTGATTTGGCATTTGATTTGATTCATTACTAGTAACGCCCCGCGGTTTTACCCGCCTTATACCATTCCTGTGGGAATTTCAGGATGATAAGTAGTCTATACCCTTCTCGTTGAATGTGGTTATCCATTAAAAAATATTTTTCAAGTAAGACCAGTAGTTCCTAAGATTAGTGTGTTCTTAAACAAACCAACAAACTCTTTCACTAGAATTTAACAAGATTTATGATAATAATAAAAAGACAAAATCGTCAATAATGTAGGGTGTCCAGTCTTTCTACCCAAATGTGTGTCCAGCTATTGGGTTTGGCGTCCTGGCAACCCTACTTGTACCAATACAAATATACTCCTTTGTCGAAATTATTATTTGAATGCATGACGAGTCATGATAATGAAATAAATAATGTATGGCGGGTTGGTGGTGGGTACGTACAGTCGCGCGCGTTGTACTCACCTCGAGCAGGAACGACGTGACGTCGTACACAGAGTTGTGTATGATGAGCACGGCGTCCTCGCGGGAACTCCGAGACTTCAGCTCCTCCCGCGTGAACAGCGTCACACTCTCGCCTTGCACCTGTTGCTCCATCGTATCCTAATTTATTGCTTTGCAACGTTAACAAAGACGCAACAATTTCTTATGGTTAGAGTTGAGATCAGGTATATAATATCACGTACGCAATTTGGTTATTGTTAGTTGTTACCGAGGATTATTGCCTACGTATTTCTTAGATATTATAAATTAAACGGACTACCGAGTTACAGGCGTGCAGCGTGCTTGTGTATTCAAGAATTAATGAATGAATATTGGGCACTTGAGAAAATTATAGTAAATAAATTGGAGTGACTGATGACCACAGATTCTGACAACTGACTGACTGACCACAGAGTACAGACACAGACCAGGAAAGAGTGACTGTCTGACTCACACAATACCATGGTCTGTGCATGATCTGATGATCTGTGCGTGTCGTCTGTGCTGCTTCTTCCCATGTTGTGACATGACCACAGACTCATACAGACTGACAGACATTCGTACTGTACTGACCATGGATTTAATATACAAACTGGATTGCGATTTGCGGTACATACTGGACCAAGAGCCCGTGAACCCCAGACCTTCGTTATTTTATAAAAGCTGAAAGTTTGTCAGCGCATGCTCCCAACACAGGTAAGAACGATGAACTATTATAGACCTAGAGCCCGTGAACCCCAGACCTTCGTCATTTTATAAAAGCTGAAAGTTTGTCAGCGCATGCTCCCAACACAGGTAAGAACGATGGACAATTATGAAGTTTGGGTTATAGTGGCTTTGGCAGATAAACGGTACTAAAGGTCAATGGTCGAAAACACCAAGTTGGCCATCGATTTCGATATCACCGTCAAAGGGTGACTTGTACAACTTGTCAAGAGCTTTCAAATGACATAGGTCATGTCACTGTTGAGCATTAGGATCAGCGTCCATAGCATAGGTCAACTTCAATCTTCAATGATCTTCAATGGTCGAAAACACCAAGTTGGCCGTCGATTTCGATGTCACCGTCAAAGGGTGACTTGTAAAACTTGTCTAGAGCTTTCAAATGACATAGGTCATGTCACTGTTGAGCATTAGGATCAGCGTCCATAGCCATAGGTCAACTCCAATCTTCAATGGTCGAAAACACCAAGTTGGCCGTCGATTTCGATATCACCGTCAAAGGGTGACTTGTACAACTTGTCAAGAGCTTTCAAATGACATAGGTCATGTCACTGTTGAGCATTAGGATCAGCGTCCATAGCATAGGTCAACTCCAATCTTCAATGGTCGAAAACACCAAGTTGGCCGTCGATTTCGATATCACAGTCAAAGGGTGACTTGTACAACTCTTCAAGAGCTTTCAAATGACATATGTCATGTCACACAAATCATACTTTATTATTTGATGAACTTGATCGGTATTTTACACACCTTTAGTACCGTTTACCTGCCAAAGCCACTGTAACCCAAACTTCATAATTATCCATCGTTCTTACCTGTATTGGGAGCATGCGCTGACAAACTTTCAGCTTTTATAAAATGACGAAGGTCTGGGGTTCGCGGGCTCTTAGTCCATTATGAAGTTTGGGTTATCGTGGCTTTGGCAGGTATACGGTACTAAAGGTCAATGGTCGAAAACACCAAGTTGGCCATCAATTTCGATATCACCGTCAAAGGGTGACTTGTACAACTCCTCAAGAGCTTTCAAATGACATAGGTCATGTCACTGTTGAGCATTAGGATCAGCGTCCATGGCATAGGCCAACTCCAATCTTCGGTGGTCGAAAACACCAAGTTGGCCGTCGATTTCGATGTTACCGTCAAAGGGTGTCTTGTACAACTTGTCAAGAGCTTTCAAATGACATAGGTCATGTCACTTAGGATCAGCGTCCATAGCATAGGTCAACTCCAATCTTCAATGGTCGAAAACAATAATAATAATAATAATAAGCCCGCAGGGCAGCTTGTGGCGAGCTGTTGGTGAGTAGCGACACCACGGGCGATTCCCGAGTGCCCCGGAGAGTCGGTCAGGGCCCTCGTCTCCGGCGAGCCTTCACCGGTCGGAGTGGACCCCAAGGGGGCCCGCAGGACTCTCAGCTCTGGCTTGCCTTCACCGGCCGGCCGGAGGGGGGTCGTTAGAGGCACAGTCGATGTCGGCTGTGTGATCCGGGGGTGGAAGTGTTAAAGGGCATAACGCCGCGAGTAACGTAAGAGAAAGCGCAGCACACCTCTCTACACCCCCGAGTCGCCCGCGCCGATGTTGCCCCCTTGCCGTCTCTACGTCGGCTGTTTCGGGGGGCCCATCCAGCGGGCGGCGAGCCACGGCCTGCCGCCGATAACTTGTTCACCACTTGTTATGGCAGGTGCCGACCTCTTTGCAATATCCCATTTCCAGTCCATCCAACCTTCATTTCCATAGCCCAGTCTTTTTCTTTCATTTTTACTTACAATAGTCCCTACTTCTGCAGGTACACATTCCCGGACATGTTGTACTGATGTGGTCGGGAGTGTGTCCCTGCAGTTGTAATCCATTACATTAAACATCTCCAAAGGGCCTCTACGAGTTGGATCTGTATCCCCTCGCATGCCTCTCAAAAAGACCGGGCTTGTCCCGTGACTCCGAGGAGAAACACTATAATAATAATAATAATGATTTATTCAGTAACAATTTTTTACATATTTTGAACTAGGGCTGAAGTCAACCTTTTAGGCATACAATGCCTGTATTAGGAAACTTCGCTCTTCCATATCTACAAGTTCATTAGAATATACATTATAATACTCTGGGTATACATATTATTATACTTATATACTATTCTTATTATCATCTAAAATTTAAGCTAATGTATGTTTAACAATTTTATAATATTTAAAAGTAAGGGGGGGAAATTAATAATTTTATGAAACAGAAATATAAATATTTACAGCGAAACAGATTAATTTGAAAGTGTGTGTGTGTGTGTGTGTGTGTGTGTGTGTGTGTGTGTGTGTGTGTGTGTGTGTGTGTGTGTGTGTGTGTGTGTGTGTTTGTGAGTGAAGGTCTCTCTATGTTAAGCTCTGTAATAATAACTCTACCTCATCGTAAGTTAATGTTTTAACCCATTCTATTGTCGTACGTTTACAGTCCCTGTGAGTTTTACAGAAAATATTAAGTTTCTTGTTTGCCACGTTATACAACCTTGCTGATCGTTTACTATATTGCATATTAGCAAATTGTGTTTTTGTTGAGGGAACCTTTATAACTGCGGGTTTCCTTCTTTTACCAATTTGGTTCGGGGGTTTATAAAGAGTATCCTTGTGCTTTTTTATTATGGTTTGCACCATATATAGTTTTCGTACTGACAGGATATTGCTTTCTTGATAGAGTATTTCTGTAGGCTGTCTCAACCTTTTGAAATACATGGTCTTGACAAGTGAACGCTGAGCCCTTTCTAATTTAAGAAATTTGGTTTTGGCCGCGCCTCCCCATATCGGGATGCAATATGTGAGGACTGATTGCACCAGCGCTAAGTAAATTTCATTTAACACATTTTTTTGGTCTGGTTTGCTTACGTTAGAAGGCACAACATACCTAAGAGTCTTAAAGATCCATCCCAGTTTCCTTACTCTACAAGCTACTTGTTTTAGATGAGGGTACCACGAGAGATGTTCATCAATCAGAACTCCTAAATATTTCGTGTAAGTAACTTTGTTTATGATGGAGCAATGACAATTTGTGTTTTCGACATTTCCGCATAAATGAATTTTTACTTCGAATGCTAGACCCGGCTGAGTTCGGTTATTAATGGTAAAGCAAATGTAATTTGTTTTGTCGGTATTTAGCGATAATTTGTTCTTTCTAAGCCAATTCCCTATTTTAGCCATACCTAGTTCAGCGTTTCTCTTAACCTCTTTCCAGGACTTGCCATAAAAAATGACTGCTGTATCATCTGCATAAGCAAATAGCTTAGCATTACAAAGATCAATTTTGCACAAGTCGTTCAAATAAACCAAAAATAGGGTCGGCCCAAGTATACTTCCTTGGGGAAGGCCATAAGAGACACCAGCTTCCTCGCTTAGGTAATTTTCAATTTTAACCCTTTGTTTCCGGTTGGTAAGGTAGTCTTCAAAAAGAGCCAGGGCTTTACCTCTAATACCCAGACCTTGCAGCTTCTTCAATAAGAGGGGGATAGAGACGGTGTCAAACGCTTTTTTCAAATCTAAAAATGCTCCAATGCATTTGTCCCCTTTGTCTAGTTTATCGCAGACTAGCGAGCTAAGAGCCGTTACAGCATCTTCCGTCGATATTCCATGTCTAAAACCAAATTGGTTAGAAGACAGTAGGTTGAATTTATTGAAGTAATTCAACAGTCTATTATTTAGTAACTTTTCAATTACTTTGGATATTGACGTCAGAATTGATATTGGCCGGTAATTGTTGACATCGTCTCTGTCACCTCCCTTGAATACAGGGGTTATAATGGACCGTTTTAAAAGTTCTGGAAATACACCCTTTTCAAAACAGAGATTTGCTAAATGGCTTAATACCGGGATTATTTCTTGACTGACGTGCTTGAGGAATTTTGTAGAGATATTGTCCCAGCCTGGAGCACTATCAGATTTTAAGCTCCTTAAAGTATCTTGCACCTCTCTATAGTCTGTATTTATGAGGGCAAAGGAGTTGAGTTGGGAGTGAGTACTTGTATTGTGGGCTCTATCTATTGGTATACTTGGTATGTTTTCAGCTAGGTTCTTTCCAATATTACTGAAATAACTGTTAATATGATTAACAGATTCCATGGGGGAGTTTTTGATATTTAAGATTTCCTGGTTTGACTTGTTTACTTTATTAGTGTATGTGATATGTTTAATGTTTTTCCAAAGCAATTTGTTGTTATTTATTGAATTTGTTATTAGGTCTCTGTCGTATTTTCTTTTTAGCTTTTTTAATAGACGGTTGCAGTAGTTACGATATCGGGTAAATGTTATTTTTAGAACGTCATTAAATGGGTCTCGTCTATGTTGCAATTGTAATTTGTTTCTATTTCTTATACATCTTAATATACCAGGTGTGATCCATGGCTTAATGATTCTCTTACTTCCAGGAACTTTAATAGTGTTAGAACTGACATCTATAGACTCCTTCAACACATTTGTGAGCTTTTCTACAACTAAATTTGGGTTATTACAGAAGAGAAGGTGGGATATATTTTTTTGTTTTAAATAATTGAGAGCTTTGTTAAAGTCAACTTTTGTTTTAATTTTTAAGGGAATGGTATAATTGCTTTTAGTTTTTGATAGTGATAGAAAAATAGTATGGTGATCTGTAGTGGAAGTGTTTAGCACTGCTATTGTAGCTTTTACTTTTTTCTTATCGCATTTGATCATAAAATGGTCTAGACAACTATCTAACCTCGTTGGTAGAGTATGTCCTGGGAGGATACCATACATAGAAAGCATATTAAGATAATTTACTCTATTTTTATATTCAGAAGAAGACTCAGTATTCTTCGGTCGGATGTTAATATTAATATCACCTGTCAAAATAATTTGTTTACGTTCTTGCTTAGGAATAGATTGCAGGTGTGTGCTTAGGGATTCAATGAAATCTTCTGCGTTTGGATGGGAAGGAGACCTATATATGCCTAGAACAACGTAATTACATACTTCTAGTTGTAAGCATGATGCCTGGGAGAGGCTGATTTCTTTAACCTTATGTGGCAGAGATCTTTTTATGTAAACCACTACCCCGTCATTTTGGTTGTGTTGGGTTTTGGTATAGTATGAGTGGTAATTTGGCATTTGTGGAATAAGTTTGGATGAATTTAATCTACACTCAGTTAATACAATTAAGTCACATTCAAAGTTGAAGTTGTTTATCGTAAGTAAGAAATCATCGAAGTTGCAATAGATACTACGTATATTTTGTGTTGTAATCGTTAGGTCTTTTTTGTTTATAACTAAATGTTGACTTAAGTTGGAACTGTCACATACAAAGCTTCGAGCAATTTCAAGTTCATCTAATTCTGAAATAGTGTGTAATGTTTCAGTCATAATTAGTAGTGTGTTGGATACAAGTCATTCCAAAGATATCTACACCTACATATTGTAAGTATTATGATAACTGTGGTTAATGTTAATAAGGTATATAGGGTAATAATATTTTGTTCGGGAAATTGTGAATGTTTTCTAAATAATATAGGACCTACTAAAACTAGATATAGTAATATAAATAATTTAGTTTTAGTGTGTTTGATGTATGTAATTGTGTTTATGAATGCTAGTTTGTTATAGTTTAGATATCTTGAATGTTTGAGAGAGGTATGTGTATATGTGGAGTATTTTGTAAGAGTGTAATGTGTTCGGTTGGTTATTATACTAATTGGGTGTTCGTCATGGTGTAATAAAGTAGTTATTAAGCTGTTTCTGTGTACAATAGTTACAAAAATCAAAATAAAAACAAAGCAGAAAACTGTATACAATATCCTGGGGAGTATACGAATATAACAGGGATTAATTAGTCATATTTGTAATAATAAGTTATGTACCTGTTCTTCACTCCTGATTGTTATCACAGGCGAACGTTCATCCTTCCTTACATAGACGTTTCCATAGGAAGTCCAACAGACCTTGTACTTTTTAGACTTAGCCAGATCCCGAGCCAAGAAATGAAGACGGGAACCTTTTGGGGTGAGGTTTTCTGACAAAAATATAGGTGTGTCTTCGAGTATTTTAAATCCGAGGTGTTTACAGCATAGTTTATTCTTGTGTTTGAGATTGAATGTTTTGCTCTTCTTTAGAATTTCAGTCTTCAATAAGGTAGAGGAAGTTTCAACTATGACGGATGAAGTTGTGCTCTCGGTTCTTGTTCCTCGTACTCTATAGATGTCCTTTACATCTGAGGCGCCTAAGTTTACTTCAATACTTTTCGTAAGGCATAGAACCATATCTATCAGATCCTCCTTAGTTTCCGCTTTCTTCATAGGTACATTTTTTATTTCAAAGTTGGTCTTTCTACTTCCCTTTTGCAGGTCTTCTATTTTGTTCTCTAGTAAAGTTATATATTTTTTATCTTCAACAGCTTTATTTTCTAATTGGTTTATTTTGCCCTTAAATTCTTCATTCTGCGCGGTAAGAAACGCTATTGAGTTTTCAATATTTGTGTTAGATTCTTTGATTTCCTTTAAGGTTGAGAAAACTTTACTAATATCCGTCTCATGATTTTTTGTTAAAAGGGTAATCATTGAAACCATCTCCTCTTTATAGTTTTCTAATAGGCGAATGTAGTTATTATTTTCTTCCATATCTTCACGACTTCTTTTAGAGCGCTGGTAAGCATAATTAGGCGGTGTCCGCTCCATTCTCACTGTCTGGTTCAATTCAGATTCCGACGCAGACCTGTTCATTTGGTCACAAAAGTACCAGGCGAGCAGAATACACAAGGAGTAGGTACCTTATTGGACGCTGCGTGACCGGTGGGGATGCGCGACCTTGAGTTTGTCCTTGTTAACCAATTAGGAATGCTTACACCTTGTCGGCCAATTGCGTAAGCAGGTGGGCGTGGCTTAAAGCGGGTGGTAAGATGGCGGCGGTGGCTCGGTGGAGGAATGGCGGCAACGGTGCGCAGGCGGCGTTGATTCGTCAAACAACTCCTCAATGTTTCTGCTCTCCTATTTTTTTGTTTTATTTTCTTGGCACTAAATTAATTTAATTATTTTAAAACAATTACGCGTGGAGTTTAGGATACGTTTACACCAGAAGGCGGTCCAAGGGGAAGAGGAAGAACGATGGACAATTATGAAGTTTGGGTTATAGTGGCTTTGGCAGATAAACGGTACTAAAGGTCAATGGTCGAAAACACCAAGTTGGCCATCGATTTCGATATCACCGTCAAAGGGTGACTTGTACAACTTGTCAAGAGCTTTCAAATGACATAGGTCATGTCACTGTTGAGCATTAGGATCAGCGTCCATAGCATAGGTCAACTTCAATCTTCAATGATCTTCAATGGTCGAAAACACCAAGTTGGCCGTCGATTTCGATATCACCGTCAAAGGGTGACTTGTACAACTTGTCAAAAGCTTTCAAATGATATAGGTCATGTCACTGTTGAGCATTAGGATCAGCGTCCATAGCATAGGTCAACTCCAATCTTCAATGGTCGAAAACACCAAGTTGGCCGTCGATTTCGATATCACCGTCAAAGGGTGACTTTTACAACTCTTCAAGAGCTTTCAAATGACATATGTCATGTCACAAATCACACTTTATTATTTGATGAATTTAGATCGGTATTTTACACACCTTTAGTACCGTTTATCTGCCAAAGCCACGATAACCCAAACTTCATAATAGTCCATCGTTCTTACCTGTGTGTGGGAGCATGCGCTGACAAACTTTCAGCTTTTATAAAATAACGAAGGTCTGGGGTTCACGGGCTCTAGGTCTTGTCCAGTAAGTATTACTAGCTGTGCGCCGCGGTTTCACCCGCAGCAATAAAAAAAGACGTGTGGCACTCGGGGACTGCCGCGGTGAAGCTATTGCATAGCATTTTGTATCAACTTATGAAATTATATTTGATATCTCTTCTCTCTCACCCCACCCGCCTCCTCTCTCTCACCCCTCCCGCCTCCTCTCTCTCACCCCTCCCGACTCCTGTCTCTCTCACTCACGCCTCCAACTCCTCTCTCTCTCACTCTCACCCCTCCCGCCTCCTCTCTCTCTCACCCCTCCCGCCTCTTCTCTCCCCTCCCGCCTCCTCTCTCACCACTCCCGCCTTTTCTCTCTCACCCCTCCCGCGTCCACTCTCTCTCTCACCCCTCCCGCCTCCTCTCTCTCTCTCACCCCTCCCACCTCCTCTCTCTCTCTCTCACCGCTCTCTCTTACCCGTCTCTCACGCCTCCCACCTCCTCTCTCTCTCTCTCACCCCTATCTCTCTCCCCTCTCTCTCACTGCCTCTCTCTCCCCTCTCTCTCACCCCCCGTCTCATCTCTCTCACTCACCCCTCTCTCTCACCCCTCTCTCTCACCCCTCTCTCTCACCCCTCTCTCTCACCCCTCTATCTCACCCCTCTCTCCCACCCCTCTCTCTCACCCCCAACGCACAATCGCACACAACGCCGTGTCGAAGACTGCCGAACTGAAACGACGTTAGACGATGCACGGCCTTCAAGCCACACCTCCTTGCCCGTCGGAGTGGGGAGCGTGAGGTTTTTTCGTTACGGAATTTTTGGATTCGGTCCCCGCGCTCAAGGCCCGCGATAGAAGCTATGCAATAGCTTAAAATTCCTTATTTTTCATAAATAAAATCCTTGTCCTGACATTAAGGAACACATTAAAAAAAGAATCATCCAATTTGGTGCAGTCGTTCTGAACTTATGCGCTTAGCAACAGATTCAGCGATTCATTTTTATATTATAGATTAATAATTAGAGCATGTACATAGTGGAACAAAGTTTATTTATTATTAACAACTAGCAGCGCCCCGCGGTTTTACCCGCGTTGTGCCCGTTCCCGTGGGAATTTCGGGATAAAAGCCTATAGCCTTCCTCGATAAATAGACTATCTAACAGTGAAAGAATTATTCAAATCGGTTCAGTAGTTTCTGAGATTAGCGCGTTTAAACAAACAAACAAACAAACAAACAAACAAACAAACAAAACAAACTCTTCAGCTTTATAATATTAGTATAGATTAACAAAAATAATCATCGCGACACCACACTGTTCAATGCGAAATAGAAAGACGAAACGAAAATATCTAGCTTGCTTTCTGAGAGAGAGAGAGAGACAGACAGAGACACATGTGCACGCCAGAGAGACAGATGTTTCTCTGTCTGTCTCTCTCGCGCATTTTCTCTGTCTGTCTCTTTCTGGCGTGCGCAAGTTTCTCTGTCTGTCTCTCTCGCGCATGTTTCTCTGTCTGTCTCTCTCTGGCGTGCGCAAGTGTCTCTGTCTGTCCCTTTCTGGCCTAAAAAATGTCGTTAGGTCGTTACCATTTTCCGTCTAGCCCCCTTTCGCAACCCGCGATAAGGAACTTCGTTCCAAAAATAAGGAATAAAAATCTGAAAATTCCCACGGGAACGGGGCGCTGCGGGTGAAACCGCGGGGCACAGCTAGTCTATATAATAAAAATGAATTGCTGTTTGTTAGTCTGCTTAAAACTCAAGAACGGATGAACCGTTTTGGCTAATTTTGGTCTTGAAATATTCATGAAAGTCCAGGGAAGGTTTAAAAGGTAAGCAGTAAAGGAATAAATGCGGGTGCAACCGCAAGGCACAGCTAGTAATAAAATAATAAATCTATTATAATACTGCAGAGTTTGTTTGTTTGTTTGAACGCGCTAGTCTTGGAAACTACCGGTCCCATTTGAAAACATATTTACGTGTTGGATAGTCTACTTGTCGAGGAAAGCTATAGGCTATTTTTCATTTCGAAATTCTGACAGGAACTGATAGTTACGTAATAAGGGACAATCTTGCACATAGATTTCAAAGGCCTGCTGTAATTCTAGGACCAAACAGTAAAATACTCTGTGTAAACTAAGTTTATTAAATGCCTACTCTCTAACTAAAATTAAATAATAGCTATGTGGTATTGCTAAACTCTAACATTGGTAGCTTCTTGTACTTCCTTTAACTTGTGAGTGCCATCACAAAAAGGCCTGAGTTTAGTCTGCTTACAGTTACATAGCCAGTAATCTTTTGTTTTCTCCACAGTGAACCGAATTGGCCTGAAACATAGTTAAATGCATAATGTTACACAAGTATTTTATCCATTTAGCAATGAATACAACAATCCAACACAACCACTGAGATACAACAATGCAGACTATTAAATTACCTTTGTGCAATTTTCAAATAGATGTCTTTATGAGTTCCATCACAGAGTGGCTGCGACTTGGACCGCCCACAGAGACACCAGTGATAAGTTTTGCCTGCTTGAAGGGTTACTTTGAAAGGCTTCCTATCATATACAACACCATTGTCCTTTTGATGAGCTGCTGAGTATACATTCTCTAAAGGATTTTTTGGTACTTCAGGTTTTGGTGGTTTACTTACATAATTTACCTTAAACATAAAAATGTATATAATGCAACACTATACAACACTCATATTAACACCTTACTATAACCTAAGTAAAGTTGTATTACCGTCCCAATTTGCCTAATAGTAAGTGTACGAGTAAATTTTCTGGTGAACATTTTATTTATAGTTGGTACAAAACACAATTATAAAGAGAACAAGAACAAGATTGGATTTTTTTTTTACAGAAAACTCGGCTCCATTTTTGTGGTTTTGGAATAATAAGTATAATATTAATTATTATTGGATGGATGAAATTCATCCAATGCGTGGCGTGATCCAATGAATTTGGTTGGTTGATTTTGAATCAAGATTTTGAATGAATCTCAATGTCAAGGTTGACATTGACTTGTAATTTTTTTTGACAATGACTTGATAATGCGTTACATGACAGTGATAAACTGACAGACGGGTCCGATCCGAGACGGTGGTTCTGGTTTGGTTGGTTAGTGTCGGACGGATGCACGTGTTATGCTGTGGTGTTACCAAGGACTTTATTTATATCGTATATTAAAAAAAAGTACTCTGTGAATTCTGTGATATAAATTCAAGGTTACGCTACGCACAGACCACGAAGCAGAAGTGTTATCTAAGTCTAACTGGTGTCTCTGGTTTGTGGTGGTGTTGCTGCGGTGTTAGTTATTGCGTCGATACCTGTGGTCGACACGGGCACACGGGCACCCAAAATTCTGTTTTTTGCCAACATTTTAAAAAATCTTTCTGCAACTCTGGTTCGCGGTCTGTTTCTTGTGTCTCACGGTTCTTTCTTTCTTTAACGTTTTTGTTTGTTGGTTATGTTAATGACACAGACCACAAACCAAGTTATTTATTATTATTATTTATTATTTCTTTAGTATTATTTCGTTAAATGCTACGAGCCACACGAGTGTCCAGCAGCTCCAACTGAACAAGTATTGTGATTATCATAATGCTATGAAAGATAATATGTCTAGAATTAGAGGAATAGAAGTCAAGGTACAAAAGGAAGTGTTACAAACACGCAACTACGGCCTCAATGAAATACTCAAAAGGAAACATGATGATCGTTCATCAGAATCAAAAGAAGATGCAGAAAGTAAGATGAAACACTATTAAATTATTTATTTATTTATTGAAAAAACAAAGTCTACAACTCTCTTAAAAAATAATTAAACTTTCATATGCTAATTTTACAGCCAATAACAGACTTACATTGTAAATAAATATGTCTAATTTGATAACAACAGTAATGTTGTAGATTGTTTGGTGTTGACGTTTGGTACTGTTGTCAGGAAACCAAATTACCGAGTTGCTACAGAAGCTACCTAAGTTGGATAGAATATTTGAAGTGCACCGTAAAATAGGCGAGGGCACGTTCAGCTCGGTGTACCTGGGTTCGCTGCGCGCGCACGCGTCGCTGGGCGGCGCGCACAAGCCGTGGTTCGCGCTCAAGCACCTCGTGCCCACGGCGCACCCTGCGCGCGTCGAGCACGAGCTCCGCTGCCTGCAGGACATGGGGTCACGCACTTTTCTATTTATACACACTTACAGTATTACAACACTCCAAGATCATCTAACACTACTATACTATACGTGTTGGGAGCCTCCGACATACAGCGGGATTTCTTTCTCAAATCTAACATACATAGAATAAAAATACCTCAACTATATAACAATATTTTGTTTTTGTTAACATTGTGTTTAATCTTGCAGGGGTAAAGACTATGTGATAGGAGTAGATCTTTGCCTTCGACACTTGGATACCATTGTGTTTGTGATGCCTTACATACCACATAGGAAATTCTCAGTAAGTCCATGCATTTTCATCATTTAGGTTCATTTAAGATTAGATCAAAGGTATTTTTATTTTTTTCTGACTTAAATAATTCAGGAATATGTGGGTGAAATGGATGCTGAAGAAGTCCGTCAGTATATGCGGGCCCTGTTGACTGCACTGCGTCATGTGCACTCATTTGGTGTCATTCATCGCGATGTAAAACCAAGCAATTTTCTCTATGACAGAGATAACAGAAGGTGAGAAGGACGATCATTACATTGTCAGACTTCGCCCCCTATAATAAGGTTTTAAATTTGTTGAGAATGTGTCAGGTACCTGCTGGTGGACTTCGGGTTGGCGCAGCGGCTCAGTCCCAGCGAGGAGCCTCCGCCCGCGTCGACCGCCGCAAAACGTGCGCGCGAGCCCGGCGACGACGCGCCCGATGCCAAACGCGCCGCGCTCGATCTCAGCGTACCGTCGCGCAGCCGCGGGCCTGCCTCCGCCACCCCAGCCGCACACCTTGCGCAGCCCAGGGTGCTGCTGCCCAAGGTAAACTGTTCCTCAACCACTCGGAACACGAAGTACATTCAATTATGGCACGCTAACATTTCCTATGTATCAGAGCATGATGGAGGGGGGTGGTAGCGGGTGCGTATGCCGCGGCGTGGGCGGCGTGTGCGGATGGTGCGCGCGTCTGGCGGGCGCCCGCGCGCCGCGCGCCGGCACTCAGGGCTACCGCCCGCCCGAAGTGCTGCTGAAGGTGGGCGCGCAGGGCACGGCCGTGGACGTGTGGGCGGCGGGCGTGGTGCTCGCCAGCGCGCTCACGGCGCGGTACCCATTCTTCCGCGCTGGCGACGACGTGACAGCACTGGCGGAGTTGGCTGATCTGTTGGGCACGCGGGCGCTGGCGCGCGCCGCCGCTGCGCTGGGCCGGCGCCTGGTGGCGTCGCAGCCGCGCCGCGGCCTGTGCCTGCGCAAGCTGGCGCGCCGCCTGCGCGGTGCACCGCCGCTGCCGTCGCCGGCGGACACGCCGCCCTGCACGCGCTGCTCGCTGTCGCCGGCCTCCTGCCTGTGCCGCGACGACGCACGTAACGTGAGTATCGGAGCGAGCGCGGCGCCGCTTCACGTTCCCGTGTGACACGTGTGTGTGTCGCAGGCGGAGGAGTTCGAGCCGGGCGTGTCGGTGGCGGGCTTCCCGGACGCAGCCTTCTCGCTGGCGGCGAGGCTGCTGGCGGCGGACCCGCGCCGCCGCCTCACAGCCGACGAGGCACTGCGACATCCGTTTCTGGCTGAATAACCTATCATACTTTTTCCATGAACCAACTTTAAGTTGGTTCGATAAGTATTATATTTATTTGATTTAAAAAACCAGGAGATGGTTGTGGTCACTGTTTTTGTTCTTTATGAAAATAAATTAAGGTGTTGATTTGATTTTAACCAAGGGGAGTTATAGGTGTCAAGTTTTTACATAAGATAAAAAAAAATTATACTCGAATTACTTTACAAAAAAAAGGTCTGAATAATTTATGCTGTGATGAGCTAGACCATACATAAGACTGACATTATATACACAATTTTAAAATTGCAATGATAATGCATAATATTTGGTACCAATAACTTTCCTTCCTAAAAATAAACCTGAACTGGCTGCTGGTTGTCGAGTCAAACAGAAGTTTCCATTTACACTATTGTTGATTAGTAAATAAAGAAGATCTCATGTTAAAGTTAAGTTATGAGTACAAAGTAGGTTAATGTAGAGACAGTGCGCTGCTCACTGGTGGTGCTCCCTCAACTTCCATTGTCACTGAGATAGACAAGTGCCTTGATTCTTGTGTAATAACAAGCTATTAAACCTCTATTTATTAAACATGTGTTTCTTTCAAAACCTGAGTTTGCTGAATGAAAACAATAAAAGATAGATGTATTAAAAACATTGCTTTACTTAAAAGTTAATTCATTAAGCAGTCTTGATGATGTGCCCATACTATACTGTTAGCAGCCGTCATCCTCCACTCTCATTCATGTGCTACCATCCCGCAACTCATCCAGACACATTTACAAAGGTTGCTTTAAAGCATGATTCAAAGCTAAAAATAACAGCTTATGCATAATATTACAAAACATAAATTATTTTTATAAATTTTTCCAAAAGTTTGGTGTCTGTTGGAGCCTTCTCTCAAAGTTCTGGTACCATGTGTGGAGTGTGTTGAGTGGGATGTAGGAGACGCCGGGCGTAGGAGTCATCTGGTCCTGCGTCACCGAGAAGGACGCCACAAAGTTCACCAGGTTCTCCAGCATCTTCTGAGCAAATGTCACATAAGAGTTTGTTTGTTGAGCCTGGAACAAGTATTCATTACTTCAAATTACATGTATAATACATAGATACAGTCTTAGTACATTGTATAAACATTATGAAAACATTCTTATTAATTACTCTTAATGCGAGTGAACCCACCCACAGGACCACTCACCACAGAAGAGGCCAGTAGTTGAACATTAGTTTCAGGTTCAATTGAAATGCCAATTTGCGCATCGTGACATATTTGCTGCTGACCAAATGCACTCATGAACTTGTTTTCAGCTGCAAAAATAAATAAAACACTGGAGGCCTTATTCATAAACATTTCATTATTAAAAGTTCTTTAGCTATTAAATGGTTTGTCCCTTTCACACATATGCTATTTGCCAAAGAGTAAAAGAGACAAAACACTTTAAAGCAGTATTTTAGTTAAAGAGTGTTATGAATAAAGTGGTTAATGTTTAAGACAAACAAAGCTTGATAGGATAGGAACATAGGTAGCCAATTATATTTGGAAAATACTCACTAGTTAATTCATGGAGCTTTTTCAAATTGGATATTTTAAATATAGCAGAAGGTTTCATATTAGATATGTGCCCGAGGAGCTGCCAGTTGGGTGGCGCAGCGGGGTCCGGCCAGCTCCAGTAGACCATGCCTACGGTGCCGGGCGGCAGCGGCGCCAGCCCAGTCAGGAACACCACCGCGTGGTTGATCGAGTCTGCCTCTGTGATCGTCGATAGGAACCGCGTCTCCGACACCTGGCTGAAGTCTGTCTGCACCTGCACCACAAACAACCAACGACACACTCCCAAAACGATACACTACCAAACTCGAATAAACAAATACATTTAACATTATCTATACTGACCAAACGCCCTGAAACTATTAACCCGAACACGTTAGACATATTGTTAATATATTATGTCGAATTTTATAAACATTTCATTCAAATTTTATGAATTTCTTTCTAGAAAGAAGACGGTCCGACAGTCGGCTTTTGTCTCTCTGTCTGTAGCACACACACACAGGCCAGGCCATACATCATGTAAATAAAACTGTGTCACTGTAAATTACTGTCAATGTCAAACTAATTGGCAACCATGGAATTAGCATGTGTACGAAGTACTACCGCGAGTCAACGTGAACAAACTATTTAGGTCCGTTCCGCGATGCAATAGATGACGCTAGGGTGAGAATGTTATACAGGGTGGCTCATTCAAATCGGTCAGTATGGGAAAGTCTGAAACTATAAGACATACGAAGATTTGTTCTTAGGAACCATGTCACCGATTTTGATAAAAAGAAAAACTGCATTCATACTTTTGAAAAAAAAAGTGTACCCAGCTGGGGAATCGAACCCGGTTGTTTTGAAAAAAAAACTTACAGTTTTTCTGTTTAAATAACGATTGTGTAGGTCTTAACACGTTAGCTGTCCCCATACAAAAAAAATTACCAACCCCATAATGTCCAAGTAAGTTTTTGCAATATTCCAGTTTCAAGTAGTTCATCAATACAAAATTTTGATAAATGGGTCTATACTACCCCTAATTAGGCCTCCTGGCCCCCTTTAAGTCAGTGTACCGAATACGGTACACGGACTTAACCAGTTGAATTAACGTGTACACTTTAGGTGTACCGAGGACTTGTGAATAGGCTGCATATAAAAAACGTTATTTTTTTTGTTTATGTTGTCGTTTTTTTAAAACCATTTGACATTGAGAGAAAGTACCATTCATTTTCATGCTGTCAATTTGACAAGTATGAAGAACGAAAGCATTCAACTTAAAAAATTTCAAATTTTGTCCAGTACTGTGCTAAACTTTCTCCTGTGATGAGAAGGTGGTTCCTGATACATTATCTACCTATTCTGTCAAAATCTTTCGATTTCTTTTTCTAGGGTCCGTTAGCTATTTTTTATTATCAATTGATCTTGAAAAATTAATAAGAAATACATGATAAGAATATTCACATTTGACGAATTGTGAATTGTGTTTTTTTTGAAGTAGGGAAAAAAATCGTCATGTCCCGGGCTTTTTTTATTCATTGATATTCTATCGACAAGTCCCGGCAATTAGAGCAATCTATCTTATAAGTCCATCAAATTAGAACTCATAGAACGAGGTAGGGGTGCGTGTACCGTTTACGGTACACGGACTTGTCAGATTTGTCAGGCGTGTACTGAATTCGGTACACTGGACAGCTAACGTGTTAATTATCGATTCAGGCGCTCAATCGAACTTTATTACAATGGAATGTTTAGAACGATTAGGATTTTAAGCAGCAAATGTCTCTATGAAACACGATGTCTAAAATGAATAAAATGCATTGTTTTTACATACTTTAATTTATCATAGTAGGTGTTCGAAGTGACCACCGTCTTTTTCAATACAATATTCAACACTGTAGATTGCGTTTACGTTTATTTTACGGTCTGGCTGGATTCTGACTGCGGTAGGTCAACCTCGAACCGCCGAACGGCGTAAGTGGGGTCGAAAATCAGCACGAAATTCGGATTAATAAACAAATTTTGTACCTTCTTAAACTCGTTATGGACAGTTATCCACTTATACCTAACTCCAGGTATACAGGCAGGTATACAAGAAAAAATAACAATACACAGCATGTAACATAATATTTATTTGGAATCAAACAACAAATCCCGTCAAATAATGTTATTAAAGGAACTAGCACCCGATACGCGTTTAAATAAATAAGTTAGAGCCTATTAAAATACTTTGTGTTAATTATTATTATAACAATATTAATACAATCTTGAGAGGTAAGAAAATAAAAGCTTAAATGCAGAATGAATGAAAGAGAGCAGAGATAAAGTAGGTTAGTACAAAATAAAGTAGATAAATATAATTTGAAGATAAGCATAGAGCAAATACTGTTTGTGTGATAACTCAAGTAGTGCGGCGAGGCGGGCGCGGGCGGCGGGCCGACCACGCGACTATTAATGTTATCCATAATTTACATTTAAAAATAATTACATCATTTTAAGTTATTCAATAGATGAATCTCATTATTCCTAGAGCCCAATGTACCCAGCAGGTATGTACTACATTATATAAGATAATTTTTAATATACATACATTACTGTATATCTAGAACGGTAGTAAACTACTGTGAATTACATTGATAAAGATAATTATTTGTATTCAACAATAATGGTAATTCATTAACGTAACAATATAAACAACTACTGTGTATCTTTTGATCTAGACTAGACAGATCTCAATACATCATCGTCTAATCTACTCTAAAGCCTAAACAAGTATGTATCACCTAATATTAATTTATTGTACTGATATTTTTATGTATATAATATTTGCGAGTTAGCTCCTCGATTTGAAGCACATTACATAAGTTGATTGAGAGTCGGCAAACAAATGATATTGTCGGGTCGGAGAGCGGCGAGGGCGGCGCGCGCGTCTAGTCCCTCATGTATGGGTAGTCGATGTCCTTGAGCGGTACGAAGGTCTCCTTGATGCTCTGCGGCGAGGTCCAGCGCATCACGTAGTTTGGTCCGCCCGCCTTGTCGTTGGTGCCGGACATGCGCCCGCCGCCGAACGGCTGCTGGCCAACCACCGACCCGGTCGACTTGTCGTTCAGGTAAAAGTTACCAGCGGTCATCTTGAGCTCCTCCAGCGCCGTCTGCAGGAACTTGCCGTCCTTCGCGAACACGGCACCGGTGAGCGCGAATCGCGTCGATGACCCCACTGTCGACAGCATCTTCAGCGCGTCCCGGTCCTCGTACACGTACAGCGACAACACTGGGCCGAAGATCTCCTCGGTCATCAGCTTGTCGTGGGGATCTGTCGTCTCAATGATAGTCGGCTGTACAAAGTATCCCTTGCTGCTGTCATACTCCCCACCTCCCAATATTTTGGTTTTGTTGCTCTTTTTAGCATGCTCAATATAGCCAGTAATTCTAGCAAAAGCCTTATCGTCAATCACTGCTGCGGTAAACACTGAAAAATCTGAGGGATCTCCAATTTTGAGTTTAGCCCTTTCCTCCAGCAGCCCTCGCTTGATGGGTTCGTAAAGTGACCTGGGCACATACATCCTTGAGCAGGCTGAGCACTTTTGACCACAGTACTCAAAAGCTGATCGAATTGTTCCTGTAACCACAGACTGAACATCAGCTGAAGGATGGACAAAGTGGTAATTCTTGCCGCCACACTCACCAATCAATCTTGGATAATTACGATAAAGATTAAGGTTCTTCCCAACCTCGTTCCACAACCAGTTGAAGGTGGGTACAGAACCAGTGAAGTTCACACCGGCCAGATGTGGGGAAGTAGTTATGGTGCGCCCAAATGTCGGCCCATCAGCCGGGACAAAGTTAACAACTCCATCGGGAAGCCCTGCTTCTCTCATGATGTTGAAGATACGCCAGTTAGAGAGTAGTGCTGTGTCAGATGGCTTCCACACCACGCCGTTACCCATTAGAGCAGGGGTATAAGCCAAGTTGCCTCCTATAGCTGTGAAATTAAATGGACTGATAGCTGCAATGAAGCCATCTATGCCTCGGAACCTGAGGGAGTTACGGGTAATGGAAGGCTCTTCTGAAATCGGCTGATACTTTGAGTTCTCTTTTAAGAAGAAAATGTTAAATCTAAAGAAGTCAATTAGTTCAGCTGCAGAATCGATCTCTGCTTGAATAGCAGACTTGGACTGGCCGAGCATGGTGGCGGCGTTGAGGCGCTGGCGGTGCGCGCCCGCCATCAGGTCCGCGGCGGTGTTCCAGATGCGAATTCGCTCCTCGAGCGGCGTGCGGTCCCATTTCGTCTGCGCTTCTACCGACACCTTGATAGCTTTCTGGATTGTCTTTTCGCTAGCGTAATAGAATTTGGCGATCTTCTTGGAGTGATCGTGTGGCATCACCTGGTACCGGGGCTCGCCGTCCTTGATGTTCTCGCCGCCGATGACGATGGGCACCTCCTCGGTGACGGCAGCGGCGCGCTTCAGCTCCTGCGCCAGGTCGGCGCGCTCAGCGCTGCCACCGCGGTATCCCAGCACCGGCTCGTTCTGGACACCGAAATCTTTGAACTTTGGCAACTCCACGATGCTCGCCATCGAGCGGTCCAGGGACCGCCCGCTGCGCACGGTTCTCGACAAAGCGTTCAACATGTTAACTAGGAGATTGACTTGATCAGTATTAATCAGCTGATGGCCCGGGATACGACGCGTCAACTGTCGAGGTCGAGAAAATTAGCGATTAGGAGGCACGGCGTCGAAAACTTGTTACGTAAACCCGAAGGCGCGGCGTCAGCGCTACTGAATAGCGACAAAATCCAAGACGAGATGCTTTTGACGTAGCTGTAATATGTGAACAATGCGATGACCTTCACAATTTCACATTTTACGCTACAAGTTAAAATCCAATTCAATTGAAACTGCAGAATAATTTTAGGAAGGAATTATCGCAACTAATTCTTGAGACACTGAATTGTATTAACATAGTATACCAATTAGTATCAGATCAGTCACGAAGTGTAATTCAATTCTCGTTTTATACACTGTTGATCTTTGTTTTTTATCATTTATTTTTATTTTATCATTACAAAGGAAGATCGATCGAGCTCTTTCCGATTTTTCCGAAGGTATTATTTTGGCTAGTTAGTTGCAGTCAGTTGCTAAATCTGACAGATGATGAAAAAAAAAATTGGCAAATCTTGAGCTTTATCCCATTCTAATGAAACTGGTTTATAACTTTTTCTCGCTCTAACTAAAGACGCTTATACCAAATATTCATACCGAAGAAAAGGACAGCTTTATAAATACTCTGTAAATACATACTTTTAAATGTTCATGCAATGAGTGATGCAATGTATTTCTTTCTCGCTTTCACTATTTCATTGATTGAGTTGAGGTTGAGTGAGAACAACTAGGAGAGGGATGGAGGTAGGTTAGGTAGGTGAGCGTGCGTGACAGCGAAAGCAGGTCACTGCAGGTGCAAGCGTCTTCCCTCTGTTTTGTATGCCTCCATGTCCAAGCTCCTTGGGTATTGTATTTAATGTGTAGGTAGCTAAATGCTTTCAGACAGACAGAATACCTGTACTCATGTACTGTATAGTTAGCCATCTGTTAGCTGAAAGGTTACTTAAATTTTCAGAGTGTAGTATTTTACGAATCCAAAATAATAGAACTAAACACATGCTCATTGATAGCTAATAGTAAACTTATAAGCATGCTTAATAGAAATACGTTTTGCAGAGTGTAATAATGTACAATGGACATCATTATGTGTTTTGATTTGAGTTGTTCATATTGGTTCATATCAAACATCCACGGAGTTGACACCAGTCTGTTTCTTGGTTGCGTGGTCTGCATATAAGCAAAGATGTTCAAACGTGCTACTTCTATTATAAAATATCCGCCAGAACTAATGGTCGTGGAGGTAGGATAGGAGTAGCACAGATAAAATAGACATGGAATGGCACCATTCATTCATTAGCTAGTCTGGCGCCAGAATCGAAAATTATATTTTTCTGTTCCGTTATTTTTCCTTTCCAGTGTGCAGCTGTGGTGTGCAGCACAGTGTGCAGTGTGTTTCATGTTTTGCTGTGGTATTTTGCAGCTAACTAACCACTATTGACTTAGTATAATAAATAAGACATCAATAATATGGGAATGAGAAATTGCGAAGATAAGAAAGAAAATTAAAGTAAGTACCTACTCGTAGTTGTTCGAGGAAGAGTTAAGTAGTTTTTGTTTAGTTAAGTAGGTACCTATTGATTTTAATTACATAAAATCTATCGGCTGGTTTCAATAAAACAAGAATAAATAATAATATGCATTTTTGACAGGTTGGAATGGTTAATAATCTATTTAAGTAGGTAATAAAGCTGTTTGTAAACAGTTTGTGTGTTGTTTTGTTTGATTAAACCTTCGATCAACAATAGACAACTAGATGTCGGGTCGGCGCAAATCATACGGCCAGGTGCTTATCGGCTCATTTGAAAAGTGAGCCGATCTTATATTTAGTGCCCTCGAACCACAGCCAATGTAAACACGTGTCACAACACAACACAATGCCGCAATGTTTATTTAAAAGTTGCAAAAATAATGGCCGGAAAAACAATTCAACGGCCGGAGTGTCTTACTTTTGGTAAGTACATGTAGAATAAGTTCTATTTTAAGCTAACTAATAAATAATATCAAATTTTGAAAAAAAAAATACTGTTTTGAAGTCACCGATACAAATGTTTGGCCAACGTTGGCGCAAAATTTTGTGAAACAGAACAGCAAATCCATGGAGTAGATTTGTAGTAATAATTTATTATATATAATTAATTTATTATAGAATTATTAATTGCACTGAACTGTACTTTTATTATTAAGATTATAATCATGAATATAAAGATGTGGAATTTAAGTATATTTTTATTTTTGACATCCAGCAATAGAAACCTTGGCCAAAAACATACACAAACATAACAGAACACTAGCAAAAAAACAATTATGTATCCTATCAAACATAGATAGCCCAAAACATAAATAATTTTAAGTAAACTTTTACGTGCATATTACAAATTATTTAAGTGTTCAACACGACTCCATTCCATATGTAGTTCTTCAAAAAGAACGAACTGTTTTAAAACTTTTTTGTCAGGTTGGTAGTAAACAAAATAAGCTGTCAAACCGGACAGTTTTTAGCTTTGATTTTGTACGTGACCCGACATCTAGTTGTATATTGTTGATCGAAGGATTAAACGCTTCGATTCGATCATTTTCCTCGAACAATACACAACTTAACGCACTAATTTCAGAAACTACGAAATCGATTTGAATACTCATTTTTGTGATGGATAGCATTCAACGGCAAGGTTATATTTGATCCCGTTTTTCCTACGGGTACAGGCACAACAAATACCTATCTGAAATCAATGTTAGAAATGTTGGAACGAAGTTCCTTATCGCGCGTTGCGAAAGGGGGCTAGACGGAAAAAATTAAGACGAAAAGTTGTAACGTTGTAACTTTTTGCGTTAGAAAGACACAGACAGAGAAACATGCGCACGCCAGAGAGACGCCGCAGGCGTGCGCATGTTTCTCTGTCTGTCTCTGTCATATAGAAAGCAAGCCAGATATTTTCTTTTCGTCTTTCTATTTCGCATTGAACAGTGTGGTGTCGCGACGATTATTTTTGTTGATATTAAATAAACTTCGTTCCATCCGGGTGTCCCTTGACACCTCTCAAGTTTTTTAAAAATAAATCCTAACTAATATTATAAATGCGAAAGTAACTCTGTCTGTCTGTCTGTCTGTTACGCTTTCACGCTAAAACTACTGAACCGATTTGAATGAAATTTGGTACGCAGTTAGTCCAGAGCCTGAGAAAGGACATAGGCTACTTTTTATCGCGAAATTCCTGCGGGAACGGGTACATCGCGGGTGAAACCGCGGGGCACTGCTAGTGAGTAATAATTTGTTCTAATTACATATTAATAATAAATTTTGTTTTCTTCGGCCAGTAACTGTGATTATTTCCATCGTGGTGTGAATATTCGTCAGCGAGAGTCGAGGTTGTTATGCATATCAGTGCCATTACCTGTACCTGACCTGTTCACCAGCCTATGGTCTAATTTGTCATCATGGCCCGCGAGCCGGGCGGGTGGAGGGTTAGTTAGGTAGGAGACGCCGTCAAACCCTTTTATTATATAGTTAGGTAGTTAGACTTAGTTGAAATAAATACAATAGTTGAAATCGAGTAGGTCACCCTTAAAAATAAAATGTGTGAAATAGGTAAGTCGTGCCAAGTGTAAGCGTGCCAAGTGTAATCTACCAGCGAATTTGAATGAACCACTTCAAGTGATCAAGTGGTGGTCTCGGGCCCGGACTCGTGCGACAGTCCGACCTGTAACCGACTGTAACAGGGGTCAGTGTGTCGATAGTGACCCTTCAATGATTAAGGTTTTACCAAACGGTACATTACGTTGTTACGGAGGATAAGGATGATTTTTGTTATTAATTATCAATTAAAAAGTTTAGAAAGTAAATAAAAGAGTGCACTATAATGTGTATTAGTTTATTGCCATTAATCATAACTATGATAACCTAACGTAATGCAGAGGGCGGCTCTCCGCCGCCCGCCGTTATAATTTGTACCCAGCGAGAGGATAGTTTCGCTTCTCATGAACCGGAACTTAAATGCCGTTCTGCCCGGAGGCGCGACTCAGCGAATACAACGAAACATCCATGTATTGTTGCAGTTACATTCAACCATCTTCTAAAATAAAATGTCGTATAATAATTTAATTACAGTAATAATTGGTTCAATTCGTCAGTTATGTATGAATATGCCCGACGTCGCGTCTCCGTCTCCTTCACAATACAAAATAATTATAGTCTAAACAATATTATAATAATAATCCAATAAGTCAGCGAACACAGAATGCTGGCGAGTACATTTCGCATACTGTATTACAAATGAGCAAGTAACAGAGGGGGCGATGCGCGCATCGGCCTTGACGCGAGACGCGGGACACTCGGGCGCGGCACGGCCGGGACACACGCGGGACACTCGGGCGCGGCACGGCCGGGACACGCGCGGGACACTGGGCACCGCGCCCTCACTACAACTAGGCATTGGCAAGGCGGGCCGGCGAGGCGCGCGCGGCGACACTCGCCCGCCGCTAACATAATAATTACATAAGAATACGATACAATACCTACCTACCTACCTACGTCGCATCATCGACTCCACCCGGATTACATTCAGTACAAAATGTGTATAAAACCTTACAGTAAATATCAGTACGAGGAGGAATGACTTTCGAGGAATGAGTATAAAGTATGAATTCATCATCCACGTGTATCATGAGGGGCGCTGACTAGAAGAGCAGGTCCGTGGCGAGCGCGCGCGCCTCGCTCCACGACTTAGCGGCGTCGGCGGCGCATGGCCGCGCGTCCGCCGCGCCGTCGCCGCCGCACGGCCGCGCGTCCGCCGCGCCGTCGCCGCCGCACGGCCGCGCGTCCGCTGCGCCGTCGCCCGCGCCCGCCGCCGCCGGCTCGGGCGCGGGCTGCGGCTGCAGGCCCAGCGGCGGGGGCGCGCCGCCGCTGCTCTTGCACGGGGTGTACCGACTCAGCGCCGCCGAAGCTGCAACACAAACAACACAAATCACCTACAGACAAACTAACCCCGTTAAACTGAGCCGAATAGTAGGTGCCATTTGAGCATACTACTACATACTACAACTCAAAACACGCAAAAAACTGTAATATTATTTACAAATGATCGAGTTCCTCACACGTAGCACCGTGCGACTACCACACGCTACACGGTGCCGAGGAGTAGAGCGAGACCAAAACGACAGTCAATGGAAATCAAATTTATATTAGAGACAAAACACGCAAAGAATGAATCTCGCTCTACCCTATAAGTCTGCTGGCGGCCTTGCTGCTATTATACCTATAGATATCACATGCGTGTATAGATTGGTTCGATAGAGTACGAGAGTGGATGTGGTCCCGTATCACACGAAGGTCTCGCGCGCGTCTCGCGACTCGCCGACCAGCACCAGCACGGTGCTCGGCCGACACACATTCCGGTTGGTGATCGTCTCTATTGGATAGGGAAATTAAGGTTACTCGTCCGAGAGTAGGCTACATATAAGTAATTAGTGATATAATCGAAGGTCATGCGATAAGGCGATAGCTACCGATATGCGTGTTGTCGGCGAGCGCGGGGGCGGGCGGCGGCGCGGGGGGCGAGTCCTCGCACAGCGACGTCTCCGAGGGGTACTCGAACGTGCGCGTCAGCGAGTCGTCGAACTGCAGCTTCAGCTGGAAACAAGCACACAACGTTATCGTAACACCCACATGAGTGAAGAAACATTTAAATTAAAATATAAACAGGCCTTGTTAAAAAGGCAACTTGCTGCTGAAAACTTGACGCATTCTAAATGGACGCACTTTCCACTTAAAACATTTTTCTAATAAACCTAATTTTTTAATTGCTTTATATCATAAAATAACCTTTTCATTCCAATTCTTGCACGTTTCAATGAGCACACACACTCACACACGGACACAAACACTTACACGCGCGCTTACACACAAACCCGCGCAGACACACACACACACACTTTAATTGATTAGGCGACCCCTCTCCTACTTCAACTCCCTCCTAAGACCTCTGGGAGTCGGGAAAGGCTGAAAAACAGCGTTGTGTAGACTTTGTCCGCACACACACAGATGAGCCCCTTACGTTTTGCCCATTTTCTTCAAATGTTATTAATTTTAAGTTGAATTTTTTCTGTATTGTACTTTCTTTATGTGGCAAAAAATTGTTTTTTAAGCTATTGCATAGCTTCTATCGCGGGCCTTGAGCGCGGGGACCGAATCCAAAAATTCCGTAACGAAAAAACCTCACGCTCCCCACTCCGACGGGCAAGGAGGTGTGGCTTGAAGGCCGTGCATCGTCTAACGTCGTTTCAGTTCGGCAGTCTTCGACACGGCGTTGTGTGCGATAGTGCGTTGGGGGTGAGAGAGAGGGGTGAGAGAGAGGTGTGAGAGAGAGGGGTGAGAGAGAGGGGTGAGAGAGATGGGTGAGCGAGAGTGGTGAGAGAGAGGGTGAGAGAGAGGGGTGATAGAGAGGGGCGAGAGAGGGGGGTGAGAGAGGGGAGACAGAGAGAGAGAGATGAGACGGGGGGTGAGAGAGATGAGACGGGGGGTGAGAGAGGGGGGTGAGGGAGAGGGGTGAGAGAGAGGGGGGTGAGGGAGAGGGGTGAGAGAGAGGGGTGAGAGAGATGAGACGGGGGGTGAGAGAGGGGGGTTAGGGAGAGGGGTGAGAGTGAGGGGTGAAAGAGGGGTAAGAGAGAGTGGTGAGAGAGAGAGAGAGAGAAATGAGGCGGGATGGTGAGAGAGAGAGAGAGGAGGCGGGAGGGGTGAGAGAGAGAGAGGAGGCGGGAGGGGTGAGAGAGAGATAGGAGGCGGGAGGGGTGAGAGAGAGAGGAGGCGGGAGGGGTGCGAGAGAGAGAGGAGTCGAGAGGGGTGAGTGAGAGAGAGAGGAGTCGGGAGGGGTGAGAGAGAGAGAGGAGGCGGGAGGGGTGAGAGAGAGAGGAGGCGGGAGGGGTGCGAGAGAGAGAGGAGGCGGGAGGGGTGAGAGAGAGAGGAGGCGGGAGGGGTGCGAGAGAGAGAGGAGTCGGGAGGGGTGAGTGAGAGAGAGAGGAGTCGGGAGGGGTGAGAGAGAGAGAGGAGGCGGGAGGGGTGAGAGAGGAGGCGTGAGGGGTGAGAGAGAGGAGGCGGGTGGGGTGAGAGAGAAGAGATATCAAATATATCAAATATAATTGCATAAATTGATACAAAATGCTATGCAATAGCTTCACCGCGGCAGTCCCCGAGTGCCACACGTCTTTTTTTTATGTCATGATGTCAGACATGCACCGCAACCGCTATAAGTTTTGGTCTGGTCCACATGATCAAGTTAGATATTTAAATGACTGACCCGAAAATTTAACGAGTCCTCTAAAATCAGAAGAGCCAGGGTAGAAATGCTAGAATCGGCTATCAGGTAGGCCGATAGTAGAAGTAGCAGTGTAAGCGCTGAACGTAGCTTACCACAATCAACCCACGAGAGTCCACTGGACATATGCCTTACGCCTCCCGTTATAGCGACCCTGAACCGCCCCCATACAAAACAAAACACAGATTAGTTGTGAAACCTATATCGTCCAGTGGTGGGTGGAGGTTTCCCGGACAAGGTGTGCTAGTCGTAACGAAGCAGGTATCGCGGTCACCTTGGCCTGGCGGTCGCGGTCGCGGCGCGCCGGCATGGAGGAGCGCCCGTTGATGAGCACGTTGTCGTTGACGAAGCGGACGCGGCACGGCTCGTCCGCGCCCGCCGCCTCCTCCTCGTCCGACTCGACCGCCGCCGCCGCCGCGCCCGCCGCCCCGGCCAGCACCACGATGCCGCTCTCGCCCGCCTGCAACTCGCAACATTATTCATATTACCATCAATCAAACAATTCATGTTGTGTCATTCATATTGTGAACGGAGGGTATTATTGGCAGGACTACAATATGGCATGTGGATCAAAGTTGTCATATTATTTTATCTAATTGATTGTTTATCTTCATTGTAAGCGAATTACGAGTACCTACTATTACCCATCTTGCATTATAACGGTATGGTATCAGCTTGTAGGATTCATTGATTCATGTATAAGTACGAGTCATACTTGTCATCCCATTTTAGTCGGAATGGTGTTTTATCAATCGGTATGCGGTAATCTATTATTTGATGACCGTTCATACGATTAGTTAATATCTTATCGGTTGGGGACAATTACTGGAAATAATCCGAATAGTCACAATTATATTATGTACCCATTAGACTTTATTTTGTCCCACCTATTACATATCTCACTATAATATGCTACTATGTTATGCGCGAGTACATCCACACATAACACGATACTAATAAGTTATTAAGATATATAGAATAACAAACAAACAAAACGTTTCTTCTCACTTTTAATATCTACTTTTGACCGGTTAATACTAGTTGAGGTCGGCGGTTTCACCTGCGTTCAACAAATACAGACAGAGATTTAATAATTATGTTCGGTTAGTAGTTCGAGCACCATGAGTTACAATGTAAATGATAAGCAATGTATCGTGACTTAAGAAGGAAACGTATCACTACATAGTATAAAATAAAGTCGTCTCTTTTTCGTGTCTGTTTGTCTGTATGCTTAAATCTTTAAAATTACGCAACGGATTTTGATGCGGTTTTTTGTAATAGGTAGAGTGATTCAAGAGGAAGGTTTTTATGTAAAAAATTTCCCGAAATTCCCACGGGAACGGGCACAACGCGGGTATATGTAACCCAAGGTATGAAAAACATGCCTAAAAAAATTGGTTATTGGCGTGCGCTACTAAATCTATTGATGATACACAAAAACAATGTTCTACACAATCAAAGTACATATCATTGCGAACAAATAAGTTCGCGAGGGCATATGTCTAACTATTATAGTTAAGCCACAATAACCGTTTTTAGTTAAAATTAATTAGTTAAAAAAGGAGTGTAATTTTAAGTTGATGATATTCATATGATGATATGAATCTACATCAAAATAAATGGCTTTACAATCAAGGTTAATTATGTTTATTTGTATACCTCTTTAAATTATTAAAATCGGACAGTTAGTTTCAGAGTTATGATGAGAAATATCACTACATAGTATAAAATAAAGTCGTCTCTGTTTCGTGTGTTTGTCTGTATGCTTAAATCTTTAAAATTACGCAACGGATTTTGATGCGGTTTTGTAATAGGTAGAGTGATTCAAGAGGAAGGTTTTTATGTAAAAAAATTCCCGAAATTCCCACGGGAACGGGCACAACGCGGGTAAAACCGCGGGGCGCTGCTTACAAAATAATAATGCTCGATGGCGGGTCGCTTATGGCTACTTACTGTTTCGTGCGGTCAAAGCGCGCGGGGATATACCTCCTACGAACTACGAACGACGAAGACGCGCTATGTAGGTAGGTATTATCCCGAATTCTTCCTCACATGAAATCTTGATTGTGTATACATATATACTCGCGCGAGACATGTAATATTTTATCCCCAATTTCCCACTTGAAATTTTGATTGTGTATATTCCTGCGGGAGACACGCAATGTTTTATCCCGATTTTCCCACATGAAATCTTGATTACCCGAAGCGAAGCGAGGGCGGGTCGCTAGTTATAAATAAGTAGGTAAATGAAGTCAATCTGGTGAGTGTTGATAGTGGCGCGGCGGGGCGGTGATGTGACGCGAGTGTGAGTGGAGGGCCGGGGCCGGGCGCGCGGCCCGCAATGAACTTGTGACGTTCAAGGTCGGCGCGGGCCGCGGCTCCCCTTCACTGCGCGAGACCAGTTTCACAATCTCCACCGAATACTATCGATTTTGTAGTCGAAAGAGAAATGCCACATCTGTATCGTAAATAATTATATAATCGATGGGCGAGCCGTCGCCGCTCGTGGAGGCGCGCCCGCGCCGGCGGAGCACGTAACCCTGCGGGCTCGGTCCTGAGGCTCCCCTCGCGGAATGCGGTCGACAAAACTAGTACAATGATGCAAGGAGCGCATTTCATAAACAGGTACGAGGCAGCAGCATGGAGCCAACCCGAGGAATCCGGTCCGGCTCTGCGGTCGCCACCGGACTGTCGACCAACAGCGCCGATCAATAACATTTGTACACTAGCTACTTACAATTACAATTTACACCACTCAATAATGTTCCTTTGCTTTTAGTAATACTGAATTTGTGAGACGAGCACATTGTTAGTATATAGTGATCTGCACTGGTATTGCAGTTGTATTATCTATGAAGCACCTCTCATAGTACACACATACAAGTATAATGTAAGTAAATCTATAAAGATGTTTGCTAGTTTGTTGGATTGATTAGACTCAATCCGTGTTGTCAATAATGAATAGAATGTAATTCAAAAAAATCTGGTTGTTGTGTATGGCGGTACGGGCGCGCGGCATACGACGCCGATAGCGGCTATCAGCCGAGTGACGCATCATCGACACAAACTAACTGGTCACATATTTGCGCACAATACTAGTAAATTGTTAAATTCAATTTCAGTTAGGTAGAAGTGTTAGTACACTTCACCTCACTGACGAACATGGACATGAGCAACACCTTCAGCAGTTCAACGAAAGTTCAAGCCATCACAACGAGCTGTTGTGACATGTGTCGGATGACACGCAGGGTTTATTACATAATCTGTATATTACCCACAGGAACCTAATGGGACGAATTTTTAACGGAAAAAACGATTGATTTATATGTATATGTATGTCTTTTCTATTGAATTATATGTATTCAATAGAAGGGTCCCGCGGTTTTACCCGAGTTGTTCCCGTTCCCGTGGGAATTTCAATCAATATCAATACATCAATCAATCAATACATATAATAAAACTGGCCAATGCGAGTCGGAATCGCGCACGGAGGGTTCGGTACATTAAAAAACGGCAAAAATACACGTTTGTAGTATGGGAGCCCCCCTTGAATATTCTTGTTATAGCGGCAATAGTAATACATCATCTGTGAAAATTCCAACTGTCTAGCTATTACCGTACGCACAACACCTCAGGGAGCAGGAGTGGCTGAAAATCAGCGCTGCCCGGGGTGTCTCGCCCTGGGCAGCAGGCAGCAGGAGCTGGCCAACACCTTTTGCTGTAATTTTTAAGTATTATGTCCTCCCGTATGTTTGTATTTTCTTAAGCAATTAATAATTTTTATTTTTATTTTTTTATTTATTTAAGTAAAAAGAGGTAAAATTTGTATGTTTGTTTATTTGTATGTTTGAGCTAATCTCGGCAATTATCAGTCCGATTTGAATATTTTTTGTTGTAATGGATAGCCACATTTTAGGGAAAGGTTTTAAGGCTACTTTCGTCCCCTAAGTTATCACGGAAACGGGCACAACGCGGGTAAAAACGCGGGGCACTGCTAGTTATATAATAAAGCTGAAGAGTTTTGTTTGATTGTACGCGCTTAGCTCAAGAAACTGCCGATACGATTTGAATAATTATTTTTCTAGTGGTTGGCTACATTACATTTAACGGAAAGATTATAGGCTATTTTCTATCTCGAAACTCCCACGGAAACGGGCATAATCCGGGCGTATGTTAGTATTTATTATTAGTTAGTGATGAATTTAATATGTGCTTATTTATTTAATACAACATGTAATTGAATTCATGTCAATCGGGTCGGGAGTCAATAAGGAAAAGTGAACAGTATTGAGTCATGGGCCGAGAACGAGACCGCAAGCGTAAACAAAGCGCAAGTAACTTGACCATAGAGCGATGTAATACAAACTCGAGCCGGCCCGGCGCCCGCGGCGTCATGTCCTAACGAACGGATTACACTCGCTATCGATATTTACACCTTCATATCAGTTTAAAATATGGCTATTATTGTTTTATTATAAGTAGCCAGCATTCAGTCAATAACATCACGTCTACGATAACTTGGTAACGGAGGGTTTTCGGATCATCATCCATTTATTCACACCGCAGGAGAGACAGCATTATATTCTGTTTTAGTACTTAGAATAAACACTTCAACGGATCGGGAACACCGACCCGCCCGGGGACTGGTCAACTTGTCTTTATTTAGCTAACTGTATTTTACTGAATCCTTTTGGATGGTGAAACAGTTCCTACAACGCGGCGACATGCGGTCGAGTTCCCTTTCTCAACGTCCTGTAGCAAGTTCAAAGTTGTGCCGCTAGGGTAAAGTGCGCTCTCCGGAGGAAGGAAATTGATGATACTTGTGTGGTGATTGTTGTGAGGGGAATGCACCATCATGCACAGAAGAGGCAGTGGGGCGACACGTGCGGCGCACGCGCACGTGCTCGGTATCGCGCCGCGCGGCGACGCGCCTCGTGTGCCGCCCAACATGTTAGCGTTAACACGCCTCGATTCAGACGTTGCTTCGATCATTATTTGAGGAAACGTCTATGTAACAAAAGTGTAGCTTGTTTCAATAAAAAAGATATCTCGAAATACGTTGGTGAATCATGGGTATACGAGTATTGGTTAGCGGAGTAATGCAGATGAGTCAGCATCAATTAGCGACGGCCGAGCGACCCCTCGCGAGGGTAGCGCTGTCTCGCCGGCTCACCTCTCCTATCGATCCGGAACAATCTTTGTTACCGCTTGCTGCTTCTAATGCGAGATCTGATGGAGCACGGGAGAATATCTTCAAAGTAGGGACTTAACTAGTAAGCAGAGTGTAACATTACCACTTCCGTCTGACCGCTCGCTCAGACGTCGGTGTCCTCCAGTGATACTCCCTACAAACCTCCCACTATTATTCGATCATTGTATTTTAATATTTCCTTTTATGATTCAATGCTGTTCTGATACACGATATGTGGAAGTTATTTAGGGTCCTTAACAAATAATGATGATAGTTGAATGTAACGAGCGTCGCGGCAGGTTACGACGATGGCCACTTTCATTGAATCGGGTGCCGCCGGCACTTCCAAGTGCGTCGGGTAGCAGGTGGAGTCACGTCGCGGCGGCCGTGCCGACGTCGCCGCGGCATGCCTAATTATCATTAAATTTTGTTAAAATAAGCGTACGCTTTGAGCAAGAAGAGAAAGTAACAGATTTGTATTTGGTGCCAAACGAGCCCGTCAGCCGCCGCCGGCGGCCGCCCCGTGTGCTCCCGGGCCCGGCGTGCGGCTGACGGCGGACAGGAGCCGCCGCGTGACGCTGACGATATATAACAACTACACGTCAACTCGACTTAATGGAAATGCAATGTAACGGTTTCAAACAAACGGCCGCCTCCATCCTAACGGACTCGTTGCTTCTAATTATACGAGTCACAATTATTGCTTGAATCTCTCCAACATTTCACTTCTGCTACTATGAATAATCGATCCGTTATTATTCGAGGGTATCGTTTTGGATGAACCGTACTCTCCTGAACCGGAAAGTTTGACTGCAACTGGTCCACTCGAAAGGAAGTAATTTATCAGTTGATCGATTTGTAGCGGCGATTATGAGCGTTTCGATGATAATGGGTTTATTGATATTACCAGTGGTGGCGTAAGACCTAAATTAATTGTGGGCAAGATAAATTTTTTGGCAAAAAAAAATTTTCACAAAAATGTATTTGGCGCCTTCGCGTCTTTTAAGTAATGCGTAATGCATCTATTTTCGGGGCGCGAGGCCCCCGGGGTCGCGAGGCCTTAGGCGGTGGCCCACGTCGCCCACGCCTTACACCGCCACTGGATATTATGATCCGACAGGTGGAGAGCGACGCTGAGATCAATGGAATCATACAAGCACCACAGACAATACAATTTATATTTGTGCTCTGTTGATGAGACGGCGTAAATGTATGGCTGTGTCGGGCGCGGCGGCGTGAGCTGCTTTTTGTTATGAGTTCAAGTTTAAACACTCACATTACTTTAATAAACCTAATTTCCGGTGCGCGCATAAACAACGCGGCGAATAGCCAGTTAGAGAGATTATAACGTGAGCTGTTTGAATACATTATCAAGGCAGAATATCACTGTCTGCTGTCCACTGCCTTCTGCCTCTGTCGTACATACATAGTCGGTGGAGCCACATACCCGGGACCGACACATTCTGTCCATAGGTATGCTCCCGCGGAGGCCACAATACTAATAGTCATGTATCTGATACAGACTATTAGACTGATAAAGTTCATCATATTGCTTCTGTCCCTGTACATGTAAATAAAACATTCAAATATGTGTCCAACTCGTTGGCACAGTAGCATGTAAGAGCGCTTCCTTCCTGTGTCGGGGGTAGTGGGTTCGACCCCCGCCCGGTGTCAACAAAACGTGCAGACAGTCGTCGGCGACGATATCTGAGAGTCCAATTATCTATATCTATGTAAATAAAAATCACCGAAATATTTATAAAAATAGGATTTTTTTTATGTGTTGAAATAAATGAATATGAATATGTTTGTTGTTAATAAATGTATCTTCCGTTAAATCGTGGTGAGTTTCGCAACAGCCGCGGCGGAGGCGCGGGCTGCGTCTCGCGCGCTCCACTTACAATCATTAGTGAGATCGATGGACTGTCTGTCTGAGCGCGAGCACGCTGCCAATTAACATGTGCACCGGAACATGTCAACTGTGTCGGACAAACACGCGTGGCGTGAGACGCGCGGCGCGAGACGCGTGACGCGGTTCGGCGCGGCGGGGCGCGGCGCGGCCGGAGCGCGGCGTCACCCGACCACTCCACACGTCTTCCCTGACGAACCTCAAAAGTTCCATCCGAACATTTTGATCTCAAAAGTTCCATCACAAATATCTGGAATTTAACCGTTTTTTGTTCGTATATGGAACGAGTGAGTAGTGGAGCTAACGCGCATGGAAATGAGGCCGCACCCGCCGACGCCTTATCCCGCTTCGCGCCGCGGCCCAGATACCATTGTACAATTCCAACCGGTCAGCAGTATTAGCTAGCTGCATACCATTTCGTTATTAAATCTAACCCAATATAATGTGGCGAGTGCAGCGCCGCGGGGGCGCTATACAGTGAGGCCTCACGTTTATCATACGTTTGTTTATCGTGGATATGGCGAGTGTATCTGATACCGTTATCACTTAATGTGCTCGACTAAGCTGCTCGGCGATACCCGCGAAGGACGGCCGCCGGCCGGGCCGAGCGGGCCGCGTCTCTCGAACAATACAAGTTGGGCGCGGCCTTTCCCAGGCCATTGACGGTGTGGCGTAGCGTGGCGTAGTAAAAGTTAAGCGACTTTATAAAGAACAATATTTCAATGATTTTCAGATAACCTTAGCGGTCTCTCGTGCCAGATCTCGATGATCATTCCCCCGAGTGCGCGGCGGCGGGCGGTGCTGGAGCTCAGAATGCCTTCCTCAATTTCTGCTTACACGAGCAGATCCCACGCTGCAGCTCACTGCTGACTAACACGTCGTCATTCTACATAACGAATAGCATATTTATACAAAACAACGAAAACGGAAAGGTGAGCGCATTCATTAGTTGCGTAACGCGATGCTAACGACGCCGCCACGGCGCTGCGAGCCCGACAGGAAACGATCACGTTATTTTGTCACATACCTACTCGGCTACTTATATTTGCTATTAAACTCATGTTGTATGAGAGGAGGCTAACAGGCTTTTAGTACAAGCAGTTCTCGTTATGATCGCGACACCTCCCGCGGGAAGGGTGACGGGCCGCGGGACGCGCTCCGGTGAAAGTAATTACACAATCTTCGCATTTAGCTTCGCCTTGCCTCATCCATCATTCATTATGCACAAGTTATTTAATCTCCAGAAGATAGTCCCCGATAAAGATATCACTCGTAACAACTTAGAAGGTGTTTTGGTTACATTTGATTAACATAGAAATACTAAAATGTTGTCTCTTTGGAAATTAGATATAAAAATAAATAAATAAATAAATCCGAAATAACTATTCCCCCAAAGGGGTGAAAAGGGGTGAAAAGGGAAAACTTTGTCCACGTTTGTATGGGACAATGTGATTGCTTGGTCGAATCTACTTCGGATTTTGCCAAGACATTCTTATACAGAGCTTAGGAGACGTACTTTAACAAAATTAACCCCAACGGGGTTTAAAAAAAGAATTATTAACGTAAAAACACGACGTCGCGGGCAACTGCTAGTTCTCTAATAATATTGAAACGTGTCGAGGAACTCTCGACAGTAGTCTCCGTCGTACGTAAGTTCCCGTTTTAAATAAATAATAATATTGTAAGGTGTTTATTTTTGTCGCAATGCTATTTGCTTTAGGCGTTCAATATGTGTAAGGCCCTTCAAGGATATTGCGTTGTCTCGGTGGGTCCTTTTATGCTCCACTAGTGAAGACTAGCAGTGAGAGATAACTGAGGGAGCGGGCACATCGAGACAACGTTCCCAAGGTCGCAGTATCGCGTCCCTGACGTAGATTAGGGCCGCTAGACGTTATGGTAAGTTGATAAGTCGCGATGTCGCGAGTGACGAGGCGGGCGGGCCGCCGGCCGGCCGCGTCGCCTCGCCGACGAGAGCTCTCCGCCACTCATGGGAATTACACTTTTTAGGCAACACCCGTGTATTGTGAGCCGCACGCAGAGCGCGCGCGTTTTCCCGATAGAAAGCGTTCACATTAGTTTAATTGGTAATAATTAAACATGCGTGTTTCCGCGAGACGCGTCACATGGTTTTTTGCATCCACTGAAGTGACAGCATCAGGGAAGCGGCGCGGCGGCGGCCGGGGCTTATCACACGACACAGCGGGCAATTTCCGCTACACTTAGTGGAGAGGATTTCAAATGCCTCTGATATCTTATCTGTTATTAAACGAGTACGTCAATGTTACACAAACGTAATGCTCCCTTTATTTACAGTTCTTTTAAGTTGATGTTTCTGCAACACATCCACCAGAAGATGCTTTTTATTTGGACCGAGCGGCGAGCGGGTCGCGCGTTGCGGGGAGATGATTATGCTTACAAGTTGCGTTTGAACCACAGATTAAAAAACTAAAGGGAATGGTAGTGCGAGTGGTAATAATATTAATTTGTGCTCTAATCGATTGTGCCGGACGGCGCGGGCGCGCCTCAGTGAAAGTGATCCGGTGTACCGCGCGAGCATTGCGTTCAAATACTTTTATTATAATTACGCGTGTGTCCGATTCAATACGGGACTATTGAACTCTCACCGACTTCATTGAAGGTGTGTGATGTCTATGAACAATTAAAGATTTATAGGTCACATTGCATTACAAATGAGGTGGCAAGAGCGTCGCGTGTCGCGTGTCGTGACGCGACGGTAACCAGAGTGCGACACCCGCCGGGGCAGGGCTCGGTTTGTTGACATCGTGGTCACGGGGCCGCATCAACACGAGCGACAAACGGTGCGAACAAATTCAGCCTTCAACATAATATGTAGATAACAACTATGTAATTAAATGGTGGAGACATAGGAACAAAAGTATGTTCTAAGATTCACCATACTTATAAATAAAGTGACTAAACCTGTCATCGGTATTACAGGAGGGGTACGTAGTTGAGATGTATGAGTTGCAACTCAAATAATAGGTGGAATGAAATGGGTAGGAGAGTAAACAGATGAGTAGGCGCGCGCGTGACGTCACCGGGCGGCGAGAGTCAGGCCTCACCTTGAACTTGGGGCGGCGCGGGCCGCGCAGCACGATGCCGTCGTTCTCGATGTAGTCGGGCACCTCCTTGCGGTCCGAGAAGTTGAACACCACCGAGGTGGCGGCGGGCGCGTCGGGGCGCGCGCGCCCGCCCGCGCGCAGCCACGCCGGCCGCGCCGCGTCCCGCGCGCCGCCCGCCTCCCGCGCGCCGCCCGCCTCCCGCGCGCCGCCCGCCTCCCGCGCGCCGCCCGCCTCCCGCGCGCCGCCCGCCTCCACGCGCGCCAGCGCCGCGCCTGTCCACGCGCGCCGCACGCCGCCCGCGCCCAGCCGCGCCTCCGCCATCGGCTCCGGCGTCGAGTGCCCGTTCACCTGCGCCGCCCCGCGTGCCGGCGACGCCTTCTCGGGCGCCGGCGCGGGCGGCGGCGGCGAGTCGCCGCGCGGGGGCAACGGCCGGATCACACCGACTCGTCGGCCCGCGCGCGCCGCCAGCACCGGATTGGTGGCCGACAGCGGCGGCAGGTGTGACGCGGCGCGCGGGCTCTCGAACATGTAGCGCATCGTGCAGCCCGCGCGGGCGATACCCTCTAGGGCGGCGCGGGACACGCGGCGCTCACCCGCCTCGTCGAGCTCGTCCCCGGCCGGCGCGGGGGCCGCCGGGGGCGTGGGGGCCGGCCGCGGCGCCAGCGCCGGCCTCGCCGCCATCGCCGGGGGGGATTGCGGCCGAACAGTCCCCAGCGGAGCCGCCGCCGGAAACGACGGCGGAGACGCAGCGCGGGAAGACGCCGCTACCGGCGGGGAGGGGGGAGCGACGGGCGCTGGCTCGGTCGGGACCAGGGAGCCGCAAGGGAGGACAGAGGGTGAGAGGGGGGGTGGCTCAGGCGAGGAGCGAGCGGGAGGACACGGGGCCACGGGTGAGGGCGGGGGCGACAGGGGAGTCGGAGCGTCGAGCGCTGGGGGCACCGGGGACTGCGTTGGCGGCGGCGTGGTGGGCAGCGGCGGCGGCGAGCGCGCCTGCGGACTCGGCGAGCGCGGCTCGGGTGTGACGCTGCGGCGTGTCTCCAGACCGCGCAGCACGGCCGACACGCGCGCGGCGGGCGGCTGGCGGCGCGGCGGCGCGCTCTCGAATTTGCGAAGCGTGGAGCGCACCACGTCGGGCGGTGGGCGCTCGGCGTCGCGCAGCAGCGGCGCGGGGCGGCGTGGGGGGCGCGCAGCGCGGGGCGGGCCGCGCGCCGGCGGCGGCGATGGGGACGGCGGCGGCAGCTCCTCGCGAGAGTCTAGCCGGCTGAGTGCATCGACGGAGCGCGCGCGCTTGACGGAGTCGCGGCGCGGATGCGCGGGAGGCGCGGGCGGCGGCGCGGCTAAAGAGAGCGGGCGCTGGCGCGCGGGCGGCTGCGGGCGCGGCGCGGGCGGCGGCCGCTCGTCCAGCAGGTGCTCGAGCGAGGCGGCGCGGCGCAGCACGGAGGGCCGGCGGCGCGGCGCGTCGCGGAGCGCCAGGCTCAGGTAGCGCGACTTGAGCCTCTTGACGATGCCGGGTCCGTAGCGCAACTCTTCGTCCTCGGCGGGCGCGGGCGGCGGCGGCGGCGCGCACGCCGCGGCGCCGCGTCGCGCCGCGCGCCGCTGCAGCACCTCGCGCTTCCATTGCGGCAGGGCTCCGTTAGACATGCCTAACCAGAAAATTGATTCTTTCACCTTCTACCACTATTGATTTCCATCTTTATGAAAAATATACCAGCAATTTTGTTCCATTACCCATAAGTTCCTTATTTTTTAAAACTTAGCACATTCAAGCACCGCGAGGCGTACGTTTTATCAAAAATGCTTCAACTTAGTGTTAGTGTTGTATTCTGTGACGGAACCCTTCCTGGGCGAGTCCGACTCGCACTTGGCCGGTTTTTTAATACATACATACTTAGGTACTTTAAGGTTGAATTTTTTTTAATATTTAATTTAATTTTTTGGACGTACCTATGTATGTAGGTATGTTTGTTACTCTTTCACCAAAAAACGGCTGGACGGATTTGGATGAAAATTTGCAGTTGTACATCAGAATAACACATGGGATAAATTTTATCCCGAAATTCCCGCGGGAACGGGTACAACGCGGGGGACACCGCGGAGCGCGGCTAGTTCGTTCATAAATGTACGGGCTCACTGTGAGGCATCCATATTCACAACAGATTTATTTTATGCAGCTCTCAGTCTGACGACTGCCTGAAAGACCATTTACGGTATAAGCCTCGCAATGTTTAAATGCACTTTGATAACATCGTTAACTTATATATTGAGAATAATTTGTACAAGCATCACTCACCGAAGTCCTGGGAGGACTCCAGAATGGTCTCCACCATCATCTTGAGGCCGCAGCGATCCAAAGCCACTGACACAACAGAAGCATTCGTATCATAACAAGCATATACAAATATGTCTCATTCACTCTACTTGATAAACATAATTACATAACTACTTTAACAAAAGACATTATTATTAATTTGGTTAAAATGTGACATATTTCAACAAACTAAGTATATAGATAGATATATTTTTTGCAAAGTTATCGCACAATCAACCAAGCTTTGACCGCGAAGGAACAGGGATTCAACATTTTAACTGAAAAAAAAAATGCGGCATTGACCAGGGTCGATAATTAATAACTTAGGGCCTTAGGGTGTCACTACACTTACTTGCTACTAACATTATAAATGCGAAAGTTTGTAAGGATGTACCTAATATGTTTGTAACTCTTTCACGGAAAAACTACTGGACGGATTTGTATGAAAAAAATTTCCCCTACTTTAGTAATGGGTTTCATTCTACTGACTATGATTTAATTTTGTTTCAAATATTATCTGCACTAGTATATGTAATATATCCAGAACTGCCCAGTTTTCCTATATGTTAGTCTATATGAGAGTCTGAAGAAACTGTCAAATTTCAAAAGTGTATGTATGCTTTCCGCTGTCTGTCTGTCCCTATATGTATGCTTAGATCTCTAAAACTACGCAACGGATTTTGATACCTTTTTTAAATAGATAGAGTGATTCAAGAGGTAGGTTTTTTAAGTATAAAAATTCCCGAAATACCCACGGGAACGGGAATAACGCGAGGCCCTATAAGAAAAATACACCTCTTCTATCCATCAGTGTCCCTTTTTTTCTTTTAATTTAGTAAACACTTACATTGTTGTATCATAACAGACCTTGGCCAGCCGGGGACTTCACTACATAGTATAAAACAAAGTCGCGTCTTTTTGTCTTCTGTTTGTCTGTCTGTATGCTTAAATCTTTAAAATTACGCAACAGATTTTGATGCGGTTTTTTGTAATAGGTAGAGTGATTCAAGAGGAAGGTTTTTATGTAAAAAAATTCCCGAAATTCCCACGGGAACGGGCACAACGCGGGTAAAACCGCGGGGCGCTGCTAGTTGTTTTATAATATGTAGTGATAGTGATAACGGAATGTCAATTTTACATAATTCACATTGATGATTGATTGTAAAGCTAAGTATTTATTTTGATTTATCTTTACATATTATACTAGCATCGCTCCGCGGTTTTACCCGCGTTGTAACCGTTCCCGTGGGAATTTCGGGATAAAAAATAGCCTATAACCTTCCCGTTGAATGTGGCTGGCTATCTATTAAAAAAATAATTATTCAAATCGGACTTATAATTTCTGAGATTACCTCAAACATACAAACAAACAAACTTACAAATTAGGTACCTCTTTATAATATTAGTATAGATAAAGTCCCCAAAAATGACTACTGAATGTAGTTTCATGGTGTTTTCACTAACATACAGTAATTCAAGAGCTTTTTCACAATCCTATGTTTGTGGCTACTTTTCATGGCAAAATGTCCACACGAACGGGTACAACACGGGTAAATACGCGGGGCACTGCTATTGAAACTTGAACTGTTACCAGAGATTGCTGGTAGACATAGGTTATTGGGCCCATTCATACATGTACATGTGTGTCACACAGTCAGCACTCAGCAGTGCACGGCTTGATGGACTCGACCGATTGGTGATAGTGAAATGAGGAAGTAGGTATCTCTGATAATCATAACAATATGTAAATCAAATCATATGATAATATCACAATATTTCCTTCTTTCACGTCTCAATATTGTATTTGTAATTTAAAAAATATTATAAATTCTTAAATGTATCTAAAGCTATAAATCAATTGCTATAAATAAAGCTATCAATCAATCTATTGCGTATGTTATCTGATGAAATGTTGTGCTAATATTCAGCGGTCCCATCCTTGGACGACCAGTAGCCTGCGGTGGCACCTCCTTCATATTTATCACAATTAATATCATAGTTGGTGACTGTGTATTGTGCAACATCTTGTTTATTATTGTCATTAGCAGCAGCCCTGGTTTTCATAATGAAGTTATCTACCTAATAGCATTTTAATGTATTTGAAACTTTGATCTTTCTTATAACAAGGAATGTAATACAAGTTCATCTATTATGTAGTACAACTAACACTGAGGGCACGCTCATGCACCAGTAAAACTTAACACAATATGTCAGTCTCAAAAGACGCAAGGTGCGTTCACTAACTCTGGACGGATTTTTGAATTTTTCGAGGGCTCATACAAAATCTTATTTTTCTCAATTCTCTCAATAATGATAAAATATTGTATAATGTAAATATGTATTTATTTTTAAATACCTTATACTTTCTGCACAGTACATAACTGAAATCAACATTGTTTTTTTTTAATACAATGGCCATTTGATATTAAGGGGTAAGTTTGGACAATAATTCAAAACCACTTCTATGGCTAGTAGGATAGCGCATTAAAAAAAGATATATTCAATGTTTTCCCTTCTTTAACTAAAAGTATTCCAAATGTATAAATTTTCATTTGTTTTGTCTAACTCTAAACTGTTGGCTCCTACCTCACATGCACAAATATAAAAGTTTTAGCATACTAAGTTTGTTTGACAATCACTGCCTATTGCAAAACAGATACTTTTGTCTGTTCTTTCCTTGACTGGAGTAACACCAGATTTTAATCTACACATGTAGGGGCCATACTTGATTTAGTTATATCTAGAAATTACAGTTTAAAACTGAGTATGTTGGCATATAAATAACAATCAGAAACTCTGTTGATGTGTCATTAAATAAATAAATAAATATAATCAGTTAAAACATAGGTGAAACACCAGATGGACAAATATTGTGCAGAATTTTGTTTTCAGGTAAATGCATGTAGTTCACTTGTTGTGAATTTGATTTACCCTAACGCACCTTAATAAAATGAAAAATCGTGGCTTACTACCGGCAGCCCAAATAACCCAATACAATGTTAAACTTAATACCACATGCTACAATAACCAACTGTTTGAAGTACCCTTTCCTAAGGCAGTTGTTGTTTTCATGAATCTTCTACATTACAGTTAAATTACTTTTTTAGAAATAAATACCTCAAATACTTTTTATTCAAAATTCAAAATTCAATTCAAAATTCAAAATTCAAAATGTCTTTATTATATAAGATCATTACAATCATTTATAATCGTCAGCTTAAAATTAAGTCTACGTTAGTTCGCATCGCGCCACCTACTGAGAAGAACTAACAAGAAACTCAGTGGGGTTGTCATTTTTTTTTAATGATTGTATTAACAATTTTAAGCCTTAAATAATAGAGCAATTCATTTCCAAACGTCTGAGTCTATAACATACTCTGAAATAGAGTAATATGCCTTTTGGCAGAGTCTATGCTTAATAAACTTTTTGAATTTAATAAATGAAAGACTTACCACGTCGTTTGGTAATTTGTTATAAAATCGTATACATTGACCTACGAAGGAGTGAGACACTTTATGGAGCCTAATAGTGGGCACAGCGAGCTTATTTTTATTCCTAAGATTAATTTGGTGGAGATCACTGTTTTTCTTAAATTTACTAGGATTTTTGTGCACATAAATGAGGTTTTCATAAATGTATTGTGAGTGTAATGTTAGGATGTTAGTGTCTTTGAATGTGCTTCTCAGTGATTCCCGTGGACCCATCATATAGATGGCTCGAATAGCCCGTTTCTGGAGCACAAAAATGGAATCTATGTCAGCGGCACTACCCCAAAGCAGTAGACCGTATGACATAATGCTATGAAAGTAGCTGAAATATACTAAACGCGCGGTGTCAACTTATTTGATTCTGGACCAGTATACCATTATACTGATTGTTTACCTTAGTTAAATAAATGTTCCAATTATAATGACCACAAAGCGAAGTATAAAGTAATTGTAATTAGTGATGTACTTGAAGTGAGAATGTACCGGACCGCCGTGGCCTCAGCAGATCATCATGCACACATGAGGCCTGCTCATATTATGTGCTGTCCTTGTAGACAATTGAAACCAATACATTGTTGGTGCCATTTTTGATAACAATAATGACTTGAAAACAGGTCCTAAATGTTCCTTTAATGTTTCTGTAATTTCAAATTAAATGTGATATGATGTTAATTTTGTTGCAATCAATGTTTTAAATGTTGCATATCCTTGTCATTATCCTTTGATGAGAAACAATTTCAAACAGAATATTGTATCATGAAGGTATTTATCAGTGACAAATTCACAGTTCTGCATACAAGTTGGAGTAGGGATCAGTTGAATATTACACTCTGAAGCAGCAGGCCCATAGCTGAGGTCTATCAATACTTGGGGACTTGGGGCAAAGCACACGGCAGTCGGGCTCACAGTGCACTCGATTCACTTTTTTATTGCAATATATAGCGGGTAGCGGAACTAAATTGAATACGTAGCGCTCTATGCATACTCAACACGTATTGTAAACAATTGGTCGTTACTTGGGTTCATACAGACGACAGGCCCGGGATGCGCGCCCCAAACAACCGCCGAGTCCCGCCAGCGCCGCGCGCCGCCACCGGCCATGACGACCGAGCGGCCACGGCCGCGGCCGGCGCATTCCGCACGTTACTATATGTTACATCCTTCATGCCGCTGTTTCTTACCTCCTAATCCATTGACGTTGCACTTCAATCCGTTATGATCGCGGGGCTGGCCACGGCTTCGACAGCAGTGCCATCAACACAATCGCTGTTTATAATACCACACAATGAACGCACTCACTTGATTTTGGTCACTAATTACTGACTGGATCACCCACGACGGGTGCTTGAACTTTTAAGCATATACGTATGATTTAAGGCACTTTTATTTTAAAACTATTTTATTTCTAGTTATAAGAAATTGTTATATTAACTTTAACTAAGTTTTTAGTTAATATTTTCTCTAATGTTTAATAAAAAATCTACCTACCGCCCACGTCTAACAACAACACACTCACACGCTTCACTATCGTAAATTGGGTTGTCTCATCTGTTGACAGTGTTGCACTGACTGAGACGACTTCATGACATGACATGACGTTTGCGTTTGACTTAACTTGCGTGCTTGAGTTGACCCATGGATTTAATATTCAAACTGGTTTGCACACTACTTATGTTTATATTTTGGATGAATATAGTTAATTTGTAAAGATATTGCAATTTTCCACATAAGGCTACATAGACATTGAATTAGTATAACCCAAATGATACCTTCTCATGTTTTTTAACTAAACAACTCAGGCAATGTTAGGTATCGTAGACGGAGAATAGAGGTTAGGTATGGTTATCCTTAGCTCTCGCTTCTGCAACCTTTTACGCTACACTTTTTTTTTACCATTATACAATATTTTTAGAAATTGCTCAAATAAGTAAATATTTACACTGACAGGCTGCTGTCATAATAATTGTGTGCCTATTTGAGTTTCACCATTTTGGCGCTGTAGGCAACTGTACTGTAGGCAGCTTAGGTAGGCAGATACGAAAGTCCATCGAACTAAAATTAGCGATGACAGAAGTCGACTGTGACGAAAATTAATTTTGCTTCCAGTGAACGTCAAAATTAGTTCTCGGGACACTCGCAGGGGCGCTTAAAATTGCCACACAAAATTAGCTGCATACTGGACTGGCTGTTACCGTAACAGCCAGTCCTGTATGCTTAGAGAGGTCAGTCAGTGCTCTCATGCGAGACGTTTTCTCTCTTTGGTTCGATTAAGTAAAATTTAGACATATAGCTATGTCATATAGCTATGTCATATTAATAGTATGTACGCAATCCATTTTGTATATTAAATCCAGGGGCTTTTCACTGGGAGGGAACACATGGGAAATTTAGTACCATGTCAATATTATAGATAGCGTTGGTAGCGTGGCGGTTTTTTTTTTTACTATGGCAACCCCTACGTAACTTGGCAACCCGTATATATAAGTTACTCTATGTGTTTCATTTCATTCCGTTACTTTTTAGGGTTCCGTAGCCAAATGGCAAAAACGGAACCCTTATAGATTCGTCATGTCTGTCTGTCTGTCTGTCCGTCCGTCTGTCTGTCTGTCTGTCCGTATGTCACAGCCTTTTTTCTCCGAAACTATAAGAGCTATGTTGTTGAAACTTAGTGTGTAGATGTATTCTGTGAACCGCATTAATATTTTCACACTAAAATAGAAAAATAAAAAGACGTGTGGCACTCGAGGACTGCCGCGGTGAAGCTATTGCATAGCATTTTGTATCAACTTATGCAATTATATTTGATATATAATTTGATATCTCCTCTCTCACCCCACCCGCCTCATCTCTCCCCTCCCGCCTCTTCTCTCACCGATCCCGCCTCTTCTCTCTGACCCCACCCGCCTCCTCTCTCTCACCCCTCCCGCCTCCTCTCTCGCACCCCTCCCGCCTCCTCTCTCTCTCACCCCTCCCGACTCCTCTCTCTCTCACTCACCCCTCCGCCTCCTCTCTCTCTCACCCCCCTCTCTCACCCCCTCTCTCGCCCCACTCTCTCACCCCCTCTCTCGCCCCCCTCTCTCGCCCCCCTCTCTCGCCCCCATCTCTCGCCCCCTCTCTCGCCCCCCTCTCTCGCCCCCATCTCTCGCCCCCCTCTCTCGCCCCCATCTCTCGCCCCCCTCTCTCGCCCCCCTCTCTCACCCCTCTCTCTCCCCCCTCTCTCGCCCCTCTCTCTCGCCCCCCACTCTCGCCCCCCTCTCTCGCCCCCCTCTCTCGCCCCCCTCTCTCGCCCCCCTCTCTCGCCCCCCTCTCTCGCCCCCTCTCTCGCCCCCCTCTCTCGAACCCCTCTCTCGCCCCCCTCTCTCGCCCCCCTCTCTCGCCCCCCTCTCTCGCCCCCCTCTCTCGCCCCCCTCTCTCGCCCCCCTCTCTCGCCCCCCTCTCTCGCCCCCCTCTCTCGCCCCCCTCTCTCGCCCCCCTCTCTCGCCCCCCTCTCTCGCCCCCTCTCTCGCCCCCTCTCTCGCCCCCCTCTCTCGCCCCCCTCTGTCGCCCCCCTCTCTCACTCCCTCTCTCACCCCCTCTCTCGCCCCCTCTCTCACCCCCTCTCTCACCCCCTCTCTCACCCCCTCTCTCACCCCCTCTCTCACCCCCCTCTCTCACCCCCCTCTCTCACCACCCTCTCTCATCCCCTCTCTCACCCCCCTCTCTCACCCCCCTCTCTCACCACCCTCTCTCACCCCCTCTCTCACCCCCAACGCACAATCGCACACAACGCCGTGTCGAAGACTGCCGAACTGAAACGACGTTAGACGATGCACGGCCTTCAAGCCACACCTCCTTCCCGTCGGATCGGGTAAGCGTGAGGTTTTTTTTCGTTACGGTATTTTTGGATTTGGTCCCCGCGCTCAAGGCCCGCGATAGAAGCTATGCAATAGCTTAAAAATAAAATTTTAGGGGGGTCTCCCATACTTGGAAATGAAAAAAATATTTTTTTTTTCATCAAACCCATACGTGTGGGGTATCTATGGATAGGTCTTCAAAAATGGTATTGAGGTTTCTAATATCATTTTTTTCTAAACTGAATAGTTTGCGCGAGAGACTCTTCCAAAGTGGTAAAATGTGTGTCCCCCCCCCCTGTAACTTCTAAAATAAGAGAATGATAAAACTAAAAAAAATATATGATGTACATAACAATGTAATCTAACACCGAAAATTGGTTTGAACGAGGTCTAGTTAGTAGTTTTTTTTTTACGACATAAATCGTAAACCGCAAAAAAATACTGATTATTCATTCAATAACTCAAATGTAAATAAAAAAACATTTATTTCAAGAACTTCTTTATTATGTTACTCGCTGCTACGGAACCCTTCATGGGCGAGTCCGACTCGCACTTGGCCGCTTTTTTTTCTGTTGTGATGCGAATGTGCGTAAGTGATTCCAAGTGGCTTAAACGACGACCTCGGCTATTTCTTTGGTTACTGATTTCCCCGCATAAACATATTGACCCCTGTGCACGATATCGGACTTGGATTTTGCTTGCGAATTGGTTGTTTCTGGCCATGGCGTCGAAACTTTGGTGCTGTGTGCCGAATTGCAATACAACTCGTACCTAAGTATTCTTATCTATTTTGAAGTTTTGCTTGCTTTTTGTAATATATAATAGTTACGACAGTTTGTAAATTAACTAGAAATAAATACCTTTACTAGAATACATCTGCATTTTTATTGCGATTCTTATACAAGTCGTATTTTTCTACATTTATTTTCCCTGTTTTGTTAACACAAATAACAATGTTTGTAAAAAACCAGCAAACGTTAATAAAACAGGGTAGAAGAAATTTAGAAAAATCGACTTGAATTCAAATTTCTAAATTCTCTATTCATACTGGGCGGGCTATAGCAAGTACCACCGAAAGTTGATATGTCAAATAACTAGGTGGCGATACTATCGCTTTTCCGGCTGATAACTCTATTCCTGTATATATAAGTTACTCTATGATTAAATCCATGAGTATACAACCAGAACTTGACTCGTGTTTCGAAACAGTTGACACGGTTGACACACAGATAACGGTTGACAGGTTGACAGTAGCACAAGTACAATTTGACAGATGGTAAACCTAAGGAATTTGAACCATGGTATAATCTGACAGATGTAAAGCAAAATTTCAACCATGGATATAGTAACACCATTGGTTCATGGCCTGTGGTAAGATTTTTTATCTCCGTTCCTTGTATAAAGCTCACTATAAAGCTAGATCATGATCTTATTTTGTCAATTTTAATGTAATGGGCGCTTCGATCAACACACGATCAACGTTGTGTATTGCATAGAGTAACTTGTGTATTGTTGATCGAAGAATGGGCGTACGAATTCCTTACGAACATCAAAGCAAATTATTGCTAGCGTCATCTGTGAATGACTACTAACAATATTTCATGCTTGAAAGTTGAGGTCAGGTTAAATAAGATAGATGGCACTCTATTGAATAGTAGAGGCACAGTAGAGGACGTAGTAACTATTTAGTAATCTGTGGTAGAGGTCAGTGATGTATGTATAAGTTGGAAGTGTGACTGGTAGGTATATAAATAATCAATGTTACATTATTATGTATACTTAACAAATAAATAAATATACAAACTTAATTCTAATCTAACATAGGTAGTCGAGAAAATCTGCGATTTTTTATCGGTGTTTTAAATGTTGTCTAAAATGTTTCATCCTCCCGCCACCAGGCGGCCCGATGTTCCTAGTGTTTTATATTGGAAGCATGGATTGGAAGTAAATTGACGGACCATGACGACACAGGATTTAAGGATTCCCTAGCTAAGTAGTAGTATGTATTATCAATAGTTTTTGCAACAAGTCAATAACTATATTATTTTGTTATTATCTATCCATACCTTGAGCTACTTTCTCGTCATTTGAGTACAGACCCGTATTTAAAAAAAGTTTCTGCCACTGGATCTTCGGCCGTGGATGGAGAGTTGTAGGCACGTTGTAGGTCCAGGTTCCCTGCGTAGTCCGGCAGTCTTCTGTTCCCGTGGCTATATTACTTCAGCCTATGAGGACTATGAGGGCGCTATGGGCTCGTATTCTAAGGCTAAGTATTCTTCATAGACAGCGTGGACCAGAGATAGGTAGGTACTTTCATTCGTAATACTTAGCTTTGCCACTGTATCTGTACTTTACGTACGGGACACAGCGGTGAACGCAGTGACGTTATTTATTTAAAGCTGTGATATAGGTATACTGAAAATAAGTTTCTTACTTTTAAAACATGGCTCGAGTCTGAGATGACCAACCCGCATTTGGCAAGCGCGGTGATCACGCCCTATCCTCTTCACTATGCTGATATATTCAGTGAGATGAGAGGCCTTTGCCCAGCAGTGGGGCATTGCAGGCTAATACTTCACTACATAGTAATAAAATAAAGTCGTCTCTGTTTCGTGTCTGTTTGTCTGTTTGTCTGTATGCTTAAATCTTTAAAATTACGCAACGGATTTTGATGCGGTTTTTTGTAATAGGTAGAGTGATTCAAGAGGAAGGTTTTTAAGTAAAAAAAATCCTGAAATTCCCACGGGAACGGGCACAACGCGGGTATATGTAACCCAAGGTATGAAAAACATGCCTAAAAAAATTGGTTATTGGCGTGCGCTACTAAATCTATTGATGATACACAAAAACAATGTTCTACACAATCAAAGTACATATCATTGCGAACAAATAAGTTCGCAAGGGCATATGTCTAACTATTATAGTTAATCCATAATAACCGTTTTTAGTTAAAATTAATTAGTTAAAAAAGGAGTGTAATTTTAAGTTGATGATATTCATATGATGATATGAATCTACATCAAAATAAATGGCTTTACAATCAAGGTTAATTATGTTTCTTTGTATACCTCTTTAAATTATTAAAATCGGACAGTTAGTTTCAGAGTTATGATGAGAAATATCACTACATAGTATAAAATAAAGTCGTCTCTGTTTCGTGTCTGTTTGTCTGTTTGTCTGTATGCTTAAATCTTTAAAATTACGCAACGGATTTTGATGCGGTTTTTTGTAATAGGCAGAGTGATTCAAGGGGAAGGTTTTTATGAAAAAAAATTCCCGAAATTCCCAACGGGAACGGGCACAACGCGGGTAAAACCGCGGGGCGCTGCTTACAAAATAATAATGCTCGATGGCGGGTCTCTTATGGCTACTAAAGGTCGTAGCACACATATCAACTCGGAAAGGGATCGTCACCGTATCGCCTCGCCGTCAACCAGGCGTCAACCAGGCGTCAACCTATCGTAAGCGCGTCACCGTGCGATCAGCAGCTCCGAATCGACTCGGCTACGGCTAGGCGACGCCGCGCTTACGGCTCGCCGGTCGCTGGTTGACGACGGCTAGGCGGGGTGCCTCGCGGTTAGTTAGTATCCGCAAGCTAGGGTACGGAGAGTCGTAAGACAGCGTACGGAGAGACGTAAGCGCGGGTACGGCAAGTCGACCACGCACCGTACTGCGGTTTGTGAGCTTGTCCCGAGGCGAGGCGATTACGTTACGATTCCGATAAGTGTGCGTTGCAGTAGGGAGTTTCATACAAAGAATACTGAACGGCTCGAGTTGATACGTTTACGTTCCGTTTACGAGTTGATATGTGTGCTACGACCTTTACTGTTTCGTGCGGTCAAAGCGCGCGGGGATATACCTATTTACGAACTACGAACGACGAAGACGCGCTATGTAGGTATTATCCCGAATTCTTCCTCACATGAAATCTTGATTGTGTATACATATATACTCGCGCGAGACATGTAATATTTTATCCCCAATTTCCCACTTGAAATTTTGATTGTGTGTGTATATTCCTGCGGGAGACACGCAATGTTTTATCCCGATTTTCCTACATGAAATCTTGATTACCCGAAGCGAAGCGAGGGCGGGTCGCTAGTAACTTTATATACTCGAGTTAGTACGAGTACTCAGCGACGAGTTGTCAGTGATGCGCGTCGGACCCGGCGGCGCCGGCGGGTACACACTGCATGGTACACCTATGAGCGTCATTCACCTCGACGGGGGCACGATCGCTGGCAGTGGCGGAGGTGAGTGAGGGAGCTAACGATGGGATCAACCATTACTGGCCTCCGAGCAGGAGCTCACAGGTATTAATGCCACATACATGAAGTAGGTATTTACATATATTAGGTCGGTTAATTACAAATTATAAGCAAACGATTCACAAACAGGTTAATCACATGGGTAAACATTGTTTTCACTTAGCCTCGCGGTAACAGTCTGGCCGCAGAATTTTATCACGGAAAAAACCGTAAAATACAGATTTAAAAGGCTGTTTTCAATAAAGTGTTGTCCAAACCGCTCGTAGTCCATATTATATATGGAATTTCATCTCATCTCTGTAATTCCTTCGACTTCGAATGCTACGATAAGCGCTACGCTACGACTGCCTCTTCACGAGTCGGTTACGAGCTCTGACGAGCGACGACAAACGGTTTGTTTGTTACAAATCAAGTGAGATATACAGGGCGACATCTGGGTCGTGACTCTTACTTATTGTTTCAAACTCAGTTAAATATTGCGATTTCAGTTATAAAGCTAGTTTTTCATTTACTAGACATTTATCCGGTCGGGTATGTAGGGCGACTACACGACCTAAAAGAGAATATTTTTTTATATCAACCAAATTTTTTTAATGTAACAATTTAATCAAAATTATGTGTTATATCACTGAAATCGCAATAATTAACTGAGTTTGAAACAATAAGTTAGAGTCACGACCCAGATGTCGCCCTGTATATGTATATGTATAATAAATACTTATCTATACTAATATTATAAAGCTGAAGAGTTTGTTTTGTTTGTTTGTTTGTTTAAACGCGCTAATCTCAGAAACTACTGAACCGATTTGAATAATTCTTTCACTGTTAGATAGTCTATTTATCGAGGAAGGCTATAGGCTACATTTTATCCCGGATTTCCTACGGGAAACGTCAACAATCTTCTATATATATAAAAAAGAAACCCGTTTTCCTTGGTCACGGCATCACGCGTGAATGGCTGCCGATTTCCACGGTTTCCACCGATTTCCACGGTTTTGCATTCGTTGGAAAGGTTTTGGGCTCCGTGAGGTTTATAGGGAATAAAAATCTCAAAATTCCCACGGGAACGGGGGCGCTGCGTGTGAAACCGCAGGGCACAGCTAGTGTGCAATATGCATAAACTTTTTTGTGATTGTCTATTGCAGTTGTCTGTCGTCTGTACCTACTATTATTTATTATTAAATTGTTTCTCCTCGGAGTCACGGGACAAGCCTGGTCTTTTTGAGAGGCATGCGAGGGGATACAGATCCAACTCGTAGAGGCCCTTTGGAGATGTTTAATGTAATGGATTACAACTGCAGGGACACACTCCCGAACACATCAATACAACGCATCCGGGAATGTGTACCTGTAGACCTAGAGCCCGTGAACCCCAGACTTTCGTCATTTTATAAAAGCTGAAAGTTTGTCAGCGCATGCTCCCACACACAGGTAAGAACGATGGACTATTATGAAGTTTGGGTTATGGTGGCTTTGGCAGGTATACGGTACTAAAGGTGTGTAAAATACCGATCTAAATTCATCAAATAATTAAGTGTCATTTGTGACATGACATATGTCATTTGAAAGCTCTTGAAGAGTTGTACAAGTCACCCTTTGACGGTGATATCGAAATCGACGGCCAACTTGGTGTTTTCGACCATTGAAGATTGGAGTTGACCTATGCTATGGACGCTGATCCTAATGCTCAACAGTGACATGACCTATATCATTTGAAAGCTCTTGACAAGTTGTATAAGTCACCCTTTGACGGTGATATCGAAATCGACGGCCAACTTGGTGTTTTCGACCATTGAAGATTGGAGTTGACCTATGCTATGGACGCTGATCCTAAGTGAAATGACCTATGTCATTTGAAAGCTCTTGACAAGTTGTACAAGTCACCCTTTGACGGTGACATCGAAATCGACGGCCAACTTGGTGTTTTCGACCACCGAAGATTGGAGTTGGCCTATGCCATGGACGCTGATCCTAATGCTCAACAGTGACATGACCTATGTCATTTGAAAGCTCTTGAGGAGTTGTACAAGTCACCCTTTGACGGTGATATCGAAATCGATGGCCAACTTGGTGTTTTCGACCATTGACATTTAGTACCGTATACCTGCCAAAGCCACCATAACCCAAACTTCATAATAGTCCATCCTGTGTGTGGGAGCATGCGCTGACAAACTTTCAGCTTTTATAAAATAACGAAGGTCTGGGGTTCGCGGGCTCTTGGTCCACTGCAGAAGTAGGGACTATTGCAGGAAATGAAAGAAAATGACTGGGCTATGGGAATGAAGGTTGGATGGACTGAAAATGGGTTATTGCAGAGAGGTCGGCACCTGCCATAACATGTGAAGTACAAGTTATCAGCGGCAGGCCGTGGCTCGTCACCCACTACATGGGCCCCCGAAACAGCTGACGTTAAGACGGCAAGGGGGCAACATGGGCGTGGGCGACTCGGGGGTGTAGAGAGGCGTGCTGCGCTTTCTCTAAACGTTACTCGCGGCGTTATGCCCTTTAACACTTCCACCCCCGGATCACACAGCCGATAACGTCTGTGCCTCTAACGACCCCCCTCTGGCCGGCAGGTGAAGGCAAGCCAGAGCCGAGAGTCCTGCGGGCCCCCTTGGGGTCTACTCCGACCGGGAAAGGCTCGCCGGAGACGAGGGCCCTGACCGACTCTCTGGGGCACTCGGGAATCGCCCGTGGTGTCGCTACTCACCAACAGCTCGCCACAAGCTGCCCTGCGGGCATTTATTATTATCATTAGTAGGTACCGCATGCTCACCCTTCCCGTGCGTAGGAAGACATTAAAACAACCCGTTCGAACTTCCGAGTGATAAACTAACTGCCAAAGATCCAATTCATCGAGATATTCCAAATCCATAAATTTATTTATGCTTGTAACCATATAACACCGAATAAAAAAAATCTTTGCTTCAAAATTTTCAAATATGTATGTATGTATGTACGTACATATATATAATTTAGTGTTTGTATACAAGTAGTGTTTGTTCAATGATCCGCGGCCGGCTACTTCAGCGTTATGTGTGGGTGGGTCCGAGGAGGTCACGCTGCAGCTCGCCCCGCGATATATCAGCGGACAGCCCGCGGCCCGCAACCCGCGCCGACCCGCGCCACCACGCCGACCCGCGCCCGTCCGGACAATGCTCTCATTTGCATACGCCGCTTTTTTGTTGTCAAGACCACAAAACAGCATTATGTTCCTAAAATTCCTATCTTACATTACGTATTACTTACACCCTTATTACTTATGCGCTGTAACATTATATTGTACTCGCACAAGTACCGAATACTACTAAATATTCGCTACGTCAGGAGGTTGGAACTATGGAACACTGTTATCTTGTATCTTAAGACGCGCGACGGTTCGTGTACTTGTGTTTTTACATTTGTTGACACCTAGTCAAGGTTTTTAACTACTTACATATAAGTATTATTTACTTAGATTGATTCACACTTGATAATGAAAAAGGTAGATATTGTAGTACAGGAACAAGCTTCGATGAAAGGTAACACGACAGTAACATAAATGAATGAAGCAGCTCGTGTTGGTCTGAGTAATGAGTGTTTACATGAGGAGTGCGCGGAGCCGCGCCCGCCGTGTCGTGTCGTGTCACGTGACGGCGCGCGTCGCTGGACTGATTGCTGACCATGTTCAATTGTTCACCGAGCGCCCAGCGCCCACATCGCAACTGCTCCGATACTAATTGTGATCGGGAATCGGGACACGAATGTGACATATGAATTATTGGCCCTACGTTATGGAGATATATTTAGGTTGGTTATACTAAATGATAACATAAATAAATTTATAAATAAATATCTTTATTGACATAAAAGTATTACAAACTAAATACAGTCCCTGACTTCTTCTTATCTACGCTAAGTTTAACTTGTATTGCAGAAGTCAGTGTACTCTCTCAGAATCATGACTTAATCTACACATTTGTGCATAAAGACACGGATCCGTAGTAATAATAAATATGATATTAATTGAAATATAATGATAAAATAATAGAAACAGATTTTATTCCAGCCTAGGAAAACCTTTAAACAGATATTTTTAATAAGATAATAAAGATTTAGTTTTATATAAGAAGCATTTCAGTTGTATCATAGGTAATCAAGCGAAAGTAAAAATAATTTTAGCTTACATTTAGCCTCGAAACTTGACAATGGATAGATATTTAATTTTCTATTTATCTTGTTATATAAGAATTTTGATCTGTAACCTTGTTGTCTTCTAGCAGATGCAGTTCAATATTTAGGTAACTTACAAACATGCCTAATACTCCTAGGTTATAGACCTCACTCTGATGTGTAGATTTGTGTTCCCTCATTACTGCGCTAAGTATATAAAGCTCTCTAACCGTACATACATTTCGTCTCGATAACTACCACTGCTCTCGATAACTATAACTACCACTTTTAATAGAAACGACCATCGATTCGAAGAATACAAATAACATTATAAGGGGCTCTCTCTCTCCGTCAAACCGAAGCCCGTTACGTTGTGACTCTTGTTACACAACTACGACGTCTAGTCTACTTGTGATGTAAAGTGATGTGAAATTAAATTTAACCACCGATGTAATATCGATGGCTAATTGCAACGCACGTTACTTTAAATTTTCAGTGAGGAGGATTAATCAATATTCAAATGGGTAAACAAATTATTTGCTTCCTGGAGTACCTTATAGTGATGCGTTATTTGTAATCACGTATCAATTATCATACAGGTGAAGGCGCGTGATATTGTACTCATACACAACTTTAGGCACAATAAATAAACTATACATCTCGTCTAATTAAACGCAAAAAATATATTTATTAAAGTCCTTGGTTCAGTGGCATCGTTATCGTGCAGTCGGCAGCTTGAATACAATGATTAATTGGACCTACCATTCAATTATAAACATGAACTCACAAGTCAAAACGTAGTATCGCAGATCGCAGTAAACGCAGTAAAAAGATTTCGGCAACTAATGAATGCCATATTACATCACGGCGCCGGCCCCGGGCACCGTCCCCGCCGCTCACTGATCGCTCGCTGTTTGTTCACTGATCGCTCACTGTTCACTCACTAAACGCTCACTAATCGCTCACTGATGGCTCATCAGCAATCAACAATACTTCAAGGTTTGAAAATATGATGTTTCGTATTGACCGTCTCTCAGTCGGCGCTGCGGTTATGAGTATAACTTCTGAAACACGATAACATTGTGTTATCTATGGGGTTTTTTAAGCAACAACAAGATTAGTTGTTTGAGCAGCCCGCTAGGTGCCACTAGTAGCCAGCGGATCATTCACGAAATAAAGACAATAGTTAAGTGCTCTTCCGTGCGTGGGATCATTCAGCTATACATATAGGGATCACCAGACTTTAAAAAAAAGAGTTCAAATAAAGACAACTCATATTCCGTTTTTCTTCTTCTTTCGAGTCAAGTTCTTTCCCGGACCAGTAATTCACAAGAGAGGGCAGCATCTGATACGTTCTGTAAGTCCTCTTTAGTGCAGGTGGTAGGGCACAGAGGACAGGACAAGAGGTGAACCATGTCCTGGTCTGGGGTACCGCACACTCCGACTTAGTGGAGAAGCCCCACTTTACCAGGTTTGACCTGCAGCGACCTACTCCTGTCCGGAGACGGTTGAGCGCCAAGTAGGCCACTGCAGTTCAGACCCAGGAGGCAGAGTTTCCGCTGGCTGGATGAAGTCTGGAGGGATGGGGCAATTCAAGCTCCAGAGACGTTTCCTTGCTGCATTGTGGTGAATTGCTGTGCTGTCTGTGGTTTGGGCGACGCTTTTACGGCTTTTTAGACGAACTCGCGGATTGGAGTGGCCGAACAGTGGTTGCCTGGAGTCGGTTTCCTGAGTAAGTTTCTCCAATTCGCAGGCTACTTGTCGGCGCACTTTGGGTGGGGCGATTCCAGCAAGAGGATAAAGTAGGTTGAGCGGAGTGGGTTTTAGACAGCTCGTAATGGCCCTGCAGGTCTCGTTAAGCGCAATGTCGACTTCTTTTGCATGTGCAGAGCGATGCCATACTGGGCACGCATACTCGCCTGCGGAGTACGACAGTGCAAGACCTGTGGTTCTGAGAACGTGCGGGACTGCCCCCCAGGTGGTTGAAGTGAGACGTTTGAGAAGGTTATTACGGTTCCCATCTTTAGTTTGACATTTTTGCAGTGTATTTTAAATGTTAGTGCTCTATCAAGGGTGATTCCAAGATAGCGTGGATGTGGGCAGTGCTCAATGTCAACGCCTCGCCACGATATATTCAGAGCTCGGTTTGCCTGACGGTTGCGTAAATGGAAAGCACACGACTGGGTCTTGGAAGGATTTGGCTTTAAGCCATTATTGACGTAGTATTGGTCAAGTGTTTCCAAGGCAACGTCAACGATTGAGCAGCAAGCGCAAGGTCATCAGCGTATATAAAGCGTTTGGTAAATACTCGTAGTAGGATAGGTTGGTCATTGGCGTAGATGTTTAAGAGAGCCGGGGCGAGAACACTGCCTTGGGGAAGGCCGTTTTTTAAACATCTCCAACGGCTTTTAGAGCCATTGAGGTAACGTGTACCTGGAAGCGGCGGTTACACAGAATTTCTCGTAGGATAAGAGCAAATCCGAAGTCATCGGTGATCTCGTAAACTTTACTCAGAAGTCGTTTTGTGATAACTGTGTCGTAGGCAGCGGACAGGTCCACAAAAACGACGCCGGTAACTTGCTGGCGTTCAAACCCGTCTTCTATGTACTGAGTTAAAGCGAGGGTTTGGCTGGTACACCCCGCGAGATATAAGCTGAGCTTTGCATTAGTGTGAGTGATCACCAAAAGTACCAAGCGTGGCGAGACAGAATGGCGCCGCGCCTCAAGCCGGTTACCCAAAATCAGGTTTTTACCGGGCGAAAATGGGGCCGCGCCTAAGGCCGGTTATCACACCTACACTATCCATGTACACTCACACAATTGCAAAGCTCAGCTTATACCTCGCGGGGTGTACAACATTTACCTGGTCTTAACAACATTTATACATTCCGTTAAAGTGCAGGTACTTTCATTTCAATTAACGTGTTTGAGCTTTTGACATCGGCTGCGCCCGATGAAAGATTAAAATTATATATCTTAAAAAACATTTCTAAAAAATAGTAGACATCGTACATTAAAAAATATGGTGTGTATCTATAATTGAAACATACGAGTATAACATTACGAGTAGAAAGGAAATATGTACATACAAATACAGTTGGTCGGACGGTCGAGCTCCAGCGAGCCCCGCAGGAGCGGAGGGCGCTCGTCCGGCGGGACCGCGATCGATCACGAGTTAATAAATATTACAATGAGACCGAACACGGGCTCGATAAATGTTTTATTAATGTTTAATTGAGAATTGAAAGCCTTAATGTTAATGAGGACCCGAGCCGGGCGGTTAGAATAAACATCATTGGAATATTGGCAAATTAAACCTCGTTCCAAGTATTTCACCAAGTTATTACAAGTTATTTATAATTAAGTTGAGTTGGACTGCGGCGGCAAGTACCTTGGCCGGCTCCGGTGTGTCCACCGGCTGGCGTCGCGAGTCGTGTGAGCTTAAGTGAAATTTACCCATTGTAATGCTCATTAGCGGTGTCTGATAGTGATGAGTTATGAGCACGAGTGTACCAATTATAATAATTGAGTATAATTTCGTCCACCGGCAGCGCAAACAACAGGTAACAGAGTCAGGCGCGCCATGGCTCGACGACTGGCGTTCTTCCACGATTTTATTTGGTTTGTGGTGAGTCAAGTGGAAGGCGCATCGCACAGCCATGCCTTTGTTCGCCGGCCGTCGCTCGTCGCCGCACCGCCGTATCAAACAACCCCGTATCAGTGGTGCATTCGAAATACTACACTCGTAGGAACACGGACCACTACCATCTATGTGTAAACATACGACTTTTAGTACCTAACATAATGTCGAGTTAACGTAATGAGAGAGATTACAAGGAGTTGGCAGGTTAATTAATATCCCTGATTAGATATAAGTATTTGTGTATGTATAATTATGTAGTATGTAGTATCAGTTAGTTAGATTCCATAATACAAGCTTAGAGCTTAGTTTGGGTCTAATCAACCGTGTGTGAATTTGTCCGGGTATATTATATTGCCGGTGTCGTGAGGTACTTTGATGTTGAGGGTGTGAGGCGCGAGAGCGGGCGCGGGACTCGCCGGGGCCGTCAGCTGGAGGAGCAGAGGGCCGCCGGCCGAGCGCGGCTCGAATTCGAATCCTTTTATTTTTTTAATTAAAGAAAGTATTCGCAGTACCTACAAACAAACCATAAAATTTGAGTACAATGAAGCTTAGAAATATCAGTATCAGAGGCTCGACTGAAACTTGATTCCGCTATTTGAAAAGTGTTTTATCTTCCTCGTCGAGATCGTAGCCGCTACAAGTTACCGAATAGAGGGGCGGAGGGGGTTGCTCAGTGAGGCCGGTGTACTTATATCAAACACACGTTATGTATAGATCACAAGAGATCATTCTATACTCATTAGTAATAGTAAGTTAAGTATGCGTACAAAGTTAATTAGTAGAACCTAATCACAGTCAAGTTACTCACAGTTTGCAGACACACCTACTCTAAACATGGGATCCAAGTAAATGAGGCACGTCACACGTGTGAGGGGAGTGAGATCCGACCCGACTCTGCAAATATTGATCCTAGCGTAAAAATTATGATGACCAAACTTGTGGAAAATTAAATTTTCAAAAACTTTGGACAGGACCATTTTTGCTCTAAAGTTGAAAATTAACGAGTTATTTAAAAAAAACTAAAAAATTGAACTTTAAAACAAGATGGCGGCGAATCCTCTATCGGGATTAGTTCGAAAATCGAGATTTACGAGTATATTTCCAACCACCCCCGCCGACGTTTAAAAAAAAAATCGCTCCCCGGAATTTTTTCTATTTAAATGACACCTCGGTGGTCTAGTGGTATGTGCACTCGCCTGCCAAGCCTCAGTCTTGGCAGGCGAGTCCCGGGTTCAATTCCCAGGTCGAGCGAAAACAGGTTTCCTCCTTTCAAACATGGCTCGGGTTTGAGATCACCAACCCGCATTAGGCAAGCGTGGTGATTACGCCTGAAACCTCCTCACTGTGCTGATATCTTCAGTGAGACGAGAGGCCTTTGCCCAACAGTGGGACATTACAGGCTAATACTTTACTTTACTTTATCTACACTAATGTTGTAACATTCTACTTATGTTTCCAATACTTGACTTATAATTACTACTGTTATAGCGCAGACAACTAAAACACTCAATTTAAGCAATTGCACATGATGTTATAATATCCACATCGATATCGTAAAATCTCATTATAACATCGCGCCCTGCGCGGCGCGCGCCCTGCGGCCCTGCGCGCGCAGCTGCGCTTTCATTGGTTAGATTTTAATGGCGGCAAGTTCACTGTGACAATACACGTACGCGTGAATTTAATGTTTAGCAATGTGTTTTTAAAATTTTGTTTGATTAATTGCATTAGTGAAGATAAAGTAGTGTATGCAACTGCATATAACACGGGTATTAAAACACTCGTTACTATTATGAAACTCGCTGCGCTCGTTTCATAAACTCACACTCGTGTTTTAATACCCTTCTTTATATGACAGTTGCATAAACTACTATTATCTACACTAATGTTGTAACATTCTACTTATGTTTCCAATACTTGACTTATAATTACTACTGTTATAGCGCAGACAACTAAAACACTCAATTTAAGCAATTGCACATGATGTTATAATATCCACATCGATATCGTAAAATCTCATTATAACATCGCGCCCTGCGCGGCGCGCGCCCTGCGGCCCTGCGCGCGCAGCTGCGCTTTCATTGGTTAGATTTTAATGGCGGCAAGTTCACTGTGACAATACACGTACGCGTGAATTTAATGTTTAGCAATGTGTTTTTAAAATTTTGTTTGATTAATTGCATTAGTGAAGATAAAGTAGTGTATGCAACTGCATATAACACGGGTATTAAAACACTCGTTACTATTATGAAACTCGCTGCGCTCGTTTCATAAACTCACACTCGTGTTTTAATACCCTTCTTTATATGACAGTTGCATAAACTACTATTAAATGTCTGCCCCGACTGGATTAGAGTGGCGCGGGGCCCCGCGCGCCGACCCCCGCACGGGCCGCACGCCCGCACGCCGCACGCCGCTCGCCGCACACCTCACGCCGCACGCCGCACGCCGCACGCCCCACGCCCCCTCGCCTTATGTATTATAAGATTTATAATATTAGGGATTCGGCTCGATACAACCCCCGAGCAAAATTGGTCAAGACACACAATTATGTATACCCAAAGGAAAGGATTAACTACAATAATATTGTAATTATATAATGAATATGTAACGAGGCCGGAGGCCCGGGGCCCGAGGGACGCCACGCCGCAGCTTTCAGCGTAAAAACAAGCGAACGAGCGGTGCGGGCTCGCGGGATCGCCCGCGCTCTCGCGGCCCATCGCTTTGATACTCCTTTCGCTATATTGAATGTAATCTTTCTTACCCTTCTATCTACTACATACTCTTTTACGTTGATATTTCGTCACTTTTTCATGCATGTATATTAAATAAGGTAAAATAGTTTCACGTCCGCAGTATCGGCTGCCAAATATTGACCTTGAATATTTCATGACCGAACAGATCGAATTTGAAAGAAAGCTCGAGTTTGTTCCGCAGGCGGTTGAACCCCCCGTAACTCTTGTGAGTGACGTGGTGGACTGGTGGTACGTGACCGCGCTCCCTCCGACAGAAACACATATAAACAACTGCCGGCGAGCGGCGAGCGGCGAGCGGCGAGCAGGGCGGGGACCGGTGAGCGCATTCTGCATCTCTTACTCAGTGATTTTATGCGAATTTTAATGTATTTGTGTCAAAGGATGAGTGCGAGTCCCATTACGAGACGTGGCCGGAGCCGGCGGCGGCCGCCAGTCGCCACAAATTAAATTACCAGCAGAGACGCTCGCTTAGTGTACGTGATATATGGATATCATTTACTCGATGAATTCAGGTTAGCGTTGTACACATCAATAATTCATGTTTAGTATTTAGGTTTGTCCAAAATACTTTCCAAATGTCTGTGTTTGTAGCCCGGGGTGCTCGGGGCTCGGGGCTCGTCCCCTCGCGG